>JAEQBH010001971.1:0-1200000 GCA_016808115.1 Tetrastigma voinierianum | reverse complement strand
ACAAGTTTTATGGCGCCGTTCTTAGGATCGTTTCAATAGTCCTTGGTAGTGTCATAAATTTGTCTGTTTTAGTCCCAACAATGGGTCATACAAGCTAATAAAGTGGACTCCCAATAGTTCGAGATATCAGTACCTTATGAATTGGAGGTTCTCTCTGGTGAAATTTGATCACCCCAGATTACAGGGACAATAACTACTATTTGAAGCTGACCAAATAGGATGTGGAATAAAATCAATTTAATTAAAATAAAAACTAATTTAAAACTAATCCTAAAATCTGCAAATAAACAACTTCCACCTTCTAGAAAGGTATGAAGAGAGCCTTGGGGATGGGGATAATTATTTACAGAAGCAGTTTGTATTTCCTTCGCCCATGACATTTGTGAGTTGAATCTTTGGTTGTCAAGAGCAATGTAGTATAGCCCGGATTTCTCCATACCTATATTTCACTAATTAGAGATCATGTTCCTTTCAGAGACATGAGTCTAATAAGTTACTTGTAGAATATAATATTCTTTCTAAGATCTGGATATTTTCCTTTTCGACCTTCACACCCCAAATCTTGGGGCTGAAGAATTTTTGCTTATAGACTGAGATAATGCAAGCCTTGCTCCAATGTAATTGGTACCTCAACCATCAAATCTAATAAAGTTCTCTCTCCTAGATTAGATCTATCTTCTTTTAGATCGGTCATTCTATCAATTTGAGGTGAGACCTCCCAAAACATTAAGCGAATTGCATCATCTAATTAATCCTAACACCATGAGTAAATTGGTGATCTATCAAAGTAATCTTTTAGAGTTCATTAGTTACATAATATTAGTCTAACATACCCCCAAATTACTGCTTTACTCTCAGGAATCTCCATCTCTGAAATGTCACTCTCCTTAGAACTCACGAAAATCAGAAACAAGATACAACTCTTTTGGGTACTCTTAGCTACTAATATTCCAAACAACTAATTATATGAGCTTGTATAATTATATAAATTTAGTTTTCAAACCTAAATAGCGAGAATACGCAAGTAATTTGAATGTTCATCAATTAATCCCACCACAGGGTATTTGTCTATTACGATGCGGATTCCAATCATCACCAATCAAACAATAATTAAGAAAATGAAGAAAGAAATCAAAGAGACGAGGAATTGAGAAAAATCCAGATTTTAGTTTCAATCTTTTATCACGAGCGATAATAAATTTAAATCGATGTACAACATATCGAAATCTACTCAATAAATAAAATACATCTAAAACTACCCTAAGATCTACTAAAAATCAAAATATGCAGTAAAACTAAAAAAAAATGGGAAATTTAGAGAGAGAAACCCCATGAGAGGTGTTCTCTCACCTCCCCATTGCCCAAAAAACCTAAAAATTGGGTATTTATAATCCTAGGGTAAAATAGGCTTGAAAAACAGGCCAAAATATAAATTTTTGGGCTTTTTGGTTTACCCCGACTTGCCCAGTCGTGACATGTCGGCATTTTGGTCGCGACATCGACATTTGGAGGCCCTGACACTTTATCGCAATGAAGTAAAACTTTCTTGGCGACAGAGTTTGTCAAAACTCTGTTCGCGACAAGCGTACTTTGCTGTGATTTAGTTTTGTTGTTGGCTTTGTCGCGACATAATTTTTTTGCTCTAACTACTGTTTTTCTTCTTCTTATTAAGTGCATAACTTCTTCATTTTAACCTTTTCAGATTGGGCGTGTGAGGTGTCGTTGGAAGCTCTTTGAATTAGAATGAAAAAAAAAGTGTCGTTTAAACATTTCATATCATATGATACAGAAAAGCTCATCTTCGAAATGATGCGCTGTGAGACACCTGATTGACTCTTCTTTTGGAATTATATTTCATCTTTTCTTATTAAATCACTTTATTTCCAACAAAAATCCTGAAAACCCAAGTTTAGAGGAAATTTTATGAGTTTTACATGACTATGGATATAAAATAATCTCGGATAATGAAACGAACTACACCGTTGGATTAGTCTCGCGAAATCTAGTTACCTTAGCGAAAGATGTTGGTCTGGGAATGGTCGAAGTACTGCATTTCGGCTGAAATGAACAAATAATGGGGTAACACATGTGGCATAGTGCCCACATGGCTCATGTCTATCATGAGAGAACCACAATGGCTGGTGGATGCTGCCTGGGGAAGAGCATGTTGACCATGTATCATGAAGACAATATTAGTGTTTATATGACACTTGTAAAGGAAGGCATTGTGAGGATGACACACAGGAAACCACACTGGCAGCCACCCATAAGTGGTGTGGTCGATTGAAAAGGAAAAACAAGGAAAGAAGAAAAAGAAAGAAAGAAAAAGAGGAAAAATGAAGGAAGAAGAAAATGACTAGTTGGAGGAGCATAACGAAAGAAAGGAAAAGAAAGAAAAGAAAGAGAAGGAAAAGAAACAAAAGGAAGAGATGGAGAAAGGGAGGAGGACCAGTTGCTCTCCCTCCATTTTCTGATGTTCAACGGACCAAGGAGTAGGCCTTGTTCACGCTCCAAAAGGTAGGGGTTTACTCCTAAATTTATTCCATGTTTTGAGATCATTCAATGACCATTGGGTTCGACCTGGCTCACGGGCCTGGTTCATCGACAATTTGGATGAATTGTTGGTAGTCTAGAGGCGTTTCAGTGTGAGGTCATTTGAACAAGCTGGACTGACACTCGTTGGGCTGGCGGTGTTAGCGAGGATGGGTGAAGATCAAATCTAGAGTGATTAAAGGCCCGGTTGGGGTGATAGAACAATTTGCACACCGTGTGAAATTAGGCGACTAACTGGCGACTATAACTTTCTGCGTCAGAACTCGGAGATATCTGTTCTTGAACTCTATGAAAATCTCTTTGAGTTTAGAATCTAACCATATTCCATTGAATGACATTTAATGCTCACATATTTAGGCATTTCATACTCTTTTCAAATAAACGTATTAGGCAATTTCATTTGTTTTGTGGCGTTCATGGCCTGCATGTGTGTCTTTGTTTGTAAGTCGCTAGGCGGAGTTTTGAAGGGCCGGGTTATGGCCGAGTTTGTGGCCCTGTTATGGCCTATTTTTACAGCCTATGTACGGACATGTTATGTCACGATTCAGCTTAGATGATAAAGTGCGTCGTTACTTGGCTAAGTAATGACTCGATTGTGATGTTCATATATACTTGTGTGATATATTGACATGGATGTGATGAAATGTTAGTGCGATTACTTATATATATATATATATATATATATATATATATATACCACCTCTCTTACTATATACATATATACTATACTATTATCATTGAATGATTTGTAAAAATTATATGCATATGGAATATAATTGTCCATGATAGTGGCTAATATGCATGAGTAAATTATCAGTATAGCATTCATCATATATGTGACATGGTATAAACATACACAATGGCATCTTGTATTGCATATGCATGAAGACATACGCATTAAATGGGTGTTGAATTTATGGTTAATAAATGCGACAACGTGTTTGGTGTTTGATTGAATTGGACTCGATTAAATGGGACAACGTCTAACAAAGTCGCATGGTTGATTGAAATGGTAAAGAGATACAGCGAGGTTGGGATAGATCCCTGGTGAAGATCACTTAATTATGGTCATAGTCTCCACCAAGGAAGTTGGGTCGTGAAAGTGTCTAGGTTTCATAACCCGCAAGACAACACCAAAAATCCGCTACCCACACAAAAGCACATGATTTTGAATATAAAATGATCATTGTGATGTATCATCCAAAAAGCTTTTGGTTTATGAACAAATAACATTTGTTTTGAAATTGATCATTGGATGTCATCCGCACGACGGTTTTTCGCACAGCTGTAAGCCGCTGCAAGAGGAATGCAGATGACCTCGCCCATGGTACATTGTGAGTCGATTCCGCCTCATGGCATGACATGTAGAATTCCATATAGAATTGATACCCCGTTTGGAATGTGCATGTGAAATGTCGAGTGAACATTGCATGTACACTTAGGCGGAGAGCTCAGGAGGTGAGCCCTCATCGAGTACGACTCACCCTTTATGGGACCCTTTAGTGCAGGAGTACACCGAGACGATGCTCACTTGAGGCTACACTGTGGCAATACCGACATGTGACCTTAATAAATCTTTTTGTAAAAGAATGCTAGGAACATACTAGTTCTAGTAAGTAATTTTTATAAAGGAATTGTAATTAAATTATTTTGGACTATTGTAAAATAGTTGGGCGTGTAATATAAGCAAGAGGGTCGTGATCAGACTCTATTGAACTATATATAAGTGTAGTAGTTTCATATTTTAACTTAAATATGAATGAATGGGTCTCGGTGAATGGATGTATCGAGGTGGTACCGAGTAACTCGGTGTCCACGAGCAAATGGTACTGATTCGGTACCAAGACTTAAGTGCGCGATGACCTAAGGTAGAATCTTCTGCAGGTTGACGACTAGTCAACGGGACCCCCGGAAATTGGGGCGTCACAATAAACCTTTTACTAGCAAAAACATGCATAGGTAAATATAAATTTTCCCAACAAAATTTAATTCCTCATTAAAAGTTATAAATTTTTAGGGGCAATTCTGCTTTAGGGTTAGATGAACCCCACTATTTCATAAAGAGTCCATGAAACCACCCAAATTCAACCCCAGGACATATGTTTTAAAGAAACAAAAATATTCTCCCTTCTTCACAAACCCCAACCCCCTCTCCCTAGTCACACACTATGGGTCACCCTATAATATGCACTTTTTTTTTGCCTTTTTCCATATAAATCATCATCTATTTTCCATTTTTAAATAAATTAAATTTTATGATTTTTAATATTATTCCTTATTTTATATTTTCATTTTATAATATTTTATTATCTTCATACTATAATCTCATTTTTTTTATACTTTAATATTATAAATTTTTGTAAACAATTTTTTTTTTAAATAAATAAATTTTTGTAAACCTTAAATTTTTAAAAATAGAAATAAAAATATTATCCAAGAGTTAATTATTTTTTCAAATAAAGATAAAAATTAATATAAAAATATTATCTATTTATCAAAAAATTATTAATAATCATTTTAATATTTAATTTTTAAATTAATATTTAAAATTGAATAATAATAAAAGTAATAGTGATAATGTCTTCTATTAACATTTTTAAGAATAATTAGGTTAATTAAAATTTAAAAATATAAAATAAAATTATAATATTAAAATTATAAATATTATAAATAAAAAGTTATTATGAATATAAAATAAAATAAAATCAAGCATTATTTATAAGGAATGTTCTTCATCCTTGGGTTAAGGAAATAATCATTTGAGTTTTTAAAAATCAATTAAAATGTGTTGTGAAAAAAAAAATCAATTGAAATCCTTGAAAAGTGGTAGGCTTGTACACCTCTTATACATTTAGTTCATATAACGTGTACAATTAGTGTAAATATCTTGTATATTATAACAAATCTAATAGGTTTCATTACTAAATCCGAGCATAGACATGTTTTCATTATTATAGTTCACAAAAATTAAAAATGAACCAAATATATTTCTTTTCATTGATGTATTTAAAATAGGCTTATGTGCTCACTAACTTAAGCCTTCCAAAGAAGTGTACGCCTAATGCACACCTGTGCTCCTCAAGCACGCCAAATCGATGTCTAAGGCTGTCTAAAGGACAACTCGAATGAATTGGAAGCCCCATATCCTACAAATCGATTGCATCGTCATACGTAAAATAGACAACAACTCCTTAGCAATATATTATCCCGCGATCCAACCAAACCTATCAATAAGGAAGGTGGGCCATTAGCAATATCGCATTGGTCTCCCCAATAAAGAAAGAAGATTATCTTAAATAAACATCTCCCTTCTATATCCTCACTAAACCGATATGGACTAAAATAAGAAATATCCCGTCCAATGGGAAGGACTCCTAACCACCATCCAACTGGTTGAACATCTACTATAAATACAAGGCCACCCATCGGTGAAAGGTACGCAAAAACCAACGCCAACATTCTTACACACACATTCTTAGACGCATACTCGTATGCAACACATTCGCCCTCTAAGCCTCTTTTTTCTCTCAGAAAGAAACTGACTTAGACGAGGGCACACGGCTAAGCCCCTCGCGAATTTCTTCCTTGTTTTTGCAGAGGAGTGCTACGTCAAGAGCTTGCAGATCAACAATGCAACGATCCTACTCACCCAGACAATCCAGACGCCTCGCATCCTGCTCCTTCACAAACAACTGTCCAAATTTAAATGCCCCTACACTCTCCGTACCGCCGGTTGAAAAACGCATCATTAGTCAGCGCCTGCTCGTGGGAACGATAGCCTAAATATAATCGCATTTCAGCGATTTATGGTATCACAAGAATACATGGGCACGCCTAATCCGCCGAGGATGCAGGATCCACCAGTAACGCTGTATAATGCACTCCCAGACGTTCGGAAGGCAATGCAACCAATACCAACGAAGTGCGGGAAGCGCTAACTTTCGCCAATCAACGCCCCGACAAGAATCGAACAACTTACTGCATGCTTGCAACATCCACGGGAGACATGTCTTGGGAAGACCAGGACCTTCCTCCCAAGACAACCTCGGTCGCCACATTCCTCGCGGGCGTCAAGGTGGCGCAGTCCGTACCGATTCGGGGCACGGACCCCACCGGGCCCCCCCGCAGAGGAGGAAACGGCGCACACTGGGTCGTGTCGCGAATCGGAGCACTACATCACCTCACCGAGCAGAGAGCGCATATCGAGCAAGAGGTTTCGGAGTCTTCAATGTGGAGCTCACCAAAGGGTTGATAGCGATGAGGACGCTACCGAATACTATGGATACCTTGGTACAACAAACCGAGTCTCCCTTCACGCTCGAGGTGTTACGACTTCCCCTTCCGGCTAAGTTCGTAATGCCACAACAAAATACTGACTGGCGGACAAAGACCTGCCGATCACCTTAATACCTACAAAATCATATGGAGCTACATGGGTATCGGGGACTGTATGGCGGTGTGGCATTCAAATACTACACTAAAAGGGTCACTTGGCCCGGTTCAATAGAATTCCCCTTCATCCATCTCACATTCAATAACTATCCATTATGCCTGCCTCCCACTTCATCTGAGCCGTAACGATGTAGTCGAAGCTACCATCCGCTGAAAGGTCAAACAGGCCTTGTGAAAGTTTAAAATCATACGTGCAAAGGTTCAACGCTGAGTCCCTGAAAATAGACATACCCCGATGAGAAGTTTGCCATCACAGCATTCATTGCAGGGTTAGGAGTACAATCGAAAGACTCGATGTTTTCCATCTCGAAGAACCCAGAAGCAAGCACGGGCCAAGTACTCGCCAAAGCAGAAATACATAAACGGGCGAGGAGTACCTGGAATATCAAAGAAAGAGTTCTTCCACCAGAAGAAAAAGTAACAAACAAACGGCGTAGGACGAAGTCCTAAAAGGCAAGACGACCAGATAATCCTCAAGAAAAGATCGAGAACGATCCCTTAAAAAGGAGGAAATCCGCAGACCGTCTGGCCCACCACAATCCGGGAGACGACGACGCCATCGTCACCGCTTCACACCACCCCCCAATGCACCCTCTGTCACGCATCCTACATGATAAAGTAAACGAAAGGGGCCTCGAGATACAACCAGATGAAACTGTATCCCGCCTCACAAGGGACAACTCCAAATATCATGAGTTCCATAGGATTACGATACATCTGACTGACAATTGTATATTAACCGAAAAGAGATAGAATACTTAATACAAATACGGATATCTCTCCGATGCTTCATATCTCCGGGAACTAAGCCTAGACCGCCCAAAGTCAGGTCCAAAATCGAACTAAAGCCCCGACTCAACAATGTGTACCATCTCGACAAATCCAAGAACTCAAAGATCAAGAACCCTCGAGAAATCCACGGATCTCGGAGGACGCATGAGGAGGAGAATCTAGTTCCATTTAAGGCCCACTCGCAGAGGCATCGCATCGGCAGAGAGACGGGGCACACAAGCAAAGAACTAAACACGCGGACTGGACACTACCATCACATTCTCCGACCTGCACCGGAGGGATGCCAAGATCCCTGCTGACGACCCATTGCGGTTCGGGCGCTGACGTGGCCAACACAATAAATTCATCTGGTTTTAATTGATAACTGGAGTTCAAATTTGACATCATCTTCGCCAAATTTCTTCGACAAAATGGGTACAGAGAGAAAAGCTAGATCTCGTCAACACACATCTGCGGGGGTTTTCAGGACAGAAGGTATTACCATTGGGCTCGATTCAACTGGTGCTAACCCTGGGAGAGCCCCCTTGCCAGGCGACGACGATAGCGAGGTTCCTAATCGCACGCCCGGGCCTGGGCTATAACATGCGTCAAGCGCATCTCCCTCAACGCAATAAAGCCATCCTCTCGCGCATCATATGATAATCAAATTTCCAACCATACATGGTGCGTGAATGGTCCGAGGAGATCGCCGAGTGGCCGTGAGAATGCTACACCGTCCCATGAAACAAAGGCACTGACAGCGAATATGGGACAGTTTGACATGCGCCATCCAGATACTCTCACCCGACCCGAGCCCTGAGGAACTACAGAACCTAGATAGTCGGATGACGACCCAACAACTTCGCCTTATATCGGCTCACTAACTGAGACCTAAAAACCTCCTCACTCAATTTCAAGACAAAATAGAGACATTTTCGCTGTCAGCTGACATGGGAGGAATCGATCCTACAATAATTACTCACAGGTTGAACACCAACCCATCCTTCAAACCAATCAAACAAAAACGCAGGAGCTTCGCGCCAAAGAGGCAGAAAGCCATCAATGAGGAAATCGGTAAGCTTCTCCAAGCAGGAGCGATTAGGGAGGTAGAATATCCCGAGGGTCAAGAACGCCAACCCTCGTTAAAAACAAATGGCAAGTGTTACTCAGATATACTTCACGACATAAACAAGGCATGCCCGGAGCGATGCCTTTGCCAAGGATCGACTCACTGCGGACGCCATCATGGTTACCTAACTTCTCGCCATGACGCATTTTCCGCTACAATCAGATTAGCATGGACCGATGATCGTGAAAGACTTTTCGCCACACCAGTGAATCCATCGATATCGAAAGTGATGCCGTCGTCAAGAACGCAGGAGTCGACTACCGCAGGCCAGCAAAATGAATGTTCCGTATGCAGATAGGCGCAACTATGGAGGTATATCAGACGGTTACGTTTGCAAAATCTACTACGCCCAATCCACATCCCCACCTCTCGTGCTGCCCAGATCCTAAGGAATTACAACATGAAGCTTCGAACCCGTACCTAAATAAGCGCCTTCGAGCGCCGCCGAAAATTTCTGTGCTTCATACCAACCATTGTGGAAATTAAGGCAAACCTGGGAGAAAATAAAGGTCGCCACGCTGCCATCGCATCGTGAATGTAAAGGAAGTCCAACGACCGACAGAAGGATCGCTGCTCTGCCGATTTGTATCCATAAGTGACAGCGCGCCCTTCTTCAAAGCTCAAGAAGGCCTTCCAATGGGATGGCGCGCTAAGCATTTACTATTACATTAAAACGTATCCTCGAAGTTCCCTCCACCCATTCCTAATAAGCCCACGAGGGGAGAACTCCCACCAGACTTGCCCCGTGTCCTCGACTCTCGCTCCCAAATGCAAAGACTACGCAGACAAAGAACGAGCACAAAGACCAAGTCTACTATTGCACCGAGCCCCGAGAGGAGCTGAGGAGAGGTACACGAGAACGGAAAACTAATACTAGCGTCGGTAACCACAAACGAAGCCCCATTCCTATTTCCGTGCCCACCACCATAGAAGTCCCGATGTAATATCCGATGAAGCAAAGTATTGCATTGAACCGTAAGCCTCCGGAGGTCGGCGAAGTGGGCCATAGAGCTGCGAGTTCGACATCGATACAAGCCAAAAACAGCCATAGTGCCACGTGTGTCCTAGCCGACTCTCGTTGAATCTACTCCGGCGTAACTTACTCAAACCACTCACGAAAAGAACGACCTCCCAATCTGGAAGCTCTCTGTAGATGGATCCTCAAATGCGCAAGGAAGCGAGGCGGGTCTAATTCTAACCTCACCGTATGATAGATATCAATATGCACTGCATTTGGATTCCATGTTTCATCAACGAGGCCGAGTATGAGGTCGCATAGCAGTCTCAACTCACCCATTCATTAGAGGTCTAATTGGGCCAGAGGTATACAAAGGATCTGTACCGTGGTCGACAAATAGAAGTGAGACTCAATGGGCCAAAGTGAAACGAAGGATCTCTATACCCGAGAGTGTCCGCGATCTATTAAAGAAATTCCAGGGCCGGGTTCAAGTCAAACATGTCCCTAGAACAAAGAATTCCCGAGCGTAATCTCATGGTTAGCCACAAAATTTCACAAGAAGACTCCTCAGGTCGACGCCCGTCAATACTGCTGAACCCCTCCGTCGATCCTTATAAGACGACTGGCTGTCCCCGACAGAGTCCGAGCCGAGTCGACGGACCCCAATTGGAACTATATAATAGACGCGTTACTCACCCGACGACCCCAAAGAAGCAAGAAAATAAGGGCCAGGTCACCCAGTTCACTAATCATAAAGGAAGTCTCTACAAGCTTATGATTTTTCACCCCCTTTCTTAAATGCATCATGAGAGGACATCGGGCACGTGGCGAGAGAGGTACACGAGGGTGTATGGGATCATATCTAGAGCCCGGCATTAGCGTGAAAAGTTTTGGCTGCAAGGATACTACCGGGCCAACCACATACTCAAGGATGCGACCGATCTAGTCAAGAATGCAGACCGCAGAGTACGCCAAGATCTCACGCCTCCCACAACCCTTGTAACATCAATCACAAGTCCTCGCCTTTCCAACAATGGGGTTTGATATATTGGGACCCCCGCCTATCAAAAGGATGCGTAAATTCAATTGTCGGGCGGATCGCTTTCACTGGGCGGGGCGTGTCGAACCTTAGCCACAATTACGGAGCGCGCAAAATACGCACTTCGTGTGGCAGCCATCATATGCGTTCGCATCCCTGCAGCCTTGGTATCGAGCACCCGAAAGCGCCGACAATGCTAAATCTGTAGATTTTGTAACCGAGCTCGACCAAAATTATTACTCGTCCCTGCGACATCCGTAATCGAATGGACAGCCGAAGTCACGATCGAACCCCTCAAGGACGCCTCAAGACCAAACAAGATCTTAAAGGAGCTCGTAATACCTCCCCGAGGTACCATGGGCCTACAGACGACACAAAAGTCGCCAACCCGGAAACCCCACTCTGCCCTAGCCTTCGCACGTGGCAAAGAGTCCCCCGTTGAGATCTAATAAAGTCTCCAAGAGTCGAGTTAAGATCGAGGAGAGCAATGACGAGGCCCTTTCGTCTAAACTTAGAACTCCTAGAAGAAAAACGCGAAAGGTGTTCAAAGGCTGCATTTGAGAGTCATCAAAGGAAGACAATGAGGTATTATAATAAAAAGTCAACCCTGTGGAGCTATACGCCAAAGTAATTTAGTCTTAAAGAAGCTCCTACCAAGAAGGAAGAATCCGCACACTGAAAACTGTAGCCCAACCTGAAGGCTCCATACATCATATCCCGAGTCACTTAATTTTGCAATTATGAACTCCAAAACAAGAGGGAAAAATCTCATACATACGTGGAATGCGAACATCTTAAGCGCTTCTGCTCAAAGAAGCACGTATATCAGTTAAATAATGCCTTATCGATCTCATGTGACATGGAACGCTATCGACTACTCAAGCTGTACATCTCAAATGGGGCCATATATGTAAGATACGTAAAAGGCAAATAAGAAGATACATCGGCTAAAAAGCAAAAGTGTCTCTTTATTTCAATTGAATTACATTCGCCATAATCATGTGTCCTCGATTACATCTCGAGTAATATCTGTGCCAAGGCCCCTTCCAAAAAAAAAAAAAAAAAAAAAAAAAAAAAAAGGTGATAGTGAGAAAAGAAAAAGAGGTGATAGGAGAAGAGAGGAGTAGATGGCAGGAAGAAAGAAGACCGTACCACAGAGAGAGCAAGTAAAAGATGCACCACCCTCTCCGATGCATCTCCCAAGACGGAGCTAGGGGAATAGCCATGACCCTATAAACTGGAGACTGGGGAAAACACACCCCACATGCAGGCTAACAACAAATACCGACCCAGATCTCTAAGAATCCCGACGATATAAACTTCGACTCCTTCATCTCACGCAGATTCCAATCAGGGCATTATACAAAGAACAAGCCTCGCGTAAGGAAACCGAAGTATTTATATGAGATCGAGTATTCGAAAGTTCGTGCAACCGATCCAAATTCTCCATAACCGCATTAAAGACGCCCTTCCAAGAATTGCAAAATTAACTAGCAACACTAAGCGCTTTTAACATATCAAACTCTTCAACTACTAAGGCCACAAATACCGAAGAGCCATCGCGCTCACTTTGGACAAGCTCACCTACTCTCGCACAGCCATTGCCTTAGGAGTCGACCACTGAAGTTACATCGCCACTTCTGGCCTTAGCGCCCGAGCCACACCGCTCACTTCGACGAGCTCACCCATCCGCACTGTGCCACGCCGCCCTCGTGAGCTCGACCAACCAGCTACATCGCCACTGCCTTACGCCGAGCCACGCCGCCAATTTGGATTCAGCTCACCTTACTCCAGACAGCCGCCGTCCAGAGTCACCACCCTTCAGCCATATCGCGCCACTCGGGCCTCAGCGCCCTGAGCCATCGCCACTTTGACGAGCTCACCACCCGCACAGCCACGCCGCTTTAGGAGTCGACCACCCAGCTACATCGCACCAAGGCGCCGCCCGAGCCATGTCGCCCACTCGACGAGCTCACCTACTCCGCATGTGCCACGCCGCCCCGGGAGTCGACTACCAAAGCATCGCCACTAAGGCCACAACGCCGAGCCACGCCGCTTCAATTTGATGAGCTCACCACCCGCACAGCCACGCCGCTTCGTGGAGTCGACTCACCAGCTACATTGCCACCAAGGCCACGCGCCCGAGCCACGCCGCTTCAATTCCGACGAGCCTATCTTACTCCGCGACAAAGCCACGCCGCCCCGTATCGACCACCAGCTACATTGCCACTGTTAGCCACAGCCGCCGAGCCACGCCGGCCATTTTGACGAGTCATCCCATCACCTCAAGCACGGACGAGCTCTACTTCTATTCATCCCGACCAAATTCTTCCCATCACACAATACCGGACAAGCTCCCGCCTCAATTATCTCAATTCCGACGAGCTTTCTCCCATAACTCAACAATGGACGAAACACCCCCGGGCCGAGCCCATCCCCATCACCCAAACACGGACGAGCCTCTACCTTACCATTCATTTTCCCGACAGCTCATCCCATCACTCAACATGGACGAGCCTCTACTTTACTACTCATCATGATCCAGCTCTCTCATCACACAACATGGACGAGCTCCTGCTCAATTATTCATTCTGACGAGCTCATCCCATCACCCAACATGGACGAGCTCTACTTTACTATTCATTCTGACGAGCTCATCCCATCACTCAACATGGACGAGCTCTACTTTACTATTCATTCTGACAAGCTCATCCCATCACTCAACATGGACGAGCTCTACTTTACTACTCATTCTGACGAGCTCTTCCCATCACACAACATGGACGAGCTCCTGCTCAATTATTCATTTTGACGAGCTCTTCCCATCACTCAACATGGACGAGCTCTTGCTCACCCTGACGAGCTCATCCCATCACTCAAAGATGGACGAGCCTCTACTTTACCATTCACCTCGACGAGCCTTCCCATCACCCAACATGGATCAGCCTACTTAACATTTCATCCCCAACAGCTCTTCTTCCCATCACACAACATGGACGAGAGCTCCCGTCGAATTATTCATTCCGACGAGCTCTTCCCATAATCACGGACGAGCTCCCTTCAACTATTCATTCCGACGAGTCAACCCCATCACCCAAGATGGACAGCTCTACCTAACTATTCATTATGACCTCAGCTCATCCCCATCACTCAGCATGGACGGCAGCCTCACTTTTACTATTCATTCGACGATCTCATCCCATCACTCGAATACGGACGAGCCCTACTTTACACCCCTCCACGGATCTAGCCCCACTTTACTATCTGACGCCCGACGAGCCCATCCCACCATCCAAAGATGGACGAGCCCCACTTTACTACATCTGATTCCGATTCAGCCTCACCCAATACCAACACGACAGCTCTACTTTTTACACCCGCCATGGACGCAGCCCCTCTACTTTATTATTCATTCTAACGAGCTCATCCCCATCACTCATCAAGTGGACGAGCCTCTACTCAACTATCCATTCACTAGCCTATCCCATCCCCTCAAATATGATTTAGCTCTACTTACAATCTCGCCGCTGATCTAGCCTCTACTTCATTATTCACTCCGACGAGCCTATCCCATCACTCAACATGGACGAGCTCTACTTTACTACTCATTCTGACGAGCTCATCCCATCACTCAGCATGGACGAGCTCTACTTTACTATTCATTCTGATGAGCTCATCCCATCACTCAACATGGACGAGCTCCTCCTCAATTATTCATTCTTCACCAGCCTTCCCACTACCAACATCGACAGCTCTTATTCTGCACTGGACGACCTTTATTCAAATGCCGACATCGACGAACCCTTCCCAACAAATTAATCCAACCAAGTCGTCGTCCCGCCACGACGACTAAGTCCGACGAGCTTATTCATCCCCACTCCGATCCCCAACCGGGGCCATTCAAATCATGGAAGATGTTTACGATGCTGGCAAATGAGAACAAAACGATATAAAAAAATAAGAGAGTATATTTTTATATGCTGTTTCTTAAAGATTCATACTGTCTCGCCCTGTGCCCGACCAAAGGAGAAATTACAAGATATATATGAACAAATAAAGCTCGCACTGTGCAAACATAAACATAGATCACGCTTCCAAAGAGAGGAACTGGACGACGGCAGGAGAATCTCTGGTCACGCTGAGTACTGTGCCCCGAGAATAGTTCGTAGAAAAAGATTCCTCCCGCCTCTTCACACTGGGAGGTCAAATTAAAGTCCAGATCTCAGCATAAGGCCGACAACTTTTCCGCTGAGCATGAGTTAATTGGCTTCCACCGAGCATCGTCGGTCCTCACCGCTAATGATCTTTATCCTGAATGCAACTAATCTCACGGATGAAGATTCGCTTAACTGGCTGACATTCCTCGTTTCAGCTGCTTCGCTACCTCATACTAAGATTCCCGACGAAAGGGGCCTCTAGCAACGCCAGACTGGAGCTTCGCACAGCCGCCCGAGTCATACTTTGCTTATCATCCACACAGATCACCGTTAACCCGCACGTATCCCACTCAAGATCCCGCAATTACCCGGAGGTAATGAGCTCCTCCCTAACCAAATGGGCCTACTCCTACACCCAGCCCTCCCGGGCCTCACTAAACTGACTTTTAGGGCCCGGACCGTCGAACCCTCTCGAAGACGCCGGTCGCCAAAGCACTTGACTGCCTTCCCTACTTTCTGAATTCAGCACCCAGCCACTAAGCATGTTTAACCTGGACTTAAGTCGCTCCACTTCTTCGCTTCATGTCGCGCCTGTCTTGCCAACCTCGGGCTCGCTCTAAGGAGAGAGGCCACCTTGCTCTATAAATCTCAATTTTACGTGGCTTTTCGCTTAGTTCGTCTCTCGGGCCAGCCTTCGTGATGAGTGGCTACCTGCATATCAAACATGAAGATAACGCTCAACACTGAGACAGCATGGAAGCAAGCACCATAATAGACTTACCGAGGCAACCCCTTGAAGGGATAAAGCCAAAGCCTCGTCAACAAGCATCGCCTTCGACCTCCTGGCCTGAGTCCCGCAGGGACGGAGGAGACAAGACTGGCCATGAAGGTTCAGAAAGAAAGCAAAGAGTCCGGTTTTCGCCTACTTTGTTTTCAGCTTTCCTCTTCTAGCTTATGTCGCCTTCGAGGAGGCGATTTGACTCTCTTCCAAAGGCGATTCTAGACTGCTATAGTATAACCACCTCAACACTACTCCTGGGCCGCACTCAAAGGGTCTTTAGCCCTCCGTCGGCCTAGGGAAATCGGGGGCCTCAAATCACCCGGAGCCCCGCCCCAAAGGAGACGACGCCCGCCTAGCTCCTCGAGCACCGGGAGGGGCTCCCCACTCGAACTTTGGTCAAAACCAGCCTCCTCCTCAATGGAGCTCGGTTTTTCCTTTCACACTCCGGGGCTTCCGAGACGCCGCCCCCAAATGAACCAAGATCTCCCCCCGGTAGAGCGCCAGTTAGCAGCCCACCCGAGAGGATCCTGCAGCAAAGCAGTAAAGACCTCGGCTATAGGAACGTGAAGACCTCAGATTAGATGGACCAGGAATGTCTGACCTTATCAACTCTGCGTAAGGACGAGCAGGATATCCCCTGCAACAACGCTGGGCTATGGCATTATCTTCGCCGCTGTTCAAGATTTGTTCTCTGGAAACAAACATCGTACAAAAATCAAACATCCACCACCTTCGATAATTCATACCAAAAATACCATAAATACTCACGAATGTTATCGAGTCGCCTCAGCCGTGGGAACACCCAGGGTGTCATCCTTATCAGAAGGATTATATTCCCAATTGAAACCGCTAATCGAAGAAATAAAGGCCCCTTCCATAACCTATGCGAAGATGGAAGATCAGAGATCACCGCAGGAGCCCCAGAACGTCTGGAAAAATAAAGAAAGCCCTCGGTGGTCTCATTTGGCGAAAAAGATGAAGAAACAAGGCCAAGCTAGGGACGCCGAGCCCTTTATCCCTAAAGGAAGCCAATAACCCTAGCTAAAATGCCCTAACCATTGGAGCAAGTCGAGGCAAATGTTGAAATGTTGCAAGACCCTCTTCATGAAAGGGTGCAGAGGAAAACGAAGGCCATCACAAGGCGCCTCAAAACTAATCATCCTGCACGAAGGCTGCATAAAAGGTTAAGAGACGGAACTCCAGCTACTGTGATACAAGGGGAGGTCGATGACCCATCAAAGAAGGTACTCCCATACGAAGGGTCGACCTTACTAGGTCCCACATTCACAAAGATGTCGAATCTAAGCATCAAGGTACTCACCCCCTGTGATATGTAATTAGGTTTATTTCGCTTTACCCTTTATCATTGAAAAGGAGGCGTCAAAGAACGCTCAGGTTCTGGATAGGCACTTAACTACCGAGGCACCCCACCATACAAGAGTCGCATACAACAACTGAGGAGTCATCACTAATCCAAGAGAAAGAAGAAGAGCGACCCGGACCCATGACGGAGACAAACGACAAGAAATAAAAGCCAATCAGTTAAACCCTAGTGTTTCGTCGTACCAATCAAAACGATACGAACACAATGGACCGAGAGATACAATGAAGAAAGGCTATGCAAAAAAGGCGTAAACAGGAGGCTGAGAAAGAAAGGGTCCTGCAAGGTATGCACAAAACGGTAAAAGATATCCACGAAAGAAACAGCATGGAACTCCGAAGAAATGGGAGAAATAAGCGCGAAAACCTAAGGGTCATCATTATCACAAGACTTATGACGACGACAAGGCTTTAACTGGCCCAACCCCAAACAGACACGTAGAAACTACAACCGATAATGAAGAATTACGTACTCTTGCCCATGCCACACACACAATGAGGGGCAATCGATGTGGTTTAAAATAGCTCGCAGCCCACCGCCAAGCCCAAAGAAGTGGTACGCCCACGCAATACCCAGCTCCTCAAGATCGCCAGAATCGAAGGCCCAAGCGGGCCAGTCCAGCGACAACCCCGAATGGGAAGCCCCATATCCTACAAATCGATTGCATCGTCGCACAAAATAGAACAACCCCTAATAATATATTATCCCGTCGATCCAACCAAACCTTATCAATAAGGAAGGAAAATAATAATGATCATCGCATTGGTCTCCCAACAAAGAAAGAGGATTATCTCAAACAAACAAATTTCCTTCATATCCCCGTACCAAACTGGAGCATGGACTAAAATAAGAAATATCTCGTCCAATGGGAAGGACTCCTAACCACCATCCAACTGGTTGAACATTTACTATACATACAAGGCCACCCATCGGTGAAAGGTACGCAAAAACCAACGCCAACATTCTTACACACACATTCTCCCAGACGACACCTGTATGCAAACACATCCGCCTCTCTGTTAAACTCTTTCTCCCAAAGAAACCCACTGGAGGCATCTGAGCCGACCACCCGCGGCCAAGCCCCGCCGACCCCCCTCCTCGCTACAGAGGAGTGCTAAGGTCCGCAGCCCGTACGGCCAGCAACGATCCTACCTCAGCCCGTATAATCCGACGCCCGCATCCCAGCCCCACAAAATCAATCCGCCGGTCCAAACTCCCAGCCGCCCCCAGCAGCAGCACGCTCCACTACCCATGGAAAAGCTTCATCATTCATAAATTATTATTGAACTAGTTTATAAAATGTATATGTATGAGGTTTAAAAAATGCATAAGATGAGTGTGACATCAAAACAATATTTATAAGGAATGTATGATGTCCTTAGCTTAAGGAAATAATCATTTTTATTTTTAAAAATTAATTGAAATCCTTGAAGAAGAGTAAACTTGTACCTCTTGTACACTTAGTTCATATACCTTGTACAATCAACATAAATATCTTGTACATTGTAACAAATCTCATGGGGTCTTGATACTACATGTGAGCATAGACATCTTTTCATTTTTATAGTTCAAAAAGAAAAGGAAAATGAATTAAAATATATTTTTCATAAATTATAATTAAAGTAGTTTATAAAATTAATATGTATAAGATTAAGAAAATGCATAGGATGAATGTGAGATCATGCTATATTTTATAAGGATGTCCACCATCCATAAGTTAAGGAAATAATCATTTGAGTTTTTAAAAATCAATTGAAATCCTTGAAGAAGAGTATTCTTGTACATTGCTTGTACATTTAGTTTATATGCCTTCTACAGTTTCTAAAAATCAATTGAAATCCTTGAAGAATAGTAGATTTTCAAAATTTGAATTTATTTAATAAAATTAATTAAATTAAATCAAAGATATTTGTTGTAGAATTTCACCATTTCATTAAAACTAAATATCAAAATTTTATTTTATTTTTTTTATATTTTTCAAAATTGTAGGTTTATAAAAATTTAAAATATAAAGTGTAAAAATAAGGTTATAATATGAAAACTATAAATATTATAAATGAAAATTATTATGAAATCAATATTATTGAAAATATTAGTATTTATTTTTATATTTATTAAATTATTTATTGTTATAGGGAATGTATTTATATATTAAAAGTTAATTTATTTGACTATATTTATTGCACAAAATAAAAACCTAATAAATAAATGAATACATTTAGAATTTTTTATTTTTTTTAATTTAGTATACTTTCAAAATAAGTGAAAATAAGATATTTTTTATAAAACAGAATTATAAATTATAAACTAATTCATTTGAGATGAAAAGCAACATAAAAAGGAAAAAACTTGAGAAAAGTGCTCAATGGTCGAGCGTGGTGGGCGGAGGGGATGGGAGGTGTGGAGGGGGAGAGAAGCGGGGCCGGTGCATGGGCTTGTTGGATGTGCTGGGAGCAAGCGCTTTTGCATTTTAAAATTTCTTTTTTGCGTCCTCATTTGTTAATTTTAGATGTTGCTATGGGTTTTGGACCTAATTTTGATATTTTTGTTGGTCTTTTGTTAAATAAGAAGGTAATGAGACCCCGAAGTATAATTCCCTCTAATTTTTATCTATATTCTCCTTACGATATTATTTCATCACGATTGATATATATATATATATATATATATATATATATATATATATATATATATATATATATATATATATATATATATATATATTGATGATGCTTTTTTCAACTGGATCGGGCCGGAGCGTGTGTGGCCGCTGGCCGACCTGGATCGTCGTCGGGCCGGTCCGCAGTAATCGGGCGTCGCCTCCTCCGCAAACAAAAAGAAGAAAGGGCCAAGCAGGGCTCACTGCGGGCCGCTCCAACGCCTAAGCCATTTCTTCTCGAGAGAAAAGATAGACTACTTGCAGGGGCGAATGTGCCGCTGCACTTCACCATGGGGTACCTGCATTTATAATATATGTTTTCCCAAATGGATGGTGATTAGATTCTTTCCTATCGGACGGTATAAGCTTCTTGCTTTATCTGTAGACGGATTGATCGATATAGTTAATTTTTATTTAGAATTATCCTTCTTCCTCATTGGTGGGATCCATTGATCCAAGCAGGATGAGTCATAAGTATCGTGAATTATCTTATTTTCCTTGCCGGTGAGATTTAGTTGGATTTGCAGATAATACGCTATTGGGGATTATTCTATTTCTATCGACAGGATTTAGTTTGATTTGCAGAATGCGGGCTTTCGACACGGCAACTAAATTCTTTGGGCTGCAGGCGGATCGGCCTACTCAGCCTCTACACAAGGGCCCGAGTGGCACTAATGGGCGCCTCTTTCTGGTTTGACGAGTGGGCCTCGCGAGTCATATTTTTCAAAACCCTATCATTGCCTCAAATTCTTATGTACGATGTGCGGGTAATATAACGCTTCTCGTGATTCGATGTGCAATTTCCACGTGTCCGCCGGTCGGGTTAGTTAAGGCTGATCACCATCATACGCCTGGCGATATAAATGATGACTCTTTGTTTTCGCGCCATCTTCCCGTCACTCTTCTTTCAGCCCCTTCTCCGTTTTCTCACTTCCCTCCTTCGCTTCTCATGCCCCTAACTCGAAACTCCTTCTTTGCTCTCGCGAGTTCACACTTCACTTCCTTTCTTTAATTTTCCAGTCCGACTTTGGTGTAGAGTATTTTTCCTCGCATTTTTCCCTAGATAGCTTTTTCCGCTTTATTCCCGACCACTGCGCTTTATCTCTTCGGGTCTTTTCGACCGATATGACGAGGCGCTTTAGTGGTTAGTCACAAGTTTTCGTTTCACATTGGCCATCATGGGTCCGGCCGCCTTCTTTCTCTCACAGATTGAGGTGACTCTTCTGGCCGCGGCCGCTCTCTAGTGATCAAGGGCCCGACTGCTCAACGGTTGAATCCGAGATGCCCAAGTGGCCCTTCCTCGACAAGGGTGGGTGGAGAGAGACTCGATTAAATATCCAGGGGTCGACACTTAAAATCCGCCGCTCAAAGATAGTTTTAATCAGGGGCCTAGCAAGGTCGATCCTCATATAGCCACCTTCACAAACGTGCTACTAACCTCCTTTAAGGCTCGAGCGTGGTCCCCGAATGCTGGTTCTCCTATGTGGTTTCCGTGGCCTAAGATGGTGTGCTTCTTCATGCAGCCTTCTGGCTAATGGTCTCGCTTCTCCGTGATCCTTCTCATAAAAGGGCCTTAAAGCACTTCAATGTCCTGGCCCTTCCTCAAATTTCCGCCAATTGTTCATTTTGGTTGGCCTATTGGTTTTTAGGATAGGGACTCGTGTTCCCGTGATAGCTTTATTCCTTTATCTTTAGCACGGCGGAAATCACGAGAGCTTCATTTTTCCAGCGTTTCGCGCTCCTCCGTGATTCTGTCTCTCCTCTTCCCACAGCTTGAAGCAGACGCCATTCTATTACCGCCGTAATCGGGGGAATACGACCCTCTCGACAAGGACAACACCTGGCGTTTTGACACTGACCACCCCAGAATCTACGCAGTGTTCGCTTTGTTTCTTTGGCATAATCTTTATGGGGTCTGGGTATTTCTAATTCTCGCATCATTCCACATGCCTCTCGCGCTCAAATCGATCCCGCCAAGATAACGCCATGGGCCATTGAACGCTGCATCGAGCGGTCCTCCCGCCCTACGCCGGAGCTGATCAACGATATTCCTAGCCCTTCGAGCCTCGAGGTCACCGTCACGCTTCGAGGCCTTCTCGCCCTCCTTCCACCATGAAAGTCTCTCCCATCGCCTCCGCCCAAACTCCACCTGGCGAGAGCTTCCTCGCTCATTGGCACGCCCGCCCTCAAGCCCTGAGTGTGAAACGGAAAACTCCTCGACTCCGTGAGAAAGATCGGGCCGACTTGGTCAAGGTCCACCAGGGCGTCTCTCCTCTCCGTCTACCCAAGGTCCAGTCGAGCAGCGCCGCGCCGCCTGAGGCCCTGTCTGAGCCCGCAATTGCTCCGGCCCCGTCGCGAAGGCAAAAAGGTCCCTGGTAGGTCAAGCATACCGCCGACGGCCACGCCATCATCGGGCCTGAATCCTGCGAAGAGTGTTAGCCACCTTCTCCGAGGGCAAGAATTGAAGAGTGAGGACTCGAAATTGGTGGATGGCGACTTTGCGCCTCAATGCCGAACTCCGCGATTGGCGCCGCTTCGCCCATCTCCCATGATTCTGATCCCCAAGAGGCCTCCGGCCGTGTCATCCGTCGACTTGCGTATACCCGGCTCTATCCTCCGTGGGGGCCGCCTATAAGTTCCCCGATCTCGTTTCATGTCCCCGATTTCATTCTCGGTGCTGAGTGCAAGCGATCGTGCCGGATACGATTTTACGCCGATGTATGTGGCTAACATTTTGAAGAGTTCGCTAAAAGGCCAAATTGCATTTAAGGCGCCAAAGCTGCCCGTTTATGGCGCAGGGTGGCTCCTCTTACATTTTGAGCGGGCCGGAAGGCAGGTCTGTGCAATATATGAATCGAGGAGGCAATGAAGCTTAAATCTGATTTTGAAGCATACCACGTCGACACGTGCCTCTGCCGAGGGTAGAGAGCAGAAGATTGAGGTCCAAATGTACCTTGAGAGTGGCCGAATGTGAGCTTCGAGCTGTTCGGGATGAGCTGCGGGCTGCACAAAATGAATTCCTAGAGGCTAGGGATGGGCTACAGTCTGCCCAGTATGAGCTTCAGATGGTTAGGGATAAGCTTCTCACATCACATGTGGCGAGCCAAGTGAGCCCATGAAGAGCTTACGTGGAGGTCAAAGATGAACTACGCGATAAGATGTAGCTATCGGATTGGGGCCCTGCCGCGAGGCCTCCGAGAGGCTACAAACCAGGCGAACGCCCGACCGAGGAGGTCGTGGTCATGGGTGGGGACCTTCACTCCGGGATGAAGTTATAGGAAGATCGAGGGACGAGGCCTCGTGACTAATGGGCTTCTAGTGGCTCATTTTCAGAGGAGTCGCAATGCCCACCCCAACTGACTTCAACTCTCATATCCCTGGGCGACGAGGGAGGCCGAGGAATCCTCCCTCCGACCATTCCGAGAACCACACCCCTCGCCGAGGCCCACCACCCCATTCTTCCCTGCTTCTCCTCCTTTCCGATGGCTGATCACGGCATATTGATGTCGCTTTTTTGTCTTATTTATTTTAATCGGACTGACTCCAGGGACATATGTAGCCTTTCCTTAATAAATGTTCTTTTATCACTGCCTCACTTATGCATTTCGCGCTGTCTCATGAACTCCAATTAATTTCTCGCATTGCTCAGCCCAGCCGCCCGCGGCCGCAGTGCAAATCTCCCCGGGCTGTATGGCCAGAATCGAGCAGCTAAGCCCCAAAATCGAGTCATTGGCTCTGCACTAAGGCCTTACAGTCGACAACAGAAACATTTGACTCTAAGGCCGTATGGCCCTGCAAAGTAGTCAACTCACAAACTAAGCCTCGCTAGTCTCCGGCACCGAGGCCCTGTGCCTGGAAGCCCTGAGCCGATCCGACTCTAGTCAGATAGCCAGGCAGCAATGAGCCTGCCTTAACCCGAGCCGGGCCCGGCGCCAGGCCTGACAGCTCGAAAAGCCCGAGCCGACCAATTTCTGCGCCGTATAGCCCGTAAAGTAGTCGAGCTCACAACCGAGCCGCTGAATCCGGCAGCCGAGGCCTCAGGCCGGGGTGTCGAGCCGAATCGACCCAGTCGTACGGCCCGCCCGTATAGCCGAACTCAGCCAAATCGAGCACGAAGCCGTGCCGAGGCTCAGGTCGGGCAAGCCTAGCTAACCCGACTCTAGGGCCGGTACTTACTGCGGCAGCAGTAGTCGAACTCGCCAAACTGAGCTACTTGGCTCGCGCCGAGCTCGGGTGGGGCCGGGGTGTGCCTCGAGAGCCGAATCGACTTGGGGTCGTGGCCTCAGGCAGAGCTGGGGCCGAACTCACACCATTGGCTCCGGAGCGCCAGGCCCCAGAATGGGAAGCCCAGCTCAACCGACTCTTGCCGTACGGCTCGTACAGAGTACGACCTTGTCAAACTCCGAGCCACGGCTCCGGCGCTTAAGGCCTCGCTGGCTGAAAAGCCCGGAGCCGAATTGACTCTGGGGGTCGACGGCCCGTGCGCAGTAGCCGAACTCGCTGAACCGAGCCACAGCTCCGCGCCGAGGCTCTCAGGGCCGGGCAAGCCTCGAGCCGACCGACTCTAGGCCGCGCGGCCTCGTGCGTAGTCGAACTCACAACCGAGCTATCAAGGCAACCATTCAACTTCTCATTTTTTGAAAGACGCGCAGTGTCTTTAATGCCGGGTTCATGGAGAATCGAAACGATCATACGAATTTTCGAAAGTGTTTTTACTTTCTTATAAATGGTGGCGCTTCATTAAGCATGGGTTTATACTTCCGAGTATTCTCGCCTTTCTCTCGTGCGAATCAGATTTAGGCAAATGAAGCGTCGGCTTGATCGCTCTTCGCGGATCCGCCCAAGATCTCCGTTCCGCTTTGTCGACCTCCGCTCGTGGGAGTCAGGTTTTCCTGGGCCTCCCTTTACGGAGTTATGTTATTCCCTAGCTTCTCGTGCCAGAATGTGTCTCGGAGGGCGTGGCATTTCCTCAGGCCGCTCTCATTTTATGTCTCTTCTTCTCTTCCCTCTCCTTTCTTCTCTTCTCCCTCTCCTTCATTCTCTCTTCTTTTCATATCTTCTCTTTCTTCCTTTCTTCTTTTCTTTCCACATCTCATTCTCATTTTTTATTTCCTCGCATCAAACTCTTTTCTATCCCTTTTTCTTTCTTTCTCCTCTTTTCCACCTCTACTCTTCTTTCTCCCTCTTTTCCACCTTTCCATTCTTCTTTCTTCTATTTATTTTCATCTCATTTTCTCCTTTCCTCTTTCTTCTTAAGGGCTTTTTTTTTTTTTTTTGAGGAAATCACTTGTACTGTACTTCCGAAGTGTACCGGTGACACTCACCGATTGTAATCGAGTGTAATTTGATTGGAATAGTAGAGAATTTTCCTTTTCGACTCATGAACTTCACATTCCGTTGTATGTAATTTTTCCGAGCATTATATGTCCGAGTCAGCTTGAGATGTTCAATAAAATAACCGCAAACGCCCTCAAATCGTTATCCTAAAATTGATAATGCTTCATTTAAGATTATAAACCAGTCTACCATAAAAACGCTCTAAGGTGTTCCAGATTCCAAGCATGATGTGGTGAATTTTTCCCTCTCCTCCTCGTCCTGAGCCTGTAATTGTCCTGATCCGATGACGGATATGATGTAGGGCCTTCCCAATGGGGCCTAGTTTTCCATGCGTTACCGATTCCTTCCTACAAGCAGGTTTTTCTTCAAGACCAGGTCACCCCGCATGTAGCTCCTGGTTTGACTAAGTTATAATACCTCGCCATCTTCCTTTGTAATCTCTTCAAAGGCGCTCTTAGACCGGCCACGCCATCTAAGAGGTCCAAACCCTCAAAGTGAGCCTCGTCATCAGGTTCCACCTGTCGCCAACTCGATCCCTCGGGGGACTTTAACTGACTTGCATGTGGGCTAGCGCTTCAAGGCTACAAAGGCTAGGCGAATCTGGGTTTCCTAGGTTGCCGGGACTACAAGGTAGTCCCGTAGCCTATAACACTTGGGAGGTATTCTACCCATTTGCCTTTTAAGATCTTCCAACTTGGTCTCTCAATGCGGCCTTAAGGGTTCCGATGGTGACTTTTGCCCTAATTACTAGATCGCTTGACAGCTGGACGAGTAATAATCTTAATTCCGAGCTCCTGCGACAAAACCTCGAACTCGCATTGTCAAATTTCTTTCCATTGTCTGATACCAAGTCTCTTGAGATACCAAACCTGCATATGATGGCTCGCCACATAAAATCATAAATATCTTATGTTCCGCGGATAGTGGCTAAAGGTTCTACACCGCTTCGTGAAGTAATCTACGTAACGATGATGACTTTACATCGCCCTTCCTAAGGTGTGAGGTCCCGTATGTCCAAACCCCATCACGGGAAAAGGCCAAGGGCTCAGAATCGATGTCATGGCCTCGATGGAAGCGTGAGGATCTCGCATGCCTCGCGTCTTCAGATCTCCCGACCAGGCCTGGCCACATCTCCTGGTGCATCGCGGGCCGCAGCATCCCCCGCCCTAATACCCCCGCTAATGCCCAAGCTCCACAGCGATTTCCGTGACACACCTTCGTGTACTTCCTCAGCACATATTCGCGTTTCTCCCGCCAGCACCTTTAAGGATGGGATGTGTGAAGAAACCTCGCTTGTAAAGGCTCCTTATATCATGAATCCCAATGACTTGGCCCCGCGATTTTAGTCGCTTTTCAAGTCATTTTGTGACGTCCGTCATTATGTAATCCCAATACATCCAACTCGGCTCGAACCCGATTGGGGCAACTTCCACGCCACAAAGATCTATAGAAGGCTCTACAAGGTATTCGGCAGACATTGATCTGCTGAGGTCTTCTTGTGAGGTTGTCGCTAGTTTTGCCAAGGCATCGGCTCGGGAGTTCTCCGCCTGTGATATGTCTAACCTGGACCAAAGACCTAACTTTTTCGCAGAAATCTCGTGCATCTTTTGAGGTCTGTGATCATTCTTCCGCTGGGCTCAGAGGTGTCTTCTATTTGTCTTACTCACCACCGAGTTGCTACGCACCTCAAGTCGGGTCAATTTCTAAGAATGTGGGGCGAGGTCGAGGCCTACTATGATCGCCTCATATTCTACTCGCTGCTGAGGCTTGAATCCGAACTGAAACAAAGATACTCAATGTCTATTCCTTCTGGTGGAGGTCGATTAAACCCATTCCGCTCATTGTGCGTTTGTGGCCCCGTCTACGTAAAGTTTCAGATGGGTGTCATTTACTGAAAGTGTTCTCAAGCAGTTCACCGAAGCCAAATTCCATGACGAAATCTTCTAAAACCCGCCTTTTATTACATTTTTCTGCTTATATCCGATGTCGAACTCGCCAAATTCTCTATGGCCCACTCATCACCTCTCTTGAGGTCTCTCTGGCTTATGTAACACTCGTCATCGGATATTATGTTGAACTTCTATGGTATGAGCCTGAAGTAAGGGCGGAGTTTCCGAAAGGCGACATTAATGCCAAGATTAATTTCATCCTCGTACCTTCTCCGTCCTCTCGCAGCTCGACCGCACAGTAACCGGTGCTGCACCTTTCGGTCTTTGTCTCTCAAGAGGACGCTAGTCGAAGTCCGATACCGCTAAGATAGAGCGTAGGAGCTCCTCAACGAGGCTTACCATGTCGAGGCTGGGCTCAAATATGTTTTCAATGCCGAGAATGCTTTTCGCACTTCAGATCCCATCAAAGGCCTTCAAAACTTCGAAGAAAGGTCGACATTTATCACTTGCCCCGGATATAACCTACTTAAAGCAAGAATCCTTCCGTCAAAGGCCGACTCACTCACGGCAATGACATGTCGAAAGCACAACTTTTATTTTATCCGATTTCGCTACTTCAATTCCTGCGTGGTCGACTATGAAACCTAGGAATTCCACGATAATTCAAGGCGCACTTCGGGCCGATCGCTTCATGTCAGACTTCCTCAAGATCCGAACGCCGCATGTGATGAGCTACGTGGATTTGTGGTGGATTTTACCAAGATGTCATCTATGTACACTCCATGGTCGTCTTATCTCGCTTCGAACATCCCGCTCACTAAATTTCCGTAGCTCCTCGCATCTTGAGCCCAAAAGGCATCACACAATAACAATAGGTTCCCTGCCCTGTGACGAACGAGGTATTTTCTTGGTCATCTGGGTCCATGTTGATCTGGTTGTAGCCGGAGAAGGCATCCATAAAACCGAGGAGTTCATGGTCGGCTGTGGCGTCTACGGCGAGGCCGCATCCGCCAAGAAAGGGAAAATGTCTTTGGGCACGCCTGTTGATGTCGCTGAAGTCATGCAGTAGTCACCACTTTCTTCGCTTGCTTTTGATAAGTACTAATGACGCATAACCACTCAAGATATTCCACTCTCTTATTACGTTCTGGCCGAGGAGTTTGTCGACTAGCCGATCGCTACTGCTTCGCGCGGTTCCTCTTTTATTTTAATTGGCTCAAAGATGGACTGACGTCAACCTATGAGTAATTACTCGAGGTTAATTCCCTCCATGTCCGCCGCTTCCACGCCAAGATGCAAAATGGTCTCGTCTTAAAAATGGGTGAGAGGCTCGAGGTCTCTCCATACCGGGAGCCGATGTGGCGTGCAGGTGTTCAAGGCCGTCATCCAATGGTACAGGTTCCAGTTCTTCTGAGGGCTCAAGTCGGGTGAACACCTCGTCGCGCATGTCGAGCTCATCCAAAGATATGTTATCGACCGTTTTTTGCTTCATGGATCGAGTAGCATCTCCGGCCACTGCTGTCTCCTCGAATCCATTCCTACCCGCTTACTGTGAGGGAAAACTTCAACCATCATGTGGTGTTTCTGAGGAATGACTTTTATCGTGACAGAGTGGTCTCATTTAACAACATATTATAAGCAGATAGTATGCCTACAACGAGGAATCTCACGCCGTCATTGCTCGGCAATGGGATCTCCCAAGGTGAGTACTAGTTGTATCGAGCCTGGGCGGGTAATACTTTTCTTCTGAGAACTCTGCATAAAAGGCTAATCTTGTTCCATTCCCTCTCCCTTCCGATGCCCATCTTATTGAAGGCCGAGGCGAAGATGATGTCAGTTGAACTTCCGTTGTTAACTAGGACCTGATGGACCGTTTTGTTGGCCACCACTGCTCGAGCCGAGGGAGTTTGGACACCGCTTGTACTTCCGCCATTCGCGACCTGATGCCGTGCATGGCTTTCTCGGGTCAGCTGATTCCTCCCCGGAAATCCTCCCGAGACGCCGGATTTCCCCAAAGGCCGCTTGTGCCGAGTTGCTGTCTGGCCAAGGTGGTGGTGGTGGCCGCCAGCCGTAGTCGGGTTCAGCCTCTGATTCTGAGGTCGATTTTTGGGGCTATGAAGCGCGGGAGATACCCACCCGCATAGATACTCTATTTCCTTCTCGAAGTTGTATGCAATCATCCGCGCGTCAGCCCTCAGACCCCTTGTGGAACTTGCAACATATGGTGTTGTCTCTGTATGTGGTCCCGACTTCATTTGAGTTAGCCACCAACCGCTCGTTTTTTTGCGGTACTTCGCCACAGACCGCGAGCATCGAGGCCGCAGGGGATGAAACCACGAGGTGAATAACGTTGTCAGTTTTCGAGTTGCGGTGGGTCTTACGCATCTCTAAGGTTTCCACGCCAAAATCATTCTATCTTTTCTTTAGAGACTTCTCTCGTCACTTTATCTTTGGGCTCCGCCTCGTCATTGGGCCTGTCCCGCTTTTCTTAGCGGTGGACGAGCCCCTTTCTTAGATATGAGGGCTTTTCAACGTTAATGTATTCTCACTCGCTTTTGCAAGCAACTCTACCATGCTTGTTGTTTGGGGACTTTGGAGATGGAAAACATCAAGTCTTTCGACCGTACTTAATCCAAAGAATGAATGCAATGACTGTGGAACTTTTCACGTATATCTACCTTCTCGTAGACTCGTTGGTCAAACTTTGAATGATAGGACCTCAGACTCTCCTGCGAGCTCTGCTTGACGGTCAATAGATGGTAGCTTGGCTTTCTATACGTCCTGGTGTAGATCCTCAATTTTTCCCCTCAACACTTGCATTTATCCTATGGGTGTCACACTCACCCATCGTTCTCATATAACACCATTAAGGCCCTTGAAGCTAGTCCCGTTCTTCGAGCCTTTGGGTGGGCTTGTATGTGCCCGTTGAGTGCGTATGTAGTCTACTTTAGAGTGTCATGGATTATTTTTTTTATTTATTGGCATCGCACTATAGAAAAAGTGGGCCTCCTCAGGTTTTAGCTCAATCAAAGTTTATTATATGTCGTAAATTGAGCACTTGAGCTGAGTTTCATCATATCTCCCTTGTCCGAACCAGAATTGAGTTCACTATTTGTTTTTTTGACTTTATTTGTCAAGGAGGTTTCTGTTAAAAATTATACTTTGTCAACCGTTTGACTAATCGGTTTGACTGGTTCATCAAGGGAGCACGATACGACACCGGCTGGGTGATTTCGTATACCTCCGGTTTCGATCATATCTCCCTCATCCAAACTTGGAATTGTGCACCCTTTTTTTGTTGGTCTCCTTATTCTTCAGGGAACATTCTATCAAAATTTCATAATTTTCCTCAACCGGCTTGACTGGTTGGCATCCGGTTCAACCGGGTGTTATCGGGCGCCTGTGTGAGCGCTGTTTTTGTGATTTTGGCTTCAACCCATTTGTTCGGGCCCATAAGCTCCAGCTCGACCATGGGCAGTATTGTGGGTCCATTTCTTGGCTCCGTGGCTTGTTACATGCAGTCATCATGAATCCATATGGATACTTAGGAGAAGCAAGCTGAAAATAGAAGATATTCAGTCACATGGAAATGAGGAGAAGAGTTAATGGGAAGCTTACTGAGACTAATTGGGGCCTTTCCAAAGCTTGAAGGAGAGAAAAACCAGGTAGGCTCAGAGGCTGAGGTGGAATGAGTACAAAAAGGAGAGAAAGATCAAAGTGGAAGGGACCCAGGTGACATTTTCCGAGCTCAAACGCGCTTACTCGACTTTCGCTGGATGCCAGTTTGTTTCTTTTTCATGCTTTTTCAGGAAGAGGTAAGAAATAAACCTTGTCTCCACTCTATTCTTTATAATACATCTGATCAAACTTGAGGTTTCTCCTCAACCATTTGAGCCTGCCAGCCATACGTGAAAGCCTGCTCACCGCCGCAGGCGCTTGCGTAGTTTGTTGGTTTTGCTGGTTCTCACTCATCCGCAGCCGAGAATCATCACCGTTTGTTTTTCAGATTTCTGACTCTTTATAAAAGTTCTGAAAATTTTGGAGAGCCTCTTCAACGATATGGACTGCTGGGAAACCAGATCATTTCTGCCCACTCAGTTAGGTTTGGCAGGAACGGTAGTTTGGGGTAGTTCGTTTGAGTCGGTTGGTTCTCACTCATCCGAGCTGAGAATCGACCACCATTTGTTTTGTTAGATTCTGACTCTTTTAGGAAGGTTCTGAAAATTTTGGAGAGCCTCTCTCTCAATGAGATGGACTGGTTTGGGAAACCGAACCGAATTTGCTCATTAGGTTCGATTTATGTGAGCGCTTTGGGTAGTTTGCGTTATTTGTATCGGGTTCTCGCCATTCGTGAGTCGAATTGCACTGGGCTTATCTTTTGAATTCCTCGGCTTTGTAAGGAAGATTCTGAATTTTTGAAATCTTTTCTCAACCGTCTGATTGAGCCAGGGAAATCGAACTGCGGCTTCATTAGGTTCATTGGCTGAATCATAGCTTTTGGGTAGTTTGTGTTATTTGTGTTGGTTCTCGTCATTCTGAGTCGGAATTGCACTGCTTATCTTTTTTGAATTACCACTTTGTAAGGAAGGTTCTGAAATTTTTGAAATCTTTCTCAACCATCCGATTACCGGGAAACCAACCCGCCGTTCATCAAGGTTTTCCTAACGGCAAGGTACTTCGCTTTTGCTTTTGATATTTGAATTTTCGAGAACAAGATGCTCCAAATGTGTGACTAACCTCTTATGCAACGCTGGCTAGGGACCACAGTATGTGCTTTAATGTTGGGTAATGAATTCCATAGATGCTTTGTGTTTCGTGTCATGCATGTCATTGTGGTTTGGCTGTTAACCCATGATGTACACAGGGCTGGGACCACAGCCATTTGCCCTTCTTTTGGCTGAAAGTGTTTTTAAGCATGCTAGATAACAATTAGGTTGGTATGATCTAAGTTTTATGTTTAGCCAAGGAGACCGCCCGACTGCGGACCCATGGCGTCTTCTACATACCCAATTCACTAGTAGAGACCGAGTTCTAGGCCTAAAGGGGTGCTACCTCATACGAGGTACCTCATAGGTAATCCGATCCCTGACCAAATCTAGTTTTTGCAATCGCTTTCCATACTTGAGTCATCTGGGTTTTTGTTCTTACTGGTTTTCCCCACTTAAAAATAAAAATAAAGTAAGTGGCGACTCCAAAGAAATCGTTCCTCCGGGGACGGATTTTCCAAAACTCGAAAATCAACCCACATTTTTTTTTTTACATTTTCCTTTTATTTAAAAGCGAGTCGCGCCGGCCCGTGGATCGGGTAGGGTCCACACCTGGCCCCATTGAAGTGAGAGACGAATGCAATGGATAGCTCTCTAAAAGAGGAGATTGATGAGGGCGGAAGCCTATTAAACCAGGCCAAGGCTGGGCCTTTTAATGTGATAGCGAAAGCTCTGCATCGCACAGGGTCTCGATACCCATGCACCCATTTGTTTTTGTAGTGTCGAGATGATCGACCGATCTCCGACATCATCGAATGCTTCCACTCAGACATTCCGAACTTGGTCGGGAAGGGGAAGTGAGCACCCCTACAGCTGAATCCAAGGATTCCGCCCGTCTGCACCAAGCGTGTCCATAAAGGTCAGGAGCGCATCCTCTTACCACCTCCTTCACACTACCGAGCTCGCCGAGGCCCCGAACCTCTAATCCATGATTGCTCTCCTCTACTCCCTTACCGAGGGTGGCGAGTTCTTCGGCTCCCGACACGCCTCCGAGTATTGCCGCTGTCCCTCCATACACTCGGGTCCATGCCCCGGCTCGGGCTGGACTCTACTTATTTCAACACCTCTGGGAACGCCGAGATCAGGTCGCCTCTTCATGAGAGAAAAGTCATGGACCTTCCCGAAGTCGCTGGCCCCGCGGCATCAGATCCGCCCCGGTGAGTTGCTCTAACTTCCTATCAAAGGCCGTCAGGAGGCGGCTGAGCCCACCTCTTTCGTGTCGGGTTTCGCGACACTTCTAACGCCAGAGGCTTGCCGCCTACGTCAGTCATGATCCCGTGATCCTGGTGGATTAGAGTTACTCCTTCTTGTGTTCCGGGTTGATACCATTAGTAATTGAGAAATCAGTTATATTTGTAAAGGAACTGTCATTCCCACATACCGCGCACTTAACCGATGACGCTTCAACCGACCGGGCCGGAGCGTAGGGTCGTCGTCGAACTCCGGACTGGTCGTCGGTCTACAGCACTAGCCGCTGTCCTCCGCAGTGACAACAAGAAGAAGAAAGGCCTACAGGCTTCTACCGTGGCCGCTCCGATGCCTGGGCCGCCTCGAGAGAAAATATGGACCCAGAGCGACAAAGCACATGACCTCACCGGTAAGACCCGGCATTTATAAGATATGTTTCCTACTGATAAGATTAGGATTCTTTCCATCGATCTTCGATATTTCTGCTTTATCTGCATCGATTTGATCGACATAGCACTTTTTATTTAGAATTATCCTTCCTCATTGGTGGATCCTACTTGATCCGCGTAACGAGTCAAGCATCGTGGAATTACTTTATTTTTCCTTGTTGATGATCTAGTTGGATTTGCGTGACAACATGCTATCGGGGGATTATTCTACTTTATCGATGGGATTTAGTTTGATTCGCAGAATGTGGGCTTTCTCTGACATCTATAACTCACTCGGGCCGCGGGACTGGGCCCTTCATTCCGGGTCAAGGCCAAAGGCCTCGAGTGCTTCACTGGCGCTGCTTTCTCTGTTTCGCGAGCGGGTCACGAGCCCATTTTTCAAACCCTATCATATACATATAAAGTTATTGTGTAAATTATCCTATCAAATCTTGATTGCTGAATGATGATTGTAATTTTAAATAATAACATTTTTATTTTTTGTCTTTAACTAATACTAACTATTTTATCTCAAAGAAACTAATCCTCATTATTTCTAAAAGTATTTGTTGTTAAGAATAACCTAAAATCTCTCGTTATCTATTGCCAAATTTTTATGCTTAGATAGATTTTTTAAAAATATTTAATTTATATTTTAAATTCTTAACTTAAATATTTAATTTTAACATTTTTTTTTCATGTAAAGTACCCAACAAAGTCGAGATTAATTTTTTTTAAAATAATAATATTATTAATTATTTGAAAAAAAATGTAATCATAAGTTACACCATTGAAATTGTAACTCTGATAATTAATTATTTATTCGTTAAAAGATAATTATTTTTTATATGTCGATATATTTTTAAGTCATAATTTATTTATGTTTTAAATTCTTGACTATAAAATTTAAAATTTAAAATTGAGTCTAATTTTTAGTTTATTATATTATATACATAATTTTTTTATGTTTATATATAAATTTTTATGTGTAAATAACAAAGACTCACGTTAATCCTTGGATCAAATTAGAAATCTAGTATTTATCGTTGTATAAGCACAATTTCATTAACATCACCTACTCCGTATCTCTAATAATTTATTTTTAGCTATTCATAATTAAAATAATTTTTAATTTTTAAATTTTTCAAATTTTTATAAATGAATTTAAATTTAATTTTGAAAATATATAAAAAGTACTTCATTGATCCTATATATATATATATATATATATATATATATATATATATATGAGATATATATATATATATATATATATATATATATATATATATATATATATATGTGTGTGTGTGTGTGTGTGTGTGTGTGTGTGTGTGTGAAAATTATGTTAAGGTGCACTATTGCACTAATAAAAAGGAAAATAGAACCCACGAAATCAACTTGAAATGCTCTATAAAATTAATAAAAACATGCACTGTTTGAGTAACTCTTTGTTACACCCTCAACCACCCTTTTATGAGTTGACCAATGGGACCACCCAAGGCTACTAAGGGAAAAAATGATCCCCTCTCCCTTCTCCAACATGATTTTAGTTTAAACTGAAAAATAAAAATTCATTAAACCCCTCCTCGATTTTAATTTAAATAAATTAAAAAAAAACAAAATTTCAATAAAAATTTTAATTTATAGCATCCAGTTTTGATGCCTATTGTTAATATTTGCCCCCATCATATTTAAAATTTTTGAAAAGTTATATTGAACCACATACAATACCTTTTGAAGAAACATTTTAATGGTGATTATTTTTTAAACTTTATTACTTTCATATTTCTTTATATGTTGATTACTTTCATATTATATATATGTTTGTGTATGTGTGTGTGTGTGTGTGTATGTGTGACACCCCAAATCCTGAGGGTCAATTTTTTTTTTCTTACTATTGGACAAGTCTATCGCTACAGAATTCCTCTATTGCGCACACGTCCTTGTCGTGTGCACGCCCCGACCTAGTTGTGTGTGTGCCCAGAGCGCTGTCGCCACGCGCCCGTGCCTCACTGCAGGTGCGCCAGTGGAGCCGTCGCACGCGCCTAGGGCCCGTCGTGCCAACTCGCCATGACCTGGAGCCAGGCCATGTCGCGATGACCTCCATGTCTCGATTCCAACCCGCCGCGACCTAAAATGTTAGGTCACAACATGGGAACCTCAAGCCCTGTCCAAGTCTGTAGCGATAGAGAATTCTTCGTCGTGACATAATTCCCCTCACGCTTAACGTAACTCTATCGCGGCGCAAGATCCCAATCACGAAGTGCATGCCCGTCGCGCCAGCTCTATCGCGCGATAGAGTTCCCATCAGGCGCGCATAAAGCACACGGTTGCCGCCGCCTGCCTCAACCTAAAAACTTTCACGCGCATGCACTTCTCCCTACCCTAGCAAACTCTATCGCGAACATAAAATCGCTTCTATCATGACATAATTTCTCCTTCAAGCCAACTCACAAGATGTAAAATCTTCCCAACCTGACCAACTATGTCGCGACATAGAATTGCTCTGTCACAACATTAAACCTCTCCATTTGGCCACACTCTGTCCCAACATAAAAACATTCTGTCGCAACAGAAAACTCCTAGCCTTGCCAACTCTGTCGCGACCTAAAAGTATTTTTTCATGACAAGAGATCCTTTGGTCTTGGCCAAACTCTGTCGCAACATAAAACACTCTGTCGCGACACTACAAATCTTGCTGGCACGATGAAATCTTTCGCCTTTACTAGCTCTCGTCGCGAACTCGACCTCTTGCCTCGATCGCCCTCGCTGCAACAAGGACCCTATCGCTGATGATTGTCAGCTTACGTAAAGCAAACACCGCCGCCGGCCATGTGGAGGACCCTTGGACAAATGTAAAACTAGAAGAAACAACTCGTTGCACTCAGGAAAACCCCTGTCACGACCTAACAACCGCCTATAGCCTAGGAACCATGTCGCGACATAAAGCCAGAAAACTCTATTGCGACAAAGAAAACCTTTATCGCGACAGAGAAAACCTCTGTAGTGACCTAAACCCGCAAACATGCAATAACCTCTCTAGGTCTTTTCTGCACCTCCAACCTTTTTTTTTCTTTCTAAACACCCTAAATTCTATATACAATAACCTTTTTATTACAAAGGCAACATGAAACCTGGAAAAACCTTGCCAAACTCTATTAATAATACAAAATGAGTTTAATTACAACTCTATTCTTTTTACATAAATAGAAACTGGATAGACTGTCTAGAATTTTACGAATTACATGAATATGCCATAATCTGGCCCTTTTTCACAACTAAGATCTTGGATGTGTTCATCCTCAGGTACCCTCTCTAATACCCGAAAAATATTTTCAATGACGGGAGTGAGCAATGCCCACAGATCGAATTCTCCCACAAAGGCTACTCTCCACCTAAGTGCATTATGCAATGGCAAACACACACACATTTAAGTATGTATGTACTATCTTTACCTCGAATGTGTACGTGTTGTCTCATGTCTCGAAGTCCCTCCTCACTCCTCACACATGCATCTCGCCATGTATGAAAAACCGCTTTCAAAACAAAAGATTTTTGTTTTTGAAAACTCATCGGGTCAATTCGATGTAATTTATCGACAACTTCTGGCTAAAATTCTATCGACATACCCGATAAAATTTGTTGTACATACCTCCGATATAATTTATTTTTAAATTCTCCAATAAAATTTTTGTTTTGTTGGACAACCCCCTGATAAACTTTTTTTTTTTCTCAAAAGTCATGTTATGCACTCACACCCGTTTCACGCGATGTCCTGCAGATGATATAGAAACAAATGTCATTTCATGCTAATTATAAGAGCATGCATGATGAGAACCACATGCAACATTAATAAATCATGGATAATCATATTTTCTAAATATAATTTGCATTCATCATGTAATCCATGTTATTCGACATCAAATAAGCATATATCAACATGATTTTTCACACAACCAGCATGTTATTCATTTTTCTAGCAACAACACACAAACAACAATACAACCAAAATTAAATTCCGATCGCCTAAAACATTCCGGTAATTCATGTTCAATTGTAATGTGAATTGCTGATATTTATTACTCATGACTTATCTAACATATTAAATGGCTCTTATAATTAAGAATAACCAAAGTAGAGAGAAACCCCTACCTCTGTTTTTTCTCACGAAACCCCATACTTTTTGTACTCTACGGCTAAGCCTTCGGCCATGTATCTAACTTCTTGCTTTCTTGCTCCAATTAAAACTGACAACCCAATCTCCGTAAATCCTAGAGATAAGATAGAGTTTCTCACTCATCTTTTCTTCTTCTTTCTTTTCTTTTTCTCTTTTTTCTTTCCCTCATTTTTCCCTTCTCCCCACCGAATTGATCCACTTGATTCAAGTGGGAAATATCTTCCCACCTTCTCCTTGCCACATGTCACTTTCTCATTTGCTTTCTTTCTTTATCTTATCCAAATACTTGGATTTCCCCTTCCCAAGAAAGATGACACATGGCCTTCATGACCACCCGTTGCACTTCCCTCTTGCTTTGACTTATCTCCACACACAACACTTGGCCTTAATGCGAGCAATAGATCCTTTCCTTTTTACTATCTGATACTACGCGGTCGCTACTAATGGCTACGATTGGGAAAGAAGAATTTCCACATCGCATGGTCAGTTGCCATGTGCAATTTCACTGCCCGCCATGTGACAGTTACATGGTCATGTTATTTGGCACCACTCTCTATGTCACCCGACACCCAATACCTTGAAAATCAAGAAATTTCAACTATCCCGGAACTCAACGAAATTCTATTGGATAACTAGATTTCCTCGCAAGACGATTCAACCACAAGTTCGCCACATCCGAGATATAGAAAATTCCAAGTTTTTAACTTGTACCATTGCAAGAATTAATGCTTTGTCATTACTTTCTTAAAATTTAAATTTTCTAAGTTTATTAATATATATATATATATATATATATATATATATATATATATATATATATATATATATTCTCGGGTTTTGTTAAATATATAATTTTCAATTTTACTAAAATTTTTCGAAAATTAGCAATAATATAAAAAAATTGTATTAAATTTATTTCTAAATAAATTATATATTTAACATGAAATATATTATCATTCAATTTGATGATATTATTGTAAGAAAAATATCATAACTCCATATTTATTAATTTTATATTTATCCTTTTAATTTTGAATCTTTTATTTTTAAATATTAAAATAATAAAATTTTATAAAAAAATATAAATAAATAATTTGATACATAAATTTTAAAATTTTAATTTAATTACTTGTAAATAGAAAAAATATATATTTTATAAGCAGAAAAACTTTAGAAATTAAATCTTGAAAATAATCAATTTTTTATTTAAAATGTAATAAAACACTTTTCTTCAACATAAAAAAAAAACACACTTTAAGATATTTGTAAAATTTATCTTGATCACAGATACCTTAATTAAATTTATGAAATATGGTCATTCATTTTAACAAAATGTAAAATTACTTGATTAAAAGTAATGAAATGATTGTAGATATGAAAATCAACATTTCCTATGTTTGCCATAATTATATAACAGTTTACTTTTTCATTAAATGTATTTTTAAATAAATTATTATTTTAACATGAAATATATTATCATATTTGATAATATTATTGTAAAAAAATAATCATAATTTCGAATTATGTAATTTTATATCTATACTTTAATTTTATATAATTTTGACAATTTATTTTAAAATATTAAATCATAATTTTTAGATAAAATATAATATAAAATTAATTTAATAAATTAAATTAATAACATAATTTTGAATAATTTCAATATATGTAAATAGAAAAAAATATTATTCTATAAGTAACAAAATTTCCAAAATTAAATCTTGAATCACTTTGGAGCTGCGCTTTTATGTATGTATGGCTAGGGTTTCTTTGAATGAAAATTTTATCTCCCTACTCTGTGCACCATGGATAGAAGTTTGAGTTTAATCAATTTTTTTTTTTTTTCATTTAATTTAAACTAAAATCACATGGGAGAGGGAAATATCATTCTTTTCCTCAATGCCCTTGGGTGGGTCTCACAGGTATACTCATAAAATGATAGTTTATGGTTTAAGGAAGAGTTAGTAAAAAAAATTCATGTTTTTATTAATTTCATGGAGATGGTGCATTTCAAGGTTTATTTCAAAAATAATAATAATAATAATTCATTACTTGTGTTCTATTTTACTTATTATTGGTGCAATAGTGCACCTTAACATTATATATATTACAAATTTATTATTTATTTTCCTTAAGTATTAACGATTGAATTTCAAAAAGTGTGTGTAGTTATTAAGATTAATAAAAATTATAACTTATGCGTAAAAGTTGTGGTTATTATAACCATCTATTTTTAATATTTGGATATATATTTAATAAATATTTCATTTATGATTAAGGTTCCATAATTTGAAATTTTCAATTTAAATTTTCAATAATACATTGATTTAACAAAATATTATTTTAATTTTACATAATTCATTATGTCATAATCTCTCATCATTATATTTAAATATTATAATTTTTTTTTTGGAAATTTTTTCCTGATTATGATGTCATAAAAGTAGTAGTTATCTATACTTAGATTTTTTGATAAATTTAATTGATAGATTTTTTGATAAATTTAATTGATATATATATATAGCAGGTATATATATATATATATATATATATATATATATATATATATATATATATATATATATATATATATATATATATATAATTATTTTTTGCAACAATTTTATAATGTATTTATTATCCCCAACTACTAATTGATTTTAAAAAATGTTTGGCTAAAAAGAATAATGTAGAAATTATAAGTTACACCACAAAAGTCTATTGTTATTAGATAGTTTTTTTTTTTTTAATATGATTTGATTTTATAAAATAAAACTCACACAACTCAAATCATCCAATTACATCTTAATTAATAATTTATTATTTCATTTTTGTAAAACCGAGAAAAATTTAAGTTTTTTGAAAAATGGCAAAAACAGTAAAAATTGCCGAAATGGTTCAGAGAAGCCTGCAAATTTTTCTAGATCTCAAATGACGAAACAGATTTCACTGTTGGATTCGTCTCGCATAATTTAGTTACCCAAAAAATTTTCGTCGAATTCCGAGACAGCCGGATTTTATCGATTTTCAAGGTATCAAGTGTCCTGTAGATCCCAAAAACGATATTTTTGAGAAAAAAAAATCTCAAACGTGAAAAATGAATTAAGTAAAGTTCATTTAAAATTAATTGAACTTGAACCGGGCCGAAATAAATTATTTTGGGGCAGAAACGGACCCAAACGAGTGATGAACACATGACGAAATGTGGGCCATGTATCCAAACTTAAGGATTAAGTTAAGAAAATGAGATTTTGGAGGGAAGTAGTCTAATTTTCCCGGTTTTTCACGTAAGAGAGGAAGAGAGAGAAGCTCCAACTTCTCTCTATGATCTACGGAGTTCGGTTGCTTGGTTTTCGTAGGGCTAACAACTAAAGTTCATCTACGCGACAAGAGCTACGCGTGGGTGTTCGAGACTTCCGAAAGCTTTGTCTTTGCTCCAAGAGGTAGCGATTATTCCTACATTAGTTTATTTTCCATTCTAGGGGCTGTTTGATTGAGTTTTAATGCCATAAGGAGCCGTTTGGAAAAATAATGGGTTATGGGAATAGTGCCCTGTTTTGACCCTATATAATATCCAATTTTTGGGGCTGATTTTCGGTTAGAAAAAAGGAGAATCTAGACTAGTATCCTTCATGATAATTGTAGCTGAAGTTGTGAACTTGATGTTAGGATTTTGAATCACTCAATTTAGACATCTATAGCTCAAGTTATGGTCCATTAAATTTCCAAAATTGTCACAGCTTAGGTTGTTAATTGTTTGTGACCAAGTTTTGGGACTGATTTCGGTTGGAAAAAAGAGGGAACTTGGACTAATATCCTTCATGAAAATTATATTTTAAGTTGTGAACTTGATGTTAGGATTTTGAATCACTCAAATTGGACCTTTATAGCTCAAGTTATGGTTCATCAAATTTCTGGAATTATCACAGCTTAGGCTGTTAACTCTTTGTGTTCAGGTTTTGGGACTGATTTTCGATTGGGAAAAAAAGAGAACTTGGACTAGTGTCCTTCATATAAATTGTATCTGGAATTGTGAAATTGAGGTTAGGCTTTTGAATCACCCAAATTGGACCTCTATAACTCGAGTTATGGTCCATTTTTCTAGGGCTGCCACAGGTTGCCCTGTTTTAGCCGAACCCACTGTCTAGATTTTTGGGACTGATTTTTGATTGGGAAAAAGTGAGAATTTTGACTAGTATCCTTCAAGGAAATTGTAGCTCTATTTGATAACTTGATGTTATGATTTTGAATCACCCAAATCAGACCTCTATAACTCACGTTATGGTCCTTTTTTCGAGATTGTTACAGCCTAGCCGCGAATGGTTTGTGTCCGCATTTTTGGGATCAAGTTAGTGGGGCTAGTTTTCGAACTGAGTTCGTAATCATCCCGTAGTCCTGCTATGGTTTGTGTATACGTTTTGTGGGCATCTCTATGCCACAATTAGTCTTTTGAGGATGGTGCTGTCATTGTTTTTGAGTTTGAATGACATATTAGTAGTAATTGATCGATGTCAATGTGTGTCCTAAATGTATCGATACGTGGAGAGATGTATGTGTGTATGAATATGTTGACATGATTTGTATGATTTATTTGGAAATTGTATGTTGATTGATATAATTTTCCAAATGATGCATGGGTGTAATGCATGAATGAAATTGTCCATAAAGCATCCATATATACATGTGTGACATGACATAAGCATGAAATGACATAATTGCATTTCATATGCACGGGGACGTCACATGAAATGGGTGTGTGTGCATGGTTGTTGTCATTCACCATTCTTGGTGAATGGGTGCTGGACTTGGTACCTTGGACGACTTCCAATAGAGTTCCACGGTTTGCATGGTTGTAAATTAACACTGTGTTTGGTGTTGATTGTGCAGGCTCGAAAAATGGGACAACGTCCAAATTGAGTCGCACGGTTTGAAAATAGAAAATGAAATTATGTGTCGGGTTAAAGCTTTGTTAGCTTTTTGGTTACACATATGGATCCATCGGTGAAAACCCGTAAAAGTGTGGGAAGGTTTATGAAGCCTACGGTGGGACCCCGAAAAATTTGCACCCATAAAAGACACATGGATTTTTGAAAACAAATTATCATTGAGGTGAACATCCAAAAAAAAGCTTTTGGTTTGAAAACAAATTAATTTTTTTTTTTTGTAAAATGATCATTGGATGTAATCCAAGAATGATGGATTTTATCACGCATGGTTTCTGCAGATTGGGTGGAAAGGAGCCTGTGAGGACTCGGCTTGATGGAGCCAAGAAGGACTCGGCACATGGGACATGGTGAGTTGCATCTTATTCATGGCATGTAGAATTCCATTCTAGGTTTGCATAATCTTGATTGGAATGTGTGTGTTTTTTTTTTTTTTTTTTTGTGACATGACCATTGCATGTGCACTTAGATGGGGAGTAGCCTTTGTAGAAGTTTACTCGACTGTGCATTGCTCACCCTGTCATGGGACCCCTTTCAGGTACAGGGAATGTGTAGGGAGACGGCGCTCACTCGAGGTCGCCATTGTGAAGAAAGCCAAGTTGTGGCTTTGGTTCTTACTTTTGTAAAATATATTAGAACAAACTGTTTTGATATATGTTTTTGTGTAAAGAGTATTGTAATTAAACTCTTAAGGACTATGGTATTATAGCCTTGTGCATTATGTTTGAGTATGGATAAATGGACCCTATGTGGTCACCCGGAGAGGTCATGATATGACATTTGGCCCTGGATGGGCCATGCTATTATCTGTTGTACAAGTTGTATTTTTAGGTATAATTTAGGGTGTTACAACTTATTCTTCCCCTCTTAAAATAATTTCATCCCGAAATTCACACTCACATATACATACAATCACATGCATATACTAAAATTATTTTTTTATTTTTTATTTTTTATTTTTTGTTATCAAATTATTAAACAATGTACCTTCATCCTCAAATAAGGAAAGATAAGTGGCACGCATCGTGTCCTCGCGTTCCTATGTTACCTCCTCCACTCCTCGGTGCTGCCACAACACCTTTACTAGCCTCACAGTCTTGTGTCGCAAAACCTGATCTCAACTATCCATAATACGCATAGGTCTCTCCTCAAAGGTCTCATCTACATCAACAATGAGCTCACCCCAATCCACTACATGAGCCTGATCCGAGTGTACTTCCGTATACGGAGACACCTGACCACGCATGAACACTCAATAAACCTAGCAAGCAACTTCAACCTGCACGCAATCGTACTCACCTCTCAAGTACCCTCGGGGCGGTCCAATACTGATGATACCCTTTCCCCGCCATGAATCCGACTGCTCCTTAGGCATCACCTTCAAGAAGACATTATCAACAAACTCAAACTCTAGGGGTCGCCGCCATCTGTCGACGTAGCTCTTCTGTCGGCTCTAAGCCGTGAGAAAACGCTTCCGCATCAAGTCCACCTTTTCCGATGTGTCCTTTACCAAATTCGGAGATCGACATGGCCTCCCATATAGTGCCTCATAGGGTGCCATCTGTATACTCGCTTCATAACTATTGTAAGCGAATTCCACTAAGGGTAAATGCTCTTCCCAACTACCCTTAAGATCCAGGACGCATGCATGTAGCATGTCCTCTAATGTCTGGATGGTCCTCTCTGACTAATCGTCTGTCTGGGGATGAAAAGCAATACTCATCATCAACTATGTCCCCATGGCTCTTTGGAAACTCTCCTAAAAATGAGTCGTAAACCTTGGATCTCGGTCTGATACTATAGAGACTAACACTCCATGCAACCGGAAAATCTCTCGTATGTGTATTTTGCAGAATTTCTCCAAAGTGAAGGTCATTCGCACGGCTAGAAAGTGTGACGAATTTGTGAGCTGGTCCACGATCACCCACACCGTGTCATGCCCTCGCGATGTCCGTGGCAAGTGAGTCACAAAATTCATCGTAACGTACTCCCACTTCCATTCTACTACCTCCAATAGCTAGAGTAACCCTGACGACCTTTGGTGTTCAACTTTTACTTATCGACATGTGAGACATCAACAAACAAAATCCCCAACTTGTTACTTCATTCCACTCCAATAATACTGGCGACGAAGATCATGGTACATCTTTATGTCACTGATGTACAAAGAAATTACAATGGGACCCTAGGACTTCCTTTTCAACTGCCAACCGAAACCACAACTTAACCCATATCAAGACTACTATCCGTGTGAATGGCCCAACTCTTCATCAATGTACCTGATCAGATCTCGATCCCGATGGACGCTATCTATATGTCTTGTCCCTAGGACTCAATCACTCTGCTTAGTAGGGAAGGCGTAGCTACCAAATTCCCCAAAATACCCTAAGTATGATCTTTGTAGTGCAGTTCGCACTGTCCCACAACCTCGAGCATCTGCCACTCCCGGGAGGCTATACTAGCCAATACGCCCTGTGACTTTCGGCTGAGCGCATTAGCCACCACATTTGCCTTACTGGGATGGTAATGCAAAGTGAACTCATAATCCTCCAAATACTCCATCTACCCGTGTTGCCTCATATTGAGGTCCCATTGGCTAAAGATGTATTTTAGACTTTTGTGGTTCGAAAACACCTCAAACTGCTCACCATATAGGTAGTGGTTCCAAATTTTCAAGGCAAAGACAATGGCCGCCAATTCCATATCATGTGTAGGGTAACTTCGCTCATGATTCTTTAACTATCGAGAACCCTAAGCCACAACCCTCCCAGACTGCATCAAAACACATCCTAGTCCATCCTTCGAGAGATTACAATACACTGTGTACCTTTGTCCCCTCTTTAGGACTATCAAAATAGGAGTTGTGGTAAGCCTCCTTTTCAATTCCTGGAATGCCCTCTCACACAAGTCATTCCACTTAAACTTAACCTCCTTCCAGGTCAATTTCGTCATATGCCCAGCTAATCAGGAGAAGTCCTCAATGAACCTCCCGTAATACCTTGTCAATCCCAAGAAACTGTGTATCTCAAAGACTGACTTGGGTCTCTCCCAACTCATAACTACCTCAACCTTCTCCGAGTTCACTGAGACACTCAAAGCCGATACCATATGACCTAAGAATCTTACCTTGGTAAGCTAAAATTCACATCTGCTGAATTTGGCATACAACCAATGGTTTCTCAAAGCATGGAGAACAATCCTCAAATGATCCTCATGCTCCTCCTCTGACTTGGAGTATATCAAAATGTTGTCCACAAAGACCACAACAAAATGATCTAGATAGGGCTGAAAGACCCTATGCATGAGATCCATGAATTCCGCTGGAGTATTCGTCAACCTGAATGGCATTACTATGAACTCGAAATGCCCATATCGCATTCTAAACGGCGTCTTAGGGATATCTGCCTCATTAACCCTCAACTGATGATAACCGGTGCGGAGATCTATCTTGGATTAGACTTGTGCTTCTCTCAATTGCTCAAACAAATCATCAACTCAAGAAGGATACCGATTCTGATCAGAACTCTATTCAACTCCGGTTTGCAGTCAATGCACACCTAAAAGGGTCTTGTCTCTTCTTGCAAATGCACCAAGCAATCTCTAAGGAGAAGTGTTCGGTCTAATAAAACCCCTTTCCAACAAGTCTTGCAATTGGAGCTTAAGTTCTTGCAACTCAACAAGCACCATTCTATGTGGCGTCATAGAAATAGGCGATGTATCTAGGTGTAACTCGATATAGAAGTCTACATCCCTGTAAGGAGGTAATCCCAGTAATTCCTCCGGAAAAACATCCTTATACTCGCAAACTACCCGAGGTAGACCCAAATTCTGTCTCGTCTCGTCCTCCAGGGTAAGGTTTGCCAGCCAACCCTACAACTGTCCGTGCCACCTAGAATTGTACACGGCTTAGGGAATAGCACCGTGCTTATCCCCTTGAAACATAACACAAACATCATCTGGTGTGTAGGCAATAACCCTCCTACAACCACAATCAATGACGACTCGGTGTGTCATCAGCCAATCCATCCCAAGGATAACATCAAACTCCAACATATCCATGACCTAAAGGTCTGCAGTGAGCAAAATCCCTAAGATCTCTAACTCACAATCTCGACATATCATATCAATACTCACCCTAGTTCCTAGGGGAGAATTCACATACAATGGCTTTTCTAAGGTTTCAACCTCTAAGCCCAAATCTTTCACACAACATGTGGCAACAAAGGAATGAGATGCACCAGAATCAAATAACACTCTTGCCCATAGGCGAAAGAGTAAAAACATACCTTGAATAACCGACTGATCTGCAAGCTCAGTGATGAGTCTAAGACTCATCTATTTTTAAGTCCATTTTTAAAGAACATTTATGGTTTAAAAGTTCAGTTTAATGAAAAATTATGGAGCTTTCACCCAAATTTGTTTTTTTATAAAAACTTTAAGAAATAAGCATAATTAAGCAGAAAAAAAGGAGTAAAAATCAGCATCTTGCAAATAAATGGGCCAATGTTGCAACATTGCTTCAACAATTTCTAATGTCACGACATTATGTGGAGAAAGTCTTGAAACTATGGCAATGTCGCGACATCAGTTGGAGAAGGGAAAGCATTGATGATGCAGAAATGTCGCGACATCACAAACAACTCTAGCAGTCAAATTATGTCCACCATTCAATGTCGCGACATCATAACAACATGGCTACGACGTCAGCTAAGGAAGGGAATGACTGCATAGTTTAAATGTCGCAACATCAAAACAATGTCGCGACATTAGCCAAAGCTTGAACACTGGAGACCATCACATCCAATGTCGAGACATCAAAATAGGTAATGTTGCGACATTCACTCAAGGCAGCCTTATTGATGAGATAAGTCAAAATGTCGCGACACTGAATAAATGTCGCAACATTAACCAAAACACTAAGATAGATCAAAGCCATCGACTCTAATGTCGAGATTATCAAAATGTAAATGTCGCGCGACATCGCCTAATAGATCAGATTTACAAAGGAAATGTCGCAACATTAACGAAAGCGTGATCAATACGTCAATGTCGCTGACATCGATCAAAGCAACTGATAGTGAAATCGCCACCGTCGCAACATCAATAAATGTCGCGACATCAATGAAGACATTGGGAGAGGATTGCATAACAATAAGATACAATGTCGCGATAACATATGAATGTCGCGACATCACAAGAATGTCGCGACATCAACCTAAGATGATAAAATGAACTTAAATGACCAATGTCGCGACATCAAATACAGCAATGTCGCAACATCAGGGCAAGTGTGTACAAGCAAGGGCATCAGTAAAAAATGTCGCGACATTAGGGCAATGTCGCAACACCAACTAAATGTCGCAACTCAAGAATGGCAGTGTAAATCCATCAAAATTAATCTACAACAACATATCTCCATGTCGCGACATCGTCACAACATGGACTCATCACTGAAACTGGGTAGTGTCAAACATCTTTTTTATTTTCTATCGCAACATCAGTTGCAACCCACGACAACGACAACTCCGATGTTACAACATCATCACGACATCACATAGACAACAACAGCTAGGGAAACAATTTTAGGTTTTTCAAAGTACGTGACTCTCGCCTCGTTTTTAGGGCCCATACCTGAGCCTATAAATAGAAGTTTTTGGGGAGTAGTGCGCAGCTTCTAGCGGCTTTCATCAAGTCTTTGTGCTTTTTGGGTAAGCTGAAGTCTCATTGTATATTTTTTTTCTTTTTTTCTTTTCTATTTTTTTTAGTTTCCTTTTTATTTTACCTTCAGCTATTTCTAGAATCAATTTCCATTTAGGATTAGAGCAATGATCTGAACTGAAATTCCGAGCTGATCTTCATGTAAATCGATTTTCATTTATGTCTAGACTTAAATGAAATCTGGAATTTATTCTAGAACTCATTTTACTTCAGTTTTGATTGCAATCTAAATGAATTTGTTTAATGAATTAGTCATTATGATTTGTGATCTAGATTTAAAAAGGTCAAGCTCCTTCTGGGAAGAATAGTTTGTTGTGATTATTTATTGTAAGAGTTAATGTTGTTTGGTAAGAAGATTGGAGTGAATTAACTGGTACTACTCCTACATTGAATTGTTCTAAATATCAATGTTTGGTACCCAGCAAGAGTTGTATCATTGTTCTAATTTATAGGAATCCCTATGTGTGACACATAGTTGAGACTACCTGAGAATAATGAGAAGGGACTTGTGGATAATTTTACACTAATATTTATATGAACTAATGAACTTTTGGGATTACTTTGATACCTCACTAGTGAAGATCTAAATCTGCTTCCAAGGCTCTCTCCTAGGTAACAACAGGAATGTGTGCCCGAGGCATAAGATCCATTTACTGATCTAGCAGCTTAATCCTAAGAGGTTTCACCTCAATTGAGAGAAATAACTTCAACCTAATGTCAGCTGAGATTCTAATCAAGGGGAAGAGGAAATTTTTGTCTAATTGATGGTTGAGGTATCTTTTAATTTGGTGAGGGCTTGCAATATCCTGTCCATGGGAGCACTTGGCCATCCTAAGAATGGCTGTGAAGACCGAGAAGGAAAATAGCCTCGATCTTAAAAGATTAACACAACGCCAAACCCATCATTTAGGAAATGTAAGTGGTAAGCTGAAGAGTAAAATGTGTAGAGTTAGGAGAAATCCATGTCTACACTACTCTGCTCTTGGACAACTCCAAGATTCATATCCATTACTTTATCTTATTTGAAACTTACAAAGTGATGGTGACAACACTGTTTTTCTTCCCATGTGTTTTAGTTCATGGTAGCTCTCTCATCATTTAGTTCAGAAATTTCATTAACATGGACTTTATTTTTACTCAAGTTAACTCTATCATGAAAACCTGGAATTCAAATAGTAAGGATCTTTAGTAGTGAGGGTAGTTAATCTTTAAATTTTTCTAATTGATTCTCGTGGGAATGATATCTGGACTTAAAAATCCACTATTATATTACTTCTGAGGACTCAAGCAGACTCATATGATCTGCACTAAACCAATTTTCAAATAAAATAACTTACACACCAGGCAAAAAACATATTTTATATCTTATGTCAGAAATTTGTCTTAACAAAAGTATCAAGAATTAGTTGTTCCAGTCTATGTTAAAAATCAGTCAAACACTCAACCTGAGGTGTAATGGCCTAGACACGCCCCTCGGGTCCCAAAGTCCCTGGGCCGTGAGCCCCGCCGACCTCGACCCCGCCCTAGCCTATCCGGGCCCGACTATGAAGCAGTAGGGCCTCGTGGCACTTTGCGACCGATAATTACATCTCCCGGCCCAGGGGCAAGGAGGAACAAACCGCGCCCCGTGCACGTCCTATTGATGATTGGGACTGAGGTGTCCCATAACTCTAGGATTCTTGCCTTTGAGGACAATCCCACCTCAGGTGTCCATGCTGATGGCAATGGAAACATGTCTCCTGCCTTGTTTGGCTTAGAGCCCCGAAGTGTCTCCCACTCTGGGATGATCAACCTTGGCCTTGGCCCTGATAGCTGCTTTACCTTATCCCTGAAACCATTGCGAAGTAGGTGATGAGTAAAAACTCAAGGGACTTTTAATCCATTTTTCTAATTTAAATGACAACATGAATGTTGATTAATATGCAGAAATATGGATATTTTATTCAAATATAATTTTGCAGAGAATTACAGTATAATCAAAAGCCCCAGCAAGAACTAAAAGAAAACTGTCTAATAGCAGGGGTGAAGTTGCAATTGAGAATTGAAGTCGCAACTAGGAACTCTTCAGTTCAGTTAATTCCAGGTCATGACACCACCAAGAATAGTCATGAGGGAGAAATGGAAGGCTGCATCAAGCCAAGTCGCGACAGGAAAGTGAGGTTGCAACTTAAATACTATGCACCAAATACACGCTAAGTACTCAAGGAAGAGTTGCCAGATAGGAAGGAATATTCAAGGAAGAACTGAATGCTGACGCCAAATGAAGATAATGCAAGTCGCACATAAACTTATTCTTACGTTGATCGGCTGATGAAGCCATAGATGAGGTCTCGAGAAAATTAAAGTTGCAACTAGTTCTTAATTGAAAGATTCCAAACTTGAAGTCGCGATGTGCTTTGAGGTCGCGACATGAAACAAAGACAAGGGTCTCACATGGAGGGTTTTCAGTTGTGACTACTAACAGTCACAACTACATTTAAGCAATCACAAAACCTACCTTAAAAGAGCATCCATAAGGTCGCGACACCATTTGTGGCCTGACCAAATAGAGGTCGGCAAGGAAATACTGCAACTAAAAAATAGGGGTTGCAAACTGTAAGGAAGGCAAGGAGACACCGAGGTCACGACCCAGCTTTTCCTGGGCCGCGACTAAAAATCTCTGCACTAATAAGATAAAAGGTAGTCACAGAGATAATCGGTCGCGACTAAGTATATGTAATCGAGACAAAGACAAAGGGTCAAAGAAGGTAACAAAGAGGTTACGATGTGCTTCTATGGTTGCGACTCAGAACATCGACTGTAACTAAGAAGGACCAAGCAGACAAAACGTTGAGGTTGAGACTAAATGTAAAGAATTCAAGGTCGCGACTTGCTTTTGAGGTCGCAACCAGAAAAGCTGTGATAAGAGAAATTACTTAGTCGCAACCTGTTATCGACGTCGTGACAAGCAACATGTATGAGGACAGAAGCTCAAACAAAGAAGTCGCAGCCAGAAAAAGAAGTCATGACTTAGAATTGAAGACATGGCCACAGAAATGTGGTTGACCTAAAATAGAGGTTGCAACGCAAAATGCAGCAGAGGGCAAAAAAAGAGCCAGGTCGCGACTCCATTTTGAGGTCGCGACCACTAATCAAGGCAGTTGCAAGGAATCTAGTCACAACTGAAGATGTCAGGTCACAACTAAACAAGTGCAAATGAGAGAATTCAGGTCGCGACTCCATCTTGAGGTCGTGACTTGAAAACAGCAAACTGGGCCTTTCATTTAGGAAATCCACCTAGAGCTTGGAATCAGACCCAATTTTGGATAGTTATAAATAGCCCTTATAAGTTTTAGTAGCAAATTTCTCGTCTTCTCAATACCTAGAATTAAGAGGAGAAGGACTCACTCAGATATTTTTAGAATAGATTTTTTTATTTTCTTTTCTTTTTTTGGATCTGAACCAGTGACCTGTGTAGAAACGATGAAGATGGATTTAATTTATGATTTTCTCTTACCATTACTACCTAAAATTAATGGAGTCTAGACAAATTTCTGGAATTCGTTCGTTTCAGTTTATTACAATTAAAGTGGGTGTACTTGATCAATGATCCATCACATTGTAATGCAAGATTGAGAACACAAGCCACTAGGATTGATTTTACCGTTAGTTACTGCGCTTTCGTAGATCATTTAGAGAGAAATAATTGGATTGGAATTTATTTGATTGATGTTGTTATTGAATCGACCAGTTCCCAATGGTAGCATATGATACCATTTCAAGGATTGTTTCCTACTCTGATTTCCAGGAGGCCCTCTGCGTGACACAGAGATGGAGATTCCTGAGAGTTGGGAACATTCACTTATGGGTATGATAGACTACCATTGATGAACTACTAAGCTCTGAAAGTTCACCTCGATAAATTCCCTTTGCACTCATAATTGATGTTGGAAGGGAACATTTATCAAAGTAAATAATCAGAGACTTCACCTTAATCTGAGGGGAAGTTCCTAACCCCGTGTTAGTAGAAATCTAATCAAGGGAAGGGAAGAACCATTAGATTTAAAGGATGAGTCATCAATTGAGTTGTAGAAAATTTGGTAAGAATCCCCGTAAAGGGAAGCAAGAAATCATAGCCTCAAGAAATGGTGAAGTATCGAGAAAGAAAAATACCCGCATCTCGTAAGAAGGTCGTAATAGATAAGTAGTCGGGTTAGATCCTTGTCTTTGAGAAAAGCAGGGGCCTCTAACCAGTGAATATGGAGAAATCCAATTGCATTGTAAGGCATCTTGACTAATCCACATCTAGCAAATGTATCGAGTAATGCATATTAACGCAGAATCAAGTTGTTTCGCTAGCACTTCCTCACATAATGTTCATTTATCATGGAAAACTGATCACTCCAAAATATTTGCTCTTATTTTATTTTATTTTTTTGTTTGTAACATTTAATCTCCTTTATATTCTTTGCTATCTTCTAGGACTATCTTGTAGACTCAAACCATCACTATCCACTTGTGAGTTCAAATAGTGTGGATCTTGAGTAGTTAGGTAGCGATTCCAAATTCTTGTTAATCTCTCGTGAGAATGATATCCGGACTTACATCCATTTTGGCTACTTGTATGATCTATGCACTTGGTAAAGTGTCTTAGATTAAACCATTTTCAAATTAAGCAATATAGCAATTTTATCATTATATCCAAGTAATTCCAATTAGACAAAGATGCAAGAGAATTGTAAGGCTCTCAGAATCATTTTAATTTGAAGGTTTTAGTCTATATAATCACAGGAAAACAAGTTTTATGGCGTCGTTGCCGGGGATTGAAAGAATTTGACAAATCAATATTTTGACCAAAAAGGGAAATGCTAATTTGGACATTTTTCTTTGAATTTTACAAAATAAACACAAAAATAGTTTTACTGGAAGTGGTTGCACAAACCACTTATCTTTTAGAAAGCTTAATCGAGAATTATTTTACTAATACCACTGACTTCATGTAATCTTAGTGTATCTCCATTTCAGGAAGGTATCTCATGCACAGGAAGCCAGAGTCAGATTTGTCTACTCTTGATACTGAGCTGGAAAGAACACTGAGGAATTTGAGGAAGGTAAAAAGAGCAAGCGAGGAAACTATGGCAGATGAGAGAATTAATCAGACAGTTGAACAAGAGACAGCAGCAGAGAGACTTCAAAGGCAAGATACTATGGAGGATTTCTGGAGACTTGTCATCCAAGCAGAATACTCAGCAGTTAGACAACCTGCTGTGGAAGCCAACAACTTCGAGCTGAAACCAGCTTTGATCACAATGGTTCAGCATCATCAATTTACAGGCCACCCTACTGAGGTCCCTAATGAGCACTTGGGTAGATTCCTTAGGATGGCCAATACTTTAAAGTTGAATGGTGTAAGGCCAGAAGTGATCAATCTACAACTCTTCCCCTTTTCCTTGAGAGACATTGCAGCCACCTGGTTTGATTATCTACCATATGGCTCAGTGAATACTTGAGAGGAGCTGGTGGAAGCTTATCTTGGCAGATTCTTCCCCCCTTCTCTCACCTCTAAGAGAAGGAAGGAGACTGCGTGTTCAATCATGTGATGAAAGCCTATATACAGCTTGGGAAAGGTTCAAAAGACTGTTGAAGAGATGTCTTATGCATGGCATAGATCTCAAGACACAAATGGGCATTTTCTACCACTCAATGAATGATACCTCAAAGGGTATTATTGATGCTTCTTGCTGTGGGGAATCCAAAAGAAAAAGTACAGAGGGGGCAAGGGACTTGATAGAGGACCTGGCCAGGTGCAATATGAAGAATCCATCTGAATCTTCAGGGAGTAACAACAGAGCAAAGGGGAGTGGGATCATTGAACTTAACAAAATGACAGCCATGGAAGCAAAGCTAGATGCAATCATGCACCGGATGGATAGACAAGAGAAGAGGTTGCATTTTGCTCATGAGATAGAGTAGACAGAGAAGGAAAATGAGAAGAAAATCGAGGATTAGCCGAAGAGGATCCCTTACTAGGTCGAGGAGGCCAAATACTTGAATGAACAAAGGAGCTATCATTTCAAGCCTAATCTCAACTTACCTACACACTATAATCCGGCACTCAGTAACCATGAGAACTTCTCATATGGTGGAGGAGCAATACAGGGCCCAAGACATGGGCAAAATTACCAGCAAGGGTATCAGCCAACAAGGTTCCAGTAGCAGCAAGGAGAGAGCATAAATGAATATCAGGGTCAAAAGAGGGCCTAGTCTTTTGAAGAGCAGATGTTGCAATTCATGGGGAATAACAAGAAGTTGATAAACCTCCATGAACAGAAGTTTAATGAGTTGGAAAATTTCAAATCCAACATTCATATTTTTCAAGCAAACACAGGTGCATCACTAAAGAACTTGGAAACATACGTAGGGCAACTGGCCCTGAATATGCAGAACCAAAACAAGGGTGCGTTCCCTAGTGACACTCAAAAAAACCCGAAGGACTGCATGGCAATTCAGTTGAGAAATGGGAAGGAAGTGAGCAGCAGCAGCAGAAAAGAAAAGAAGGAAAAGACTAATGAAGAAGAAAAAGAAACTGGAAGAGAAGAAGAGAAGAATATGTCAGAAAAGACAACAGATGCAGAAAAGCAAAAGCTAACTGAGCAGCCTGAGAAGAGTTGTGAGCTAAAACAGAAGGAGAAAGTACAAGCTTACACCCTTGCAATGCCATTTCCTCATAGGCTTCAAAAACCAAGGAGGGAAGAGCAGTTTTCTAAATTCTTGGAAATATTCAAGAAAATAGAAATCAATATTCCCTTTGTAGAGGCAATCAATCAAATGCCAAATTATGAAAAATTTATGAAGTAGATACTGAGTAAGAAAAAGAAGATTGCTGAGGAAGGAATAGTGAGCTTGACTTCCACTTGCAGTGCAGTTATCCAGAGAAGTCTTCCAACACAAATGAAGGACCTAGGTAGCTTTACCATTCCCTGCTCCATAGGGAAATATGAATTCAAGAAGGCCTTATGTGACTCTAGTGCCAAAGATCACTTGATGCCTCTATCGCAAGTATGATTGAGTTTGGGGAACTCATCCCAACAAAGAATTACATTACGTATGATGATAGATCCATAGCAACACCAAAAGGTGTTCTTGAAGATGTCAGTTTAAGGTGGGGAAATTTATCTTCCTGTGGACTTTGTGATCAAGGAAATGGAAGAGGATACCCAAGTTCCTATATTGTTAGAAAGACCCTTCTAGCAACCGGAGCTGCTTACATAGATGTGCAAGGGTGAGTCGACCTTAAGGGCAGAGATGGAAGTTGTGTTATTAATCTTAACCTTTAACAAGAGTTTGGAACAACTGATGTTGATGCAAGTAGATTTGAAGGGTCAGAAAATGTAGTCCTATCGCAAGGAATCGAATTCGATCGTAATCTTCACCATTCTATCAATGAATTGAGATGAATTTGTATCTGAGTATTGATTATGAATTATTACCTGGCCAGTAAAATATAGAAGCAAATGGGAGCTTGAATGAAAACAGTCAAGAACATGTATGCAGCAAGGAACAGAAAGCTGCTGAACAAGAAACTAGTGCAGAAGGGTTAATATTAAAAGAATTGCCCAATCACTTGAAATATGCTTTCTTAGAACCAAAAAAAAGAAAAACCAGTAATCAGATTAGTTGCATTAACTGAAATTGAAGAACAAAAGATACTACAAATTATGAGAAAGTACAAGGAAGCTATTGCTTAGTCAATTGAGGATCTAAAGGGTATCAGTCCCTCCATTTGCATGCACAAGATATTGTTGAATGATGATGCAAAGACTTCTATTGAACACCAAAGGAGGCTGAATCTTGCGGATGAAAAAGATGTCATTTAAAGGAGGTGCCGAAATGGTTGAATGCAAAGTTTTATATATGCACATCGTACTCTTGGGTGAATGCACCATGTAGTCTCCAAAAGGGTGGATTTATCAGATTTCATAAATGAGGAGAATGAGTTAATTCCTACAAGAACTGTGATAGGATGGAGGGTGTGCATAGACTACAAGAAACTGAATTCTGTAACCATAAAGGATCATTTTCCCCTACCTTTCATTGATCAAATGTTAGACAGGTTAGCAAGACACCCTCACTTCTTTTTTCTTGATGAATACTCTAGATATAATCAAATTGCCATTGCACCTGATGACCAGGAGAAAACCACTTTTACATGCCCATTTGGTACTTTTGCTTTTAGAAGAATGTCATTTGGTCATAATGCTCCTCAAGCACATTCCAAAGATGCATGATGTCCATATTCGTATTTGGCAGAGGAAGTTATGGAGATCTTCATGGATGATTTCACAGTGTATGGATCCAGTTTTGAAAATTGCTTGCATAATTTGGGGACAATACTTCACAGGTGCCAGGATAAGAATCTAGCCCTAAATTGGGAAAAATTCCATTTTATGGTAACATAAGGTATTGTCCTTGGGCACATGATTTCTGCAGCAGGGTTGGAAGTAGACCAAGCAAAGGTTTCAATTATAAAAAATCTTATGCCACCAACAACAGTCAAGGGAATAAGAAGTTTCTTGGGACATGCTGGTTTTTACATAAGATTTATCGAGACTCTAAAATTACTAGGCCATTATGTATTGCTGGAAAAAGATGCCAAGTTTAAGTTTGATGAGTCTCGCGTAGATCTTTGAAGAGATCATATCAAAATTAGCTGAAGCCCCATCATGGCAAACCGCATCGGGGACAAGGAGTTTGAGCTAATGTGTGTCAGCGCGATTATGCAACTGGAGCTGTAATGGGATGCAGAACTGATAAGATGTTTAAGGCCATATATTGAGCCAGCAAACCTTTAATGAAGCTCTGCAAGAGAATTACCTAACTACCGAAATGAGATGTTGGCCATAGTATTTGCTATGTGAAAAAAAAATTTAGGCCATACATATTGGGGTCCCATGTCATTATCCATACTGATCATGCTGCAATTAAGTATCTGATGGCAAAGAAAGAAGCAAAGCCAAGACTGATCAGGTGGGTATTGTTATTACAAGAATTTGATCTGGAGATCAAAGACAGTACAGATAATGTGATAGCTGATCGCTTGTCAAGAGCGAAAAGCCTTACCGTACAAGAAGAAGAAAAAGAAATAGCGTAACATTTTCCGCATGAGCAGCTTATTTCAATTTGCTTACTCCAATCACCTCGTATGCCGATATTGTGAACTTCTTAGCATGTGGGGTTATGCCCCCAGAACTCAGCTACCAATAGAGAAAAAAATTAAGGACCGACAGCCAGATTTACATCTGATGACCACTATTGTTTAAAAGAGGAACTGACAGATAACGAGGTGTAAAATTAAAGTGAACAAGGCAAGATCTTACATGAATGTCATGATCACCATATGGAGGACACTTTGCAGAGATTGAAAAATAGCTCACAAAATTCTCCAATCAGGTTTTTATTGGCCTACTATTTTCAAAGATTGTTTTGAATGGGTGAAATTTTGTGATAAATGCCAAAGAATGGGAAATGTTAGCAAAAGGCATGAAATGCCATTGTAAGGTATCCTGGTGGTGCAGCTATTTAATGTTTGGGGAATAGACTTTATGGGTCCCCTTCCACCTTCAGTTGGAAATTTATACATACTCCTAGTTGTGGATTATGTATCCAAATGGCTGAGGCAAGAACCCACTCCAAAAATGATGCTAATAAGGCCGTGGGGTTTTGCTAAAGAACATTTTAAGCGCATTTGGGACGCCTTAACTATTATCAAGTGATGGAGGAAGCCATTTTGCAAACATGCTTTGATAATTCATGAACAAATATGGAATCAAACACATTATGAGCTTGGCTATCATACTAAACAAATGGGCAAGCCGAGATCTCTAATGTGGGAGATAAAGAAAATTTAAAAAACCGGTAAGCTCCAATAGAAGAGATTGGTCTTTGAAACTTGATGCATTGTGGGCATACAGGACTGCTTATAAAACTCCCATTGGAATGTCCCCATACAGGATTGTTTATGGTAAACATTGTCACCTTCCTTTAGAATTGGAATATAAAGCTATGTGGGCTATCAAGAAGCCGACTTTGACTTCAAGGCGTTTAAAGAAGAAAGGCTACTCCAACTGAATGAATTGGAAGAGCTGAGGAATGAAGCCTATGATAATGCTAAAATTTACAAAGATAAAACAAAGAAATGGCATGATCAGAGGATTTTGAGGAGAGAGTTTAAAGCAGGAGATAAAATCCTGTTATTAAACGCCAGACTGAAACTCTTTCCAAGGAAGCTGAAATCAAAATGGAGTGGACCATATACAGTAGTATCAAATACAACCTTTGGAGCAATGACACTAAGAACCAGCAATGGAGAAGAATTCAAGGTCAATGGTAAGAGATTGAAGCACTACCTTGGAGAAATTCAGATAACAAAATGATTCCTAGTTTTGAGTGAGAAAAATTTGAGGGAAACAGAAGGATTTATTACAACAAGTCCAATGTAAGGACTAAAAACGATGTTTTTTAGGAGGCAACCCTGCTGAATACAGCTTGTTTTAAGCTTTGAGTTTTGTGCTAGAAATTTGATTTTTTTAGTAAGCTATGCAGATTTATTATTACCGCTTTAATGTATGTATGTTTTCAGAGAATAACAAAAGTGTATACTATGAGGAATCTCGCATCCAAATTTCCAAACAAGACACGAGACAAAAAGAGGGGCAAGATACTCTTCTTATTAATTCTAATTGTTTCGCATAAAACATGATTGAATTTTGGGAAATTTTACTGGACTAATTTTAACCGTTGCATTATAGAGTTGATTTGGTGAATGTCTGAATGCTAAGAATTAATTGTACTTGTTTTGATTGGATTTATTGAATTGCAATTTGTTTGAAATGGAATTGTTAGAATTAGGATTAGAAAATTTCAGGTCGCAACATCAATCCTTCTATTGAGACCACATCTCAGGTCGTGACAAAGCTAAGTAGGTCACCAATTTAAATGGTTAACTCCCAATAAATTTAAGTCTTAACTTTCGAATAGGGCTATGATAGTTACGAGGGGAGTTGAATGAACTACGTAGTGTGGTGACTCAAAATTTAATGTTGCAACCTTCCATTTAGCAATCATAACCTCGAGCCCATCAAAACAAGTGTGAAGCCAAAAATCCATTTCATACAAAAACTTCAATTCATCGTCACTTATTTCCAACTCTTCTACTTCCACTTCCTAATTCTTCGAACCTCCAAACCCTAAGCCTAGAGTGCGAACCGACTACTCCTCCGGCGATTTATGAGCTAAAATCAGATATTCGGATCTTAATGAACGACTAAGAGATCATATATGTCCAGCGAAGAAAAAGAATTCATTTAACCCCACTCGAGACCTGTTATTAATACTGCAACCGTAAAACTAGCCGAATTGAAGGAACTAGTTTAGGTCGATATTTCAAAGAGAAATCTAAAAGATATTCAATGCCTTAAAGAAAAAACGATCAAACTTCCTGAATCTTTTCCTCTTTCTTAAGAAATCACATCAAAAGACAGCTGGATCCGCACAATTTTACTTTAAATCATTGTTCATTTTTTTCTATATAGACTAAAAACCCCTCAACTTAACATAGTTACAAGAGCCTTACACTTCTCTTGTAGCCATGTCACTTGGGATAAATTTTGCTTTATTAAATAATTCTTTCTTAATTTTCATGATTTTAAAAATAAGGGTCTAGTCTATGACACTGCAAGTGCACAGGTCATACAAGTAGTAAAATCTGAATATAAGTCCAGGTATCATTCCCACAGATTGACAAAAATTAGAGATCAACTACCCCAACTACAAAATTCCACATGCTATTTGGACTAAAAACTCATAAATTTGTTTTATCTAAAAACAAAGATCCTAGACTATTTACTAACCGTTGAGCTAAAACAAAATAATAATAAAAATAAATAAATGAATAAAATAATAAAATAATAATAATAATAATAATAATAAATGATAACTGAAATACTGGACTGAATCAGTTTCCTGTGGGAAACGAAAACTATCAAGGAATTACAATGAAACAGTCAATTCCTACTCGAAAATACATTGCTCTATTTTATGTATGGATCCGATTTGTCCAAGATTTCCTAAATTTTGTAATTGATTTCTCCATATTCACTGTTGGAAACCCTTCCCAAGTTTCAAGATAAGATCAAACCAAATTTACTCCAGAGTTTCCACCCTCTTGCAAGATTTGGGCATTTTTCTTTCTCAATACTTCACACCCATTTCGATGACAAAGGTACAGAGATCTTTGCATTTCCTTCTCGTGATTTTGCAAAGTTTCTACCACTTAATTGGTGGCTCATCCCCTCCGTGATCTATTGGTCCATCTCTTTCCCTTTGATTAGATCTCACTAATGGGTTAGGAACTTCCCTTTAGATTAAGCAAGAACTGATTATTTATATTGTTAAATACCCTCCAACTTCAATTATGGAGCGAACGGGGATTTATCAAATGAACTTTAGAGCTCGCAGCTTCATCAATGGTAGTTCAGTATACCCGTATGAATGCTCTCAAATTTGTGAATCTCCAACTCGTGTCACGAGGGCATCCTCTGAAATGTGAGCAAGATACATTCCTCAACCGGTATTCTGCACTACCATCGGGAACTTATCGATTCAAAACGACACCAAGTAAGTAAATCCTAACCCAAATAATTCTTCTCAATCGCTTTGCGTAAAAGACTCAGAACTAACTCAGAAATCAAATCCAGCTTGAGCCAGTGCCCACCACGTAGATTACAATTAAAGAAATGGAGCACCAATCACGTACATCCACTATAATCGCAATGAAACTGAGAAGAAATGAATTCCAGGAATTTGTCTAGAGTTCATAAATTTTCGTGCACAATTTTAAGAAGAAAATAATGTATATAGAAACTAACTCCGCTCATTTCGCACAAGCCGCAGATTCGTATCCGTAAAAGAATTCAAGAAGAAAGAAAAATAAAATTTAAAAATTAAAAATAAATTTATTCTAAACTACAGAATCAGTTCCTTCATTCCCCTTTTCGGGTTGTGAAGACTAAGCTACTTAATATTCTTAACACTGTTTATTTATAATCACAAAAGAAAACGGGGCCTACGGAAAAGCTCCATGTGAAATTCCCAAAAGAAAAGCCCAGTTTACTATCTTAGGTCTTCTTCAGGTCGCGACCTGAATGAGTGGTCGCGACATCATTTGTGGTCCTTAATTAATAAAGTGGTCGCAACTTCAGTTTCTTGGCAAGGACTTCGTTTAGCTTCACTTCAGGTTGCGACCTCCCTTTTTTTCTTCAACTCTTAGTTTGGTTGCAACTTCAATCTCTCTGTTGAGACCTTCCTTGTGGCTTCATTTACGGATCCATGTCGCGACCTTAGATTGACGTCGCAATCTTAGTTGTCTTCAATCGGCATCGCGACATCAACGTGGTGTCGCGACCAGAGATTCTTCCTTGATTAATTCCTTTTGTCTCAACCACACTTTCTTGGTCGCAACCTTTATCACTGGTTGCCTTGGTCATTTCTGGTCGCCATTTAAACTTCAAGTCACGACTTCGTTTGAATAAGCCTTCTATTTCTTCCTCAAGGCTGGTCCTGCTGATGTCGTAACCTAGAATTAACTGAACAAACAGCTTCTTGTCGCAACTCCGACTTTTAGCGGCGACCAAGTTCGCTCTTAGGCTTATTTCTTCGTTTTGCTAGATTTTCGCCTTCTATCAGATTTCCTTTCTCAAAAATTAAATTTGAGTAAAATATCCATATTTTTGCACATGAATTAGCATTTATCTTCTAATATACTCAGAAAAACGGATTAAAAATCAAATGAGTTTTGGGACTCATCAAATTCCCCCAAACTTAAAATTTTGCTTGTCCCCAAGCAAAGAAAAGAAAGAATTGTTTGTCCTCAAACAATTAAGCTTAAATTTTTAAGGACATTTTTCTGATTCACACCACAGTCTTTTTTATTCCACCTTCTAACTTGAAATAGAAGATAGAATCATTTTAAATTTCAGTTTCTATTCAAGAAAAAGGAATGGTTTCCACTTCTATCATAAATTCCTTGATGAAATAATTTATTTAAACAGTTTATTCAACAATTCTTGTTCTGTGTGTGTGTGCATGTCTTCAATCCTTTTCATCTTCATATTGAAATTAGTTAATCTTCTGGGAGTCTCCTTAGAAAATTGGTCAAGGTCCTATAGGCTTGTTTTTCATATTGATCCCAATTTCACGTGTAAATTCAATCTTTTTAAGATCAAAGAGGTCTTTCGTGCTTGTAATGTCGGGCTTAGGTAATTTGCAGATAATGGGAAAATTTAAGTTGCAAATCATCCAAGCCTACTCTTTTCTTTACCTAATTGCCTCTCACCCACTCTTTTCCTTCTTTGTACTTGTTGATTCTCCTCAATCTTGATTCGATTCATCTTTTGAAATCTTTTTATGGCATTTGATTTCCAATTGCACTTTATCTCAAAGCCACTTTGTTCTAGAACTCTTGCTTCCTCGTTTTTTTTAAGGATGGGAATAGTGCAATGTTTTGTCTTCTTGCTTATTACCTCAGAGAACTTCGCTGCAACTCCCATACCAGTTGACATTAGGGTACTAGGAGTTAAAACACCCCTACGAGCTTAATTGTTCAAAGGAAATAGGCCACAAGACAAAATTTATTCCCTTTTCTCATCAATTTCTGCTTCTTTACTTTTTCTTCTCCTACCTTGTAATATTTGGAAATAAATTTCCCACAAACTTGTTTCTTCTTCGGCAGAGACTTTTCTATTCCTCGAAACCGGATAATTCAGCTCTTTTGTCACAGATTATTGCAAGGAAGGGAATTCGTAAGCTGGGCTTGTCGCTTATTGAAGAAATAAGGCTTGTTTGGCTCAAATCATGGAATTAGAGTGTATGCTTTAGCATATATTGAGGGTAGGTTTGGAAAAACTCAAACTGCCAAGGATGGCCTCTACCACTTCTTGCCATCTGCTTACCTAAGATTTCGCCAATCAATAATCTAACAAGTTCGGGACCATGAACTCTTAATCATGAATTTCCAAGATGTTCCTAATTCTTCTCAAAGTTTCATGAGTTTTGTTGACCAAATGTGTTGTTTTCAAGACTTGTACTTATTCACTGTTTATTTACACACTTTCAACCAAGTTATTTGTTCCTTCAACAATATCCATTTTTCCAATTTTTGCAATCTAAACTGGATTTAAACATTCAGGCTGCAACTCCTAATTCCAGTTTACTAGTCTATGCCCTTATTTTTTCTTGCATTGTTGTTCTTTGGATAAAAACAGAATTGGTCATTTGATCCTTGTACAGACAAGGAACTCATAATTGGCATGCTAACAGTAAATGACACAAACATACAATTTCTCAAGTCATTTTCATCCATTAAAAAACACCTAATTCTTCACAATCAAATTTTTATTCAACAATGCAAACAAAATCCAACAAGCGAAGAGAATAATTATCAAATGAAAATTCAATAAAACACAGGACAATTTGGATGAACAAAATGGATTTCTATTAGAATTTTTGGGAATGTATGGATTTAGAACATGCTAGGAAAATTTTTAGGTTCCCTTTCTTCTTTTGTAGGCTTTTGGAGGTATAATGTTAGGAGGATCTACATCAAAACTGGCCACGCTAGGATCAAACTTAGGAAATTTCATCTCAGATTTTTGTCTCTCGAATGCAGAGGGAATTTTCACAAAGATATATTTCACCTGCTTAGTCGCACCGGAGATTGATGAGTGTGTCTTGCCTCTTCCCCACCTGGTTCACTGTTCCTTCTAACTCAGAAATACACTCTAGCAGTTTGGACAAATTCTGATCGATCAAGTCCAAGCTCTCCAACCGTATTTTCTTTCTATACTCACTGTCCTCCAACCGTTTACTCCTTTCCTTCATTAATTTCTTAAATTCTTTGAACTATTCTCTATAGAGATATTTGAAACCTTCAATCTTCTTGAGCATTTTAGCCTCATTTTCTGCTTCCTTATTCTTCAGTATGTTGAGAAGATCTGCATCTCTCCTGAATTGATTGTTGTAAAATGCTTCCATCTTTGCATTCATCTTTCCAAGCATTTTTTCTTCTCTTCTCTGCAGCTCCTCTTTCCACTCTTCTTCTCTGAGTTTCCAATTTTGCTCCCACATCTGCTCCTTCTTTCTAGCTGCAGCTTCTCAAAAATCTTCTCTAATATGCTGCTGTCTTTCCCATTTCTGCTCTCTCTCTTCCATCTCCCTTTTCATTGATTGAAGCATTTCCATAATTTCTATGTTATCTTCTCTGTCGCCAGTCCTTCTACTTGCAAGAGGCGTACGCTCTTATCACCTCGAAATGGAATATTTCTGGGGCTCATCTGAAATATGCTTCCTACACTCTTTGCTGGATGGATATCTTCTGGTACTTCCTCCATCTCTCTTGTCTCATTTTCCTCAGCTGGCACTGTTTCTGCTTCAGCATCCACCTCCATTATTTCTTTCTGCCTTTTTCCTTTGGGTCCCCTTGTCACTCCGATTAAGGTCGGAGGGAGGCAGGAGCATCTCTCTTCTTCCTCATTCCTTCACCCACACCCGAGAAACAAAGTCGGTGATAGTAGTAGGGTGAGGATCGACTCTCTCTTATTCTTGTGGTGGTATCCTCGATGGACTCTTGACCCGGGATTCTATGTTCATTTACATCCTTTCAAAAGGCATATAAAATGATGGCTTCCTGTTCACGGCGAGCAAAAGATGTTTTGTAGGAACTATCCGCGAAGGCAGAGATGAAGTAAAACCAAACCTTTGTAACCGATGAGACTCTCCTTTTGATAGGCGTGGTGGGGTTCTTCTTCGTGACCCTCCCATTTTCCTTCTCCTCCGATCCAACCCAGGAGTTCAATATCTTTTCATAGTTTGGATTTTCACCAACTTCATATACTTCGACCCGTTAACAAATCTCTCAACTTAAGCATTTCATTTATCCTTTTATCCCCAAGGTACCCGAAACACCCCTCACACCATGAATCATGCTTGTGCTCACCATATTTGCATAAAACTCCCTGGCGAGAGCTAAAAATCCTAGCGCCTTATGCTCACATAAAAATCCCCAACCTCTTTTCTCTATTACCTTTGAAAACGGGGAAATCAGTTTCCCAAAACCCCTTTCACATACGAACTCCTTGTCAAATAGTATCTTGTTCCATAACTCTTTAGCCTCTTTTGAAATGAAGTCTTTGTCTTCTTTTGTTGCTTCTTTATCTGGCTGCTCATCTTCTTCAAGTTGGGTTCTTTGTTCGACATTGATTTCTTCCCCGGGTTAGAGTTGACTGAATCTCACCACTTTGCCTCAACACTTTCCGCGCGCCAATTTAGATCAATCGGTTATTAAGATTTGTGATGTCGTCTTGATTTCTTTGCCATGAGTGAAGATTTGTGATTTCGCCTTGTTTGGCTCTCTGGTTTGGGGTTTCAAGATTCAAGAGATGGATGCGAAGTGGAAGGTTGGGATGATTAAGTTGAATGGAAATTGGAATGGAAGTTGGGCTCAATGTCATGATTGCGATATGGGGGGTTGCGACATTAAATTTTCGAGCCTCTTAATTAATGATTTTCAATGAATTATTTTTAATACTTTGAAACGCCAAAATGAAAGGCTTAAAAACTTCTTTGTTGAGAATTGGACAATTACAGTCACGACCTAAGATTTTGTCCGCGACACGAAATGTGGTCACAACTTCATTTTCGCTATTCTGGCACATTTGTTTGTTTTTAAAATTGTTTCAATCATCCGGCATTCTTAGTGCGACTTATGAGTGATGTTGCGACTAGAAAATTTTCGAGTCTTCTGAACAATCCAAATTCAAACAATTTCAATTCACGAATCAATCAAAACAAATACAACTCAATTCATCTTCATCATTCAAATATTCAACAAATCCATTCACTATGCATCAGATTAAAAATTTAAGCACAAAAATAAAATAAAATTCCCTTAACTTTCAATCATTCTATATCAGAGACAAAATTTAAACAAGTTCAAGAAAAGTATACTGCCCCTTTTTGTCTCTTTTGTAGATTGGAAGTTTGATTGTAGATATTCCTCCTTTGCACATTTTTATTGTCCTGCAAAACTAAAAAAATATTTACTTACTCTTCAATTAGTAATGAATAAAATTACACAAAGCTATTAGAAACTTTCACACAAAAAGTATAACAGGAAAAACTTAAAACAAAGCGTGTGGATTGCCTTTCACAAAAATTGCTCAATTTTAGTGCTTTAAATTTGGACTTATTTGTTACCATATTTGTTTCTTCAAAATTTTCTCATTAGGAACTAAGAGTCGTTCTCTTCCGTAACTCATTCCTCCAAGGTAATGCTTTAATCTCGACCATTAACTTTGAATTCTCATGATTGTTGGTTCTAAGAGTGTCAACTGCCCCCAAAATTTGCTTGCCAATCTCTGCTGTATGGTCCGCTCCATTTGATTTAAGTTTCCTGAAAGAGTCTTAGTGCGGGTTGAATAACAGGACCTAATCTCCTACTTTGAATTCTCTCCTCAAAATTCTTTGATCATGCCATTTTTTGTTTTATCCTTGTAAATTAAAATGCTTATCATAGCTTCATTCCTCGACTCTTCGATTCATTTAGCGGAGTATCCTTTCTTCTTTATGACCTTGAAATCAAAATTTAGCTTCTTGATGGCCCACATAGCTTTATATTCTGGCTGAGGGAAGGTGGCAGGTTTTCCAAAGGCACAAAGTCTGTATGGGAACATTCCAATGGGAGTTTTAAAGCGATCCTGTATGCCCGAGGTGTCGTCAAGCTTAGAGACCAATCTCTTTATCTTTTAGACTTCTGATCTTTTTCAAATTTTCTTTTATCTCCACATTGGAAATTTCAGCTTGCCCATTTGTTTGAGGATGATAAGCCAGCTCATAATGTGTTGATACCCATATCGCCCATGAGTTTGTCAGCACCTTATTTGAAAAAGTGGCTTCCTCCCGTCGGGCGATTATAGTTAGGTGTCCCAAATCTGCTGAGAATATTTCTTTGTAAAAACCCCACAATTGTGTTAGCATCATTTTTGGAACAAGTTGTTGCCTCCAACCCATTTTTAATACATAATCTCTGACTAGAATTATGTATATATTTCCAAATGAAATTTGGGGAAAAGGCCCGTAAAATCTATTCCCCATCACGTCAAATAATTGCACCCGCGGGGATACCTTGCGGGGCATTTCATGCCTTACAGCGATATTTCCCATTCTTTTGGCATTGATCTGCGAGCTTTACCCATTCAAGCGATCCTTGAAAATAGTAGGCCAATAAAATCGGTGAAGAATTTTGTGGGTTGTTTTTGTCTCTATGAAAATGTCCTACATATGGTGATACATGACATTCGATGGAAATCTTGCTTTGCTCACCTTCGGTACATTTTTATGATGATCGGATCGACTCCTCTTCTAAATGATGGTGGGTCATCTTAGATGTAGTACATCTTTGTTAGTCATAGCTTTTTTCTCTGGCGATGGCCCGAATTCTGGTAGCATAATTCCATGAAGCTAAAAGAAGTTCACAATATCATTACAGGTGATTGGGTGAATTTTGGAATAAGCTGCTTTCAGTTTGGAAATTTTTACGCTATTTCCCTTTCTTGTTTGTCTGACCGAGGTTTTCCACTCTTGACAAGTGTCAGCTATCACATTGTCACAACCCTTTCCCATCTCTTTATTTTCTAAATCAAATTACTGTAATATAAATACCACTTTGATCAGTCTTGGCTTTGCTTCTTTCTTTGCCATTAGATATTTAATTGTTGCATGATCAGTGTGTACAATAACATGGGACCCCAAAATGTATGGCCTAAAATTTTCACATGCAAATACTATTGCTAGCATCTCTTTTTCAATAGTAGAGTAATTTTCCTGAGCTTCATTGAAGGTTTTGCTAGCATAGTATATGGCCTTGAATACCTTTTGACTACGTCCCAATACGACTCCATTGCAAAATCATGGCATCACACGCCTGATTTTGATTCTCTGTTCCAATACGGTTTTGCCATGATGGGAGCTTGACTGAAGATCGGATTTGATTTCTTCAAAAGAATTACAGTGATTCATCGAAATTGAACAGTATCTTTCCGGCAATACGTATAGTGGTCACAGCAATTTTGAAAATTTATGATAAATCTTCAGCAAAATCGACATGTCCTAAGAAACTTCTAATTCCGCCGATGTAAGTGGGTGATGTCAGTTCAACGCAAAAAATTGAAACTTTTCCTTGGTCTGCTTCTGTAGCCTAGCTGCGAGAAATCATGTGCCCTAAGGACAATTCCTTACGTAACCATAAAATTGGCATTTTTCCTAATTGAGCTAGATTCTTGTCACCGCTTCCTTTGAAATCTTGTCCCCAAAGTTATGCGAGGCCATTCAAAAGCTGAATCCCTTACTGCTTGTGAAATCATCCATGAAGATCTCCATAACTTCTTCTGCTAAATCATAAAATATAGACATCATGCATCTTTAAGAATGCTTGCTAGGAGCATTACACAACCAAATGGCATTCTTTTAAAAAGCAAGTACCAAATGGTCATGTAAGGAGTGGTTTCTCTGATCCTCACGTGCAATGGCAATTTGGTTATATCCAGTATCCGTAAAAAACATAAGTGAGGTGTCCTACAGCATCCGGCCATCGATCAATGAAGCCGGGAAAATGATCCTTTCTTGTTTGTATTTAGTTTTAACAGTCAATAAATACCCTCCATCCTATCTGAATTCTTGTAGGAATCGGTTTATTCTTTTCATTTCACGATCATTAAATCCACCTTTCTTAGGAACCCATGTCATGAGGCTCACCCGAGAACTATACGATATAGCATATATAAAACACGCATTCAGCATTTCGAACTTCTTTTAGAGCAACTTCTTTCATCCACAGTTATTATCCTTTAATGCTCAATAGAAGTTTTGCATTATCATTCGTAATATTTTGTATCTGAATGGAGAGGTGATACCATGAATCCTCAATTGACGAAACAATAGCTTCCTTGTACTTTCTCGGAATTTCCGGTGACTTATGTTCTTGATTAGGTCAATGCGGTGATATGATAATTGGTTTTCTCTTACCACGGTTCCTAAGAACTCATATTTCAAATATTTGGGCAGTTCGCCAAATGATAACCCTTTTACTGAGTTTCTTGCTCGTGATTTTTGTCCACATGCGCCATCATCTTGGTATTTTCATTTTATGCTCGAAACTGTTTTCTTTGTTATACATACTGGAAGGCAACATTTCACAATCAATACTCTCAAGATACTAAAAATTCATCTCAATTTCATTGATAGAATGTTGAAGAACTCGATCGAAATTCATTTAACTAGCGAAGACTATTATTATTTTCTGACCATACAACTTTGCATCTACATTAGGGTGTTCCAACTCTATTAAGATTAAAGTGCCTTTGCTTCATTCCCACCATTAGTGTCGGTTCACCTTTACGCACATCTATCAAGCGGCTCCGAGTTGCTAAGAAGGGTCTTCTGTGCCAAGAAAGGAACTTGGGTGTCTTCACTCGTCTTCGCTAATAACAAAATCCATGGGGAAGATGAATTTTCCCACCTTGACAAGCACATCTTCAAGAACACCTTACAGTTATGTCATTGTCTGTCGGCCATTTTACCCGAATGTAATTGTTGTTGGGGTAAGTTCCCCCGAGCTGATGTTATCGCGGCCGAGGCATCAAATTGCTCTGCTTCGAATCACATAGAACGCTATGAATTCATATTTCCACATGGGCGGGAATGGTGGCTTGCACAGGTCCTTCATTTTTCTTGGGAGCTTTTCTTGGATACACTATAGTGTGATCGGCCGATCGAGGTTCACTATTCCTTCCTCAATTTATTTTCCTTTTCTTGTTCGATTATCTCGTGAAATTTTTCATAGTTAGGCATTTGGTTGGTGCTCTGCACCAAATGGGATATTGATTTCTATCTTCTTGAAGATCCAGGAATTTAGAAAGCGCTCTTCCTTTTTTGCTTTAGAGCTCCCTCTGGGAATCGCATTGTTGTAGGTGTATAGTTTGGTACTCTCTCATGTTTACGCTCATTTACTTCCTTGTTTGTTCAGTCTGTATGCTCTTCTCTCCTTCCTTTCCAGTTTCTTCTTTTTCTGCATCAGTCTCTTCTTTCTTTTCTTTCTTGTTGTTGTTGCCCACTTCTTTCCCACTTCTTAACTGAACTGCCATGCAGTCCTTTGGATTCTTTTGAGTGTCACTAGGGAATGTACCCTTGCTCTAATTTGTCATACTAAGGGCCAGCTGCCCTACTTGTGTCTCTAAGTTTTTCAATGAGGCACTTTTATTCTTCTAAAACTCTTGAATATCAGACTTGAAGGCTTCCAAAGTCGGGCCGGGTTTACATTCATGGAAGTGTATAAGCCTCTTTGTTGTCTCCATGAGCTACTGGCTATTTGTTCTTCAAATGGTTGAGTCTTCTATGACCGATAGTCATTCCTGCCTTCACCCCCTTGATCTTTCTTTGTTTGGGGACCTTGGTGGGCCCTGGCCCGATATCCTGATTGAGGATCATCCATGCCTTAGGCATAATGCCTTCGCATATGAAATTCTCTGGTTCCTCAATAACCTAAAGGCTATAAATAGTACTTGATGAGATTCAGTTTGGCTTAGAAAATAGTAGTACCTATTAGTTTCATTCACAATGCTGCTCCTCAACCTCATAAGTGTCCTCTTCTTTTGGTATTTCAATACTTCTTCTCATTGCTTCTCTTTCCAATGCTCCTATTTCATGAGTAGTGTGCATTTTTCTTTCATGTTTTTCCATCCTGTGCATGATGGCATCTAACTTTTCCTCCATAGTTGTCATTTTACTTAGCTCCATGACACCTTTTCCTCTACTGTTACCCCTTGAAAACTCAGATGGAGCTTTCATATTGCACTTGGCCAGGTCTTCTATCATATCCCTAGCCTCTTCAGCACTTTTTCTTTTGAATGCTCCCGACCTTAAAAGCATCAATGATGCCCTTAGATGTATCGTTTAAGGCATGATACACTATATCCATCGGGTTTCCATCGATTCCATGCATAGGGCCTTTCCAGCACCCTCTTGAATCTCTCCCAGGCTATATATAAGCTCTCATCTTCCCCCTGTTGGAACACTATTATTCTCAGAGGTGAGAGACGGTGGGAAAACTCGCCTCTAAGTATGCTTCTACCGCTTCTTCCCAAGTATCAACTGAATCCATATGGTAATGAATCATACCATAAAAATGGCTGCTGAGTCTCAAGGAAAATGGGAAGATATGCGCTTTATCACCTCGCCTCACACCATTCAGCTTAACTATATTTGTCATCCTGAGAAATCTACCCAAGTGCTCAAGTGGGGTCTAAGCTGGGTCGATGCCGAATCAAGGGAGCAAGGCGCACCATTGTTATCAACTGGGCTTTAGTTCAAGTTATTTGCATCCACAATAGGCTGTTTGATCATGTAGCATTCTTCCTGGAATGATGGCCTAAAAATCCTCCTCCATTGTGTCGCACAGGAGGCCTCCGCCGCTATCCTCGTCTCCTCCTCGTTCGTCATGCCTCTCATCTCATATGGCTGCCTCTCTTCATTTTTTAGTCTTTCTAAGCTTCTTAGTGTTCTTTCCACCCAGTTGTCTGGGCCGATAATAGGTTTGAATCTGCTTCGTGCATTAAAGATTTTCTTCAAATTGAAACACACCTTATATATTAATAGGATTAGTGGGACTTAAAAAAAATGTTTTCACTATGGCTTGTTAAAGATCGTTGGTTATACAAATTAATCGTTTTTATAAAGCTTTTTTGTTCTTTTCTTTATAAAATGTCCAAATTAGCATTTCCCTCTTTTGTTAGAATATTGATCTATTCAATCCTTTCAATCCTCAAAGAACGCGCTCTATAAAACTTGTTTGCCTTTTCAATATAGACTAAAAACCTCTCTAACTTAATATAGTTACAAGAGCCTTACACTTCTCAGCCATGTCACTTGGGATAAATTTTTGCTTTATTAAATAATTTTTCTTAATTCTTCATGATTTTAAAATAAGGGTCTAGTCTATGACACTCGCAAGTGCACTGCCATACAAGTAGTAAATCAATGCAAGTCCGTGTATCATCTCTGGCAGAGATTGACAAAATTTTAGAGATCAACTACCCTAACTAACAAATTCCATGCTATTTGGACTAAAAACTCATAATGAAAGTTTTATCTAAAAATAAAGATCCTAGACTATTTACTAACTATTGAGCTAAAAAAAAATAATAATAAAAAGAAATAAATGAATAAAAATAAAAATAATAATAATAAATGATAACTGAAATACTGGACTTAATCAATTTCCTGTGGGAAACGAAAACTATCAAGGAATTACAATGAAATAGTCAATTCCTACTCGAAAATACATTGCTCTGTTTTATGTATGGATCTGGATTTGTCCAAGATTTCCTAAATTTTGCAATTGGATTTCTCCATAATCACTGGTTGGAAAACCTTTGCCTCAAGACAAGAGATCAAACCAAATTTACCGTATTTCCAATTCTCTTGCAAGATTTGGGCATTTTTCTTTCTCAATACTTCACACCCATTTCTTGATGACAACAGATCTTTTGCATTTCCTTCTCAGGATTTTTACAAAGTTTCTACAACTTAATTGGTGGCTCATCCTCCAAATCTATTGGTCCGTCCCTTTCCCTTGATTAGATCTCAGCTAACACGGTTGGAATCCCTTTAGATTGGCGTGAACTCTCTTCCGATTATTTATATTGTTAAATACTCCTCCAACTTCAATTATGAGCGAATGGGATTTAGAATAAATGAACTTTCAGTGAGCTCAGCGCGGGCCATCAATGGTAGTCTAGCATACCCAGAAGTGAATGCTCTCGGCTCTCAGGAATCTCCAACTCTGTGTCATGCATAGGGCATCCTGGAAATCAGAGCAAGATACATTCCCTCAACTGGTATTCGGTACTACTATTGGGAACTTATCGATTCAAAACGACACTCAAGTGCAAGCAACCAACCTAAATAATTTTCTCAATCGTTTTGGTAAAAAGATCAGAATTAATCAGAATCAAATTCAATCGAGTCATGCCTCCACCATCGTGCATTACAATTAAAGAAATGGAGCACCGATCACGTACATCCACTATAATAGCAATGAAACCGAGAAGAAATGAATTCCAGAAATTTGTCTTGATGTCATAAATTTTTAGGCAATAATTTTAAGAAGAAAATAACATAAATAGAAATCCAGCTCAGCTCGTTTCTACACAGTTCACAGATTCAGATCTAGAAAAGAATTCAAGAAGAAAGAAAATAAAATAAAATAAAATTAATAAAATAAACTTCTATTCTAAACTATACACTGAGTTCCTCTCCGTTCCCCTTTTCTGGGTAGTGAAGATGGAAGATACTTTACTATTCTAACACTATCTATTTATAACTGTCAAAAGAAAATGGGTCTAATGCAAAAAGCTCCATGTGAAATTCCCAAAAGAAAAGCCTAGCCATCGTCTTCGTGTTCTTCTTCGCAGTCATGACCAATGAGTGGTCACGACATCGCTTTGTGGTCCTTGATTAACAAAGTGGTCGCAACTTCAGCTGCAAGGACTTCTGCTTGGGTTTCACTTCGTGTCAGAACCTCCTTTTTTTCTTCAACTCTTAGTTTGGTTGCAACTTAAATCTCTCTATTGAGACCTTCCTTGTGGCTTCATTTACGAATCCAAGGTCGCGAATTTCGCTTGTCTTTGAATCGCGCGCGACATCGCGTGTCGCGACCGAGATTCTTCCTTGATTAATTCCTTTAGTATCAACCACACTTCCTTGGTCGCAACCTTTATCATTGGTTGCCTTGGTCATGTTTGGTCGCCATTTAAACTTCAAGTCATGACTCTCGTTTGAATAAGCCTCTATTCTTCCTGGCAATGGGTCCTCGCTAATGTCAGAATCTGGAATTAATTGAACAAACAGCTTTTACGTAACTCCGACTTTCAAAGCGAATTCCCATTTACGCTCTTAGGGCCGATTTCTTCCGGTTTTGGTCAGATTTTCGCTTATGCTGTACTTTTATGCAAAAATTAAATTTGAGTAAAATATCCATATTTCTACACATGAATCAGCATTTATCTTCTAATATACTCAGAAAAATGGATTAAAAATCAAATGAGTTTTTTGACTCATCAATCATTCATTGGGAATATTAAAAATAGATTAAGAGCTTCTTCATTCCCCTGAGAACCAAAGTCACTATAAAAGGATAAGACATGAGTAGAAATGTGAACAATGAAAATGAAGAAAAAGGAGGATGAGGAAAAAGATGAGTTTCAAGGGTGCAAATGCAAAGTGTATGGAATGAATGGAGTCGGAAAACAAACCAATTTCAGTCATGATTCCAAAAGACGCTCTATCATTAAAAAGGTGGATGATGGGAAGAGAATTGGAAGAAGGATTAACTAGAACTCCCATCATCCAGAGGAACTCAGATAGAGGAGGCAAGGAAAAGGCTCACTTTGTTGGGTCTGCTCTGCTATCAACCCCTTTCTTCTTGCGCACATTCGTGATAAGGGGAACTGATTAAGCAGGAGCTACAACCTTTAGGAGGAAGGAATAGGGTTTTAGATCAAGGAATAGAGAATTTTCCCTCTGGATTAGATACAGTATTTATTATATTTTTGCATTAGTTTTTGTATAGATAGAGAGATCAGATTGTGCGGTATTGAGTGTTTGATATTTGAATTTATTGAATAAATGAAATTCCAGTTGCTTAACAAAGTGATTTGTTTTGGATTCATGAATTGATTATGAATTGTGTTGTTTGTGCTATTCACATTTGTCTCAAGTAAGAAATGATCTATATCTTCGAGCTTTCTTTGTACAATGACACAATTACCACTTATGAGATCCGGAACAACACTGTGAGAGAAAAGTTAGAGCAGGAACTATGGAAACTGAATAAGAGGTTGCAATTTTAGTTGAACCAGGTTTAAATTGCAGAATCAGGAAAAATACACGATTGAAAGAGCAAAGAAAATGATTGAATTTTGAGTGTAAACAACTAAGTCAACACAAATCTTGGAAAAACTATGCATAAGGTCTAGAAAATCCTTAATACTTTAAGAGGGATTAGGGACATCTTCTGGAATAATCCAACAAAAGCATATGTCCTAGAACTCGTTAGATTGGTTGAGGCAAATCCTGTGCGTAAACAACTAATAAGAAATGATAGAGGCCATCCTTGGGGAAGTTTGAACCTCTTCAAGCTTCCTTACCATTATTATATGCAAAAGCATACACTTAGTTCCATGATTGAGCTAAAGCCTAATTCTTCAAATAACAAAGTAATCAAGACCGAATTCCTTCTTAGAATTAATACTACAAAAAGAACCCCAAAATTACCCACTTTCTTTAAAAGGAAAGTTTACTGCGTTAAAAGAAATGTTTGGGGAAAATATTTCTTAGACTACAAGGATGAAGGAGGAAAAATAAATTGAAGAAATGTAAATAAAGGAAAAGAAATTGAGGGGGAGGAATAAGTTTTATCTCAAGGCCTATCTCTGAATAATTAAGTTCGTAGGGTGTTTCAACACCTAGTACCCTAATGCCAATCGGTATGGGAGTTGCTAACTCAAAGTTCTAAGAGTGATAAAGCCTAATAAGACAAAATATCGTACTATTCCACTCTTCAACCCAGTTTCCAAATGAAAAGGAGCCGAACTCGATGTTGGCGGGAGAGTTTACAAGAAGGAGAAAGAAAATGATGAAAGATGAAGGCCATTATACAGAAAGAAAGAATGGAATCTGGGTAATTTGCATCCTAAAATTTTCCATTCATCTATCTAATTACCCAAGCCTAACATTACAAGCCCAAAAGACTGGACCTCAAGGTCGAGTTTGGCCTGCACATTAGTGGAGAGACTCACATCAAAACAAGCCTATGGGACTTAAATTAGCTTCTAAGGAGAATTCTAGAAGATTAACTAATTCACAAAAAAATGAATAGGAAGGAAGACCTACACACACTCACAGAACAAGATTTATTTTGACTAGTCTGTTTACATGCAAATTTCATCAACTTATTTATGATGAAGATTGGAAACATTTCCTTTTTCTCAATTGATGACTGAATTTGAGATGATATTGCAACCTTCTTGTTCAAGTCAAATGGTAAAATAAGAAAGACTGTGATTTAAATCAGAAAAATGTCCTTAAAAATAAAGCTTAATTGTTTGAGGACAAACAATTCTTTCTTTTCTTGTTCGGGGGACAAGAAATTTTAAGTTCGGGGAATTTGATGATTAAAACTCACTGGATTTTTAATCCATTTTCTAATTTAAATGACATGAATGCTAATTAATATGCAGAAATATGAATATTTTATTCAAATAATTTTGCAAAAATTCTGGCCAGAATCAAGCCCGACAAGAACCAAAGAAAAGCGTCACAATAGCGAGGGGTGTCGCAGCGAAATTGAAGTCGCAACAAGAACTCTTGATTCGATTAATTCAAAGATACATTAGTGGAATCAATATGAAAAACAAGCCTATAGGACTTAAATTAGCTTCTAAGGAGAATTCCCGAGGAAGATTAACTAATTTCTACAAAAGATGAATAGGAAGGAAGACCTACACACTCACGAGAACAAGATTTGTGCAACTAGATCTGTTTACATACAGAATTTCATCGACTTATTTGTGATGAAGATTGGAAACATTCCTTTTCTCAATTGATGATGAATTTGAGATATCTTGCCAACCTTCTTGTTCAAGTCAAATGGTAAAATAAAAGGCATGGTTTCTATCAGAAAAAATGTCCTTAAATATAAAGCTCAATTGTTTGAGGATAAATAATTCTTTCGTTTATTTGCTTGGGGACAAGCAAAATTTTAAGTTTGGGGGAATTTGATGAGTCAAAAACTCATTGGATTTTTAATCCATTTTTCTAATTTAAATGACAACATGAATGCTAATTAATATGCAGAAATATGGATATTTTACTCAAATATAATTTTGCAGAGAATTACAAACGAGATCAAAAGCCCAATGAGAACAGCGAGTCTAATATAAGCGAGGGTGAAGTACATGGCGGGGTGAAGTCGCAACAAGGGAACTCTTGAGTTCGATTAATTCAGTCACGACACCATAGGGACTTAGTCATGAGGGAGAAATGGAAGGCTGCATTAAGCCAAGTCGCGACAAGAAAGTGAGGTTGCGACCAGAAATACTAAGGCACCCAAAAATAGACGTTGCGACCAAGGAAGAGTTGCTGAGACTGAAGGAATATTCAAGGAAGAATCTGGTCATGACGCTGAATGAGACAACGCAAGTAAAGCAACATAAACTTGAACCATGACGTTGATCATAATGGAAGCCATGGTGAGGTCTGCGGGAAAATTGAAGTTACCAACTAGTTCTTAATTAGAAGACTCAGCTTCGAAGTCGCGATGTGCTTTTGAGGTCGCGACATGAAACAAAGACAAGGGATCTCTACATGGAGGTTTCGGTTCGACTAATCATTCGGTCGCAACTACATTTTAAACCATAGCCCAGGACCAAAACCTACTAGAAAAGAGCAACCATAAGATTGTGACACCATTTTAATAGTGCTGACTTGAAATAAAATTTGAGAAGCAAGGAAAATAATTGCAACTAAAAATAGGGAGTTGCAATCAAAGGAAAGGCAAGAGTATCAATTGAAATTGACCAGTTTTCGAATTGGCGACTAAAAAATTCGATCTTGATGAAGATAGAGTCGCCATAGAGATAATCGGTGTCGCGACTAAGTATATGCTTGAGACAAAGGCAAAGGGTTAGCAAGTGACGAAGTTCTGACGTGCTTCTAAGGTTGCGACCCGAGAACATCGATGAACTAAGAAGGACACATTATGACAAAAGTTGAGGTTGAGACCCAAATGTAAAAGAATTCAAAGATTATAGCTTGCTTTTGAGGTCGCGACCGAAAGGCTGTGATAAGAGAAATTAGTCATGACATGTTACCCGGCGTCGTGACAATGACATGTATGAGAGCGAGCTCGAAAAGAAGTCATGACCTAGAGCGAGAGACATGGCCACGAAATCTGGTGCGACTAATGGGGTCTTAGCAGAATGCATCGAGGGCAAAAAGAGCCAGGTCACGACTCTATTTTGAGTCGCGACCACTAATCAAGGCGGTGTAAGGAATCCCAGTCACAATGAAGATGTAGAGGTCGCAACTAAACAAGTGCAAATGAGAGAATTCAGGTCGCGACTCCATCTTGAGGTTGTGACTTGAAAATAGTAAACTGGGCCTTTCTTTTAGGAAATCCACCTGGAGCTTGGAATTAGGCCCAATTTTGGACAGTTATAAATAGCCCTTATAAGTTTTAGTAAAGCATCTCTCGTCTTCAATACCCAGAACTAGGAAGAGGAGGACTCACTGTATATTTTTAGAATATATTTTTTTTATTTTATTTTCTTTTATTTTCTTTTTTTGGATACGAACCGGTGTTATTTGTGTAGAAACATTAGTGGATTTAATTTATGATTTTCTCTTACCATTACTGCCTGAAATTAATGGAGTCTAGACAAATTTCTAGAATTCGTTCGTTTCAGTTTATTACAATTACAGTGGGTGTACTTAATCACTGATCCATTGTCGATTGTAATGCAGTATTGAGAACGCAGTTTCACTAGATTGATTTACCGTTAGTTACAGTCTTTTCTACATCATTTAGAGAGAAATACTTGGATTGGAATTTATTTGATTGATGTTGTTATTGAATCGACCATTTCCCAATGGTAGCATATGATACCATTTCAAGGATTGTTTCGCTGCGATTTCGAGGCCCTCGTGACATAGAGATGGGATTCTGAGAGTTGGGAACGATTGATTATGGTATCAGACTACCATTGATGAACTACTAAGCTTTGAAAGTTCACCTCGATAAAGTCCCTTTTCACTCATAATTGATGTTGGAGGGGAACATTTATCAATGTAAATAATCAGAGACTTCACCTTAATCTGAGGGAAAGTTCCTAACCCTGTGTTAGTAGAAATCTAATCAAGGGAAGGGAAGAACCATTAGATTTAAAGGATGAGTCATCAATTGAGTTGTAGAGGTTTTACGTAACCACGCAAGGGAAGCGAAGAAATCGTAGTCTCGAAATGGGTGTGAAGTATTGAAAAGAGAAAAATACCCGAATCTTGAGAATGTCAAAATACAAGTAGTTGGTAAGATCCTGTCTTTGAGAGAAAAGTAAGGGCCTACAACCGATGAATGGAGAGAATCAATTTCATTGTAAGGCATCTTGGACAAATCCATCCAACTGACGAGAATAGAGTAATGCATATTAATGCAAAATTGGTACATTCCCGCAGTACCTCCTTGATAGTGTTCATTTCTCATGGAAAACTGATTCAGTCCAGTATTTGTTCTTTATTTTATTTCATTTTTTTGTTGTTTGTAACATTTAATCTCCTTTTATATTCCTGTGTATCTTCTAATACTATTATCTTGTAGACTAAACCATCACTATCCACTTGGAGTTCAAATAGTGTGGATCTTAGTGAATTAAGTGATTGATTCCAAATCAATCTTGTGGGAATGATATACGGACTTGTCATTTACTACTTATATGATCGTGCACTTAGGTGTTTTTAGATTAAAACCATTTTCAAATTAAGCAATATAAAGTAATTTTATCAGTTATATCCAAGTAATTCCAATTAGACAAAGATGCAAGAGAATTGTAAGGCTTTTGTAACTATTTTAATTTGAAGGTTTTAGTCTATATAATCACAGGCAAACTGTAGGAGTCCTCTACTTCTTTCCTGAGCTAGAAGAAGAAGGTTGGCTCTCCTTCCTCTCATCCTTAACACCCACATCTTGAATGTTTAGTGCATTGTCAACTTCCCTCTCAATGGCCATAGTTGTCCTGACCATCAAGTCCATATCTTGTAGGAGAAGTCCCACAATTTTACCCTGAATGGATAGTTTTAGTCCATCCTCAAACTTTCTCACCTTGGCCATGTTCGTGGTTACATAGTCATCAACTAAACGGGCTAATTTAGTAAACTTAGCCACATATTCAAGCACTATCATCGTTCCTTGTTTCAATTCCAGGAACTCCCGAGCTTTTGCATGTTGAGCAGATGTTGGGAAAAACTTACTCATGAAGAGCTCTCAGAACTCTACCTATGTCATTACCTCTAAGTCCCTCGAGGCTTTGACCCAATCCAACCATATTTGGGATTCACCCTCTAACTGAAACGCAACTAGCTTTTTCTTGGTGGCGCCGGGGATGATGCCATAGCCTCGATATATTTTCCCGCTGCGGAACCAATGATCATCATGGATCCCTCCACCCTTTAAATTCCCGGAGGATATGCCTTGAACCTTTAGAGGTTACTTAACCCCCCTTGGCCCGCCGTTTCACTAGCTTGTGCAATGGTAGCAACCGCTGCACTTGCCTGTGCAATAGTAGCAGTCGCAGCACCAATAGCCTCCATGAAGGATTGTTGGTCAAAGGCCGGTGGTAGTGGGTTGTTTCTTCGCCCACCACCTCGGCGTCCCCTTCCTCGACTTGTCATCTACATGTGTCAAAAAGAAAATCGAGATTCCTTTTTCTAGTCTAACTAGTAGTGCATATGACATTCCATCTGAACTAATGCATTTATTCATTTTACAGACCCCTAAGGTTATGTTCTCTAACCCTAGTGTTCATCTTTTCCTGTATACATTTTACCATATATATAATTCACATAACACACAATCATGTAGCATATTGAGCACAAAACATGAAAGGCACCATAAATTCAATGATCTAGACCCATGCCCACCAAGCCCTAGGTGTTCATATACCTAAGCTCTAATACCAAGCTGTGACACCCCAAAAACCCAAGTGTCCATTGACCAACCGTCAACCAGCGGAAATATCCATGGATAGCATATATCTTAGTACCCACGTTGTCTAATCCCATTAATTGGTATCCATTCATCGAGTCCTAGGTAATTATATACCTACGCCTTGACACCATGCTATGAAACGAGGATCAGAATTAATTGTGGATATCGTGTGTCTCGATAGCACACTGTCCAATTCCATTCACCGGGATCCGTTTAGCCACATTCAATAAACTTTTTATGTTATTTTCAAAACATATTACCATGAGCTTAATTACAAACTCCATTACATACACAGGCATATGCCAAAACTAGTTATTTCCAAAGTTTTACAAAAAGAACTATACCAGCCACATGTCGACTTTCTTCAACCTCTCGACCCCGAATGAGAGTCGATCCCGCACAGTGTATACTACCTTGAGAGAAATGTTTTCCCTAGAAAAAGGGTGAGCCATGATAGAGAGACTTCTCTGAGGTTATTACCCTACAAATGCACATCTGATGTTCACTTTGACACATTTACATAGATATCAACATTCCCGATACTATTGATGCAATCTTGTGGAATGCTACCCGATACATGAAATAGTGAGACTCACCCAGTATGAAAAATCTTGAGTCATCACGGACTCCATCACATAATCATTGTAATGTGTGATAACATCCATCATGGAGTAGATTTCATCCTAATGATCACTTTGAAACAAAATCAAGTTTTTAGAAATCAAAACTTATTGGATGTTTCACTTCCAGGATCATTTTAATGTTTATGTCTCTTTTTTAGGTCAATTTTCAGGAGGTCTCAGTAAACACACTCCTTCGTACACTTTCACGGGCTTTCACCGTTGGACACGTGTATAACCAAAAATACCGAGGCTTTCACCCAAGAGGGTATCTATCCTTGCTTGCTACTGGAACCTGAGTTTTCATCTCTGCGACGATTGAAACTCCATTAAACTTTGTTGATGAGTGCTGAACACCTAAATGACCACAAGGATGGTGTTTGATGGTACCATGCACTTACACCCATGTATACGATGTCTCAGTGCATATGCAATGCATTATTCCACTACATATCAATTCTATGTCTCATATGTAATGAATGTCATATGGATAATAAATCATGTATCATGGATAATTACGTCAAAAGCATATAATTCCCAAACATTTCAACCAATTTCCAACATATTAAAACATATATATCAACAATAACAATTAAGCACGTTATCACAAAATCAAGCAATAACACCTTAAAACAATCCACAATTTCAGACCTCACAAGTTGACCATAACAGACCACCAAAACAAGGCAAAATCAGTCCTAAAATAGCCATGAACCAGTTTCGGTTCAGGCCACCAACCGATCGTTAACAAACCACCAAAACATTCCATGAATTCAATATGAAATCTGCACCGAAATCAATCTAAAAATCCGAGACACGATGAAATAAATGACCCAGTGGTCCCGAATGGATCATAACTTGGGAACGTAGAGGATCAGTTTTGTGATTCAAAAGCATCAAGTTCATTGACTACACTACATGAAGGACCCCGAGTCCAAGTCTTTCTGTTTCCCACCTAAAAATCAGTCTAAATCCAACGATTGTGTAGGATCAAAATGAGGTAGCATTCCCGTATTTGATTCGTTCGACAGCACATAGGGCAAGAACCTACCCCACAACCTTTATGGTGGAAAATAAACCAAAGTAAGAAGAATCACTACCTCTTGGAGTGTAGCCCTCATCGAATATAAGGACTTCTTTGTTGGTGACAAGTTAAAATGGTAAGGAGCATTGATTCCTTTTCCCTCTTTCTCTCTCCTTTCTTCTCTTTCTCTTTTTCCTTCCTTTCCTTTTTGTTGCTCCCTCACTCTACAAAACTGGATTTCCCTCCTTTTATAGACTTCTCCATTGACATGCATGGACATGGCTTTCCATGTGTCACACCATCTTCATTGGCCTTTACATGCTGTGACACATGGCAAGCCATGTCGCTGACCCGTTATCTAGCGTGAAATTCGTGGCAGATTGATGAAATTTGCGAGAATGGCAGATTTACAGGTAAACGAATTGACCAGTGAGCTATTTTAATCATCAAGATTTAGAAAAATTCAGTTTTGACTTTGTATTGTAATAGCAAGTTCACCATGTTTGCCCTTTTTTTTTTTGGAAAAGTTCAAATTTACTCGGGTTTTACAAAAACAATCACATTTGGCACCAAGGCCCTACATTGTTCTGCTGGTTGGCACCAAGGTGCCAATTACTGCTCCTACATGCTGACTTTGATGCTTTTTGGCCTCCTTTTCAATTCATTTTAAGCTCGTTGTAACTTTAAGGTGGCTAATCACCAAAATGAGAATTTCATTTAGAACACTCCATATATATATATATATATATATATATATATATATATATATATATATATATATATATATATATATATATATGAGGATAATATGAGTGCTAAGGCCACTTAACATCGGTTGATTGTAGATTGTCGAAAAGGAACAAATTTAAGGAGGCTAATGTGATTGATGACATCACTAAGAACGTATCTGACATTGACCTCACTGTCGTAGTCTTTGAGGTAAACTTGGTGGGATCAAATCCTAAGGAGTGGTGGATTGATACTAGTGCTACCTTGCATGTACGCTTTGATAAGAAGATGTTATCCACCTTTAAACAAATTGAGATTGAGGAAAAGAAATTCATGGGAAACTTAGCCACTTTTGAAATCAAGAGCCAAGTAAAAATGGTCTTGAAGATGACTTCTAGAAAAGAATTGACTCTGAAAAATGTATTATATGTACCAAAAATCCATAAGAACTTGGTGTCTGGTTCATTACTTTTTCCAAGAGTGGAATGTGTGTTAGGAAAGGGTATATCAGTGACAGAATGTAGAAACTCAATGTAATGATTATTACCAAGTCAGATATGAATAAAGCTAGTTCTTTTGCTTACATGCTTACTATGGCATGAAAGATTATGACATGTTAATTATAATCCATTATGTAGATTAATTAATTTAAATCATGTACCAACATTTCAAATTGATTCAAAGCTTAAGTGTGAAACTTATGTTGAGGGAAAACTAACCAGGTCATCCTTTCAAAACCTTGAAATAAATATTAAACCTCTTGACTTAATCCATTGTGATATATGCAATTTGAAATCCGTATAAATAAGAGGTAATAAATATTTTATTACCTTTGTTGATAATAACACCAAATACTATTATGTGTACCTATCAAAAGTAAAGATGAGACAATAGATAAATTTGTTCTTTATAAAACCGAAGTTGAGAATCAGCTCAATAAGAAAATTAAAGTGTTAAGAAATAACCAAGGTGGTGAGTAGGAATATACATTTGTTTTGGAGAAACTTCAAATGGATTTTCTATGGAGGAATAGTTCCTCAAAAAGGAAGATCCACTTGGTGAATTGGAAGACTGTTTGCTCAAGTAAAGGGAAGGGGGGCCTTGGTATTAGAAATCTAGTTCTAACTGATCCTCCTCGCTCCCGCTCATCGATGCGAGAAGATGGAAAAGGGGGGAAGAAGTGGTTCACCATTGAAGCAAAATCTTTCAAAATCTCAGTGGAAGGCGCAGAGGAGAAACTAAAGGGTATTATCGCAGAGAGACAAAGAGGTGTGGCTTCTTGGATTCGTTGTGGGGAAAAAGGGTTAAGAACGTTGTTGAAGGGCCTTGTGTTTTTCTATCGAGAAAGAGTGTCAGATAGTTAGCATCTGGAGTGGAAAGAAAATAGCAGATCTGTTGGAATGCATGTCATATGGGGTAGGAGGGTTTCTTCTTTGCTCGGTTAGGGATGGTGAAGGCAAGAGACATCATTTGCTCTTCCCTGAATGAAGGGGTTTGGTGAAAGTCTAGTTTCTCTTAGTAGGGAAGCTGGGAGCCTTGGGGATTAAGGAGGCTCAAGAGAAGAAAGCTCTGGAGGTTAAGGAGTTTCAAGAGAAGAAAGCCCCAAGTTAGTTGGAAAGGATGAGAGGATGCCAGAAGTAGGGTCGTCATTTGTTGAGGTCGTCAAACCCTAAACAAGTGGAGGTAATTCGATCTAGATAGATATAAGTAATCTTGTCCCAAAGGGCCCTTTTGAGGAGTTGAAGAGCTGCTTGGTGGGCCGATGGAGGGTTTCACCTGACATTCTCCTATTTCCAAAGGAGGTGGAAGCTTGGTCTCAGGCAGTTTGGAGGCTTAAAGGAGGGGGGTGGGTTTAGTTGCTTTCCTGCATGAGGATCTCTTGTTCTTCGAATTCACACTGGTAGATGAGGCAACTCATGCCCTAGATTTTGGACCTAAAAGATGCAGGGGAGGGCTCTTGGAGATGGAGATGGAATCCGGACATAGGGTGTGTTAAATGTAAAGATCATGCTAAAGAAGCGTTGATCAGAGTGGTTAGACTACCGCTACATCTATGGACGAAAGAAATTTTGTAGATGATTGGGGAAGGGTGTGGGGGGTTTCATCACCATCGATCGAGACACGGCTCTTAGGTATAAAGTTATGTGGACCAGATTACTTATTAGCTTGAAGGGGAAGGATCGGTCGAGTTCAATCAATATACTGGAGGGAGCTAGAAGTTATGAGCTGCAAAAATGGTGGGAACTACAACCATGGGTAACAGGGGTCTATCCAATGAGGGTACTTTCAGGGTCGAAGCAGTCAAAAATCAAATGAGGAAGATGAGTTCCCCACATGCATGATGCATCCCAACGCGAGTAGAGTAGGAAGAAGGGTTGCAATGATGCTTATTAGAGTGACAAGGACGACGTGTGTCAGGAGGATAAGGGGTCAGATCCCATCAAGGTTAGTTCCTGGGGCAGAAAAATAGGTGCCCGATACGAGGATCCGAAAAGGAGGGGAATCGGGCCTCTTTTGCAATGGGTTTCTCTTTGGGCCGAGACTAAAGGAGCCTATGTGTGAGCCCAATGCGAGGTCTAATATAGGGGAGCTTTCCCCTTTTAGGCCTATCCCTTATTTTCACATAGAGGCCCACATGCTAAGGTTGGCTAACCTAAATATAGAGAATGGCCCAAGGCTTTGTTCCAGCTCAGAAGAGAAGGGCCTAAGTTCTAGCCCTTAAGTAGAGTTAGGTCTAGGGCTTTTCAAGGAGGCAATGCTAAGGCTCCTACAAAGGATGACTCTTTGCTCTTGGTGAGGCTACAGGTTTGCTGCAAGGAGATAACAACCCCTTCGGAGCATGATATGGAAGATCATTTTGCTTTAATAGCTTTTCAGGATGTTCCTCTAAGGTCTATCACCGGGTATGACGAGGCCTCTTCTCCTTTGAGGGTCTATGTTCCTCCTTTTTCTCTTTTTGTTTTTGGCCGACCCCTTCTCCCAGGGGGGTCTTCTAGGGGGTTATTTTGGGGAAACTAGGGAGGGAGGTTAACTCCTTCTAAGGAGGGAGCCTCTAATGAAAGGTCATGAATCTGAAGAAGCAACGGAGAATAGAAGTTAGGAGTAGAACTGTTTGTTGAAGTTCAATGAATTTTTGGGTTTTGTAATGACAGGTCATGAGACGGAAATCTTGGCTCTTATGTGCAAATTCGATGGTAGAGTGAGACTAAGCAAGAAAATGGGACAAGGGGGATCCTTTAAGCGTGAGCATGAATTGAGGAAGTTGGAATGCTCAGTCAGCTATAAAAGTAGGAAAAGGACTAGCAGGGATAGAGGGGATTTTTTACTGAAGCTTCAATGAAGGTAAAATTATTATCTTGGAATTTTAGGGGGCCAAATAACCCTAAGAAAAGGAAAGTCATTAAATCTTTCATCAGATCCCAGAGAGTGGACGTTGTGTGCTTATAGGAAACCAAGATCCAAAGCCTTTCTACTGGGATTGTCCATAGCCCCTCTATTGGGGATCTGTAAATGCCAAGGGGACAGCTGGAGGCATCCTCTTGTTTTGGGATAAAAGGGTTGTGGATTTGGTTAAGATGGAGGTCAGGCTCTTCTCAATCTTGTGCTTCTTAAAAAATGTGGAAAACAACTTTCAGTGGATGTTCACAGGGGTCTACGGGCCAGTGGTCAAAAGTAAGAGGAAATCTTTTGGGGAAGAACTGGGGTCCATAAGAGGTCTTTGGAATGGTCCTTAGTGTGTGGGGGGGGACTTCAACGCTATCAGGTCGCCTAGTAAACGAAGTAAGGGAGGAGGTCTGTCAACTATGATGAGGAGGTTTTTGGAGGTCATGGATGAGCTGGATTTAAGGGATATCCCTTTGCAGGGAGGCCTTTCACTTGAAGAGGAGGTCGCGATAACCAGTTTCAGTCTCTCTTAGACCTTTTTCTAGTTTCCCTAGACTAGGAATGTTACTCCAGTGGGACAATTTAGTGCACCCTATCGAGACCTGTCTCCAATCATTTCCCGATCTTGCTCGACAGTGGGGAGATCATCACAGGACCCACTCCGTTTCGTTTTGAGAACATGTGGTTGAAAGTGGGGGGCTTTAGGGAGCTGTTAAAAGGGTGGTGGCAAGAGATGAATTTCAAGGGGTCTTATAGTTATGTGTTGGTAGCCAAGCTGAAAGCTTTGAAGGGTTTACTTAAAAGATAGAACAAAGAGGTGTTTGGAGAGGTTAAAGTCCACAAGAAATAGGCTCTGAGTAGATTAGCTTACTGGGACGATCAGGAGAAAAGACAGAGTTCTATCCTTGGAGGAGGTAGAGGAACGAACAAAGCAAAGGAAGATTTTAAAAAATGGGCCTTATTGGAGGAAGTGTCTTGGGGGTAGAAATCAAGAGAGCTTTGGTTGAAAAAGGGGGACTGGAATACGGGGTTTTTCCATAGGATGGAAAACGCTCACAGAAAGAGGCATTTCATCAAAAAAATTAAAGTAGACATCAACTGGCTTGAAAACGATGAAGTTTCCCGGAATGGTATAGAGGCTTTCCAATGTCTCCTCTCTTCCCCTAAAAGGTAGTCCTCGGAGTTCCCTGACTTACCCTTCAATGAGTTAGGGGCTAAAGACGCAGGTATGCTTGAAGTACCTTTTACTTCCAAAGAGGTTTTCAATGCATTATCAATGCATCAAAAACTTGTAAGGATTAAATGATGTATTATATATGAAAATTTGGCCAAGAAAGTGAATGTGGTAAATACTAAAAAAAAAAATTAATTTTAAAAAGTAAGTGTACTTAAAAACTGAAATGAGAAATATTGCAAGCGGCTCGTAAGCTTCGAAATGTACGGGTTATGTCTGAGTAATAAAGTGAGGCTACAGAAGTGGGATATCGTGTCACGAGGGAATTGGAGGTTCTCTCTAATTGGAATTTGAGCACCCGATTAAGGACTCTTGACATTTGAAGATGAATGGATGGTTAAAATCAAATTAACTAAAATAAAAACTGATTTAAAACTAATCCTAAAATCTACCAAACAAACAATTACTTAAGTCTAAAATGTATGAAGAGAAACACTAGGAATGAAGATAATTATTTAACAATCAATTTGCATTTCCAAGCACAACATTTGTGAGTTGAATGCTGGATTTGTCCAAGAACAATGTAGTATAGCCTTGGATTCCTCCTGACACTATACATTTAACAATCTCGCACCCATTCTTTTTCAGACAAATGGTTAAGTAGCTACTTTGTAGGATAAATCCTCTTTATAAGAGGCGAATTTTCTAACGATTACTTACTGCACCCTTTTTAAATTTGGAGAGCTACTCCCATAGACGGGATAAAGAAGTCTTCTGAATGTAATTGGTATCTCGGTAATCAGATAAAATAAAGTTATCTGTTTCCCTTGATTAGATACATCTTGTGGGATCAAGGTCATTATCGGATTGAGGTGAAACATAAGCATTAACCTAATACATCGTAATTAATCTATGAGACATGAGTAAGTGGTGATCTAAGTGATATTTCAGGTTTCAGTGGTTCATAATATTAGTCTAACATATTACTCGCAAGTTCTTCTTTCTTTCTGTGGAATCATAAATCTAAGTAATATAGCTCAGAGAGACTCTTGAAATCGAGCAAGATCGACTTTTTTGAGGTATAAACTCGATGTTGAGAACAATATTATGACGTTATCAATTATATAGATGAATTATTTGTTATAAAATAAACTAAAAATATGCAAATTTGAATTTTCAATAATTAATCCCCACCCCTAGAGGGTGTTTAATGTTCCATTATTGAATTCCAATCATCACCAATCTAGCAACAAGTAAGAAAAATGAAAAAATAAATCAAGAGATGAGGAGTGAGAACAAATCGTGATTTAAGCTTCAAACTTTGTCTAAACAATAATGAAATCTGAATCTCTGATGTACAACACCGAAATCTCTTCAATAAAAATAAAAAACTGCTCTAAACTACTCTAAGATCTACTAAAAATCAAAACCCTAAGCTAAATTGAAAAATGGGTTAAAGAAGGTTTTATAGAAAGAAACCCTAATGAGAGCTTTTCTCCCACCTCCTCCCTTCTTCTAAAAACCTAAAAAACAAGTATTTATAGTCCTAGGGTAAAATGGGCTTGAAAATAGTCCAAAACAACAATTTTTGAGGCTTTCTGGTCAAGCCCAATGTCAATGTCGCGACATAATAAAACTTTGTCGCGACATAGTAAAACTTTGTCGCAACATAATAAAACTTTGTCATGACATAGTAAAACTTTGTCGCGACAAAGTTTGTTTTCTAGCTTTGTCACAACATACTAAAACTTTGTTGCGATAAAGTTTGTCTCCTGACTTTGTCGCAACATAATCTAATTTGTCGCGACAAAGTTTCTGGCTTTGTCACTTGCTTTGTCACGACATAATTTGGACATGTCGCGACATAGTTTTTGCTCAGTAGCTTGTTTTTCTTCTCTAACTTGTTGGAGCCATAACTTCTTCATTTTAACTCGGATTTGGGCGTGTGAAGTGTCGTTGGAAAGCTCTTTGAATGTAGAATGTAACTATGAGTTGAGTTGGGCCATCTGATGCTCCATATGATACATAAAAAATTCATCTTCCCAACAACGAGTTGTGAGACATCCAGTTAACTCTCTTTTTGGAACTATTTTGCATCTTTTCTTAGTAAATCATTTGCTTTCCATCAAAAATCCTGAAAAACCAAGTTTAGAGGAAATATTATCAGTTTTACATGAATATGGATATAAATGCTCAAAATAGCACGTGAAATGAACTCAAAACATAGATGAGTCTTACACTCATCAAACACCCCCAAACTTTAAGTTTTGTTTGTCCTCAAGCAAAAAAAAGAAATAAGTTGCTTGTCCGACTTAATGAAGAAGGATTAATTTCACCCTTTTTATTTAACCAAAAACCGAATAATCAACTTTGCTAAGGGGTATGTGATATGTGTCTCAAGAATTTCCCTTGCGAATATAGGAAATATGATCAAGATGTTTATTTGTTTCAATATTGGAGTTAGTCTCTACCAATAGACAAATTTAGATGTGGTTCTGCTCGTGTGTGTGTGTGTGTGTGTGGTCTTCCCTTATCCAAACTAGAGTGCAAGCTAGATGAGTTTATAATTGGGACCAAGTAAGCGGATCTCAAGAGAGGAAGGAGAGAAAGAAGAAAGATAATATTAGGTTTCATGGCTTGTTGTTCTTATCCTCTCTTTAATGTGAAGCCACCTTGCAGCTCGAAGACTAAGTAGGTCTTTATAGGCTTATGTAATGTAAAGGTTTAGGTAAGGATGGTTGAGTGATCATTTTAGGTAAAACTTACTCGAACATACATGTTTACGCATTCATGACTCTACTCATCATGTGATTCTCACCATCAGCACAATGACACTCTCAAACACCCCATAAATTGTTTGGGTGCATCTCATTCCATACTCCTCATATCACCTATTTTTTTTTCTTTTTGGCACAAATTTTGCCTTCTTTCAACAAACACCAAGAAGCCTTTTTTTTTTTTTTCAAAGAAAAGGTTATTAGAGTGGTGCAATGTCTAATCCCCATTTAGCTTTCTACCAACCCTTAGCGAGCTTCAAAACAATAGCTCCCATACCAGTTGGCCTTAGGGTACCAGGTGTTGAGACACCCCTTAGGATTTACTTACTCTAGGAAAGGAAGGCTACAAGGTTAGACTCACTCCTCCTTGACCTTTTTATTATGTTTTTGCTTCTTTTTCACTTGATATTTTTCTGTTTTTCTTTTTCTTTTTCTTTTCCTCCTTCCTTTTTACCAACCTCTTGACAGCTTCGACTCAACCAATTTGGGTGTTTTCTGCATATTTCTCAATTATGTTTGTTCAAATCCTCATGGTTATGGGTGAGTTTGGTTCTTTATTGAGGGATTGTGATATATCAGAAAGGTTGGCTGAACTTGGTTCTTATAAATAAATTTTGGCTCTTTAAGGCTCAACATTACGGTACTAGAGGAATATGCATATTCATATTAATAGGGTTAGCTTGAAAGGCACAAACTTTTCAAGGTTGACTCTCATCATTTCTCAATTGTTGTATTTGCCTAGGATTTTGCCTCAAGAGATAATATAACAAGTTCTAGAACCTATGGAGATCAAAGATAGATGGATTCTCACAAACCTTCTCTAACCCAAGAAGAAATTACTTTTCAAGGGTACTTAGTGACCAAATGCATGAATTTTGAGAAACCAATGACTAAATAGCCTAATAGAGATATAACCCATTAAGCCTTAAGTCCTATTATCTCAAATACTGTCCATATCTCAAGGGTTCAGAAAATGATCCTCATTGACATCACAACAACTCCAAGCAAAACTCAATTAACTCAATAAACCTAAACTAAGATGTAAGTTAAAAAACATCAAACAAAGTCATTATCCAGAAAAGCACTAGAAAATTTCATCTTCAAAGTTATCATGTGCAACATGCGGTTGTGACATGATAAATTAACCAAAAATAAAGACCGACTTTGGAAATGAGCGTTGTCACAAATGTAATGAGCAAAAAGGAAGCCAATAAAGTAAAGGAATAATAGAGAGTTGGAAAATGGAACTCCCTTTCTAGTCTCGACCACTTTTAATAGAAACCTTGAAGATTTTAGACCTTGACGTGTAGTATCACTTATGATGGATAACGCTCTTGAACTCAGTCAAATGACAAAATGTTGGAGCTTCCAAACTTGTTTGTTAAAGACTATAATAACAGGTTCAAAAAACTGCATTAAGTTTTCAATATGACAAAACATAAACAACAGGTAACTAAAAATGAAGGAAGAGAGTGGATAGAATCCTTGTGGCAGGTTGCCTCCCAAAAAAGCTGCTCTGTTTTTAAAGTCCAGCTAGACTCATTAGAAAAGTACTAGTGCTTCCATTTGGCCAATCATCCATCTTGGACAACACTTCCTCTTTATAACCATTCAACTCTAAGATGATTTCTTCTAGATTTTGAAGAGGGAAAAGAAACTTAGAATCTCCTTTAATTATGGCTAATGGTTCAACCACAATTTCTTCAAAACAATCCCCTTTATGTGCTACAAATGCAAGCACATCTATGAGAAATGGGAACTCTTCAAACATGTACCCTTTTGATGGAAGCAAGCTACAAATCTTTGCACACATAGTTCTTTCTTGCTCCTTCAAAGGTAATGATTGGTTGAGATTGAACTTAACTTTCTCCTCACCCACGACAAAAGTGAAACCACACTTGTTAGCTAGTAATTTGGCTCGAGGAAAATGGTCTTCACTGTATTTGAGATTGTAAGATCCCCTTCAATGCCCCAAGTCACGCAATCCATAGGGAAGGTAAATGTGTCAATCTTTATAGATGTTTCAATAATAACTCATGACTTTCTTCTTGTTCCAATTTATCTACTAATGACTTTTCATTCTCTAGTTGTTTAGGGTGTCTTTTCTCCAATCTCCCATCTCATTTCACCTTCTTCCATAAGTTCGGATAGGAAATTTCTACACACTACTCAAGGTATCCATGCATTCATTGGGTTGATAAAGTATTACTAGAGAGGTCAGATAATTTTCTTTGAATGCTTGGACTATTTAAGTGTCTTATTTGAGATTCGTTTCAATCTAGCACAGTGTTGTGACATCTAAATTTGGAAATTTCTTCTCATAAGAAGACTAATCATCTTCTTGTTTCCCTTCATGTAGATAAAAATGCGCTCCATAACGAGGAGACAACTCTTCTTCCTCCACGAAATGTAGGGTTGAACTCCCTTGATAAAGGCTTAATAACTCTTATTCATGGGTGATTGTTATTGTTGTGATTAAATGATGAATAAGTGAAGCAAAAACCAGACAGAATCTATCTATCTTAGATATTCTCATAGTACCCTCAAATGAAGAAAAGAAAGAAAATAAAGTACAAAAAATACTATGATTAAAAAGAATTAGCTAAAAGCAGTCAAACAAAAATAAAAATTAAGTACCTGAGTGTAAATCTCTCGTTCTTGAAATCAGCTGTTGGGGAGAAAATGAGACGACAGAATCCACATGAGAACTAAAACTTATAGTTGAATGATGGATATGAAGAATTTGAGGAGATGAATCTGGTAATACAAAAAACTCTCATTTTAAAAGTAAGTGTACTCACAAAAAACTTAAATGGAAAGTATTACCAACACTCATCTCCTTTCATGAGTTTAGGTCCTTATAAAGTAATAAAGTGGACTCAAGTGATAATATTTTATGGGGTTTGGAGGTTCTCTAGTTGAGAGTTTGACTTTTGATTACAAGAATGTATTGTTTTGAAACAACCAAATATGGGATGCGGATTAAAATCATTTATTAAAAGTAAAATAATTTAAAAACCTAAATATACAAAAGTCTACTGACAAACATTCTTGAATCTAAATATATAGGAAGAAACATGAATTGGGATAATTATTTAACAATCAATTTGTATTTCCTTGAAAGCGCAACATTTGTGAGTTGAATGCTAGATTTGTCCAAGAACAATGTAGTGTAGCCTTGGATTCCTCCTGACACTATACATTTAACAATCTCACACACCACATTCCTTTCCAGGACAAATGGGTCTAAATAGCTACTTGTAGGATAGAATCATCTTTATAGAACTAGATTGTTTTCTAACCATTGCTTACTTGTGTAGGTGAGGCCGTTTTTCTATGACATGGTCTAGGCCTTCCAATCTGTTGGTATCTGAGCCATCAGAATCAAATAAGTTCCTTCTACTTAGTTAGATCTATGCTAACAGGGATCAAGTTGTTCTGTGGATTAAAGTTGAACTATATAAGCATTAAAACCAAGTGCATCATCTTTAATCAATCAACACACCCATGAGTAAATTAGTGATCTATCAAAGTAATCATGGATTTATTAATTCATAAATATTGATTAAACATACTTTGGATTATATATATTTACTCTCAGAATCTTCATATGTCACTCGGGGAGAAGGCCTCTGGAAATCAAGCAAGATCTGACTCTTTCACGGGTATAAGCTATTTATATGTGATTTGTTTTGAATGATTTGAGAAGAGTCAGTTTCAAATGCATTGCCATAAAATTGTATGAGCATCAAAATGTATTATTTAGCTATAAATGTATATACAATATTGTAAATTACTATGGTGAGCTTTAATGCCCTTGTAGAATGTGTTTGTGCAATGTCTTCAAGTTAAAGGATGATAGATTGGAATACCAATAAGAGGTTAAACTAAGCAGTGTGAAACGAAATGAAATATGTTGGCATCTTGATTAAGTAAATCTGTTTGGACGTTATGGTGTGTACACACAATGATTTTAAATAGCAATCAACGGCCAGACATGGCGTGCTAGTGATATTCAAAAAAAAAAAAAATTCTAGGTTTTGACCAGTTGGGATTGTGCCGTGATTAAGATTATCACAGGCATTGAAAGAAATGGTTAAATTAGTTTAGGAAAATTATATTAAATGTGTAAATCATGATTTGAGTTTGAAATGAAATATTGCACTGTAAATTGTATGTACTTTGAAGTGATCAAATGATTTGCAAATGAAAGTAGGTGAAATAAGCACATATATATAATCTATATTGCATGGACTATTGAAATTGTGCCAAAACATTGTTTCAAAAAAGGTGCATATTTGTGTTTAATTGAAATGAAGAGAGAATTGCAAAGAACCACTTAGCATGAAAATTCTTAGCGCGTTGTTTTTATCATGCATAGAAGTACCAGTGACTAGGAATGAGCAAAAGGCTGTAGAGTTCGAGTGTAGTGGAGTTAATGGGAGTATGAAATCGCGCTCAAGTCCATACGACTGTCCAGCGACATTATTTGATCCTTTTTGTAATGAAACAAAAAATGTATAAGTTTCCATGGGAAGAACATATTTGATTTATTTGTGGAGAAGAACTCGGATAATGTTTTGTAAATGATAATGTTAAAATGGCATACATGTCATATTAAATGAAAGTGTTCATTGACAAAACGGTGGGCCCTCTTTAACCGAAATGATTATGCAACATTTATTTCTACAATATTCAAAAATGTATTTATGATAAAACTTGTTCGCATCCTCGGATCTGGTTTAGCCTCAGTGTTTGGGTCAAGAATGCGGGCATGATATGATGATATCAGCCTAGGTTTAAGCGGTTCTATAAAATGATTTTTGAAATTATTTGTGACATGCATTGCATTTGCATATAAAGGATGATGTGACTCTGATGTGGATCTTGTCGGTCTTAATAGGTTAAGCATGGATAATTCAGGCCACCATAGGTTCAAAGGTGACTCGGGAAGTTGCCCAAATAGCCTCGTTAGTGTGGATGGTGAGCAAGCGTCCCATGCTCCATCGATACATAGCGAGGTGACGGAACATTTTCATGGTGTCTCCCGTTGACCTTCAAACATTGCGAAGGCGACAACCGGTTGTAGTTGCTCCTCAGCGATTAGACTCATAGAGAATGTGAGAATCTTAGGCCCATAGATTGCTTTCTTGGAAATAAGGATGATGAAGCGCTTCCATAGGCGGAAAATTTGCTTTCGAAAGAACTGAAGATATTTAAAGCACACGGAGGAAGAATTTAGAGTGTCTTGATCTCATTGCTTGAGGATGATATAGCAACGAGTGGTGGGTGTCCATGACTAGGATTGCACCACTTTGGAAGTATTACGGGATTTTTCTTGAGAAAATTCGAGAATCTCGTGTAATATTTACCTTAAGCGATATGAAGAGAGTTCCATAATTTGAAGCGAGGCAGATGGAGTGTGATAGATCAAGGGAATTCACCCGATTGAGAAAGTATGTCTCTAGAGATGCCAGTTCTGCGAGAAAGCACCGTAAATTTGAGGATGGCATAAATGACTATATTCGGGCCTAGGTCACAGGGTTCGGCCATGATGATTTCTCTAAGATTGTGACATGTGCGTTAAATGTTGAAAGGGTAAAGAATGAAGAGTATGACAAAAAAGAAAGAAGACAGGGTAAGAAAAACCCCGATCAGTCAAGTTCTTATCAGCACCAACATAACAAATTTATAGGACCATAGGATTCTAATCATTTACTCGGGGACCATTTCGATTCTGGGGTAACGAGAAATTTACTTTCTGCCTTTTCATCAGTTGCTGATGCACTAGGAGTTCTTCAGGGGACCAATATCCTTATTACACACATTAAGCGAGGTGTATAAGGAGAGTGTTGGAGATTAATAGGTGGTTGTTTGGTTTGTGGATCTAATAGTACAGTGAAAGATTGTCTTAGGCTTCGTTCTTTCACAGCACACTTTAGGACTTGGGAGTCTGAGTTTCAATATCTGAGGAAAGACAACAAGGACAACAAAGGTATTGCATCTGAATACGCCAGAACTGTTGACGGTGCCAGCGGATGGAATAATCAGCCAGCCAGCGAGCGTATAGATGAGTTGAAAATAAAGATGCCGGATGATGGTTGTGGTATTTCTATATCTTTTGAGACTATTAGTGACCGCATTGATGATCAGGGATCCAGCCGGCGTTCTCATGTTTGCTTCCATTCCGAGTTTGGGTAGTTTACCGAAGAATGAAACAGAGTTTGATATCTTGGTGACAAATCCTCTAAGGCATAATGTCATTGTGAATATAGTCTATGGAGATTGCCGTAGAGTCACAGAGTATGAATTTCGGGAGACTTGTGAGTTGTCATTAGAGTTCAATGTGATATTAGGAAGGATGGATTGGTTTGTCGACACAGTGGTAGTTGATTGTAGAATGAAGCTTGGTGACCTCAGGGACCGCAGGTAGAGGCGGTGACTTTTATTGGCGAGCCGAACCACCTCTCTAATGTGATATCGCCGCCACTACTAGAGCGATGGTTGAAATGGTGTAAAGCCCCTGCCATATGTGATTGATCTACGAAAGGTGGAGCTTGGTTTGTCGGACATCCCTATAGTTTTGTGATTATCCAGGAGACGTGTTTCGGAGGTTACCGGGATTACCTGCCTCCATGAGAGAGATTGATTTCCTGTCGGCGTTGTTAGGGTGCCACTTTCAGGCATCCATTACATATCATTAGAATGAAACAAGTGGAGTTAAAATTTGAAGCTTCAGTTGTAAGAATTATTAGAGAAGGGTCGTCGAGTGTATCACCATGGGGCACTCGATTATCTTTGTTAAAGAAGAAAGATAGTACACTTTGGTTGTATTATTTGATTATAGACAAGCTGACGAAGATGGCGATGAACAGTACTCAAATTTTGATTGATGACTTGTTCGGCCAATTGAAAGAGTGCAAGTGTCTTCCCCGAAGATAGGCCACCTACGATGCGGTATCATCAGTCAGGGATGAAGGATGCGGATATGCATAAGACGCCATTTAGAATGCGGTATGGACATTATGAGTTCCTTGTAATGTCGGTTGGGTTGACAAATGCACCAGCGGATTTCATGGATTTAATGAATCGTGCTTTCCGACTGTATGTAGATTGGTTTGTCTTAGTGTTTATAGACGACATCCTCATGTATTCAAAGGATAAGGTGTATGTAATACACTTGGGTGATCTTTAGAAACCTTGAAAGACAATTGTATTAAAAATGAGTAGTAAATTTTGGTTGAGGAAGATGTGTCTTTTCTTGGACACATTGTATCGGAAGAACAAATTAGGGTTGGATCAAATGAATAAGTGATTCTTTGTTGAAACCACAGAAATGTCATAGAAGTGCATAATTTCTGCGAGGTTCTCGGAAGGGTTCGTTAAGGGGTTTTTCGATGAAGCTAGGCCACAGATGGCGAGATTACTCAAAATGTGAGATTTGAGTGGAGTGAAAAATGTCAAACTAGTTTGAAAGTTGAAAGCATTCTTGACTGTCCGGTCCTTACTCAACCCGACCTACGTTAATGAATATGTGATCTTTAAGCGATGTGATCAAATGATTTCGGATGTGTCCTTATGTAAGAGGGGTAAAGTGGTAACACAAGCTAGGCGGTTGAAGCGCATGAAAATAATTACCCTCATACGATTTGGAATTTAGCCACCATTGTGTTTGAATTGAAAATATGGAGCACTATCTTTACAGCGGAGAAAAGTGTTTCATACTGTGATCCACAAAAAGAGTCTAAGTATTGCCCCTTGCAACGAGAGCTTAACTTGAGATAATGTAGATGGATGGAAGAAAAGAGATGTTTCAGAATTTGTGACCAAATGTATGGTGTGTCAAAAAGGGAAAGCATAACATCAGTACTGGGATTATTGCCTTTGATAGAATGGTGATGGTCGAATCATGATGGATTTGTGGTGGTTTGCTCGTGTGGGGAGAAAGCATGATTCAGTTTGGGTCATGGTAGACCGAATGACAAAGTCAACTCACTTCCTACCAGTAAGAACCAACTATTCACTTGATAAGTTGGGAGAGTTGTACATAAAGGAAATAGTTCGGTTACATGGGATTCCAATGTCTATCATTTCAAATAGAGATCTGAGGTTTACCTCGAGATTTTGGAAAAAATTGCAAGAGCCTTTAGGCACTCGACTGAATTTCAACACAACTTTCCACCCACAGAAGGATGGAGAATCAGAGAGAGTGATTCAAGTTTTAGAAGATATGCTAAGAAGTTGTGTGATCGACTATGAGGGTAGTCGGGATAGACATATTCCTTTAGTTGAATTTGTGTATAACAATAGCTTCCAGACGAGTATTGAAATGGCACCATACAAGGCTCTCTACAAAAGGAAATATAGAACACCATTGTGTTGGACAAAGTTAAGTGAGAAGAAAGTAATTGGCCCCGATTTGATTCAAGAGACCAAGGAAAATGTGAAAATGATCAGAGAAAGAATAAAGGTACCTGCGGATAGAAAAAAGTCTTACGTCGACTTGAAGAGAAAAGACATTCAATATGAGATCAGTGAGAAAGTGTTCTTAAATGTTTCTCCTTAGAAGAAAGTTATGAGATTCGGGAAAAAGGGCAAGTTGTGCTCTAGGTTCATTGGGTCGTATGAAGTGATCGAGAAAGTGGGTCAAATGGCATATAGACTAGCCTCACCTCCAAAGTTGGAAAAGATCCATAATGTTTTCAATGTTTCAATGTTAAGAAGGTATAGGTCAGACCCATCACGTGTGGTCTCTTAGGAAGTTATTGAGCTTAGACCGGACTTAACATACGAGAAGAAGAGACTATAGAGATCTTGACAGACAAGTCCAAGAGAATTGAGAACAAGCCTGATCCCATCGATTGAGTGGTAGTGGAAGCAAAATGAGTAAACCATGTGGGAGAAGTGAAGAAACCATGCGTCGGTATCCACCTTTATTCATTAGAGAGTAATTTAGAGGACGAAATTCTTTTAAGGAGGGAAGTTATGTAGCAGCCTAAAAATAACCTAGTAGTTTTATAACATGTTTAGGGTATAAAATAAGTTAAATTGTATTTTCCAAAGAATTTATATTGTTTAAAGAACAAAAAATGATAAACAGGAAATTGTAAAAGAATTAAGGTTAAATTGGTAAAAATGTCAAAATGAGGACCCAAAGGGTTATAAATGAGAGATGTATGTGCCAAAATGGAAAAGGTAATAGATAGATAGAAAATGAAAAAGAAGGATTAAAATGAAAAAATGAGAAATGAGAAATAATGTGTTGGCAAGCAAGGCCTAGTGAAGGTTTGAGTTAAGACCAAAAATTATTAGTGCTTTGAATAGCATTCATTTGGGCATATCTTCGCGTGGAACTAAAGCTGGTTGAGAGAGAGTGAGAGGGACCAAAGTTGGCTTTGTGCTCTCCAATGATTTGAGCCAAACAAAGAAGAAGGAAGTGAAAAGAAAGAGATTAAAGGTATGAAACTAACCCTAACCCCCTTTAATTTTGTGTTTGGGATTAATGAAAACCACAAATCGGAATAGAAGTGTTTTAAATGGTTGTATATCAGTTTTACTTGATTGTTTGGAGTTCAAGTTTCAAAGTGCTTTGAGTTATGATTGGTTTGAGAATTTTTTTGTATAAAGGAAATGTTGGGGTTTTAAGGGAGATCTTTGCCAAAGAATTTTCCAAGAAACCCCGTGTTTTTTATTTAACATAACTTGTGCATCACTCATCAAATTGAGTGATTCAAATTTTAATTGGCTTAAAATTCTAGGAAAATCTGTGAAACAGTCATTAAATTTAGACTCCTTTGGACAAATTAAATAAGTAAGGCTCGAGCAGAATTTTTGTTCGGTTTGTTACAGTTTTGTGTTTTTGGAACAATTATGGTATTTAGGCCCATAAGTTGAGTTCCACTCTTAAATAGAGTGATTCGATTTTTGAGGTAAAAGCTAGACTTCTAAGAACAAATCTCTACTTGAAATAGTGTGTTCATTGGACCCAATGGACATAATTAGTCAAATTGAAGCTACATTTTCGAGCAAATTCTTGTTCTATTTTGAAAATAGTAGTGTGTTTTGCTTATATCTTAGGTTTCAAGTGCTCTGAATTGGATTATTCTAATTTCTAAATAAAATAGATTTATAGGGGAACAATGGACTTGAAGGAAGTTGGGTAAATTTTGGCTCATTTGTTCCCATAAAATTTTACTTGAAGTTGGGTGAAGCGAAACCTTGTCGCTAACTAATATTGTTCTCTAATTGTGATGGATTAGGGGTTGGTGACGAAGCCTGACCTAGACGGGATTCGAGGGATATGGATTGAGGCGACAACCTTTTGGGTTTCTATCATATCTTCTTATTTGAGTTTTGTGGTGGTGGATGAAATGGATTTTCAAGCGCATATGTGATTTGTTTTAGCTGATTTGGAAAGTGATTCCAAATGTATTTCCATAAAAATTGCATGAGCATCAAAATTTATTATTTGGGTATAAATGTATATACAATATTGTAAATTATTATAACTAAGTTTTAATGTCCTTAATAGAATGTTATTCATCATATTCGAGTTGAGGATAGATTGATATATCAATAAGAGTCAAACTAGCAGTACTGTGAACGAAATGAAATATAATGACATACCGATCCGTAGCCCAATGGGACAGTATCGATAGTGTAAACACAATGATTTTTAAATAACCAGTCAACAGCCCAACGGGACCGTACTGCGTTATAAAATGTTTCTTTCTATCCGATGCGCAATCCCGGTATGGCGAGTGCTTGGGTGTTAGTTATCTAGGCAGAAGGAAATGGATTACAGAAATTCACAGGGCAAGAATTAACAAATAAATGTGTAGGAAATATGATTTAAGTTTCGAATAAAAATATTTGCATATGAAATTGTATACTTTGAAGTATAAATGATTTATGAAAATGAAAGTATATAGAAATAAGCATATATAATGTATATTGTAGATATTGAAATTATTATTAAAATATTATTTGGAGAAAAGCTGCATATATGTTTAATTGAAATGAAGAGAGAATTATAGAACCACTAAATATGAAAATGCTTAAGCGCATTGTATTTATCATGGCAGTACCGATGACTGGGTTGAGCAAAGACCGCGAGTTCAAAGTCATCGATCGAATCGTCTGAAGTATAAATGCAAATGCTCTGTCTCTATGCATACATTCATCCCGTGACATTATTTGATCCTTTTTGTAGCCAAACAAAACATGTATAAGTTTTCATGGGAAGGAACATGGCTGATTTATTTGTGGAGATGAACTCTGATAATGTTTTGTAAATGATAATGTTGAAGGGGCATACATGTCATATTAAATGAAAGTGTTAATTAACAAAACTGTGGGCCCTCTTTAGCCAAAATGATTATGAGACATTTATTTCTACAGTATTCGAAAATGTATATATGATAAAACTGGTCCGCGTCCCCGAATCCGGTTCGGCCTTTGGGTCGGGTCGGGTATGGGGGCATGACATCTCTCATCACTAATGATTGTTAAGGTGCTCCAAATGCACTCAAAAATATTTCTTTAGAAAGAACTGACCTTCCTTGTTGGCATCATTTCTGGATCAAGCTATTGCTTCCACCCATTTTGATACATAATCCACAACTAGAAGAATGTATAGATTTCCAAATGAAGATGGGAAAGGTCCCATGAAGTTTATCCCCCATACATCCAATATCTACACCACAGTTCTTTGGGAATCTCATTTCTACTTGTGTTTACCATTCTAGTTTTGTTGATGCTTTGCCATTCAAAAGCGGTCTTTGAATAGAGGTGGGCACTAATGAAACGTTTGGAAGATAATTGGGTTGTTCTCTCCTCACCCGCAAGAAGTGTCCTCCATGTAGTGATGTGTGTTGTTTTATGGTATGCCTTGTTTTGTTTCTAGTACACATCTCCTGATAATCATATATGCTCCTCTTCTGAAAAGTAGTGGATCATCCCAAATATAAAATCTCCTATCAGTTCTCAACTTTCTTTTCTACTAATGGCTAAACTCAGGTGGCATAATTCCATAGGCTAAGTAATTTACAATATCAGCATACCAGCGTATTTGGACTGATAACACAAACAACTGCTCATCAGGAAAGTTCTATGCTATTTCACTTTCCTTTTCCTTTTCAATAGTCTTTTCCATTCTAGACAAGTGATCAGCTATCACATTGTCACTACCCTTTTTGTCTTTGATTTCTAAATCAAAATCCTGCAGCAGTAATACCCATCTGATCAGTCTTTAGATATTAAATTGTAGCATGATCAGTGTGTACTATAAAATGGGACACCAATATCGACTGAACTTTCACGGCAGCAGCAATTTGTCAACATCTCCTTTTTCTGTGGTGGGGAGTAGTTATCTTGTGCCTCATTATGAAGGTTTTGGCATAAGTATATAGCCTTGAATATCTTCTTGATTCTGTTATCATTTTCCCATTGCATAATAACTAGCATCACACATTATTTCAAACTCCTTGTTCCAATCAGGTGTTGCCATGATGGGAGTTGTAACCAATCTAGACTTAATTTCTTCAAATGCATCTTTGCATGATTCATCAAAATCAAACCTTACATCTTTTTCAAAGATGCATAATGAATTAAATTTTTGAAGTCCTTTATGAATCACATCAAAACCTAGCATATCTGAAACTTCACATCTTTTATTTTGTGTGGTGGCATGAGAGTCTTTATAATAAACTTGGTCTACTTCTAACCAGTTGCCATTTGTGCCCCAAGACAATACCTCTTTGCAAATGGCATTTTCCTAATTCAAAGCTAGTTTTTGTCTTGCTTTCTGAATGCTGTTTCCAAATTTTTTAAGCATTCTCAAACTTGATCACCTCACGAGAAGCATCCATGAAGTTTCATAGCCTCTTCCACTAAGTTTGAAAACATAGACATCATACACAACTGAAAAGTGGCGGGAACATTATGAATAAATGACAACATCCTTCTAAAGAAAATGTGCCATAGGGACATATGAATGTAGTCTTCTCACACGATCCTCAAAAATTTGTGTAACTAGTTATATCAAAAATCCATCGAAAACAATAATGGGGTGTGTCTATAACACATCAGAAACATTTTTAAAGTCGATGAGGTGGGGATAATGATCCTTTCTTGTAGCGATCTTTTAGTTTTCTATAGTATACACCACTCATCAAATGCAGGTTCTTATAAAGAATGATAAAATTTCTTAATTGACGATGAATCCACCCTTTTTGGGAACCACATGAACTAGGCTCATCGAGGATGTACGAGATTGCATATATGAAACACGCATTGACCATTTGTTACTTCTTTTTGACAACTTCTTTCATTCTGGATTGATCTTCTTTGATATTTAATGGAGTTACTTGCATTGTATCCTCCGAAGGATCTCCATGCATGCAAATAGAAAGGAGAGTTCTTTAAATCTTCCTTGACGAGCAATTTTGCTTCCTTGTATTTACTGAGAATTTTCAACAGTTTCTGTTCTTCATGCTCAGTTAATGTAGCTGATATTGTAATGACCCAGTACCCGAATGTCTGAGTTTTTAAAGCGTTTGACCAAGGTTGACCAGCAAATTGTTATGTAGGCCAAAGTTGGCTTTCAGGATGAAGAATTTTGGGTTGAAGCTAAGACCTTACCATTTCGTGAGCAAGTGGTCTGAGTTCGTAAACGGTTGAGCGTTAAATCCGACTACGGATAAAGTTATGACACAGGAGTTCAAGCGGCCCCGATGTTTAACGATGTCCATCAGTCTAGGGTTTTTTACCTGAAAGCGACCCTGGGCTCTATATAAACCTATTTTTATGTGCTAGAGTAGACTAGCTAACCTGCTCAATTTTGTTTCCAGCGCAGAAAGTCTCGAGCACAGCGGACCACCCAGGTGGGCCGTTTTGAACCATTTTAGGCCAAACGGGTTTGGCGGTGAGAACCTATTGACACCACCTTACTACATGAGGCCAGGAGGAGCGCCACCACGGGGCGACCATCTCATGAGATTTCCCACATTAACCGCCCGCCGGGCTTTGGATGGGTGGGGTGAGAGTGCGAGTGGCATCTGGGTGATCGCCGGATTTGTCATTACGGTCATTTCGGGGCCGACCCGCCTCCCTCCCCCATTTTTGGACCCTCTGAACTCATTCCCGTGGTGCTTTTGATTCTCAGTTTTGAAGATAGACTGAAAACAAATTTGTGTTGTTGGATCGAGTTTTTCGACCACCACAGCAACCTTTGGACCAAGGTAAGGGTACTATGTTCTTGGTCTCTTGGGCTTTCCGTTTGATATAGTTTGCTTCAAATTTTGGACGTCGTTTGGTTGATTAAGATTTTGGGTCGGCTTAGGGTATTGCGAAAGGTTTGGAAGTAGAAATTGGACACCAATTGGTCAAATTAGGAAAAATTGAAGTTGGATTAGTGAAATTGGATATTTTGGTGAGTTATTGGAAGGTTCAATTTCAAAAATTAGCCTCTAGAGATTGAAAAGCCCCAATTTTGAATCTAGGATTATAAGGCATATTATATGATGGGCAGTGAGTCGATTTAGATAGTTTTTCATAGTTAAGAAATTATCCTAAGACATTTGAGGCGTGATATCTTTGTTGTTAAATGGAGCTGTAAATAGGTGTTATTATATTACAGGCACTCACCCGAACACAGACGATCAGCCCGGGAAGCGGGGTGAGCATCGTAGTGCATTGAGTGGTTTACATGTTTAAATACTTTGGAAGTATTATTATGATATATAATTGTGGTTAATTATTATATATATAACTTATTTGATCGAACGATTAATTATGCGTAAATATAATTATCTGTTTTTATATAAACAAGTTATATTTTCATGTGGATTTTGTCAACATTTTAAATATTTGGAAATTTCTTTGAGTTCATATGGATAAATTGGTGGTATTCAAACATTTTTAGTGCATGATTGAGTTAAAAACCATTTTGAAAAGTTATTGATTTAAGAAATGGATTTTGAGACTTTACATGACAGATTACCATCGATGAATTGGAAAGTTTGTGATTCTTACGTGATGTTGGGTTTACAGAAAGGTTTAAATAGTTCCAGTCTTAGGATTGGTTCTGATAGGTTTATATAATTATATAGTGATGGTGTTGTTATAGATAAGATATGAACTGAACAAAATATTTTACTTCGTTGTTATGTTTTCATGATTATTTCACATTATGATGGTTATCTTTCTATTTTATATAGTTTTTATGGTACAATGAATAAATTGATTATAAGGTTCATGATAATGATGTAGTTAACTTTTTTGTTTGATTTATATTGTTGACTTGGGTATAAGTTTGGGTTTTGTGAAATGATTCCAAACGGGGAACCTTACAAAAGAGTGGACGTGAGGTCTTAAGAGAAGGAATTTTCGAAAATAAAACATTATTTTCCTTATAAATTATATACTGTGGAATTTAATTATCTCTCGTTTACAGCTTGTTTAAATTCTGCCGTTTCTCTAGGTGAGCGGTCAGTGAGACACACCTCATGACCCAGCTTCTCGTCCACTCGTTCTATGGTTTGCGGTATTCTATCTTATCTATACGCCTTTATTTTATTTGGACTTATGTATGGCCGCCATTTGTACCCCCAAATTCGCGAACACTCTCTTAGAATGCTCACGATCTTAGTAGTGAACTCATATGAGTCTTTGTCATATGTGTTTATTGATTAAACCTACATGTGTGATTTGATTATGAATGGCAGGTTATGGATCTTTTATGCTCTCTCTTGAGGTATTATATTATCAGTGTTTGCCTCTTTTAGTTGGTTTCATTGACATTCCTGGGGGTTTGCTGGTGGGACTTTGGGGGGACAAGGAATCAGGAGGGTTTAGGGTCAGTCTTCATCGACTTAGGTATCAAATCTAGGTTGCCTTAATTCCTTAGTTTGTACATTCTTTGTGCAGCCTCATCGATGTTTTGTATACCTTCCTCACCTTATCCTTAGAGTGGTAGCATTTCATTTATTGCAGAAAACGGTTTTTCTTTAAGTGTCACCGGTAAGGCGTAGGGCAATGACCGGTGGAAGGATTCGGATACACTACTTATGAGGAGGAATGTTGTGGCGCACAGCTCGATCACTCAAAGAGGAGTGGGTTTATTGGTGTTACTAATGATCGAGCTTTGCGTGGGCTCGGGTAGTGGTTCAGTCATTCGGGATCCATGGTGGCTTTATCTGGCTAGATGACCACGGAGAAGATTTTGGGCGAGGAATTATGGTGTGGATTAGGATAGAGGTCGGGATAAATTTGGTTTTCTCTTAGGGGTGGTCTGAGAAGTCTTGGCGATATGAGAGGACACTAGGAAACGTCATGGGCTGCGGTTGAGGTGCTTTTGCTGGTTTTTGACCTTTGTTGGGGACTGAGCGTTAGGTTTGAGACGCTCCTGTAGGTAGCATGACCAGTTTCGAGTATGAAGCGTAGGATTGGGAGAGCTATCAATTTACGTCCCAATTTGGTTGCGGATGGGTCGTGAGAAGATGAGGTTTCTCGATGGATTGAGTGGGCGATAACTTTGAGCCTCTCGGGTTCGATCATCACGTATTGAGTCGATGAAACGGCTCCCAGAGGTGGGGCGAGACCACGATCGCGAGACTAAAGCGTGATCATGGTGGGGTTTGTCTTTGAGGCCACGGATTGGGGATCTTCCCTAAGAGGAGTAGTTTGACTCTGATCTTGAGGCGTGGAGGACTCGGTGGGGAGGAACATGGTGCGACGGTAAGGTTTGAGAGAATTAACATACGGGGTTACGGATTTCCAATCGGTGGTGGTGGCAGTAGCCACTTTCCCAGTCTGAGGGACGGTTTAGTTCGGCTTGTGGCGTTGCGGCAAGATTCATGATGGACCATGCCAGTGGGATGATGTATGCTTTCAGTGCGAGTAGACAGGACATTTCAAGAGGGACTACCCTATCGAAATCCCGACCAGGACTAAGTCTGGGATTAAGTACTCTGAGATTACAGTGGAGCTGATGGGCATGGAGGGGCCCATACGAGCGGGGCGGTTACTCGGGTGGTTCCTTTAGCATGGACGATGCACCGACCGGAGCGGGGGACGAGAGGGCGACCTGCTAGGGTAGAGTTTATCTTTCGCTGGCAGGCGGGAGGCACGGCCACCAGGCGTTGTGACAGGTACATTATCTTTTTTTGGTGACGATGCACGTGTACTCATTGACCCAGGGGCTACACGCTCTTTTATTTTCCAGCGTGGTATCTTGCGGAGTGGGGTGACTCAGGTTCTTTGGGATGGTTTTGGAGATTGCACGCCGGGAGGCGTCTCATGGCCTGGTCGGATGTAAGGGTAGCTTGTTTCTGTGAGGGCGAGTTATGGAAGCGATTTGATAGTAATAGGTCTTGGGGTTGGATGTGGATTCTTGGATGGTTGCTTGCTTCAAACTATGCTTCAATGGATTGTTTCATGGGAGGTGATATTTAGGCGATGGACACACGGTGGTAGTCTTATGGAAGCGGAAGCGAGCACGCCAGGTTTTGATTTACGCCATTTACGCTAGATGTTTACTTGAGGTTGTAAAGGGGTATCTAGCTCAGCGTGATTAAACTTGCTAAACGTGCAGAAATTGGATCAGATATACAGGTGGTGAGGGACTCCGGATGTGTTTCTGACGATCTTCGGGTTTGCCTCGAAGCAGAAATAGATTTTCCCATTGATTTAGTCCATATTACGACTCCATTTCTTTACCATATGGAATTGGCTGTTTGGAGTTGAAAGTTGAAGACTTCATTCTAGTGGTGGATAGGATTTATTAGGCCAGTGTTCCTTGTAGGAGCGTCGATGTTATTTGTGAAGAAGAAGGATGACACTTAGAGGTTGTGTATAGACTACGAAAGTTGAATGAGGTCCTGCATTTAGCTCAAAATATCCTTTTCTCGGATTGATTATCTATTTGATCGACTCAGGATGCCAGAGTGTTCTCCAAGATTGACTTGAGGTCGGTACCATCGGTTAAGGATTAGGGAATCGAGACATTCCCAAGATGGCGTCGGGGACGAGATATGGGCTGTTATGAGTTTTCTGAAAGTGATGTCTTTCGGACTCACCAATGCACCCCAGACTTTCATAGTTTGATGAGCTGGGTCTTAGTCCCATACTTAGATCGGTTTGTCATTGTCTTCATCGGCGATATCTTGGTGTACTTTCGGCGAGTTGGAGCATGAAAGAGACATTTAGGTTTGGGTATGCGGACTTTAAAATGATACAGTTGTATGCCGGATTCGAGAAGAAATGTGAATTTTGGTTGGTAGAAATTAGGATTTCCGGACGTGGTTCCCTGGCGTGGCATTTATGTGGATCACGGAAAAGTGACGGTGGCAGGTGGAACTAGCCAGCTGGTGGCAGAGTACGGAGTTTCTGGGATTAAATGGGATTAATACCCTACGGAGTTCGAAGGTTCTAAGATGAGGATAGCATTGTTTGACGGAAGGGTTGCATTGAGTGGGTAGTGGGTGTGAGAGCTTCCGACACTAAAGGAAAAGTTGAGCGTCGGCTCTTGTTTTGACATTGCGGAGGGCAACGGGGGTTCGGGGTTTCTGGCGTCACTTCCAGCGGGTTTGGGTTGCGTGTTGATCTGACCTCTAAGAGAGTTGTGGCGTATGCTTCAGACGAGTTGGGAAAAACCACAGCTGGAATTATCACACTCGCTGACTTGGAGATTCGCTGCGGTGAATTTGGCATTGTGAAGACTTGGAACATTGCGCTGTGGGCGACGTCATTTACCGACCAAGAGCCTTAAGTATTTGTTTACCCGAGGAAGGAGTTAAACTTAAGGCGGAGTCGGATGGAGTGCAAGGATTATGATTGCCTTGTCATTTACCAATCAGGGTGAGCCAAATGTAGTGGCGGATGCCTTGTGGCAATCTCTGGGCTCTTTGGCTTATATGCGGATATTCTAACTTCATTGATGGTGAGTTACGAAGTTATTGGGTGTTGAGTTGTGAGGATGTGGCAGGAAGCACTTTGCTGTTTCAACTGGTAGATACTGTAGATCGTATTCTCGAAGTACAACTAGAGATCCTGCGGTGACATGAAGAAGTGGGAGGAGGACAGTGGGTTGCTATTAGAGACGACGGAAGCTTGGTGATTGGTTTTTAGGCTTTGTGTTCCGGCCATGAAGAGTTAAAGGCAAATATTGGAGGAAGCCCATAGTTATTGCTTATACTTTCCCTTTTGGTGTGCGAGATGTATATTCTTGAAGATATATTGTTATTGGTGGTCGGGGATGAAAAGAAGTTGTCGAGTATGTATCCAAGTGCTTTGTGTCCAGCAAGTGAGGCGAGGCAAAGCATACACGGACGCCTGCGACTGCCTGCCCATCCGAATGGAAATGGGAGGCGCGTGATGGATTTTGTATTGAGCTCCTCAGTGGAGACATAGTGACATTTGGGTGTGGTAGTTGATCGACTCACCAAGTCCACATTTCATACCTATTAGTGAGTTTCTCCTCACTAACGGAACTCTTTATGAATCACTGTAGTGGGTTTGCATGGGGTGCAGTGTCGATCATCTACGATAGAGATCCACGATTCACTTGGTTTGGAAGGATGGTGGAGGAACCAGGTGTCAAGTTGATTTAATTACCGCTTTCCACCCTCGAGCGGATGGACAATCGAGAGGTTCTTCAATGAGGTTCTTGAGGTCATGTAATCTTTTGCAATTCAAAGGACATTGGAATGGTATCTACCTTTGGCGAGTTCACTTATAACATGGCTATCCTCAGCGTTGAGATGTCACCTTGAAGACATTGTATGAAACAATGTAAGCACTCGTTATCTTGAATGAGGCCGAGAAGATGCTGATTACTGGGTGGCTAAGCAGCGGTGGACAAGGTTATCGTGCAGGTTGAAGCGACAGGATCAACAAAAAACTGTCGCGGATGGCGTGAAAGATCTTGGGTTGGGTTGAGAATGGTATTAATGACTCTCATGAAGTGGTATGCTGGGGGACGAGGGAAGCTAAGTCCTTGCTACATCGGACCTTTTGAAGTTGTTGGAGGGATTAAGTCTGGTGGCTTATAGGTTAAACTTCTTTGGAGGAGCTCTCTCGAGTCCATTAATGTGTTTCATCTCAGTGCTATGAAGTATAGGACCCTCACATGTGTTGGAGACACCAGAGATTGGGCTGAGAGATGATTTATCCTATGAGGAAGCGGCCAGTCTGCGGTCTGGTATAGAGAAGAAGGAGCTTATGACAAGACAATATCAACATAGTGAAGGTCCTTTGGAGGAGAAACCACCAGTCGGGAAGACTTGGGCGGAGGATGAATGAGACCAGTGCCCATATCTCTTCCATAGCCTTGAGTGCAGTTCGTAGACGAAATTTTTTCTTTAGGGAGGTAGGTTGTAACGACCGTACCGAGAAATAAGCCACAAGGTTTTAAAGCGTTTGACCAAGTTTGACTAACGTTGGTATGTGGGCGAGTTGACACTTTTCAGGATGAAGAATTTTTGGTTGACTAAGACATATTTGCGTGGTACCATTCGATCTGAGTTCATAGACGAGTTGAGCGTTAAAATCCGATACGGATAAAAAAGTTATGACCACAGGGAGTTAATGACTGATGTTTAGCGATTGTCCAAACCTGATGCAGGGTTTTTACACGGCGACCTAGGCTCTGTAAACCTAGTTTGCGTGCCGTAGAACTCTAGCCCCAACACACTCATTTTGAGCTCCCGAGCCTAGAGGAAATTCTCCTAATTTTGTGGGCGGCTGGGTTGTTTGAACCATTTTAGGCCAAGCGGGTTTTGGCGTAGGTGAGCCCTTCGGCAACCACTTTGCTACACTTTCGCGGGCGAGGAGGAGTGCACCGGACGATATCGCGTATGAAATTTCACGACCAACCGCGGCCGGGCCGCCCGGATCTGGCCGGCGAGCAGCGGCGGCCGCTGGTGGGTCGGCCGGTTACGTCACTTTTCGGCCATTCCGAGGCCAACCCACCTCCCTCCCCCATTTTTGGACCCTCTGAACTCATTCCGTGGTCCCTTTTCGCGAGATTCCTCTCACCGTTTGAAAGATCTGACGAAAACAAATTGGCCATTGTTGGATCAGTTTTAGGCCACCATAACCTTTGGACCAAGGTAAGGATGCTGCTTGTAATTTCTGGTCTCTTGAACTCCGTTGATATAAAGTTTGTAAATTTTGAGACGTCAGTTTGGTTAGTTTCATTTTTTGGGTCACTTAGGGTAATTAGAAAAGGTTTGGGCCAAAGTGGACACAAATTGGTCAAGTAGGAAAAATTGAAGTTGGATTAGTGAAATTGGATGTTTTGGTGAGTTATTGGAAGGTTCAATTTCAAAAATTAGCCTCCGGGTGAAAAGCCCCAATTTTGGATCTTAGGATTACATGAGGCGCATTGTATAATTAGACCCGTCGGAGTTCAATTTAGATAGTTTCATAGTTCTAAAAATTATCCTAAGACATTTGGGTACTCCCAATGTCTTTAGTTTAGTTAATGGAGCCTAAATGGAATTGTTATTATATTACAGGTACTCACACTGAACTTGGAGACGATCTTGCAGGGGAGCGAGGACTTGCATCATGATGCGTAGTGGTTTACATGTTTTAAATGCTTTGGAACATGCCATGATATATAATTGTGGTTAATTATTATATATATAACTTATTTGATCGAGCGGTTGATTATGCGTAAATATAATTATGTTTTATATAAACAAGTTACCATTTCAAGTGGATTTTGTCAACATTTTAAATATTTGGAAATTTTACTGAGTTCATGAATAAATTGGTGGTATTCAAACATTTGGTGGATTGGGGTTTAAAACCATTTTGAAAAGTTATTGATTTAGAAATGATTTTTTGAAATTTGATAGGTGCAATACGGTATACGTTACAGGTTTATTAGTTGCCACGTGATGTTGGGTTTGCAGAAGGTTTATTAGTTTTCCCGCGATTGTCGTGAGGTTGGGTTCTGGGCGGTTTACTATAGGTATATAGTGCGATTACATTGTTTGTTTATGAGTAAGGTATAACCATTTCAATATTTATAGTTGTGTATTTTCATGATTATTTTCACGACATGATGGTTATATATTTTGTACTCAATTTTTATGTTGTGAATAAATTCGGGTTAAGTTCTTGATAATGATGTCGGTTAACTTTTTTTGAGCATGATTTCCTGTGTTGACTTGGGTATAAGTTTGGGTTTGTGAAATGGAGTTCCAAACGGGAACCTTACAAAAGAGTGGACGTGAGGTCTTGAGAGAAGGAATTTCGAAAATGTTATTATTTTCCTTATAATTCATGCCACTCCATGAGATTTTATTATCTCGTTTATTTTTTTAAATCCGTTTCTCTAGGTCTGACGGTCAGTGAGACCTACCTCACCTTGACTACTACGTCACTGGATTCTGCGGTGGTTGCGTGATACATCTTATCTATACACTTGCATTTTATTTGGGGCTTATGTATTTTCATTGTACCACTAATTCATAAACACTCTTAGGTCATAAGATCTGTGGTAGACTGTATGAGTCTTTGTTATATGTGTTTGTAGTTTATGACCCTGATAATATGGGTCGGTTGTGGTTGAAGCGGAGTTGTGGATCTTTTATATATATATTGAGGTATTATATTAATGCAGGTGTTTGCTTTGTTTCTTAAAGTTGGGGTTCCATTGGACATTCCCTAGGGGTTGTACAGTGGGAACTTCACTAGGCGGGACCACCCGGGGAATCTTGGGATTGTTTCTGGGTCGGGTCTTGTCAGATATAATAACAGGTCTTGCCTTTTCTAGCTCTAATAAAGCATACTTCAAATGTCTGGGTAATTCCTTCAAGATTAACCCTTCTAAACTTGTTTCTAATTCTTTTGCCTTCTCTTCATTAATGCATTTTTCTAGGTTGTTCTCATTCACACTTAAGACTGTTTCTTTTAAATCAAAACTGAAATTCAGTCATTCAAAATCAAGATCATCAAGATATTGAAAATTCATCTTATTTCATTGATTGAATTAACATGCCGGGCATCATCCTCATAAGTGATGAACTATGTTTCTCTGATCTTACAATCATACTTTCTGTCAGACTATTTTAGGCTTTGTTAAGTTGAAGTGTAATATATCACCTTGAGAGTAGGTTCTCCTTTTTAACATCTATCAAAACTGAAACTCATTCAATGGAAAAGTCTTCCAAGCAATAGACTTGTGTATCTTCCTTCATATCCCATGACTACAAAGTCCCAGGGAGAAAATGAATTTTCCCACCTTGATGATACATCTTGCTAAGCACTCGCGTGCAGTTTGTACCATTATCACATGCCCATCTATGAGGTTATAAGCTATGGGAGTAAGCCCCCTAAACTAAATCTCTTTACCACTAATAATGGCATCAAGTTGATGCTAGCTCCTGAGTCACATAAAGCATTATTGAATTAAAAATTCCCAATGGTGTAAGGAATGGTGAAGTTGTCAGGATCCTACATCTTCTCTGGTAAGCTCTTCTAGATCATTACAGTGCATGTTATTATCAAATTCACCACTCCTTCTTCAACAAATTTTATCTTTATACTCAAAATGTCCTTCAAAAACTTAGCATAGTTAGGCATCTGAATCAATGTCTCAGCAAAAAGGTAAATTAATCTCTATCTTCTTGAAGACCTCCAAGAATCTAGATAATTGTTCCTCCATTTTTTCTTTATGAAGCCTCTAAGGGAATGGAACAGCAGACATGTAAGCTTTTTTTTCTTCTTTCCTTTTCAATTCTCCTTTCTCCACCTGCTGCTCAATCTGCACCTCTTCTTCATCAATCTCTTCAGTCAATTTTGAACTACTCAACTTAGTCTCTTTTCCAGTTTCTTCTTTCTCTTCTTTTTCAGTCTTTTTCTTCTCTTCTTTTTTTCTGCTTTCTATCTCTCTTCCACTCCTCAAAGTCACCACCATACAATCCTTAAGATTTTTCTTTATATCACTTGGGAAGGCATCCTTGGATTGATTCTATATTGCTAAGGCCAACTGCCTTACTTGTGTTTGAAGATTTTTCAAAGAGGCATTAGTGTTAGCCTAAAACACATTTGTGTTTACCTGAAATGCTACAAGTTTAGCAAATTTCTACTCTTGAATATTTAGCAACCTCTTATTTTCTCCCATGAATGTTAGCATCCGATCTTCAAAGGAATGAGATCTCCTTTGTCCCTATTTTCTGCTCTCTTACTTCCTTGCTGTTGTTGTCCTTGAACCCCATGTGGAGCAAACTCTTGTTGAAAATTCTGCACTAGTCTTGGACCTTGCTGTGCTTCACCTCCATATGAGAAATTCTCATGGTTCCTGAGTCTGGTGTGTAATGAGTTGGCAAGTTGAGGTTGGCTTAAAGTTATTGCTTCTATTAGCATTGAAATGCTCCTCAGCTGATGGGACCCTCCATAGGCTAGTCCTCTTGACATAATCTTACGCTCATTTCACTCAATTGAACACTTTGTGTGTTTAGTGCATTCTTATCTTGGTTTCCCGTCTTGTTCCTTCAATCGTGAGTTTTGATTCTATGGCAGTCATTCTGTTAAGCTCTATCACCCCATTTCCTTTCAGTCTATTGTTGCTCCCTGAAGTTTTAGATGGAGCTCTATAGTTTGTTGGCGATCTTCAATCTTTGCCTTCACTCCTCTGCCTCTTCCTCTTAAATGCTCCTGATAATTTTGCATCAAATTATACCTTTAGAGGTGCGTTTTATGAGATAAAAGATCCATCTGTGGTTAGATCAATGTATGCATTGAACTCTTTAGCAATCTCTTGAATCTTGTCTGATTATGAGACTTTCATCCTCTCTTTGTTTGAACACTATGATTTCCCTCGCTACGAAGTGAGGGTAGGGAGGGAAGAATGCGCTCATGTAAGCCTCCACCGTTCTTCGATTGTTCAATCCGTATGGAAATAGTTCACACCATGTAGTTTGCCCGTCCCTTAGTGAAAAGGGGAAGAGTTGTAACTTGATCACTTCAAGTCTCACCCCAGTCAACTTCATTGTATTTTCCATTCGCAAAAATCGTCCCATATGCTCATTGGGATCTTCACTTGGGTGCCCAGTGTATTGATGTTGTTGTACCATTATGATCAAAGCTGGCTTTAAATCAAAATTATTGGCTTCTATAGCAGATTGTCTACGTGAGTATTCATCTTGAATAGCCTCAAATCCTCCATAGTCATTTGTCTGCAGGTCTCTACGCTACTTTTCTTCTAGAATAGGTTGTTGTATCTCTCTCTTCTCTGTCATAGTTGTTGATTCAACACTTTTTACTTTCCTCAAATTTCTCAGTGTTCTGCTTTCCAGGTTATCGTCCAAGCGTGAATTACGCCACACGTTTCTATGCATGAGATCTTTGAAATAGAAGCAGCAAGAATCAGACGAATTTGTGAAAACGCTCATATAATTAAACAAAAAAGATTTTGTTAGCTTTCGTATGATTAAAACCTTGTAATTTTTGAAATTTTTTTGATAAAACAAAGAAAAATGTCTAAATTAGCAATTCTTTCGTTGGTTGGAATATTGATATTTAAATTCTCCTTTCAATCCACGAAACATTGACGACGTAAAACTTGTTTGACCTTTTAACATAACAAAACTCTTGTCTTGATATTGTTGTTTTGAACAATTTGAACATTGCTACCAACCATTAGTGATCCGGCGTGGCGTCAAAAACTTGTTGAGACGATGATGTGATTAACCCAGAAGTGTGACAGTTCTAAGAGCTAACTAAAGTCACGAAACCTTGGCCTTGCTTGTTTGAGACTAAAGATAATAAATATGTTTACTTTGACTTCATTTGGTTTGTTTTGGTCACTTTGCAAGAGTGCAGTCTCGTACAAGTAATAAGTGGATTCGTCCAGGATATGGATTCCCACGATTGATGAAAAAATCTAAAAATCAATTACCCCATACACTAAAGACACTTACTATTTGAACTTGAATATATAAAAGTGATTTGGTTTTAAACTAAAATAAAACCAAATAAGATTCATAACTATATATAAAAAATAAAAAATAATTGGATTGGAAAGTTCCTTTGGGTAAAAGTTAACTTGATAAATAAATCAATGTACAATTATAAATTTGTAATTTAACATAAGTTGACCATTAGTTTGAAATAAGTTTAAGTCAAAATGCAAGGTAGTATAGTTTGGCACACCATGCATTTCATTGGTGATATCATCTTTCTTTGGGATATGATTACAATGAGTTGTGAATATAATCTCCTTTTCCTAAAGATCAGTATTTTCCTCTTTTAATGATTATATGATTCTTGATTAAGAAAATTTTTTACCCCCGTAGACGGGATAATACTAAACTTTCTTCGAGTCTAATTGGTATCTAATCATAAAGTCAACAAATTTTATATCTCCATGATTAGATCCTCTCTCTTGCTAACACGGGATCAAGATCCTTTCACGGATAAGGTTGATCAATTAAATTGATACATCATCCACTTCTCACACCATGAGGTAAATTAGTGAATCTATCATGATGACATTTTGAGTTTATTAATTCCATGTGGTCTCATTTTAAATGCACTCCATACTCTTAGGATTCTCCATCTCTATGTCATGGGAGACTCTTGAGTAGACAGAATCTGATCCTTTTCTAGGTACGTTACTAATATTACGAACAATTAATTTCTTGAACAACTTTTGATTAAATATAAATTTGAATTTCGAACTGTATTCTTTCAAATTGTGCAGAAACAATAATTAACATTGATCCATTCCTAACGAAAGGGCTCAGTCCTTCAAAGCGGATTACCAAATAGCGTTATTAACTAACTGATTAAATTCAATGCTAGGATTGCAAGCAAGAAGCGAAATAAATGAACTCCATAAAATTTCCAAATTCCATTCAAATCGACAGTAGTAGAAAACTAAAATTTTACATTTACCAAGCTCTAAACTTACCTTTGAGATCAACTGATTTCATCCTTAAGAAAAACTAACTAAAATGCTAAGCTAAAACTAAATTGATGGAAGTGAAATAAAGAAAAAAATAAAATATATATATATATCTGAAAGGTCTCGAAGCTACCAAAGAAGTTCTTGGTTTTAACAAATAACACAGTGCTAGATAGCTGTTTGTAGATTTTCAATTATGGGCGTATGAAGCCTAAAAATTGGCTGAGATCCCAATGCAGCTATAAAGTTTGCTTTGTCGACCTGGGCGATATCTTTGTTATCAAACAGTGTTGACTATAGTTTTTGTCAGGCATGGTTTGTGTCTTCTTCTTGAAATATGTCCTGACCAGGACTTTAGAAAATGTCATAGTGAGTTCGATTGAAGTTGTCTTGTAGTTGTGGCGACCATGAGTGTGTGAACGCGTATTATTTGACAATGAACGTTACTTCTACTTTCGAGAAAAATGTCACGATATAAAATTTCTCTGTCACGACAGAGCTTCTCACCCTCCAGCTTTGTTTTATATCGCAACATACTTTTTAAATGTCGCAACATAAAATACTCTTTTACTCACATTGTGTCGCAACAATCTTCTGTTCTCTTCTAGGTGCTTCTCTTCAACTTTTGTTGTGACGTAGCTTTCTGTTATCGCGACAGATATTTTTGCATTCAACTCTTCATCTTTGTTGCGACATAGTTTTACTTTGTGTTGACGATACTACTGTCAGTTCTATTTATCAAACGCTTTTTGTGATGGGTTTTTCTTTGTTTGTGACGGAGATTCCTCACTGGCGCATGATGGTGTTATGTTCAAAACTCTATCGTGGCGACATACTGCGTTGTCTTCTTCGCGATCGATTTTATCGTCGTCGCGCGAAGTGCGTGGCGTTTTCTTGATCTTTCGCAAACCTAGCGTTTCATTTGTTGTTGAAATAGTGAAATCTCACGCGTTAATGACTCAACACCGTTTTTGACACATTAATAACTATTCTTTGATGATGGGCGATGGTTTCTTTGTGGTGACGGACTTAACATTACTCTGATTAAACAACAAGTTTGGTGCGGTGACAAATTCTCTGCCATTTTCTTGGTCATTTATGTGTTTTAACCGATAACAATGGTTGTTCTTCTTTAGAACTTCTGTGATCAATGTTGCGTGTAATCCGTGCTCGACGAGTTTTATCTTCTGATTACCATTATGTAGCTGCATTCACTTCTTTGTCGCAACATTTATCATTCCATCCCTCTCATTTTGTGTCGCGACAAAGTTTTGAAATGTCGCGACATTCTTCACTTCTAGCTTGAGTTCAGCTTCATCTTTATTGCAACATAGTATTTGCTAGTTCCCTTGAAATTATGTTGCGACATTCTGAAATTATGTCGCGACAATTATGCCTTAACCAATTTTTTGTTTCTTTTCTTGCTGGATTTGCTTCTTCTACATTCAAAACCTGCAAAACACAAAGTTGGTGAATATTCCATAATTCAACATTAAAATGAGTCATAAACTTCCAAAACTATGCCAGAAAATGGACTAAAACAATTGGTTTGGAACATCAAACTCTTCGAGATAACTAGGAAACCTGCTAAAAGGCTAAACTTGGTTCTATTTTATAGACTCAAGGCTTTTCCCTTCTAGCATGTCTGGAAACTTTATACAAGGATAGGCTATTTTCTGCTGCATATTAGAGAACTCTGAGTTTAATGTTGGAAACATAGGAAATGACAATCATAAGTGGAGGGATGATGTAGGAAATCACTTATTCTAGCACTAATTTTGACTATGTAGAATGCGAGGGGTAGTAATTACGGATGACGAGGAAAGGTGTCCATCTATTGTACATCCGTCCTTCCCTATAGAGAGAAGACAAAGACCTCTTGTGTCTACCCTTAAGCCCCTAGTTGAACCTTTAATAGATACCCAACCATTAGGGATAACTAAACGAGGTGAAGAGGAACAAACTAGTGAGGAAAATAGAGCGCATGAAGAGAATCAAGGAGAGAGAGAAAAGTGAGGAAGAGGAGAGTGATGAGGTACCATCAGCTACCCAGAGACAAATTAACACATTAACAGAGAGATTGGTAGTTATGGGGGAGACATGGATAGAAGAATTTAATGCCTACGGGAATAACATAAACATATTACATGATGAGAAGAAAAAAATTATGGCATAGCCTGCGGCTCTAGGTCAAAGGCAAGAGATGTAGAAGGGACAAATGGAGTTTCACAACTAGTATCACATGTAGTTGGTGATATGGATCGGCTTCCTCCACCAAATGGGCATGCCTCACCTCCACCTTTAGAGTTTCTGAATGGCACATAACTACCTGCCAGAGACATGCTCGGTTGTGATCAGTCGGAAGATACGAGGCAGTTTCCGCTCTGATCACAAAGGGAATTTTTTGTTCCCCTGTTTTTATTTGATTAAGCATTGAGGACACTGCTAGATTTTACTTTGGGGACATGTTTGACCTTTTTTTTTTTCTATTTTTCTCCTTTGCATATGTTTCCTACATCACTTATGAACCTTGTTTATGTTAGTTTTTATTCATTTGTGTTGTTTTTAGTGTGTTTGGTATGCTTGATTATTGATTAGTTAGGTAATTGTGTTTTATGTTTAGATGTTAGTTTGTGCTTCAGGACAAAATGTCTTATAAGCACACTTGTGGTTAGATGTTAGTTTGATTTTATGAAAGGAAATTATCATGAATCATTGTTTGTGATCATTATTGAATTGCCATATAGCATGTTTAGGCATGATCCTTGAAGAAATTTCAAATTTTTGAAAAATCCCTAAAATTTTGAAAAAGTTTGAAAAATCCAAAAATATTTCTAAGTTTTTGTGTTTTAGTTATGTTGGGTTGTGTTGAGAATAAGGGTTGCCTATGATGAGAAATTGATTGAACTTTCTTTTGCATGAAGAAAATGAGAGATAATTGAACGTAAAACATAATGTGTTGACCACGAGTTATAGACCAAACCATATATTATAAATATCTTGAGCACAAGTCATGTACTCGTCTTAGTCAATACTGCTAGGTTTAGAGAAGAATTAGATGAATATCATTCTTTTTTATTTCAAGACTCTAGAACTTGTTCAATTATCACTCGAGGCGAAATCCTAGGCAATATAACAATTAGGAAATGATATAGGTCATCCTTGGACCGGTTGAGCCATTCTAGCTAACCATTATATGCATTAACCCATAGTCACCCAACATTGAGCCTTATTAGCCATTTTATGTCTTGAAAGACAAGAAAGAACCCTTTGAACCTTTGTGTTGAATTCCCTTCAGTCAAAAGCCCATGATTACCCTAACATGTAGTTGTAATAGTGTATCTTGTGAAGATATGTAGTTTGAGTTGGGGGTTTGGTTGAAGTGGATGTGTGATGAATGGAAAGCAAAAGAGGTTGGGGATAGAAAAATAAGAAAAAGAAAGAATAAAACAAGGTGGAGTTTTTTGACCTTGTAGCCTTCCTACCTTGAACAAGTAAGCTATTAGGGGTGTTCTACACCTAGTACCCTAAGGCTAACTGGTCTGGGAGTTACTGACCTAAAGTTTGTTAAGGGTAGATAGAAAGCTTAAGAAGGTTAACCATACCTTTATAGGAAAAATAAATAAAGACTTGGTTTGATGGAAAAAATGGTGAAAATAGTGAGTCATGCAAGTTTGGGGGAGTCTACATGTGGTGAAAAGATGCAAAAAAGCTAAGTTTGGGGGAGAGTTTAGAGGGTTAACTACAAAGAATGTGAGATACCAAAGAATGGACAATTAAGTAAAGAAAAAGGGAAATATGTATGTTATTGGTAAACTAAAGCCTAAATGACTTATTTAACTACCCATACCTAAGCCATACATTACAAGCTTGTAAAGACCTAGTTGATCCTAAGTGTTATGCATTGCCTACATTAGTGAAGAGTGATATGCCCAACAATTCTATGGAGTCCCACACACTCACCAAGTGAGTGATATATCCCATTCCACTCATACCCACCTAACTCCATCTTAACTACAATTGACTAGAGAGGAGAGGCTTCACATACACACTTAAGAAATGTGGTTTAGGTTGTTCAACATATGGCTGATCTATTATTTTTGAAAAAGCTATCTCGAAATTTTCTTTGTGTGGCATGAAGGTAGAAATCCTTGAGGCACATTATCATTCAATATCTCAATACCTATTCAACATGTTAAATAATTTTGAAAAAGAGGATTATGACATTGCTTTGCTTGAGGACAAGACAAATACTAAGTTTGGGGGAATTTGTTAGGTGTGCTTTAGGTTAGTTTTATATAGTGCAAAATAGAGCATAATTTATAATTTTGATGCTAACTAAGCACTCTTTTTATTTATTTTCATGCCTAACCCTCTTTCATGGTGAATTTTGAAGAAACGAAGAAAATGAGACAAAAAGCAAGCAATTTGGCGAAGAAATGAAGAAGTTATGCAATGAAGAAGGCGTGGTCACAACCACAACTATGCAGTCGTGACCACATAGTCAAGAAGAAGAGAAGACTATGAAGCATCTTGTTCAGTGTGGTTGCGATTGTAGCTTACCTTGCAAAAGATTGAGGATACAACATGCAGCATGGTCGTGACCGTGTAGCGAGCTGAGAAGACCAAAGCTCAGCATGGTCGCGACCATAGTCATTCCTATCAGCAACTGAAGAACAAAGCTCGCAACCCCTATTCCTATGAAAACTAATGTCCATTTTTCAGTGTGGTCACGACCACGCGATGTTCTAACCTAGAACTTGCTATTTTTAGGCCTAGCTTAGGCTTATTTTTCGAGGTGTATATATATAGAATGTTCCCTTATGATTAGGGTTCGAACTTCTAAGAAGGGAGGCTCTCATTTTCTAGGGTTTCTCTCTCTTGATTTTGTTCCATTTTTAGGTTTTAGATTGCAGATTTTCTTAGTTTTAGTTTTGTTTTGTGGAAACTTTGGATTGTAACTAAATATTGATGAAGATTACAACTCTATAGAGTGGGAATTTCAACTTGGAGTCTGGGATTGAAGAGATTTGCAGATTAAACCTCTGTTTTGTATTTCTATCTCTCTCCTCTTTCATTTTCTACAGTTTTTTGTATGATCTTAGCATGCATCTGTGGATTTTGTTTGCTGAAATGTTAAGCTAAATATCTATAGGGTTGATTATCAAATGTGATGTTGATTTTTGTCTAATCTTTGATTGATTGGTTAATCTATGATTGTTTTGTTGTGTTTAGTGTTAGATCCTTGGAATACTATGGTTTTAATTGATTAATCCTTGCTGAGAATTGAATCTTTGATCCTTTTACAAGGGTAATCCTAGTGACGCAAGAATTACGCCCTTAAATCTGGTTCCAATTCTCCTAAGGTGTGGATTAGTTAATTGGAATGCTAATTAACCAAGTTAAAAAGACTCCGGGAATTAGAAAAGTCTAGTACTAAGTGGATTTCACTAGGAGGGGGCACTAAATACATTAAGTAAGGATTGCAAGAATGTAATTGTGACCAATTCGAGCTTAGTTCGGGTTGTTTTATTGTAAGAACGTAACTGTGACCAATAGAGTGCCTTAGGAAAAATTCCTTTGAAAAGTATCATCATATCAACCTAGAAGGACGTAACTGTGAATAAGTTGATAGTATGAGAAAACACAAGGGGGGACATGAGAGTGGGATCCTTGTACTAATTCCCAGGACCAATTCAGATTATAAATCAACCAATCCAAACTTTATGAAGATGAATCTTTAAACATCATAGATGGTAATCAACCCCAGTTCCTCTATAAATTATTTTCTCTTGTTTTAAGTAATTGCATCCAGTTTTCATAAACACATTTTCTGTTTTTGTTAGGTTTTGTTTTTAGTTAGTTTGATAATTTCTCAATCAAATCAATTAGATGCTTATATAATGAATTAAGCAAGTAGTCAAGGTACTCAATCCCCCTAGAAAACCTAAAATCCTCGTGGGAACGATCTTAGTTCATAATAGAAAACCATTTTATTACTTGTGGCCCGTGCACTTGTGAGTTTAGATTGTTTCAATTTTCATAATACATATTGCAAACATCAAAGGTTTATGGCATAAGCCGACAATCTAACAAGTTTTTGTCAAGCTTATATATGCGGATGATACTATTTTGTTTTGTCAACCCAAGCGTGATTAGTTGGTTTTTGTTAAGTGGCTTTTGATGTGGTTTGAGGCTCTATCGGGGCTAAGGATCAACTTAAGCAAAAGTGAGTTGCTGCCTATTGGAAGGGTTGAAAATGTTGAGATGTTGGCGATTGAGTTAGCCTGCAAGGTTGGGACCTTCCCTTCTTCTTATCTAGGTATCCCTTTTAGGGCTCCACATAATTCGATGGGGATTTGGGATACCATAGAAAAGAGATTCCGAAATAAGCTACCTTGGTGTAAGAATCAGTACATTTCAAAGGGTGGTAGATTAACTCTTATCATGAGTACCCTGTCAAGTATGCCCATTTATTTTATGTCTCTATTCTGTATGCCTAGACTGGTGAGATTGAGGTTGGAAAAGGTTTAAAGGGACTTTCTTTAAGGCAGGAACCTTATAGAAAAACCCCCATTTGGTCAATTATCTGACTGTTTACGCAGATAAGAAGATTGGGGGTCTTGGGGTGAAGATTTTGCATACCCTAAACAAAGTGCTTCTATGCAAATGGATTTGGAAGTATGATAATGAGAGGGATTCTTTCTGGAGAGATGTTATCCATAGGAAATATGGGAAAATTATAGGAAAATGGCATACTCACGAGGTTAGATATGGGTATGGGGTCGGCTTGTGGAAGGAAATTAGTAAGGAGTGGGTCTTTGATTCCTAATCTGCGATAATGCATTGACAATGAAGAAGGTTGGCACTGGTTGAATCTTTAGGAGTGAAAGCACTGAGTTGACTAATAACACTTTTGTGTGCCTGGCATGCAGAGAAGAGTGTGATAACTGGATGTTTGGGGAAGGTGAATCCACTGGCTTTACAAGGATGTTTAATGATTGGGAGTTGGAGGAGGTAGAGAGGTTCTTCAATTTCCTTGGTGGTAAAAAAGTTCTCCCTGAGATGGATGATAGGCTTTCTATGATAGAGGCTAAGGATGGAATATTCACTGTGAAGTTTATGTACAAGCTTCTGAGCGTCTCAAGCGATGCTACTTTTCCTTTCATATCCATTTGGAATCCCTATGTCCCCTCTAAGGTCGGGTTTTTTTTGCTTGGGAAGCCTCTTAGGGAAAGATTTTGACCTGGATCCGCTCAAAAGAAGGGGTAGAGTGCTAGCCAATGGATGATTCCTGTGCAAGGAAGACAAAGATATGATTGACCATCTTTTGGTTCATTGCCTAAAGACCAAGATGCTTTAGGACCTTTTGCTAGCCATTGTGGGTGTTAACTAGGCCTTCCCTTACTAAATCAGAGAGGTCCTTCTTTCTTGGCATGATTCGTTTGTAGGAAAAAGACATAAAAGAGTATGGATGGCTGCCCCCCTTTGCTTATTTTGGACAGTCTGGTGTGTGAGAAATAGAATTGTGTTTGGTGATAAGGCTTTTTCAGTTCTTAGGATTAAATCCTTTTTTCTTTGCAATCACTAGTCTTGGGCAAACATGTACATGGAAAATAGGACAAATTCTTTGTTAGATTTCTTATCCTAGTTGGGTTGTAAATGATACGAGGTTGTTTTTACTTTCTCTAGAGGGTTTAAATGTTTTTTGGAGACTTTGTTTTGGTGGCTTTTTTTTCTTTTCTTTTTTTTCTTTTTTTTTTGTTGGGTGGTGGGTTGTTCTCTTTGCCTTTCTCTTTTTGTTTTTTTGGTGTTACCTTTTGGCTCCTCTTTGTATACTCTCTATGTACTCTTAGACTGCCCTAGAGCTCCTTTTTGGTACTAATATATCTCTCTTTTTACCCATTTAAAAAAATCATTTATTGAATTTTGTACTCAACATTGGATTATACATGAAACTACAACACCTTATTCACCTCAATCTAATGGAGTGGTTGAGTGAAAGAATCACACTTTAAAGGAAATGATGAATGTAATGTTTATAAGTTCTAGTTTACCACAAAACATGTGGGGAGAAGCCATTTTGACTACTAATTACCTTTTGAATAAGGCACCTAAAATAAAAGCATAAAAGACTCCATATGAGTTATGGAAGGGAAGAAAGTCATCCTACAGATACTCATGAGTGTATGGATGTCTTAATAAAGTGGCAGTTCCTCTAAGAAGGTAAAGATAGGACTTAAGACTATTGATTGCATTTTCAATGGTTATGCACATATAGTAATGTTTATCGATTTCTTATTCATGAATAGAATATCCTAAATATTCATAAGAACAACACGATAATAGAATCGAGAAATGCATCATTCATTGAAGATGTATTTCCATGTAAATCCAAATAAGAGTCAATTTCATCAAAACATGAGTTAGAGACTATCAATGGAAACAATCAAGATAAAAATAAAGATAGTGAGGTTGAACCCAAACATATTAAAAGAGTAAGGATAGAAAAATCTTTTGGTCCATATTTTCTAACTTATATGCTCGAAGGGGAACCTCAAACTTATAAAGAGGCAATGAACTCTACAAAGGGTCTCATGTGGAAAGAGGTCATTAAGAGTGAAATTTATTTCATACTAGAAAACCTTACTTGGGAACTAGTGGATCTTCCACTAAGTTGTAAACCTTTAAGTTCCTAGTGATTTTTCAAGAGAAAAAAGAAAGTAGATGGATCAATTGACAAGTATAAACCAATACTTGTGATCAAAGGCTATAAACAAACTAAAGCCTAGATTATTTTGATAGATATTCTCCTATGATGAGAATAAATTGCATAAGAATGGTGGTTGCAATTGCTACATTGAGAAACCTTGAAGTACATCAAATGAATGTGAAAACAAACTTTCTTAAAGGAGATTTAGATGAAGAAATCTATATTGAACAGCCAAAGGATTTTTTTGCTCCAAGACAAGAAAAGAAAGTCCGTAAATTAGTAAAATATTTATACGAATTAAAACAAGCATCAAAACAATGGCATGAGAAAATTGATAACGTTATGTGATAAAAGAAAAAGTGGAACATTTTCTTAAAAAAAACGAGAGATGTGATTTATGATGAAAACCTCAACGCGTTTTTGCTTCGAGATCTACCAATTGTTGCAGATTACTCCAAAGATCTTCAAACAATCTAGAACAGTGGCCCCATCTCCTTTACCATATTGAATCAAGAGCCATAAGCAAAGATGTTGCATCACCTTCCCCTTGGTTATATGGAAATAAAAGTCATAAGGACAAAGTTAAGGACAACATAGTGGTTGATTCTTTGTCCCAAAGTTACATACTTCTCTCTATTCTTGAGACAAAGATGCTTGATTTTGAGTATGTGAAGGGCTTGTATGATAATGATAATGACTTTGCAACTATTTATGGAGCATGTGAAAAATCTACATTTGGGAAATTTTATAGACTAGATGGGTATTTGTTTAAAGATAACAAGCTTTGTGTACCCAATAGATCTATGAGGGAGTTACTTGTTCGTGAGGCACATAATGGGGGCTTAATGAGACATTTTAGTGTTAAAAAAACACTTCACACTTTACATGAGCATTTTTGCAAAACGAAGATATGTGGAAAGAATCGCTCTAGGTGCATAACACGTAGGGAAAACCAAATCTAGGGTTTTGGCCTCATGGTTTGTATACACCCCAATTGCTCCACCGTGGCACCCTAAAATCTAGGGTCCTTCGACTAGCCGTCAACTCCGCGGAATTTCTACCTTGGTCATCGAGTGCACCAAGTCTGGAACACCGCATCGACACCAATTACTTGTGGACACCGAGTTACTCGACACCACCTCGATACGTCCCTTCATCGGGACCCATTAATTCATATTTAAGTTAAAAATATGAGAATAATGTGACTTTAAATACGCCTATAAGAATCCCGTATCACGACCTCTACCATTATTGCCACCCAACTATATTGGCAATAGTCCTAAAGAATTTAATTACAATTCTTTATACAAAAACATGCGGGAACCATTTTGTCCCAAAGCACTTTTTACAAAAGATTTGATTTGCTGCCACATGCTCTGGGCTTCTTCGCAATCACGACCTCGTCTAAGCCGTCATTCACGTGTATGCATCTCTACACCTAAAAGGGTTGTCCCATAAAGGGTGAGCCACACCCAGTAGAGAATACCTCCTACAAGGGCTACTCCCTACCTAAGTGCACATGTAATGTTCACTCAACATTTCACATTCACATTCCAACAAGAACATGCCAATTCAAATGGAGTCATACATGCCATGCCTAAAATGAGACGAGACTCAATCATGTACCATGCGCCCGAGCCCTCACTGACTCCCTCACACAACGCCTAAGCCCATGTGTGATAAACCATCATTTTGGATGACATCCAATGATCATTTTCAAAACAAATTTCATTTGTTTATAAACCAAAAGCTTTTTGGATGATACATCACAATGATCATTTTATATTCAAAATCATGTGCCTTTTTATGGGTAGCGGATTTTTGGTGTCCCACCGCGAGCTCCACAAACCTAGACACTTTTACGGCCTTTCACTGCTAGGGACTATGTCTGACCAAAATTGGTAGGTTTTTCACCCGAGGGGGGATCTATCCCTTCTTGCTGATACTCGACACATATTTTCTTTACCATTTTATTCAACCATGCGACTCTGTTGGACGTTGTCCCATTTACCGAGCCCACTCAATCAAACACCAAACGCAATGTCGATTTACCAACCATGCACTCACACCCATTTATCGCGATGTCCCTTGCATCTCGCAATGCAATATGTCATTGCATGTTATATCGTGTCACATGCATAATGAATTTGATACAAACAAATATTAATCCACACCACTTACCGGTGTCATGGACAATCACATCACCTGCATATGACTTCCATACATCATTTCATTCATGTTAATATATCATACAAGCATATATCAACATTCACATTCAACATGTCATTCTATGATCAAGCAATAACACACACACAAGTAAGCCATGTAATGACCATTGCACATAACAATTCATCATACGTCAAAATGTTGGAGTACACATATTGACATCCGTAAACAGTCACTGGCATTGTCAGCGCAGTGGCATAGCATACCGCAATGGAGCGCCATGTCATGGCCATTTGCATACAAACTCACTTCACATGTCAACATATTAGAGAACACGGACATCGACATCCAAACATGTCACCTGGGGTCATGCACTACTACACTCCAACAAGTCACAATGGCCCCAAAGGTCACACAAAATCACAAACCCAGCCACTCAGTGACTCCACCCCAAACAAAGCCATAAACACAAAGCCCCTGGGGAACACCCAAGTCCCGCCAGGGCACACTTTCACCTTGGTTTAGGCTTTAATGGCCCGCCAGCAAGCAACACCCCGCCTAGGTGACCACCAAGTCCATTCGCTATCCCCAGTTCGCCATGTAATGCCCACCCCAGCGCACTTCACCTAGCGTCGAAGCCTTCCATTTGCTTAGGCGAAGAACCAACCTTCCATGGGAAGATCCACACCTTCACCTAGGCAAAGAAACGTTGAGCAGAAACCCCGTTTTTCTTTGCCAAACAGGCCCTTAAACGAAAAACCTTCTTTTCCTAGCCCAAAGATGGATAGTAAGCCAAGGTAGGAAGAATCCATTACCTCTAAGAGCATGATATACAGGTAGGAAGCCTCCTAAACCCGATAACTTCGATTTTCCGAAATCACCCTCTCGATCTTCTACGAATCCTCTTTCTGTGTACCCACGCGCACCCTTCAATGTGATGCAATGAACTTCGTTTCGCCAAACAAAAACCGACCAAAAACTCAGATCTCGGGAGGAAGCCTGCTTATCTTTCTCTTTCTCCTCTCTCTCTCAATCAAACCAGGAAATCGCTCTTTGGCCCCATTCCTCTTGTTCCAACTTAAGTTTAGTTACGTGTGGCCCACATCAGGCCACTTGTCCACCCTCGTCGTTCGCTTATGACCCGGTTTACTTATTTCGCCTTCTTTGTTAAAGTTCAAATTATATCCCATGAACTTGACTCAAGTCATTTCTCAGGTTCCGAGATTTTTGTAAACAATCTCGTCCCTGGGAGTCACTGGACACCCATCACCCCGAAAAACGTGAAAATCCGACTGTCTCGGAATTCGACGAAATTCATCTAGGTAACTAGATTTCGTAATACGAATCCAACCGTGAGTTCCGTTTCATCATCCAAGATCTAGAAAATTTCCAGGTCTTCAACTTGTACTGCTCTAACAATTTACTGTTTTGCCTTTTTTTCAGAAAAATTCGATTTTTTTTCTCGAGTTTTACAACAACACCTTTGGTAGATATTTCTATGGGATTTGTTCTAAGGTTGCCTAGATCAAAGAGAGGTAGTGATTCTATATTCGTAGTTGTAGATAGGTTTTCTAAAATGGCACATTTCATTGCTTGTCATAAAACCAATGATGCAAGTAATGTGGATGATTTGTTCTTTAAAGAAATTGTCCGCCTGCATGGTATTCCTAGAAGTATTATTTATGATCAAGATGCTAAGTTATTGCTTTACTTGCAAAGCCATGGGAAAATCGTGAACCAACCTTTGTTGTCAACATGTCACCCTCAAACTAATAGATTGTGCTTAAGTAGTCGGCTGAGACTTTGTATACTTTGCTATGACACAATGCTTATTAAAAATCTGAAGGTGAAGATTGTTTGTCATTCATTGAATTTGATTATAATGGGGAGTGCTCATTCCACAACTAACATGTCTCCTTTTAAAATTGTTTATGGTTTTAATCCACTAACTCTTTTATATTTGTTGTCATTACTAGTGAATGAAAGGGAAAGTTTAGATGGACATTGAAAGGCGGAGATGGTGAAGAAACTCCATGTGACTGTTCTACAACAAATTGAGAAAAAGAATTAGCACTATGCAACAAAATTTAACAAAGGGTTTCGAAAGGTCGTCTTCCAACCTAGAGAATGGTTTTGGGTGCATTTGAGAAAGGGAAGATTTCCATCTCATAGGCATTTTAAGCTAAATCCAGGAGGAGATGGTTTATTTCAAGTGTTGCAACAAGATCAACAGCATGTTACAAGATAGACCTCCCAGCGAGTGCTGAACAAAGAATGTAACCTTCAATGTTTCACGATTCTAATTTTGATGGGGTCTATATCTGGCGATTAAATTTTTTTAGGAAGGGGGGAGTGATGAGAATCAAAGCACAAAGGTTCCACTTCAAATGTCAATTACTAAGTCTGGTTGTTTGAGTGCAAGAAGTGGGGTGGTGTGCCAACAAAAGGCCACCCAGCCATGAGGCGAATTTTTCTGTCGTCCGCCCTCGTTATAAGCTCCAAGCCTAAACCTGCAACATTTGATGGAATTTAGTTTCATCATGAAGTTCAAACGTCCATAACATAGATCAGCGGCCGTTGATTTTGGTACACCACATGAATTTGGCATCTAAAAGGACCAAAAATCAAAGGAAATTTGTACCCAATCAAAGACCTATTTTGTAGGGTTTTTAGCCTTGCAAGTGGTATGATCAAACTTGCCAACTCTTATGCAAATCATTCGTTGTCAATTTGGTCTATTATGGTTAAAATATCAAGGATGGGCATCTTCAATTCTTGGTTCAAGCTTATTGTCTTTCCTCCACTTCACCCTCTCAAGATCAACCTCCTCTCCTTCCTTTTAAGCACGACTTAAGGGCACAAATGTCTTTCTCTTAAGGTTCCTTACCCTTTACAAACATGAAATAACTCTCCAAACCGACGGCCATAGCAATTCTTCCTTATTTTGGCTAATCTCATGATTTTTACATCACCTAAGGATGCAAAATTTCCGCATCCTCCTTAAGTGAATGCAAAATCTAGTAGAGGCAAACTGACTATAGTGCAAAATTTTCACATTACATAAGGGGCAATAGGGAGAAACTAACTGTAGTGAGAAATTAGACAATGAGGATGTGAAATCCTTTGGTCCTTGTCTCGAAAGGATTTCATCCTCAAAATAGACAACCCAGTATGACTCAATTATTTATGTGGTGTAATAGGCCAGTAAAATCATGATCCCCTTGATCCCATGTTAGGACCTTTTCTATAAGTTAGAGAAGACAAATAATTGGAAACACTCAAAATTTATATGGAAAAATGCCTCAACACTCGTATTCTCTCCACAAGTGCACGGGTCATATAAGTAATATAGTGGACTTGAAAGTCCGGATATTAATCCCATAAGGAATCTATGAGTGGCGTGGTTCAATGAGGATTAAGCAATTTAATACTCAAGTTATTCACTGATCTGTTTTCAACAATATTAAAGATAAAAGATCGCACAAAATCAAACTAAATGAAAACATGGATAATTGCGCCCAATTAATAAGTATTATATCAAACTAAGAAAATACCCAAAGCGGTGAAAGCCTAGTGGTTGACTATTGCTCACAGCCGATTTATATTTATTAAGCCCAAGAGAAGTGGAATTGATGCTTTTTTTGGTCAAAGGAACAAATTATGGAAGTTTAACTCTCGTTACAACCCCCAATTTCTCACACTAACTCCTTATTCATTGTTAAGCCCATCTTGTTATTTAGAGTGGTACTTGTCTAAGGCAATTATTTCCTTAGGCGTTCTGTTAGTCACTGTTAAATCTATGCAATAAAACAACCTTAACTACGTAGAAATCAATCACTGTTAAGTTCATACGACCCCCACACAATGCTAATTGATGTATTGCCCTAATGAAATCCATTTCATACCAGACATTTCTAATTTCCTAAACTTCTTTAACTAGGTTAATTTGATTTCCTTGATTAAACCATACTAGCATGAAACCGTCAAGACCATGGGTTCTACTGTCATTGTCACTCAAGAAACCCTAGATGAATGTCTTTAACAAACAAGGTGTTAAACAAGATTCCCAATACTATTTAATTAGAAGAAAACATAATCATCAAATATTTACATTAATAGAAATAATGCAAGCATATTTCCACAAAACTATTCTAGAAATAATATAAATCAAACATCAATATCCAAGATCCAACCCTATATAATGTTTAGCTCTTCATTACAATCCCAAAATCAATCAAAATCATGTCTATTACAGCCATAAGATTGAAAGAAATAAAAATAGAGCAAGAGTTTGATATATGAAACAAACAAATGATGAACAAGTCTCCAAACGCTTCTCCAAGGTTGAATGAACTCCTCTAGCATATCAAATCTTCAAGAAAAACACCTAATCTAAGGTAGAATAAACCAAAAATCAAAACCCTAGGTGGTTCTAGACTAAGAAGAGAGAAACCCTAAAAGTTAGCTGCAACACCCCTAAGTGTAAAATAAAATAATTGATTTCAGGTTACTACCACCAACTATAACAGTAGAGGGTTATTTTGCTGAGGGCCGTTTTATGTTTTGTTATGCTTTAAAGTTTGCATCTCAGATTGGTAATCTAAATTGTTATCAAAATAACGAAATTTCATACTGTAAGGATGGGTGAGTTGCAGAGGACTTTGGTAACACCCTAAAGTATACCCTAGTGGTTTTATAACATGTTCATCGTAGCATGAATGCTAAAAAGGATATTTTGCAAATTCTCAATTTATGCTTGCTTGATATAAAGTGATTAGTCTTGTGTCATGGTAGATTTATGTTATGGTTGTTGTAATTGAATGTTAGGGGACTTAAAAGAAAGGACCTATGTAAATTAGGTCTTATATGCAAAATGGAGAAAAGCGGATCACATGGGAAAGTGACATATGAACTTTCGAAGAATGGATTCCTAAATTGGCTTCTTTGGGAGCCTTTGAAATCCAGTTGAGGTTGGGAGAATGAGATCTAAAAGTTTTGACTCTTCTCATTTTGTGCTCTAGATACGCTTGGTTATATGCAAACGAAGAAGAAAGGAAATGAAGGTCGTTCCAAGGTTGTAAAAACCCAACCTTTTCCATCTTTGGGGAATGGCTTGGATTTGAGATTGGTTTTTTGTAAATTGGTTTTGCTGGTAGGGTCCTTTGTTAAGAACCAAATTGTATGAAATATGATGGAATTATAAGTGCGCGCAAAATTTCCTCGAACCCGTTTTGTTCTGGCTTATATCTTATTCTCCAAATCTCCAAATTGGATGTTTCCAGTTGGAGATGAACCCTAAGAGATAGAGCAAAAATTTTATACAAGACATAGAGAATAAATTCTTATCCTAAGTCCCCTGGGCCTTGAGCCTAAAGAAGAGGTTTGTTTCTTTTTTGTTCCCTCAATGTGAAAGGTTCAGATTTTGGCCATGTTGAGTTATTATAATGATCCAAATGAGGCGATTCCAATTTCTAATAAAAATAGACTCCTAGAAATACAACTTGCATGAAGGAAGTATTGGCAAAATATGTCTTGATTGATCTCAGAAAATTTAGCAAGTGTAGGAGATAAGAGTGTGATTTTGTTTTAATTTGATGATTTTGGGTTAAGAGACCTAATTGGAATTATTCTATTTTGATTCTTTGATTTAGGTAAAGAATTCTCTGCTTAAAGGAGAAATTCAAGGATCAACCAAAAGGAGGTAGGGAAATCTTGTACCATTCTATGTTTGGCCGTGATGGTTTATTTGATTATATAAATATATATATATATATATATAAGTATATATATTGAAGCTGGAAATGATGGTACTACATCATGATTTTTGAAATATCCATGCAAATGAGAAATTGTATTGGGTAAAATTGTATTAATCATGGCATGGGATTGGGACTGTATAGTCCCCGTTGTCAGGTCGGGAGAAGGGATGGTGACTAGTCCCTGGGTTGAAGTTCCAAAATTGGCCAAGTCATACGGGATGGAGACTAGTCCTTTGGTTGAAATTCCAAAATTGTCTAAGTAATACGGGATAGAGACTAGTCCCAGGGTCGAAGTCCCAAAAGTGTCATTGAGTGGTTGAGTTGGGAGATAAGTTAAGCTCTCGTGTGTTTTCCATCTTGAACTCACTGTATTTATGGTGAAAACACCTGGTCGTTTTATATATATTTTGGGATATGTATGAATTTAAAGTATTTAATGGTAAGTATAGTTTGTTTATGAGATTTCCTTACTAAGTCAGTTGAACTCACCCTATTATGTTCTCTCCAATCTTAGATTGTGTAGAGCGCTTAATATGATGAAGCTGTGAGCCCACAAGGTCTTCGAGGATTGGGAGTTTATTTGCTTAGATTAGCCAGTCCTCGTCATGTGTTTTGATGAACAATCATATTTTGGTTTGGTGGATCAATGTAATATAACCTCACTTGTTTATACACTTGTTAGTTTTGGGGGTTGTTGATAAGTCCAAAAACTCATTAGATTTTTAATCCATTTTTCTGAGTTTAATATGAAAATAATGTTGAATTGTTTGCAGAAAAGTGATAATTGACTCAAATTCCAAATTTGCAAGAAAATACGCTAGTAAACTCAAATTTTTAGCAAAAATAAGAAGAAATCACCGCAGTTGTAATCAACAGGTCACAACCGTAGAATTTGTCATGATAGGAAGCTCGCTTCAGCTAATTCCAAGTCACGATATCAACAACGGCTTTGAAGAAGAAATCAAAACGTGAATGCGGAAGTCGTGACTTGAAAAAAGAGGTTGTGACAAAGAAAGCGCGGTCGAGACTAAAGGAAACAATCAAGAGAAGATATTCATGTCACAACATCAACTTGGTGTCGCGACATAAAATCAGGAGTGTTCAAAGTGCAACTAAAAACATAGTTTTCCGTGCGAAGTCGCGAACCCAGAGTCGGTGAAGCACTTACAAGGAACTCGAAGCCACCTTTTTAAAAAGTCATGATCGTGCACGATGTCGCTAACACTCATTCAGTCGTGCGACCTAAAGAAGAAATGAGCAAAAAGAAAAGGGATGCCAAGCGTAACATCACTTTGATGTCGCGACCGGAAATTAGTTGGGAAGAAAGAAATCGGGCTGGTACTGAACCGGTAGTCGCAACCTAAAACCGACATGTCGCAAAGATGCATCACGGAAGAAGGAAGATATTATCGATGTCGCGTACATCAAACCGAAAGTCGCGACATAACATCAGAGGGAACACTGAGCAAAGAAAGAGGTCGCGACCGATCACGAAAGCAATCAAGACAAGTTTATGTCATGACATCAACTCGAAATTTTGGCTACATGTGACGCTGATTGGCTTTTTCTTCGATTTCCACTGAGCATTTTGGGGGATTCTACCATATTCTTTTGGCGTATAAATGTAGAGCTGGCTTAGTAAAGTAGTTTTCTCGTTTCTCTTCACTACCTGAAGAAAGTGGAAAAGAAGAGGGAACTCGTTGTATATTTTTGTAGTAGATTTTTGCTTTTTTTTTAGTTTTATTTCTTCGGGTTTCAATCGCGAATCGTGCGTGTGACAGCAGAGTTGGATTAGTTCGTTTATTTTTCTTCGCATATCGTGGCCTGAAATTCTATGAAATCTGCATACTGAATTCATTTCTTTTTATTTATTGTACTAAAGTGGTCGTGGCGAGATCTAAGACTCCATTTCTCGATTCGCAATGCAAGAATCGTGAGCACAACTCACCGATTTGATTTACATTTAAGCACGCCTTCCCGCACAATTTACTTGGGAATTAATTTGGGTTTAGTTTTTACTAATCGGGTGTCGCTTAATGGATAAGTTCCCAATAGTAGTACTCCTTAGTACCAAATAGAGGGAATGTATCTTACTCGATATCCGTGGATGCCCTCCTCGCAAGTGACACGCAGACTTGACCGAGAGTTGAGAGCATTCTTTCTGGCATGTTCGACTACCATTGACGAATCGCCAGCTCGAGTTCATTTTGATAAATCCCCCATTCGCCACAAGGGCAATTGAAGTCGAGGGGTGTATTTAACAACATCAACACGAGAGTTCACCTTAATCTATGTGCACGCTCCGATCCTCGTGTTAGCTTAAATCTAACTGGCGGAAAGGATAAACCCATAGATCCGAGGTCGAGACACCACCAAGTAGTAGAAACTTAGCCAAAATCCCGAGGAGGTGAAGCAAAGTTCTCACTCACAACGTAAAACTGTGTGAAGTATTGAGAAAGAAAAATACCCAGATCTTGCAAGAAAATGTGGAATACGGGTAGCTGGTTTAATCTTGTCTTCAAGAGAAGCAAGGATATTAAATCATTGAAAACAGAGAGATCCAATTCCAATAATTAAGAAATTCGACAAAAAATCGTATCCATACATAGAACAAAGTACGTATATAGTGCCGAATCGATCGTCATTGTATTCATTGATAGTTTTCGCTTTCTCACAATAAACTCGATTCAATCCATTCTTTTATGTACAATTTATTTCAGTCATTAACTTTTGTTCTCGTTAATTAGAACATATCCAATAGTATAGGATTTTTTAATTTTATCGTTGATAAAAACATCTACTATGATTTTTTTGAAACCAAAATAGTATGAAATTTTAAAGTAGTCATAGCTGGGACTGCACTGCTATCAATCTATGTGGGAATGATACCGACTTAATCAGATTTACTATCAGGAGGACCTGCACTTGCAAAGTGTCATAGACCGAACCCCTTATTTTTAATCCCTAACATTACAGGAAAATTATTTTAGCAAGCCAAATTATCCAGCAGCTTAATGCATGGGTATAAAGAGAATTGTAAGGCTCTCGTAGGCCGTGTTAATTGAGGGGGTTTTAGTCTATAGCAGAAAAAGGAGAATAAGTTTTACGGCGCCTATCGTCGATCGAAGAATTAATTAGATCAATATCCCGAGACAAAAGAAGGAAATTACTAATTTGGACAATTTTAAGAAAAGAACAAAAATAGCTTTTCTTACAAAGGGGCTACATCAACCACTAATTTTTAACAAGCCATGTCAGATAATCGTTTAAGCTTTGACTAATCCTATTAACTGAAAAGCCGATTACAGGAAAACCTTTAATGCATAGGAAATGGATTCTAATCTTTATTCCAGCCAGCACACCCAACTGGAGATAAACACTCGTGGAGCTTAAGAAAGACAAAAAGAGCAGAGAATGCAGCTATGGCAGATGAGAGACATGACCAAATGAGAACAAAAGGACAAGAAATTTAAGGCCCCCACATCACACAATGAGGATTTCTCGAGGCCTATTATTCAGAAGAATATTCAGAATCGGGACAAACACATCGTGGATGCAACAATTTTGAACCGTCACTTTACTTTGTTAAATGGCTCCAAGAACATCGCCACCGTCATCCCACCGAAGACCCAAACGAAATCGGAAGATTTAATGGCAACACAAGTGGAGTTTAAATTGCAGGAGACCAGAGGTGATAAAGTTGCATCTCTTCCCGTTTTTCTTGAGAGACATAGCACTCGATGGTATGAATCATTACTCATGGTTCATCGACACTGGGAGGAGTTGGTATCAAGGCATTTTTCCATCTCTCACTTCCGTAGAGACCAAGAGAGATAATAAGATTCCAACAAGGGGAAGACGAGAGCCTATATGTAGCTTCGGGAAAGATTCAAGAGGTTGTCAAGAGGTGCCGATGCATGGAATAGATTTGAAGACCTGTATGCACATAGTGTATCATGCTTTAAATGATACATCCAAGGGCACATCACGTTTACGTCGTGGAGCATCCTAAACGAAAAGGTCAAGAGGCGAGATCCGATAGAAGATTTAAAGTAAAAATGCAATATGAAAGCCCCATCCGAGTTCAAGAGGAAGAAGAGAGAAAAGGGTCATGGAGCCGAAAGCAAGATGACAGCCATGGAAGCAAAGTTAGATGCCATAATGGCCAGGATGGACAAACAAGAGGAAGATGCACACCGCTCATGAAATAGAAGCAGCTGGTTAACTATGAGAAAAGTGTCGACGCGCCAATAAGAAGATTCTTGGTGCCGAGGAGGTTTTAAGTACGTGAACGAGCAAAGAAGTTATCATTTCAAGCCAATCCTAACCTACCCACACACCATAATCCAGACATCGCAGTGAACCATGAGAATTTCTCATACGCGGAGGGGCACCTACACGGCCCAAGGCATGGTCGCATTCAACAAGGATATCAAGAACACCAAGGTTCCGTAAAGAACAGCATCAAGGAGGTGAAGGCGTAAATGAATATCGTGGTCGAGGGAGAACCCAACCATTTGAAAGAACAAATGCCGCAGTTTCATGGGGATAACAAGTATGTCATTACAATTCCATGAACAGAATTTATCCACTCGAAGCTTTCAAGTCTAATACTCACATGTTTCGTATGGAATGCTGTCTCTGTTCAAAATTCGAGACAATAAGTGGTATCCAGCTCCGAATATGCTAAATCGTGAGCAAGGGTACATTCCCTAGTGACACAAGAACCCAAAGATCGCATGGCAATTCGTGCTTAAGAAGTGGGAAGGATTCAGCAAAGAACAAAAAGACATAAAGGAAAGAAAAGATCGAGGTAAGGTAGAAAGAAGAGATCGAAAAGATGTAAGAGAATAATAGCCGTATTGAACAAATTAAAGGAAGTAATGATCAAAAGAAGGAAGGAGTACCAACAAGATACCAAAGGCCATTCTACGTAGACTTCGTGTCAAGAAGAGAAGAACGCTTAAATTTCGATATTTTCAAGAAAATAGAAATAAATATCCCATTTGTAGAGGTGATCAGCCAAATGCCTCTCTTTTATGCAAAATTTCTGGCGATACCTAGCAAGAAAAGAAAGATAGCCTTCAGGAGGGTATAGTTAACTTGGATCAAGTGGCTTGCGCAAGGCCATTATCCGGCCAGGCTCCTGAAGAAAGATGAAAGACTCGCGCTTCACCATTCCCCGCCCATATGTGGGAAATATGAATTCAAGAAAGCTTTATGTGATTCTGGCGCTAGTATAAATTTCACTTGATGCCTCTAATAAGAGTGCAGACTAAGTTTCGAACTTACCCCAAATGCCAAATTACACTGCGCATACGATAAGATCAATGGCACAACTGCAGGGCATTCCGAAGACGCATTGTCAAGGTCGGGAAATTCGGCCTTCCCGCTGATTTTGTTAACATGCGATGGATAAAGGATACCCAAGTTCCTTGAAAGAAAGCCGAAGGCCTTTCTTAGCAAACAGAGATGCCTCGATCGACGCATGTAAAGGTGAACCCGACACTTAGAGTCGGGATGAAGCAAAGGCATTTTAATATTAATAGAGTCCTGAAATATCCTAATGTAAAAGCGCATGCGAGGTATGGCTGCAAGAAACAATAGCCTTCTCAATGATGAATTGAATTCTGATTGTATCATTCAACACTCTATCAATGAAATTGAGATGAATTTTCAGTACCTTGAGAGCTTTGATTGTGAAGTACTGCCTTCAAATGTGTTTAACAAGGAAACAGTCTCGAGTATAAATGAAAACAGTCAAGATGAAATAAGCAGCCATAAACAACAAGCTCATGAGCAGGAAACTAGTGCAGAAGGGCTAACATTGAAAGAATTGCCCATTCATTTAAAATATGAGTTTTTAGAACCAGAAAAGAGAAAACCATGACGTATTAGCCGTGATTGACCAAGTCAAAAAACGTGTCAGCTGGAGCACTGAGAAAATACAAGGAAGCAATTGCTTGGTCAATTGAAGATCTGAAGGGTATCAGCCCCTCCATTTGTATGCACAAAATATTGCTGGAAGATAATGCAAAAACTTCTATTGAACATCAAAGGAGGCTAAACCCAGTGATGAAAGAAGTTGTCAAAAAAGAAGTTCTGAAATGGTTAAATGCAGGTTTTATATATGCTATATCAGATGGGCTTCGGGTAAGCTCGCATGTGGTTCCCAAAAAGGGTGATCCACCGTAATCGTGAATGAAAAGAATGAACCGATTCCATGAACTGGATAGGATGGAGGGTGTGTATTGACTACGTAAAATTGAATACCGCGAACCGTAAAGTGATCATTTTCCCCGCTCATCGATCGATGTCGGATAGGTCATGACACCTCTCATTGCTTTCTCATGGATACTCGATATAACCAAATTGCTATTGCACTGGAAGACGCGCGTAAAACCACTTTTTAAGCTCATTTGGTACTTTTTTCTTTTAGGAGAATGCCATTTGGCTCAGGTAATGCTCCCCCCGTACCTTCAAAGATGTAATGATACCGATATTCTTTCCGATCTAGCGTATAGTTATGGAGATCTTCATGGATGACTCTTACGTTGTATGGATCCAGCTTTTGAACAATGCCTCGCATAACTGGGACAAAGATCAAAGGTGCAAAGACAAGAACTGCTCTGACTGAAAAATGCCATTTTATGGTTACGTATGAATCGTCTCGGGACATATGATTGCAAATAGGCTTCGAGGTAGACCGCAAAAGTTTTCACTATAAGAAAAACCCATAATGCCACCTACTACGCTTCAAGGGAATCATAGTGCCGACATGCTGGATTTTATAAAAGACGATCAAAGATTTCTCAAAAACAGCACCACTATGCGCATTGCCGGGAAAAAGATACTAAGTTCTATTTCGATGAATCCTCGCTTAAAGCATTTGAAGAAACCAAAATCCAGACTAGTCAAGCCCCCATCATGGCAAACCGCATCGGGAACGTAGAATTTTGAAATCACGTGGTGATGTCGCTGATTTTGCAACAGAGTCAGATTGGGACGTAAAGACGTAAAAGTGTTCAAGGTCATCTACTATGCTAGCAAACCCACGAAGCACAAGAAAATTACTCTACTAACAAGAGAGATCGGCAATAGTGTTTTGTGATGTGAAAATTCAGTTATACATTTTGGGGTCCCATGTTGTTATACACACCGATCATGCAAAGAAATTAAATATCTAATGGCAAAGAAAGTTAAGGCAAAGCCAAGATTGATCGTGGTACTATTATCGGGCAGAATTTGATTTGTGGAATAAAAGACAAGAAGGGTGCGGATAATGTGATAGCCGATCACTTGTCAAGAGTAGAAACCAACGCATAAGAAGAAGGAAGAGAAATAACAGTAAAAATTTCCGTGATGGTGGCGCTTATTTCAGCCGCTACCCAATCACCCCGGGTATACCGGGATATTGTGAATTTCAACTCAGGAATTATGCCACCGTAATTCACTACCAGCGTAGAAAAGCTATGACTCCATAGCGTACTACATCTGGGATGATCTATTATTGTTTAAAAGAGGAGCTGATCTGATTATATGAGATGTACCGTGAAGGTGAGCAAAGCAAGATTTTAAAGAATGTCATGCATCACCTTATGGAGGACACTTTTATGTGAGATAAACAGCCCAGCAAAATTCTCCACAGATTCTACTAGCCTACGATTTTTAAGGATTGTTTTAAATGGGTAAAGTTGTGTGATCAATGCCAAAGAATGGGAAATATCAGCAAAAGGCCCGAGATGCCCCCCGCAAGGCATCCCGGTGGTGCAGTTGTTCGATGTATGGGAATGGATTTTGATGGGCCTTTCCAGTTTTTACTGGGAAATATATGTACATACTCCTAAATGCGGATTATGTATCAAAATGGGTAGAAGAAGATGTCCAAAGAATGATGCCAATACAACAGGGTTTTTACAAAGAAATGTTCTCAACATATTCGTGGACACCCAAAACTATAATGAGCTAATGGAGGAAGTCATTTTTAAAATAAGGTTTCGACAAACTCAAGGAGCGTATACGGTATCAAACATTATGAGCTCGGGCTTATCATCCTCAAACAAATGGGCAAGCTTCAAACTTCCAATCGTGGAAATAAAAGCAAAAATTTCGAAAATACCGTAGTTCTAGCATGAGAGATCGGGTCTTCGCTTGACGATGCACTATGGGCATACAGATCGCTTTTAAAACTCCCATCGAATGTCCCCATACAAACTGTTTTTGAAAACCTTGTCACCTACCTCGAAAGCTAGAATATAAGGCTATGTGGGCCATCAAGAAGCTTAATTTTGATTTCAAAGTCAAGTAAAGAAGATAGGTTACCCAGCTTAAATCAATTGAAGAGCTGAGGAATGAAGCCTATGATAATTTAATCTACAAGGACAAAACAAAAACACATGATCAACCAATTTGAGAGGGAATTCAAGGCAGTAGAGATCATGTCTTATTATTCAACTCCAAATCAAGACTCTTTCCAAGCTTAAAGTCCAAATGGAGCGGACTATTTGCTGTGGTATCAAGCACACAATTTCAAAGTGGGCAGACACCAGGAACCAAGAATCATGAGGTGGGAATGTTAATGGTCGAGATTAGCATTATCTTCGGGAAAAGAAATTGGAAGATAAACCTCTTGTTCGAATGAAGAAAAATTGAAGAAACGTAATGCGGCAATATAAAGTCCAATAGACTAAAACTGAGCGCCTTTTGTGGAAGACAATCCACACCAAATTTTATTTTAAATCTTTTTCTCGTTTACTTTACAAGTTTCAATGTCAAATTTTTTAATAGATTCTTCAGAATTGTATTCATTAGTGATTGAATAATAGTTAAATAATTTCTGTTTCTTATGCAGACAATGAAGATCAGGCAAAAAAAGGGAGAGCGTCTCGTTAATCAAACTTCAATCAGCACAAGAGACCAAAAATGGGCTGTTTCTTCTTCTTCTGATTTGAATTTTTAAATTCTGTCTTTGACAGCAAGATTTAAAAGTTCGGGGGAATTTTTATCTTACTTTGATGCTAATTGTCAATGTGATGCATAATGGAAGTTGCTGAATTTCGCATGATACGTATGAGTCGAGCTTGTAGTCGCTTCTTTTGAAATTTGGAAGTGAATAAATCAAATTGTTGTAAATGGTGGTTACAGTTTCCTCGGGGTCGCAATTATTGAATTCAAAAGTGGCAACCAAGAGTGTCGATGTGAAAAATAAAAAGGAAAAGAAAAGTCAAAATAATAAATGGCGCTTCCGCCAACCAAATAACTGGTAAGAAACATTTTTATACAAAGACACTTTTCCGTCGGACCTAAATTTTTGAAGTCACGAACATGAAATTTGAATGACGTAAAAGCCCGAGAAGATTAAACCCTAATTTCAAGGCCCGTTACTAAAAATAAAAGTCATTGACAATCGGCTAATTTAGTACTAATAGTTGTACGTTCGACTTAAAGCTGCCATGATATTAAACCTGGGTCATTTATTCCACCAAATTTCAAGAACTAATTCAACCTAATCTTTCCAGCCTCCAAGATCCATCTTTTGAATTTTGAAACCCTAGGAACCGTGAAGTTCGGGCACTCCCGTAAAACCTTCAATCATGGCAAAGAAAACTTAAGATGAAGTCAACAATCTCAACAAATGATCAACGAATCATGTGCGTATAATGTCGGGCAAAGAGAAGAAGTTTCACTTATGACTAACCTCGAAGAAGAAGTAATACAAAAGAAACCAGCCAGAGGAGGAGGAGCAAACCCGAGAGAAAGTGTAAACAAGAAGAAAAGACTCACTTCACAAGAAGCCAAAGAATTGTGGAACAAGGTGATGTTTGATAAAGACTTTGTTTGCGAAAGAGGTTTTGGGTAAAGTACTTCATTTTCCAAGTAATGCACAAAAGAGGTCTGAGTTCTTGCGAACACAAAGCACTGTGTTTTCACTCTTCCATAAATTCTTATGCAAACATGGTAGAAATCGAAGGATGATTCTGTTTTCGTGAGAGGTGTTTCAAGTGCCCTTCTCGACGATATAAGCATAAACAAAGGCTTTAAACCCAGAGATTACAAGCATGGGTTGAAATACAAGAAATTGTCGGAGAGCCCAAATTATTATAAAAATAGTGAACCCGTTTGACTGGAGGAGAAGGAAAATGGGAAGTGACGAAGAAGAATCCCCATCATGCCATCAAAAGGGAGCTCTCACGGTAAGAGTAAAGGTTTGGTTTTATTTTATATGCTCAGGATAGTACCTACCGACCTTGCAGACAATGTGAGAACAGAAGCTATCCTCGCTAGGCGCTTTTGAAAGGATACAAAATAAACATGGGAATGCTAATTGAAGAATCAATCAAAGCGGTATCATCATAGCAATAAAAGAGGACTGATTCACCTCGCTAATTATTACTTCAGACTCGAAGCTTCCGCAGGTGAAGGGAAACTAGGAGGAAGAAGAAAGATGTCCCTGTCCTCCTCTAACCCTTACTGAGCATGCTAAGGGGGCCCAAAAAGGAAGAAGCCTAAAGAAGCGACGGTATTAGTTAAGGAAAAAGAAAGAGATAGATACGTAAACTGACATGTGGCAGGCGGAGGTGATGCCTAGCGCATCCTTCCGTATGCAGGAAGAACCTCTAAGGATGTTAAGCCCAACATATCCTTTATATCTCCGTGGCACGAGAACAAAAATTCGCCCGCGTAAACCTCAGAGCATAGAAGGAAATGTTGAAACAACAGTGCGAAATGGAGGAAAGAGAGAACTAAAATGGGAACAACAACAAAGGATCGAGAAGAATTGTGAGGCTACAAATGTAAGGAAGGAAACAAATATGGGAAGAAAATCGGAGGAATAAGAGAAGAAGAACACAAAGAAGTCAAAAGACAAGAAGAGAAGATGATGGGCAGAATACGTACATGCATGCAAGCTTTCTACAATAATCAGTTCAAAAGAGAGTTGAATTGCTAAAACACTTAAGGAGAAGGATGGTGCCAGCGTGGAAAATAGCATTAAGAAAGATCAAGGTCTAAACACATATATAAGGAACTGCTCAAAGAGTTTGAGAAGATAATGAAAGAAAGAGATCAAGACTCGAAAATGATGATGAGTATGTATGAAAACATGGCTGGAAAGCATGGGACTTGTAATCAACCGTAATTTATCAAAGTCATGAATGTATCTCTCAAGTGTATGAACACCAATCAAGTGAGAGGATACGCCTTTGTCTGTAAGTACTGCAAAGCAAGTAATGAAACATCTCGCAAAGGGCAAAGGAATTTCTCCCGCGAAAGCTTGAAATAAAATTCCCAAATTTATCCTGAAGCGCTGATGTAGACCCTCCAAACATAATAACCAAAAAGGGCATACAAGAAAGAAAGGGAAATCAAGTGCCTTAACACAAGTTATAAACATATACATTCAAAAAATGTTAATGGAAACTTATTTAGTTTATCTGCATGTCCTTGTTTGATCGATCATTCACAAGTATTCTTTGCTTGTTAGATGTTCTCACTTGTTAATGAAAATTGGATTGTGGATAAATAGATGTTATTTGATTTGATGTTAACCACTTCGACTTCATTTCACTCATTTTATTTTCCTGGCTTAGAATCAAATAAATAATTCGTTTTTCAAGAACATGTACCTGGAAAGAATCGCAGCATGTGAATAATTAAACTGAAATTAGGAGTGCCAATGCTTTGTTTAAATTCAGTTTAGCTGCAAAATTGCAATTGGTTATCACGATGGAACAAAAAACTTGGTTAAAATAATAAGTAAACAATAAATAAATACAGTCCCAAGAAATAATCACATCGACTCAACAAACTTTATGAAATCTCACAGAATTAGAAACTCTTTTCCTGAGATCTCGTGGATTTAGAGTCCATAAATTCTAGAACTCGTTTGATTATTAGATTGAGGCAAATCCTAGTGAAAAACAAATCTAACAAGGAAATGATGAGTCATCCTCAAAAACAGCTTTCTCAACCTACCCTCAAAATATGCTTAGCATATTCTCTAGCCTTTGATTTGAGTTTCAATGCCTTATTTCTTCAATAATATGCAATTTGAACCAAAATTCCCTTTCCTGCACAAACCTCGCAAAGAAAGAGCCCAAATTATCCAGCCTGGGCCTCAAAAGTTTAGTATAAAGGAAGAAACAAGTTTTCAGGAACAATATTTCCCAATTTCGACAATGAAGGAGTTTGGTTGAAGCAAGAAGTGGTTATGAAATAAGGAATAAGTTTGTCTTGTGGCCTATTTTTGAACAATTAAGTTTAGTGCCTTGCAACACCTAGCACCCTAATGCCAACTCCGGGTAAGGGAGTTGTTAGCTCCAAAGTTCTCTAAGAGTAATAGAAATGCCAAGTTGTACATTAAAACATCAGACTATTCCCAAATCTTAGAAAAATAAAAGCAAAGGAGTTAAAGAACAAAGGAATCATCGACCGGGCAAATATGGAAATTGAAATTCCATGAAAAACTAAAAGATGAACTGTGCTGGTGATCGAGGAGAACTAAGAAGAACAAAGAAGAAAAATGGTGTGAAAGTCGGAGGCAACAAGCGAGAAGCATGGAAACCGGGTAATTTACAAACTCAAATTTTTCCATTATCTACCCAATTACTTCCGCTTCCCAAATGATTACAAGCCCGAAAGACCTCATTGATTTTGAAGGTTGAATTTACCTACATTATGAGATCAATTATGAAAATAAGCCTATGGGACTTTGACAAAATGTGTACCAAGAAAACTCCCCTTAAGATTAACTAAATTCAACATGAACATGAAAAGGATTGATGACTCGCACACACACACGTAACAAGAATTGTAAAATAAACTGCTTAAATAAGGCCATATTTCAAGAATTTTGTGATAGAAGTATACCATGCCTTGTTCTGCATCAAATCGAAATTTAAATAATGTTGGTATTCTTAATTCCGCCAAAAGCGTGGAAGACCGGGTACTAACTTAAAATGTTCCTTAAAAATTTTCTGCTTGGCCGGCTTTGAGACATAAACAATTATTTTCTCTTTGTTTCTTGTGAATGTATGGCAAATTCTTTAAGTTCAGAATTCAATATCTAAAAACTCATTAGACTTTTAACTCATTTTTCTCTGAAGCTTAATATGAAAATAATGTTGAAATTAAGCCTGCGTAAAAGTGATAATTGACTCCAAAACTCCAATTCTGGTAAGAAAATACGCTAGAAACTCAAATTTTAGCAAAAATAAGAAGAACTGTGCCTCTATAGTAGAATTTATGTCACAACTGGAATTTAAGTTATACACAAGAAGTCTAAGAATCTAAGTCACCACATATCAAATAAATTGCTTTGAAGAAGAAACTAAACGTGAACAAGTGAAGTCGTGACTTGAAAAAAAAGAGGTTGCGACAAAGAAAGCGTGATCGAGACTAAAAGCGGAAACAACTGGCAGAAGAAATTCAACAACATCAACTTGTGTCACTGGCGATAAAAACACGAAAGTGTTCAAAGTGCAACTAAAAACATAGTTTCAAAAAGAAGTCGCAACCTGTAGTCAGATAGAAGCACTTGCCAAGGAACTGAGCTTACGACCTTTTAAAAAGTCAAGGGTTAGAAATGATGTTGCGAACACTCATTCAGGTCGCAACCTAAAGAAGAGCTGAGCAAAAGAAAAGGATGTTGCGATATCACTTTGATGTCGCGACCTGGAAAATAGTTGGGAAGAAAACGCTGCAACGCGGAACCGAGGTCGCAACCCAAATCGATGTCGCAGCACGCATAATCGAAGAATAGGGAAGGATAGAATGATGTCGCGATTATCAAACTCTAGGTCGCTGAAGCATAAATCACGTGTAGGGAACACCGAGCAAAAGAGGTCGTGGATCATCATGAGCAATCAAGAATAAAGCTTGCGTCTCGACATCAACTCGCCGAGGTCGCCATACAGTACGCTGCTGAGTCGGGCTTTTCTTTCGATTTACCGAGCATTCGTATCGCCTCGCATTCTTTACAACATACCAGAGAGTTTCGAATAGTAAAGTAGTTTTCTCCTTCTTCACTACCCATTAAAGGGAAAAAGAAGAGAACTCAAGGTATATTTTAGAGATTTTATTTTTAGTTTTTATTCTTTCTTGTTTGAATCAAGAACTGCAAGTAGTAGATGAGTGTAGTCGATTGTTAGTTCTCATATTTTTCTTCAAGATACGTCTGAAATTTATGAAATCTAGACAAATTTCTCGAATTCATTTCTTTTCACGACAATGTATGCTCAAGCAGATCACACTCCATTTCTCGATTCGCAATGCATATAATCGTGAGCATAGCTCAAATTTGATTTGATTTCGTACTTAGTTGGCGCTCTTTCCCGCACAAATTCTCTGAAACAAAATTTAATTGGCTTAGTTTTCTTTACTGATCGATGTTGTTTTTAATGGATAAGTTCCCAATAGTAGTACCTAGTACTGGGCCAGGGAATGTATCTCTACTCGATATCCAGGATGCCCTCTCGCAAGTGACACGTAGACGAGATTCCCCAGAGTCGAGATATTACTTTTCCTCGGGTATGTTCTCGACTACCATTGATCTGAATCGCCAGCTCAGATCAACCACTTTTAATAACCCATTCGCCATAATTGAAGTTGGAGGGGTGGCTTAACAATACTGTAATAATCGAGTTCACCTTAATCTACTAAAATGCTCGATCCCCGTGTTAGCTTAGATCTAATCAAGAGAAAGGGATAAACCCATAGATCTGGAGGTTGAGACACCAATTAAGTAGTAGAAACTTAGCTAAAATCCTGAGGAGGTGAAGCAAAAGTTTTGTCACAACAGAAATCCGTGTGAAGCATTGAGAAAGAAAATACCTGCATCTTGCAAGAAAATGTGGAATACGTAGTCGCTTAATCTGTTCGAGAGAAGCGCGGATATTAAATCATTGGAAACGAGATCCACCTACCACTAAGAAATCTGGGCAAAAATCATATCCAGGATAGAAGCCCAGCACTTTATATAGTCGAATTGACTGTCATTGTATCTCATCGATAGTTTTCGCTTCTCACAAGAACTCGATTCATTCCATTCTTTTTTTATGTACAATTTATTTTTAGTCATTAACTTTTTGTTCTTGTTTAATTGTGAAATATATCCATTAGGTATAGATTTTAATTTTTGTCGTTTTTTATAAAAATTCACTATGATTTTTGAGTCCAGCCAGTATGAAATTTTAGTAGTCGGGTAGTTGACTGCACTCCGCTATCAATCTCGTGGGAACGATACAATGACTTGCTATCTTATTTACTACTTGTATGACCAGAGAATTTGCAAAGTAGTCATAGACGAACCCTTATTTTTAATCCCGAACATTAAGAGAAAATTACTAGCAAGCCAATGATCCACAGCGACATGGTATAAGAGAATTAAAAGGCTCCTATAACTGTTAATTCTGGAGGCTTCAGTCTATATAGAAAAAGGCTAACAAGAACTTGGGGATAGCTCGGGGGATTCAGATCTTTTTTTTTTTTTTTTTGTTTACGACCCAAGTGTCGGTTTCACTATTAAATATGTAAGTATTTTGGTCGTATTTTATGCAAAAGGACTTAAAAGCATTGGCAATATGGGTTCCTAGGTTTATGCTTAAATATAGAATGGTGTTATTTTAGTCACAGGGTGTGACATTAGTGTTCTCCCTCCAATTTGAACCCTAAAAACATAAAAATAAGAGTTTATTAGTGTCTTGGAAAATGGACCTCAAAACAAGCCAATAAAGGTAAGTTTGAGCTCAGGGCGACAACGATTATCGCGACATAGAAGTTGGTTTTCGCGACATACCAAAATGTATGCTCCAAAATTCTGCAACTATTTTCGTGAAATAGGGACTGGTTGTCGCGACATAGGGACTAGTTCTCGTGACATAGAGACTAGTTGTTGCAACATAGAGATTGTTTTTCTGCAACTTGCTTCCTTTTGCATCAAACTTCGCGAGCCCATAACTTTCTTGTCTGGACTTCAAATTTGGTGTTCTTGGACTCGTTAGAAAGCTCTCGAACTCTAGAACACATTTCTAAGTAGAGCATAGCCATTTGATGTCGTCATTAATACAGAAAAATAAAAATAACAAATGCTTGCTTTGTGTAGTGGCTTCTTGGTCTTCTTTGGTTCCATTGAAACTTATTTTTGTTCCTTTTACTCCAAAGTTGACCTAATCACCAAACTGATGCATTTAAACATTAAAGTACTAATAATCATCATCAAAACCATTAAAATGCACATAAATGAGATGATAATCATGGTATAAAATGCACTCAACATCCCACACAATAGCCCACAAATAAACCACTTATGGTCTTCATAATAAGTTTCTTAGCTTGCGGGTCATAAGGTCTCACCTCTACTTTTCATTCCCAAACATAGAAATGGCAAAGGCTTGGTTTTTTGTTGAACCACAACTCATAAGGAGTCTTTGAAACATATTTTCTAAGGAATGATTTAAGATATAAGCAATAGTCTTCAATGCCTCAGCCCATAAGAATTCTGGCAAAGAAAAGTGAATCAACATGTATCGTACCATATCAAGGAGTGTGTGATTCCTTCTTTCTACAATTTCATTCTATTGAGGTCCAAGCTTGCATCAATATTGCATTCTTGTAAGAACCTTGAAAAAGGTCCAAGCTTTCTTCCAATCACATCATATCTCCCATAACATTCGCCATCCCTATCAGAATTTACTGCTTTGATCCTCTTTCCTTACTAAAGCTCAACTTTTACTTTGAAAACTTTGAAGACCTCTAAGGACTACTTCTCATGAATGAGCTCAATATGATCATAACGAGAAAAATCATCTATATAATGAAGTACCTCTAGTCACCTAAAGCAATAGGAGAAAACAATCCACATATATTTTGGTTGATCAACTCCGATAACTAGTACTTCCTTCTGATTTACTTTTCTTGACTTTTGCAGTTAATTATCCATTGATGCAATTTACACAAGTATGAAAATAAAAAATCAAGATTCTCAAGAATTTCATCCCCTTTTAATCTTTTTAATTGGTTTCTAGAAATGTGGCCTAAACAATTATGCCACATGGAAGATTTCCCATTCATCCTCATACGCTTAGAACCAATAGCAACGTTAAGGGAAGAAGAACAATCGATAAAAGAATTATCAAACAAGTAAAGTCTACATACATTTCTAGATAAAATTCCACTGTCTATCAAAAAGGGATTCACGATAAAAAATGACCTTTGCAAACCCAAACTAAAAGTTATAACACAACCTGTCCAAAATAGATACAAATTTCAAATTTAGTATGATATTAAGGATAAAAGAAACATCTTGTTAATCCAAAAAATTTCTAGTTGTCAGTTGCAACTTTACGGTTCTTAAAAAAATATATTGTCACCCTGGTACTGTCTCCCATGAACACGTACAACTCTAGGTTAGTTGGTTTCCTTTTGTTTGCCATCGCTTGAGATGAATTGGTAACACGATTATAGCACCAATATCTAACCACCAAGTGTTTGATGATACATCAATGGTATTAGACTCAAGACAAACCAACACAATACAGTTACCTTTTTCTTGAGCTTTAAGCTTCCAACAATCTTCCTTCTTATGTCTAGTTTTATGACAAAAGTTGCACTTTCCCTTAAAACCTTTATACTTACAACCACTAGAGGAAGAAACCATATTCACTTTGTTCCCATCATTCTTGCCATTTCCTTTGGTATTCATGATCTTTATTTTGTGAGTTTTGTGGTTATTAGAGGTATTAGAATTAAACTTCCATTTCCGGACATTGTTGGTGGAGTTTTTCACCATAGAGATGTTTCTTGCCCTATCTTTCTTGATATCATCTTCTTCCTTGGCGAGGATGACAGTCTTCTCCTCAATAGTCCACTCTTCCTTTTGAGCATTATAACTGGAACGAATGGAATCAAACTAAAAATGAGAGGCTTCCCATTACAAACCAAACCATGTAATCTTCATTGAGATCCATGCCTATAGCCTTCAATTTATGATAACAAGCCACCAGCTTGTCACTGTGTGCCCTAATGCCTCCAACACCATCATAAATTGTAGAATGGAGCATGTTCAGATACTCATTCTTCTCATTCTTCAAAATCTTCTTATACTTCTTCTCGATGGTTTCAAGGAAATCCTTCGTTGATTCAACACTAGGAATACTAGCTCTAATAGACTCCTTCATGTGGTATCTCATGATCATTAACCAACATCTATTTGAATATTAATCTCAGTCCTCATAAGTCGTCTTATCCCTCTCATTGGATTAATCAGAGGGTTTCATGGGTGCTTCAGTTCTCTAGGCCAAGTCCAATTTCATAATAGTTAGATTCATCATAAGAGATTCTATCCCTTGGTTATGATTCTTTCCATTGAGCGTCATTACAATAGAGACACGAGGATTGTTCACAACCAGAGGAAACATAAGAGCGACAACCATTTTAGTGCATGTAAACCAAGATTATGCTATTTGCACTCTCTCCTCGGCTTTCCAAAGATCCAATAACCATTTATTGATCATTCATGTTAGAGTTCATTAAGCCGGTATGAAACTCTTTCACAAGTGAGAACAATTTGTTAAATACTATACAACCTAATAGATCAATCTACTATCGAAAGGATAGAAAATATTGTGTGATTCATAGTATTCAATTAAACTTTCTCCATTATTCTAAGCATCCTACCAAGTAATAAAATCATCAACATGATAAATTATTACTCGTATGGATCTTAGTATTACTCAACAATGATTTGTCATGTTCAACCTTACGATAGGCAAGGATCAAACATTCACGATCATTAATCACAATTTAGCCATCATAGTAATTATCAAAAATATCAAGTAAATGCATAATCAGGCCATACATACTTTTACTTAATGAAGAATAGACATGAAAAATGATAAAAATAAAATAAACTTGAAAATAAGCAATTAAAATTAACTAAAAAGAAAACTTTAATTAAAAAAAAAAAAGGAGTTAAAAGTGTAGAAGTGGAGTTGCCTAGCATGAGTCTCATAGGTTCAAGTGAATCTAAAAGTCAAGAGTTAGTCTCTCTAATACAAAAATAACACCTTGGAGGTCACACGCAGGTCGCCTCTGACCCTGCTTGACTTTCTTAAATAAAAGCTTCTTCGAACTAGAGAAATGGAACTTCGTTTCCGCTTGATTCCCAAGAAAAAAAAATGAAAAGCTTCCAAAAAAATAAAAGAAAAACTAGACTTTCGTTGTCCAAACACAACCATGAAAAACAGGGGTTTCTAGCCACCATTTTTTTTAAGGGAAAAAGGGGGTTTTGGTCGAATTCGTGTCCGACTGAAAACCTAAGAAACGATTCATTAAAAGAAACAAGAATGTGAAAACACGTTCCAAAACAGATTATTATATCTATGGTTCATCCATGCAATCCAGTTTCAAATGAGAAGGAACCCCACCAAAAAAAAAAAAAAAAAAAAACTTTGGCTCTGCTCAGACATAACTCAACTTGAGCCATGCATGAAAGTTTTCAGAACCCAGATAATTTGTTCAAAGGAGAAAAAAAAACACATCTCAAGGTTTTGAAATCAAATGCCCTACGCTCTGATACCAAAGGATAAAATAACAAGTGGAACATTTTATTAAAAATACAAGAGATGTGATTTACCTCCCATAGACAAGTAGGGATCTCCGACAACTATAGCCAACAATCCTTCCTTCTTCTGCTTTCATAGAGATTCAAAGAAAAAAGGCTAAAAAAGAGAGAGGATAGGACGCTTGTTCCCCCAACCCGTATGTCTGACTTACCCACTCAGATTTTATACCCATGGTGCCCTAGAGCATGACATTCTATTAAAAAATGAAGATATTGGGATATGTGACAATAAAATATCATGATTCAATAAGCTAGTCAAAGGTAAGTGGGAAAGCATCATAAATAGATAATAATTTGCCCATCTCATTATGGTGCAAATTATGTCATATGCATTTTAATCTTGATAATGTTACATTATGGAATTATGTTGATTATGCTAGTCCATTTCATGAAATAATTCCAATAGTATAATGTTATATGGATTTAAAATCAATGAATATTGATGATGCTTTTTTCAACCGTGAAACGGGTCGAGCCAAGTGTAGTCATTGGCCGACCGACGTCGCGGCCGGGATGCGTGTCGCTGGATTGCCTGGCCGAGGTAAACATTGCCGACGGTGAGGCTCCGATGCGGCACTTCAAGAAGAAAGACGGCGGGGTCGGGCGAGGGTCGTTCCGCGGCCGCCCGATGCCTAAGTCGATTCGCCCGGTTAAAAGAGTACGCTAGAATGCTTAGTATCGTAATCAATCGCATCTTTCACCGAATGGGTGGCCTTGTATTTATAGTGGATGACCGTCCGGTTTGGACGATGACTAGGAGTCCTTCCTCATTGAGGATATGTTTGCTATTGTTAGCTCAGATTTTATGAGCCCTTCCACACCTGCCTTCTACATTTTTCTTTCCCTTTATAATAGACTTGATCGACGAATAGGTTATTTTTTAGGAATATTCTATCTTCTGCTATTGGAAGGATCTCGGGTTGGATCAATGAATATGGCCTCCTATTTTTTCAAATCCATGCTCGGGCCTAATGAGCCGACCTCTGCTTCGGGTCGCTATGGAAGGATTACCCAGCGGGCACCTACCCATCAGTCGATCTAGCCGGCGAAAGGGATACTTGATCCAATTTATACCCCACCGCTGCTCCCCAGCCCTTGTGTACGTAACTCGCGTGGCAAGGGTCAATTGCCCTGCCGATTGTCATTTCCGCTGTCCATTCTGTGCATTAGCTCTCGGTCGCCGGCATTAGCCTGATATTAATAATGACTTTGGGGTTTCGCTACCGCCTTCGCTTGACGACCTCTTCGCCGCTCCGGGTCTCAACCTTCATTTATTTGGCATTTTTGTGCCGCCTTCCCGATCTCCGCGGCTGGGTCCTGTGGCTTACGTGTTTTGCTTATATCATCACCGCTTTTGGCGATGGACTCGAATCGTCTTCATCTTTGCGTATCCATGCTAGTCCCTCCCGGTTGATGCCGATTCTCGATCTAGCTAGGAAGCCCTACGCTTGATCAAGCCGTTAATCCTCGATGCTCCCGGCTGACGCCTCCCTCCCCAAAGGTAAAAGGAAAATAAACTCCGACCAACATCCTAAGGGTCGGATTTCAAAGCTCTGCCCCATTGCTACGAAAGTGGGACCGAGTAAGGTTGGCCTCCATACGAGTCGATTTTTGTTGAACGACACCGCCTCTCTTCCTCGTGTTCGTATGGTCTCCTCGATTTTTTGACTCGTTACGCTACCTCCGTGCTCCACGGTATAAGCCGAGACCCATTTGATAACGGGCCTCCGTTTCCACTTCACCCTTTCATCAAACAAATTTTTCAAGATCTTCATATCTGCTCCTTCCTAACTCGGCTCCCTAATGGTTGGGGTATTTTTAGTGGGTTTGCTGTCTTTTTTAGAGACAGGGACTTGGCGCCCCAATGTGGCTTGCTCCCATCTTTAATCCGATTTGCTACCGCCGAGGGGTTTATTTATTTCTAGACGTCCCGGAGCCCCTTCTGGATTTCTGACCTTCCTTCTTCTCATAGGGACATGGAAAGTTCGACATTTCTTCTCGGCGCTGGCTCCAACTAGGGAGTACTCTTTAGACAGTGGAAGACACCCTAGGGCGTACCTGCAGCGTGAGCGCCCGAACCTTCGTGGAGTATCATCCTTCACTCGTTTAATTCAGATCTAAAGCCTGGCCAATGCTCGACCTTAAGTTTCCTTATATTTCGATGTTTCATTGAGCTTAGCGACGAAGATACCATTGCCGCCTGCTTTTGACTCGAATGCTCGCTGCCTCACGCAGTTATTAAGGTCGGATGTCCCCGCTCATCCTGGTCAAAATCTTCCGTTAGGCTCACCCCTCACTGAGCTGGGCTCCGGGCTGTGGCTGCCCCCTACCCGGAGGAGACTTTAGCCTCATCTGAAGGGATATCTCAAAAACCTCGAGTGCAAAGAGGAGGAAACGTACTCTCCCAAGAGGGATCAAATCATCCGCAACAAAGTTCGTAGATTAGAAGCACCTTCAAGTCCTCATCCTAAGTGCCCGAGCTTGGCCCCGTCCCTCGTTGGCCGAGATTCCCCTGGTTCTTTGTTCGCTTCCCTCTTCCGAGCCCATCGCAGAGGGGGAATCCCTCAAGCGAGGGCATGGACACCGCTGGGCGCTTTGCCCCTTAACTATAGGAACGCCCTTCCGTGACCAAGCCATCTCGGGAACGTGGGCCGAGTCGAGAAAGAAAACAAATCAAGGTCGACGGTCAAAGATTCTTGCTATCCACGTCGAACTTTTCGCGGGTGCCGCTTTCATCCATCCTCAACGATTCTGATATCGAGAGATCAAAGGAGTTGCCGCTGACGAGGCTTTGGCCTTATCTTTCGTGGATTTGCTTCGCAGTTTATAATTATGTTAATCCTCCGCCGGCTCGCGCCGGTTCACTCTCCGTGTTTGTCTTTGCGTGCTGCCACTCATTTGAAAGGCCAATAAAAGCTAAAATTGAATGAGAACATGCAAGGATTCCTCCGAATTTATAAGGCGAAAGTGACTACTTTTGACTGAGATGACGAGTCAGCAGGACGAGCGCATTTGTCCTGGGTGAGAGAAAGACTTTACGTCGTATCTGAAGATACTGGCTTCGCCTCGTGATCGGGTCGAAAGTAGGAAGGCGAGGTCCCAGCTTGACTTAACGCCGAGGGAGCCTGAGGTTCGGAGGTTTAACCTGTGTTCGCAAGACGATTCGTCAGGGGCTCGTGAGGGCCGCAATCCGCCCAGAGCGAGCTTCAATTGGTTAGATAACTCATCATCTCCCGCGAACAACGGATTTGCAAATGGAAGGCGCGCTGCCACCTGGTTTGGACGGTAATGGAGAAACAACTCAAACGGCTCGTCAGAGATTTCGAGGCGCGCATCACTGAGACCGCCCCGACATGAGTCCTCCGCTGTGGATTTATCGTGACAATAAGCGAGGAGTGTCGTGGATTACGTGATCAACTTTACCCCGCTACGGTGGATATACTGCTTCGTATGACGAGTAATACAGCAATCATGACCAGTCGGTGCTCGCTTCGATGGTCATTTTCACAGAAAAGGCCGCGCGCACTCGATCTGAATTTCGACTCTTGACCTCCTACCGATGGAGAGGCAGAGGAATCTTTCGGTACAAACGAATCCCCAGAGCCTAGTACTCATGCTGAGGCCCCTTCTCATTCTTCTTCGTCTGATACTTGACATTCGAGGCTCGTCTCCGCTAATTTTATTATGCTTTTCTTTTTTTTTTTTTTTAGACCTGGGGCCTACTACCTGTATTAACCTTCTTTTAATGGATACTCGCTCCTTGGGAATTTTATGTTATTTGCTCTTCTTTCTGAATTGCGCCGTCTGAGTCGAGGATTCATAGAAATTCGGGCCCGCATCGCCTAAACTTTGTAGATCGTTTCTCGTCCCACAGCGCGCTTCCCCGGCTGCGCGATTAGTGCAAGATGGGATTTTGTCAATTGGGCTCTGGCCCCTGCCGCCCACCCCACGTGTCGACCGCCCTTTCATTCACGTGCCCTAGCTCAGAGTTCGCCAAGGCTAGCTCACGCTGTATGTACGACAGCTTGATTACAAGTGTCGTGCCGAGTGTCTCAAGAGCTCACACTAGGAATAGTGCGGAGGAGCCCGTCTCGTCGGGGTTCGGGCTGAAGGGCTCGCCCTATAGGTAGTAGGAGCTTGTTTTCCGTGCCATGAAGAACTCACAATGATTTTGTAGGAGGAGCCCATCTGCCTCGCGGCACGTAGAAGGGCCTGGCCCCGATAGATATGTGAGCTCTGCCCCACTGTGGTCAAGCAGAGCTCTGCCAATGAGATTCAGAAGGAGTGAGCCCGCCCCAGTACAAGATGGGCCTGCTTTGATAGATAGGTAGGAGCTCGCCTCGCCCGTACAAGGGAGAGCTCTCGCCCCGATGAAATAGTAGGAGCTCGGCCCGCCTGTCAAGGGAGAGTTTGCCAATGAGATTTGGTAGAGGAGTCCGGCTCGTTGAGGTACGTGAGGAAGGGCTCGCTCGATAGATAGTAGGAGCCTGGGTCTCGCCCGTGCTGAAGGGAGAGCTCTGTCAATGAGATTTGCCTGGAGGAGCCCGGGCCCCGTTTGAGGTACGAGGAAGGCCTGCCCCGACAGATAGTAGGAGCCTCGTCCGCCCTCGTGGCCGCGAGAGCTCACAACGATTTGCAGGGAGGAGCCCGTCCGTTCGAGATACGTAGAAGGGCCTGCCTTGATAGATAGCAGGAGCTCAGTCTCGCCTCGTGCTGAAGGGAGAGCTCACAATGAGATTTGTAGGAGGAGCCCGTCCGTTCGTGGATACGCAGAAGGGCTCGTCCCCGATAGATGCAGAGCTCGCCTCGCCCGTGCCGGGCGGAGAGCTCGCCAATGAGATTGTAGGGAGGAGCCCGTCTGCTTAGCATGCAAGGGCCTGGCCCCCGGGACACAGTAGGAGCTCAGTCCGGGCCCCGTGCTGAAGGGAGCTCAAGCCAATGAGATTGTAGGAGGAACCCGTCCGTTGAGGTACAGAGAAGGGGCCTCGCCCGATAGATGCAGGAGCCGCCCGCCTGTTGAAGGGGAGAGTCACAATGAGATTTGCAGGAGGAACCCGCCTCGCTTCGAGGTACGATGGCGCCTCGTCACAGGTGAGCTCGCCTCGCTCTGTGCCGGGCGAGAGCTCGGCTAATGATTTGCAGGGAGGAGCCCGCCTCGTTCGAGATACGTAGAAGGCTCGCCCCGATGGGGATAGCAGAGCCGGCCCGCCCGTGCCGGGCTGAGAGAGCCTGTCAATGAGATTTATAGGAGGAACCCGTCTGTTTGAGGCACAGAGAAGGGCTCGTCCTAATAGATAGTAGGAGCTCGTCTGCCTGTGTTGAAGGGAGTCACAATGAGGATTTGCAGGGAGTGGAACCCGGCTCTGCTCGAGATACGTGGTGTAGCGGCCTGGCCCGACGATAAGTAGGAGCTCGTCACTCGTGTTGAAGGGAGAGCCTGGCTGGTCGATTTAGTGGAGGAACCCGTTTGCCTGAGGTACGTAGAAGGGCTCGTCCCGATGATAGTAGGAGCTCGCTCGCCCGTGCCAAGGGAGAGCTCGCCAATGAGATTTGGTAGGAGGAGCCTGGCCCTGCTTGTAGTACAGGCGGGCCTGCCCCACAATATAGGAGCTCGTCCCGCCCGTGGCCGAAGGGAGAGCCTCGTCGTGAGCGAGCAACTCGGGTTTATGGCGCCGTGGCCGGGCGGCACCGCGGTGAAGGACCAAGCCGCGGTGAGAGAACCATCCAGGGGAGAGATGCTTCGTATGAAGAGGCGCTTTATGAGAAGAGCCGCCAGGTGTCCTTCGCCATCAAAAGGCGCGAACCGCTTACGCCAACATGGGGAATTTGGAACTGGCTAGTCTCGCTCTTCGGGTGCTTTCCATAAATAGGGGTTCGCGCTCGCGGCTCACGCTTTTGAAGATTTCTCGCTTCCACCGGGCGGATAAAGTGCCAGGTGTATTGATGCCTTGATGTCCAACCGCCTCTCGTCAGTTCCTCCGATCGCCCCGACCTACTTTCGCACTTTCTCCAGTGGGAGCTGTGTTTTTCCCTGTTTCCTTTATGGTAAAGAGGTTATTCCCAAGCCCTTGGCTAGGAATGGCCCTAAGGGTGGGGGATGGTGCATCCCCTTGCACCTCACTCCTCGGCTCTTTTCTTCCTTCCTATCTTCGGCTTATACCCCTCCCCTCTCTTTCTTTCTTCTATCTCCACGCTCTCATCCGCTTCTTCTTCTCTTTCTCTCTCCTCCGTCCCCTTTTCTCCTCTCTTCTCCTCCTTCTGTCTTTTCATTCCGTCTTCCTTTGTCTCCTTCCCTTTTTTTTTTCTTTCGAGGTATTGCTTGGTACCGAGTGCACGAGGAACCGTCGATTGCATGCCCCGAGGGAATCAGGCTCATGTGTCCTGAGGGAATTACTTGTATGCTTTTTATGATGTAATCGAGGACACCATTGATTGTATCCAACCATGACTTGAAATAAAGATGTACTTTTATTTCTATGAATTTTCCATTGTATATTTTTTTACATGCCCGAACCGTTTGAGACATCCGAATAATTAACTGCTTCATTCGAGACTTGTCTCCTAGGAATCATATGCCTTATTTAACTCGATGCCTACTAATAAAAGCGCTTTAAGATGCTTCTGATTCCATGTATGTCAGAAGATTTTTCCTTCCTCCTGCTTGGAGTCATAACTGCCCTGGCCTCGACGATCGAGATATAATATAAGGACCCTCCCAATTAGGCCTAGCTTCCTGCGTGGCCGGATTTTCCTCGCGGCAATAGCTTTTTCAAGACCAAATCCCCAAGAGAACTCCCGGGCTCGACTCTCATTGTGAGTGCCTAGCGGTCTTCCTTGGTATTCCTCCGCACGTTGAACTCGCCACGCTTCTCGCCCGTGAGCTCTAAGTTCGTACGCAGCGGGCCTCAATCGCTTTGCTCCTCCGAGGCTACCGACTGAGACTTTACTCTAACTTCAACAGGGGCTACTGCTTCTGTGCCAAAAGCTAGGGCAAATGGAGTCTCCCGGGTTGCTGACTTCTGTGTCGTCCTATAGGCCCATAGTACTTCAGGGAGGTATTCGACCCAACTCCCCTTCAGCTCTTCCAGCTTGGTTTTCAGGGCGGTCTTGAGGGTTCTGATGGTGACTTCGGTCGTCTGCATTTGATCAGGCGTAGCCGCGACTAATAGTAATTTTAATTCCGAGCCTTGACAAAAGCCCCCGACTTTATGCATCAAAACCGTTTTCCTCGCTATCCGAGACCAAGGCCTCGACAAATCGCATATGATCGCCGCCATACGGTTGCGCACCTTCGCTCTCGTGATTGTGGCTATGGCTCGCCTCAACACTCCAGAAATAATTCACCGCCACGATTATAAATTTACATCGCCTTACAATGGGCAGGCCCCAATATGTCCAACCCCCATCATTGAAGGGCCAGGGGTCAGTGATTGATGTCGAGGCTCTCACTGGAGGCGTGATATTTTAGCGTGTTCCCGGTAGATTCGTGATCTTTGGACGTCAGTTGCATCTGAAAGACAGCAATAAGATCCCCGCTCAAAACTTTCCCCCTTAAACAGAATGTCCGAGTCCGATATGGTTCCCAAGATAGTGCTCTCAGGCACTTCTCTTAGCACGTACTCGTTGTCTCTCCGCGATGCATTTTAGGAAAGGTGCGGTTAAACCCTCGCTGCAGAGGCTCTCGTGATCGCAAACCCGAGGATTCACTCATCTTAAATTCGCCACTCTGGTCGTCCTGCAGGTTCCGTTATTAATATAATCCCAAATGTGGTCCATCCGGGCTTGCACTGACCTATCAGCTTACTACTATGCCGTAAGGGTCAATGGAGGGCTCTGCGAGGTATTCGACGGGCGTTGATTCCCCAATGTCTTCCGCAAAGGCCAGAGGCCCGCCACGCAAAGTTGCCACCGAATCCCTCCGTTCCGGGGGACGTGACTGGATCCGAACCGACACAAACTTTTAATAATCACTGGGACTCTCACAAGATATAGAATCATCTTCACCTTTGGCCTCGTATGTGTCTTCAACTGTCTGACCACCAAATGGAGTCTATGGACCTCTAACCTGATCACTCTAATGAATGATGAAGATTGAGGCCTCGCTTATTACGCCTCGCTTGTTGAGGCGTGGAACCCAAACCCGAGTGCATACTCACGTCGGCACTCCTCCCAGAGTCAGCATTAAACCCCGCCCGTCTTCTTGCGCATTTTGATGCTCCAATCCACGTGAGCTTCCATATGAGGAGGTCAGCCCCCATCAGTGGGGCTCTAAAGTTTCCACTGGGCGAATTCCATGACGAAATCTACTGATCCGTCCCTTTTATGGCTATTTTCAGTTTGTACCGAATGTCGACTGGCCAAATCTATGGCCCATTTACCCAACTCTCCTAGAGACTGCCTGAGGTAACACCCGCTTCCATGGGGTATTCGGTCGGACTTCTATGGTGAGCTCAAATATGACTAAGTCTCCGTCGCTGGGTCACCGCAGCTAGTATTAATTTTTCCATTTCTGATACCTCTCCTCGCCTCCCCCGTGGCTCAACTCCAGCAGCAGTTAGACCGGTGCCGCACCGCCTTTGTCTCCGACGAGCACCGCTGAAGGCAACCCAAGGCCTGCCAAACACATAATGGAGAGCTCTCCTTCTCTGGCTACTGTAATGTACAGTCATATACGCTTTCAAGGTTACAAACGCTTCACATTTCTCATCCCATTGAAAGGCTTTTCTTCAAAAACTTAGAAGAAAGGCTGGCATTTGTCACTTGCCCGACACTTAAATTCGACTTTAGGAGCCGCGATCCTCCCCCGCACCGTTGTACTTCCTTATCCCCGATGGTGATGGCGCTGCCTGCCAATGCTTATTTTATCCGACTTGCTTCACTCTCGGGTTGACTATGAAGCCCGTGAATTTCCTTACGACAGGCCGAAGGCTCATTTCTACGGATTCAGCCTTCATGTTGCACCCCAGATCCTGAACGCTCCTGAGAGGTGAGTGATGTGGATACCGGGTCAGAAGGACTTTTACCAAAGATGTCGCCTATGTATACCTCCACGGTTTACCTATCTCTGCTTCTCGAAACATCCTGGCTATTAACCTTGGTAGGTTGCCCCCTGCATTCTTGAGCCCCAGAAATGGCATTACCCGATACTCATGTAGTCCCTATGCAAAGGATGAATGACGCCTTTCTCCTCGGTCACCGGGTCCATGCTTATCCGTTATAATCGTGAGAACGTGATCCATGAAGCTAAGTGAGCCTACGGCCCGTCGTGGCATCTACTTATAAGGTCGATCCCGGTAGGGGGAAGTCAGCCCTTCGGGCATGCTTGCTTATATCTGAAATCAATACGTGAGCCATTTGCCATTTGCTTTCTTGATCGAAAGCACAACATTGGCCAACCACCAGTATTCTACCTCCCGATTGCCCCCGCTGGGCGAGCTTGTCGACCTCTTCGTTGATGGCCATTCTCCTCGGTGCGAAACTTCGCTGCTTTTGCTTGAACTGGCTTGAGAGATGGGCTGGTGTTTAGTTTATGAGTGATGACCGGGTCGATGCCACTCATGTCACCGCTTCCATGACATGTCCCCTGCTCGCCTTAAGAACTGCAGGAGGCTCAGGCCTTCGCTAATTCGTCGAGCAGCAAGATGCCTGGTCGTCATCCAATGTTACCGGGTTCCACTTTTCCGAGGGCCTCTGGTCAGTGAACACTTCATCACGATATCAAGCTCACCCATGCCCGCGATTACTAATCGCTTTTGCTCTATGTGAGGCGGCAGAAGATTCTCGTGCTACCAGCCGATCTCCTCGAACTCGTCCCCAACACCGTTGTTCTGCCGGGAATCGATTACCAGTGGTATGCCGAGGGGATGGCTTTTATCAAGTGCTGAGAGAGGGCCCCGCCAAGAACAGTTATCGATCGGCGTCCACTATGAGAAACCTTGGCTGCCTGCCGCGAGCCGGGCAAGGGGGCTCCCCGTTAGCACCAGCTGATCGATCCCAATGGTACACACCTTTTCTCCGAAACCACGGAGATGGAGCGTTGATTGTGTTCTAGCTTTTCTCTTCCAATTCTATTTTGTAGAAGGCCGACGCGAAAATGATGTCGACCGAGCTCCTGGGCTGAGTCTACTGTTAGACCACGGACTGTTGTATTTGCCACACTGCATGATTACTGTGCTGGTCGCCGCGGGCTGAGGCCGACACCTTCCAAGTCCGAGTCGGAGAATGTAGATGAAAGAGTACCCACTCGCGCATTTTAGATACCGACCGCACCTCCCATGTCCTACGAGATCTTGGCGCCGCGCAGCGGGCCTTCCGAGCCTAACTAGATTCTTCCTCCTCCAAAGAAATCCTCCCGAGATCACGGATTTCCCCAGGGTTGGCCGATACCGGGTCGCTGCCCGACGAGGTGGTGGTGGCCGGTCTGGGCCCATTCTGCCTCCGGTCCCGGCCTGAGCTTGATTCCTGAGATATAAAACGCCGTGAGATATCCGCAGACCGTGACGATACTCTATCTCTTCTCAATCAGATATTAGCTTATCCGTATGGCGTCCATGGGCCCCCGTGGAACTCGTGCAGCACTTGCAAGTTATCTCCGTAGCGGATTTGACTTCATCCGCGGGCCGTCATCTTAGGAACCGCCGTTCGACTGCCGTAGAACTTGCGACACCGGTATCGCGGCGAGTGAAGTCACCGAGGGGCGGTAATAGCCGTCGTCTTTCGGGCCGCGGATTCGCCCAGCGATCCCTAAGATCTCCTCGCCTTTGGGGATCGCCTTCCGGCTCGCTCCTTGAGATTTCCTCCGGTCGCCTTGCCTCTCGGGGGGGCTCCGTCCCGTCGCTCTCAAGGTCGTCTTGTCCCTTGCAGCGGAAGAGCTCTCCCCTCGGGCTGCAGAGGGCCCCTCCGTTTATATTTTTCTACTGCGAACCTCGGCCATGTTAGCTCGAGGGTTCTTTGAGATAGAGAAGACTGCCCGACCCACCCCAACCCCCGCAATGAATGTGGATACCGAACTTTTCGGCCAAGTACATCTATCTTCGCGACTCTATGATTAAACCGTTGCAATTTATGACTTCAAATTTTCCCCTGTGTTTCCCGTTTACACAGATGGTAGCTCATTCCTGTATGGGTCCCAGCCCCGATGAAGTGGGAGATTTTAACCAATATGCACCTCCGAATGAGGAAATCGCTTGAAGAGGATTCTGTTGAACCAGCCACAGTCTGCCTTTGCTGTGGTGGCACTCACTCACATTCCGACAGTGGTCTAGACACCACAACTATCCGATTTTATGTATCGAGATGGTTCATCGGATCCCTAACGCCATCAACCGCTTCATTTTGAGGTAATTCCACTGGTTTAGATGTAGTTTAGCACCGTGGGTGAAAGGTGATTCCTGCTGAGCAACGCTGCATCCAAGCAAATCCGGGTGCGCCTGAATCACCTTTCAGGTCGAAGCTTCATTGGAGGTCCCCGAACCTTTGCTCCCCATGTCCGCTCTCTCAGGATCGATGAGGGATGTCAGGGTTCTACGTTCGCCGTCCCTCCCACCGCTTCTGCCTCTTCCCCATTGTGGGCTAGTTGTGAGCCGTGCCTCTCGGTCGCTAGACTACCGGTCTCAGATTTCTGGGAATACCATACCGGTGTTATCCCCTGTGGGATAACACTGTGACCTTCCCGAGTCCTGTCGATCTCTCGAGGGTGTTGTATTTGTCCGTGAGTTGTCTTCATCTCCCCATCGCTTGCTGACGAGGCTGAGTGCTTCCCACTTCGCTTGTGTTGGCCCGGATCGCTCGCCGCCCCCGCGGCCCGCCCGCATCTCCCGCGCGGTCCGCATCCTCAGATTTAGTTTTACCCCGCCAGACCTGGGCTGATACCATCAAGAATCGAGAAATCGCTTATGTTTGTAAGAACAAATGCTCTACGCATTCCGCGCCAACCGGACGATGCTTTTTTTCAACCAGAATGGCCGGAGCGCGGTAGGCCGGCCGGACCCGATTACCGGGCGGGTCGATGCAGGGCTTGATTGTTCGGGCTGAAAATGCCGCCGATCGTAGGCTCGATGTGGCACTCCCCGCAAGAAGAAAGACGGCGGGGCTCAGCAGGGTCGCGGCCTCGCGGGCCGCCCGATGCCTAAGTCGCATTCGCCCTCGAGAAAAAGAGCACGCTTTAATGCTTAGTATTGGTGACCGAATCGTATTCTTTTCACCGATGGGGTGGCCTTTGTATTTGAGAGAGAATGATCATCCACTGACGATGACTAGGAGTCCTTCCCATCGAGGATATGTTTCTTCATATCATAGTTTAGATTTCAGGAGTCCTTCCCATTACTGATCTCTATTACTTTTCTTCCCTTTTATAATGTGACTCGATCGGGATCTAATAGGTTATTTTTAGGAATATTCTATCTTCCGTTATTGAAGATCCGGTTTGACCTGGCCGAATATGGGCCTCCCCATTTTTTCAACCATGTCAGCCTAACTGAGCCGACTCGCTGGTCGGCCATGGAAGGACACGGGTGGGGCACGGCCCCCATTGCTCTATCGGGCTGGCGAGTGGGATACTTGATCCAATTTTATACCCCCATCAAATATGATGGGCATGTTTATGTCAAAATACAAAACATGAATATTTCATTGTATGCCTGTACGTAGATGATAAGCTTATTGTCGATGGTGATGATAAGATGATCATGTCTACTAAGACTATGTTGAATTCAAGGTGATGTAACATTTGTGAATATTATAGAGTAATAATCAATCTAATGGCCAAGACGCCACTTCCGCTTCGGTTCAAATTTCGCTTATACATCATAATAAATGACCATAACCGCTATACATCATACCAAGTCATACCGCCAATTTTCCGTTTCCGCCCGGGCCTAGTAAACCGCCACTTTTCCGCTCGTTCACTAGTAAACTGCGATACATCATACCAAATGAACCATTTATTAAACCGATCGGTGGCTGCTCTAACCAATCGCGTCAAGCCCTTCTTCAAAATTTCTATTTAAAATGCCCATTTCACTAGTTATTGCTTTTGGCTTTAATATGCAAAAGAACCTTTTCCAAAACTCTGTTTATACCATAATAACTGAGATCGACTGGCATTATCACCACGCGACCTTAAGGATGCAATGGTGGTCATATGTTGCAAAAGGGTTTCAAAAGTCTTAACATGCCTTTGCTATTCCGATGTGGGACACTCAAAGAAAGCACAGGTCTGTTGAGACACTTCCACCATCTTCCAGCCGTCAACCCCCCTTGTTTAATCTTTTGAAAAAAAATAAATCATACAAACTACTAAATATCCAATGAACAACAAAAAATCTACGATTTTTTACTTGTGTTATTAAAATTAATTTTCAACAATTTTACATATCTTCAAAATTGGTACATCAAAAATGAAAATAAATTATTTAAAAAAAAATTAACTATATACAATTGGGGCAAAAAGGGATAAGGTTATACCCAATCTATTGCATACCTATGTCTCGTATCAAAAATAAATTTCAAATCCATTCTTAACCCATTTATTTCAATTCTAAACCATGCATGTATATCCATTCTTAGCCTATTTATTTTAATTCTAAATCATCCCAATAAAGGCATGATAAAAAAATCCACTTCATTATTATCTCTATTCAAGACATTTAATAATAATAATAATATGAAATTAATTAATTAGAAATACTACTTAAATAAAATAATATTTTAATTTTCAATATATTCTAATATATATATATATATATATATAAGTATATGAATATATATGAAATATTATTTTTAATTATATATTTTATCTTTTCTCTTTAAATATTTTAAATTTCAATAAATATTAATTATATATTTATAACATCGATCATTGGTTCAATCGCCATTCAACCACTAGTTCGATTGTTGAACTTTGAACTGGTAACTTTTACGATTCAATAACCGGTTTGATTTTTAAAACATTGGTTATACGAGTAATCAAGGAATTATAAGAGTACTTAATACTTACAATTTGCTCATGGTTATGGGATGCACTATGCAAATTATCATGTTGTACTTGAAGGATACAATGATGCGAATTGGATATCCAATTTTAAAGACTCAAAATCTCATAGTGGTTATGTGTTTACCTTAGAAGGTGCAACAGTCTCATGGATATCCTTAAAACAAACAGTTCTTGCTAAATCCACATTAAAATATAAGTTTATAGCATTAGAAAAATATGGGGAAGGGGCTGAATGGTTAAGTCACTTCTTAAAGGATATCTCATGGTGGCCAGAGTCAATGTCTCTAGTGTGCATACATTAAGATAATCCATCATTTTTGGTAGAGCACAAAGCAGCATGTATAATTGTAAGTCTAGACATATTCGTCTTAAACACAATACCATCATTCAACTACTCTCGACTAGGGTTATCTCTTTAGACTATGTAAGGTCTAAATATAACATTGTAAATCTGCTAACCAAATGGTTAAATAGAGAGTTAGTGGAAAAGTCATCGAGAGAAATGAGACTAAAATCCATAAAAGAGTAAGTTGACACAATGGATACCCAACCTAGTTGACTAGAGATCCCTAGATCTAGGTTCAAAATGGACTATTAAGACTGTGCTAGATCACTATAAGGGTCTTCCCTTGTCCCTTTTTATGATGATATAGTGATTCACATAAAAGGAAGGTTAAATTATGTTTTTAATGGTCCCTATGCAATAGAAAGTGAAATTAAAGTGGGGCTACTTCAATGGGAATTGAATAGGGCACAATTCTTATTAAACTCTTTCAAAACCAAGCGCATGTTCATGGGCAAAATGGATATAAAAGTTAGAACTGAAATGCGTTATGAAGATTCTTGTATAAAATATGTTATTGTCTACACAAATGACATAATAGTTCAAGGACAACATCTCTATTGTTTAGTTAGTAGAGTAAACATATTTCTACAAATGAAGGTTCAAAGGGTAACACCTACCTCTCCTACGCAAGCCTCAATCATCGACTCTATCACCAAGTCTTTCATGTCTTTAGTCTTTAATTTCATTCATGCGGGGAATTTTTGGGAAAATGTAAATAAAATATTACCCCATTAAAATTCTAGAATTTACGTTGTTCAGAATTTTAGGATTCGAAGAAGCCAAAATTTTGGCATTCTGGAAATTCAACAGTCATGACTCTCTTCCAAGAAGTCTTAAGGGGAGAATACTGAAGTCCAAAGAATCCAAAGTTTTCTTTCTTCTCCTTCCTTTCATCGATGATAGAGTGATTCATCTCTAAATTGTTGGGAAAATGTAAATAAAATATTACTCCATTCAAAATTCTAGAATTTTCGTTGTTCAGAATTTGAGGAGTCAAAGAAGCCAAAACGTTTGGCATTCTGGAAATTCAGCAGTCATGCCTCTCTTCCAAGAAGTCTTTAGGGGAGAATACTGAAGTCCACAGAATCCAAAGTTTTCTTCCTTCTCCTTCCTTTCATCAATGATAGAGTGATTCATCTCTAAATTGATGTATTAGATGCTCTCACAAATATTTATAAACCTAGAAACATCAACTAAGGTAGCCTAAACTACTATAGTGGTAGTGGCTCCAACGTCGTCCACAGGATGGATATTATACTTGGAAGTTGTAATTTGTAATTTGTAGTCTATGTCTAAGTAGTCAGTTTGGTGAAGAGTATGCTTGTGTTGAATTTGGAGTTGATTTTTGAAGTATTTTATGAATTAACTAAAAAGAATATATCTAATTAAGTGTCACGAGGGTCGGTTCCCCTAAGGGTACACTCCTCTTAGGTAACTTAGGACTTTAGGGTTTTCTAGGTCTTGTGAGCAAGTTTCAACCTTTAGTTGATTACCATACCAAAATTAGGGTTTTTCTTAGAATTTAGGTTTAAGCCCAATTTTCTAATGTAAGAGCCTAGGTTCTCACACTTAACCCCTTTTGATTAAACAAAAATAGAAAACTCAATTATCTCAACAAGTCTAATATTAAGAACTTGATGTATCTATGTAGCATACCCATTATCAATAAATCCAAGAAGAAAGAGGGAGAATTATTATCAAGAATTTTTCCAAGAAACCTTAATGACATCCAAAGATGCCTCAAAGATCATTCTCAACGTTTTTACATCATACCTAATGAAGATCTCAAAGTTTGGTAACATACCTTTTGAATGAAGTGCATGATCCTCTTTGTTACCTTTGATTTGTGCCCTAGCTTTGCCTCACCCCATGAAAACGAGTTTACTCACTCATTCTCTAGCGAAAAACCTCCATTGAATGATAAGAAACAGAAAGCATGCAAAAAGAATAGAAGAAAAAGAAGAAACTTTAATGAAAGATTGCAAAAACTAAAGATTCTCTAAGGAGGAATTCATTCCTTGTTTGATCAGCCCTAACTCTATTAAAGGGGTCAAAATAGATCTTGGGGGTATTTTAGACCTGTTACAAGGATCCTAGAGTGATTGCAATCCAAAAATAGAGCCAATTTTCAAGTTTGAGTCGCAAAATTTCTTTTATGGGTGTTTCTAGGTGATTTCTTGTTGCCTTAGGAGAGCTACGCGAAATTTTCACATATCTATAAGAGGCAGTGCAAAAATTCTATTTTTGGAAAGTTTCTATTTTTAGATGGTTTTTATTTTTGGTATGTTCCACATTTGGCATTTCTTCATTAACATGCTCCTTTTGACTTCCCATTACGTCCAATCATCCTTTTTAGCCTACGATTCTTCTGAGTTGATCCCCAAATCTTCAAAACTTGGACTTGGGGTCCCATGATCACCTCATTGCTAATTCTCATGCGTTCCAAGAGTCGAAAAAGCTAAAAATGTCTATAAAACACTATAACTCAAGCAAAACATCGCGAATAAGGTCAAAGTAGAAACTTGCATAATCGGTAAGAGACAATTTAGCACAAAAAGGGCTTAAAATGAAAAGGCGTAAAAGTACTTTGAGTAGTTATCATATAAGAACAAAACCTTTCGCCATGGAATGGTCAGATGGTGTTTTGCTAACCATTAATCAAGATATTTTATCCTAGAAGATAGACGTCGTCGTGACATTCTCCAAACACTAGAGGAGACGATGAATATGTTTTAAAGAGATTGTGGACTCCTCATAAGACTCGGCTTTTTGATATATGGCCTTCTTCTTCTCTTTTTGTTTCATTTTCTAACCGGATTTTGTGTGACCATCTTACAGGTATTCTATCTTCAATAAATAAAGGTTTTGTTGTGTTGTAGAGGCAATATTCCAACAAGAGCTTCCTCTCTTTCATTGTTCACAAGTAGCAAGATCATTATTTAAGTTAATAAGCAAAAGATCTTAACTGTATGAGACCTTAAGATGTTTCAAATACGTTCTTCACCATAAGGAATTGATCTAGAAACATCTAAATCAAGTATGAGAGGTATATCTTCATATATATAAGTGAATAATGGTTTCTCAAGGAGATCATGCATTAAAGGTGTGACAACCCAAACCCAGTCCCATTGATCACCGTCAACTCCAGTGGAAACCTCGTGGTGTCTCATATCATGAGACCCATATATGAGTAAAATGGACCAATAGCTCCATCATTATACTGGGTCCATACGGCCATTTAGACCATACATTTCTATAGATTCAAGAGTTATTACATCACTCCTAATACAAAACATATGGGTTAAAACTAGGCTGCTCTAATAGATAACAAAAACAAGAATCAAGGCTACACCGCCCAAGCTTCATAATCCCGCCTAAGGAAAGGCCATCTTCCGTGACTACCCCGCACTGAAAAGGGGGTCCCCAAGGATTCGGTGAGCTAACGCCCGCAGAGATAAATCCTATAAGGGCTATTTCCTACCTAGGGTGCATGCAAATGATCATTTCACAAATAAAAACCAACAACCAATCCGTGCATACATGTTTTTTAATCCTATAATGGAAAAATCTACATGCATGTATGAGACGACATCAGACACGGCCTAAGTACCGGTCAACTCTCCGACCCACCACCTAACGCAAGTGCCAATGGAAATCGGATCGAAGTCAATTCCGAATTTATTCACAACTCGTAGTCTGGCGTGATGGCTGATGAATTCCGCTTCGTGTCTTTTTAGGCACAGCTTTTCTGTGGTCTCACCGCGAGTCTCTTACACTCCGACATTTTTCTGGGCTTTCTAATTCAAGTGGATACGCTGTCAACCAAGTTTTCGTGATTTTCACCCGAGGGGGTATCTATCCTCTACTTGCTACGCCCGACACATTTCATTTTCCATTCTCGTTTAACACTATGGAACTCAATTTGACTGGCCCCATTCCCAAGCCCACACGATTCAACACCGAATGCAAGGCTAAATCGCACGCCATGTACACACTCTCATGTAATATGGTGTTACCGCACACCATCGTAATGCAATTTGTGCATCGTGACTAAACCCATGACCAATGTATGAAAACCTCTACATGGACACTTCACACCGTACACTATGTGTGTGTTATGAACATCATGTCTAATGCACACAAGATTTCATATATTTAATATACATGCGCCATGTTAATATTCCACATATTCAAATCAAGACATCACATAAGCATGCACTAACCGTATTAGTTCTTAAAATTCTTCGCATGGCATTCATATATAATAACAAAGCCAACTTTGATTTTCGCCTTAAACTCGTAAAAATAAAGACATACAATAACATGCACAACCATATTAGTTCCAAAAAATTTCGCATTCAAGTAATAACAAGCCAACTTTGATTTTTAGTCTTAAACCTAGAACAGCACTTACACAACATGCAATAACCATATTAGTTCCAGAAAATTCTGCATGCTAATATTCACACAATTCGCATGTTATTCATCACCATCGGGGCCTCCAGAAATTCTGCATGTTAATCATGCATGAAAGCCCATAAAATTTCATGTTTTTCTATGCATACAATAATACACCGTTGAGTTTTGTCTAGTCAAAAACCTAGAACATTCTGCATAAAAGTATTATGCATACAAGGATACACCAAACTGAGTTTTCTTTGATCTAAAAACCTGAAACATTCGCATGTTAGTCATGCATGAAAATTATAAAATTTTTGTATGTTTTTCATGCATGGTCAATACACTAAACTGAGTTTTCTTCGGGCCTAAAACCTAGAACATTCTGCATGTTAGTCATGCAAATCAACCATACACCAAACTGATATTTCTTTGATCTAAAAACCCAAAAAGTTTTGCATGTTTTTCATTCAAACTCGTAACACCAAACCGATATCTTCTTCACCTTAAAACCTAAAATCCCGCATGTTTTTCATGCAAATCAAAATCAACCATACACCAAACACATACAACATCATCATGCTTGTATCTCATCAGGATCAACAAAACCATTTACAGATTTTTTTAACTGCATATAACCAAGACCATTTCCGCATTTTTTAATCCTCATGATAAATCGGGCTTCATCATGCCATTTGCATTTTAATTCTCATATAAAATCGCTTCAATAAGGCCATTTCCAGATGAAATAAATCAGTTTCAACAAGGCCATTTCTAGATTTTAATCCCCATAAATCAGTTTTAACAAAGCCATTCCGCATTTAAATAACCGCCTAACAAGGCCATCTCAAGATTTTAATCTTTAAAAATGGATAAACAAAACAATTCTAACATCACCGCTTTTTAGAATTGTCATTCATCCAAATTTCACTCATGGATTTACTCTGCCCTGTCATCAAACAACTCTTTAGACAAGATATAACCATAGAGAAGTCCCATACCCGTTGGAGTGCGATCAACAGCCGATGAACTCCATTGTACACTTTGAACCGTAAAAATGCCGTACCGGTTCTTTGTTTTTGCTTTTCCCTTCTTCCTTTCCTCTTCCCTTCTTTCTTTTCTTTTCCTTTTTTTTTTTTTTTTTTCTTTCTCCTTTCTTTTCTTCTCCTCTTCTCTACTTAATTGTTTGCCATCTCTCCTCCAACTACCAAATTGGTTTCAATCTAGGAGCACACCTAACATCCATTTGTTTGACACTTAGCCAATCAAGACTAGTGTTCTCCACATGCCACACACTTCAACCACTATACTCATGTACGAGGGCGGTCACGATTTGGCCCCCACCCAACTCATGGAACTTGCGGGCATGACACTCCTATTCACTCATGCCAAGTGTCTCCCATGGTGCCACATGGCACCCCACGGTCAGCCCATTCGCTCGTAACACGCGTGCAAAATCGTGACGCCTCGACTAATGCAGTCGCTTTGGTTCAACTAGATTTTGCAAGATGATTCTAACGGCGTGATTCGTTTCGTCATCCGAGGTCTAGAGAAAGACCCAGGATTTGTTGTACTGCCCGTAAGAATTACCGATTCACCATTTTCGTAAAAGAAAAATACGCTTCCTGCTCATTCTCCCCTGGGTGAATTGGTCCCGATTCCCACATATATAAAAATACAATCAAACATATGCATATGTACGCTCATTTAAAACATTAATGACAAGAAGACGCACATCTTCCATCAACAAAAGAAGGGATAGCTGGCACGCATGTCATCCTCGCTGGCTCCCATGTCGCCTCTCCTCGACTTCGGTCGCCACAACACCTTTACAAGCCCTCACGGTCTTGCCACGCAAAACCCGCTCTCGCCATCCATGATTTGACCCGTCCCTCCTCAAGGTCCCATCAAAGATCAACAAATGCTTTCTCCCAATCCACCAAGTATGAGCTTAGATCCGAGGTACTGGCTACGTAGACGTGAAACACCTCATGAACGCGACAAAACCCTGTGGCACGCCAACCGATACGCAATCCACGCCCACCTCCTTGAGCACCTGATGGGTCCAATGTACTTCGCACAGCCTTCGCCGTTTTCTCCGAATATGATCACCCTCTCTTAGGCATCACCTTCAAGAAGACATGATCACCCACCTCGAACTCCCAGAGGTCGGCCGCCGTGAGCACTCACAACTCGCCGGCCTGAGTGCAAGGGAGACGCTCCCGATCATACCCACCTCTCCTCGAGGTGCCTCAATCAAACTGACCAAGATGGAGCCTTCCACCTCCCGTCCAACATAGGTGATTCACATGGCCTCCGTGAATAGGGTGCCATCTGAATACTCGCTTGATAGCTATTATTGTAGGCGAACTCTACCGAGGGCAAATGCTCCTCCCAGCTACCCTTGAGATCCAGGACGCATGCTCGTAGCATGTCCTCTAAAATCTGAATAGTTCGCTCTGATTGACCATCCGTCTGAGATGAAAGCGACTCATCGTGCCGTCCCCCATGGCCTTCCGAAACTCTTCCAATCGGCATTGCAAAACCGAGATCCCGATCCGATACTATGGAGACCGGAACCCATGCAACCGTACTCATCTCCCGTATATACAACCCGCACCTCCGCTGTGAAGGTCATCCGCATCGCCGAAAAATGTGCCGACTGTGAAGAGTCTGGCCCATCATAACCCATGACGATCATAAGCTCCGCTGGATGTCCATGGCAAGTGAGTCACAAAGTCCATCGTGATGTGCTCCTACTTCCACTCCGCTATCTCCAATGGTCGAGTAGCCTCACGGGCCGTGTCAAATTTGACCCGCTAGCACGTGAGACAATCACGAACAAAATCCCCAACATGCCTCTTCATCCCGCCCGCACACCGCGACGGCGTCATGATACCCTTCGCACCCGATGCACGAATCTGGGAGCAATAACCTGAGTGGATTCCTCCAAATCATCGACCGGGGACTACACTCCGCTTCTATACCCAAGACTAATATCTATGGACGGTCCACTTCGTCCCCATCAGAGACCTAACTGTATTTCGGGCCCCTATATTTGGGTCATCAGGAGATCTCACTACGACTGCAGAGACGGTATATCATATTTCCAGACCAGACCAGAGCCCATTATACCAAATCCCACTCAGACATCACCCACCCGAGGCACAGGCAAGAGATCTCTCTGCGGACTTCTGGCTAAGCGCATTACCACCACATTTGCCTTAATGATGGTAATGCAAAGTGAAGTCGTATCTTCCAAAAACTCATCCACCTACGCCTTCATGTTGAGGTCTCGGCCGCGCGGAAAATGTATTTCGACTGTGGTCTCGAAACACTCAACCGCCACCATATAAGTAGTGACGCCAAATCTTCGTGCAGCTAAGACTACGTGAGCTAACCCATGTCATGCGTGGGGTAATTTCGCCGTGATTCTTCAACCGCCAGAAACTTGCCACAACCTTCCCTGACCGTGATCGAACACACCCTTAGTCCGGTCTCGAAGCATCACAAGACACTGTGATACCTCCTCGTCCCTTTCCGGGACTATTAGGATAGGAGTTGAAGTAAGCCTCCTCTTCAATTCCTGGAATGCTCACTCACATGAGTCATCCCATACAAACTTGACCTCCTTCCGGTCAATCTTGTCACAGCGCCGCTAGCGTGAGAGAAATCCCCTATAAACCTCCCTGCATTACCCCGTCAATCCTAAGAAACCACGTATCTCAAGACTGACTTGGGTCTCTCCCAACCTCATCACAAATTTCAACCTTCCCCGGTCCACCGACACGCCCTCGGTTTCGACACCACGTGTCCCAAGAAAACCCACCCCGCAAGCCAAAACTCGCACTTACCGAATCCTGCATACAACCGATGATCCCTAAAAGCTAGAGATGATATTCTCAAGTGATCCTCATGCTCCACCGACAAGTAGATCGACGTCATCAACAAATACCACCACAAATTGATCTAAATAGGGTCAGAACACCCTATTCATGAGGCCCATGAATGATGCCACGGGTGCATCTGGCCAACCCAAAGGGCATCACCGTGAACTCAAAGTGCCCATACCGCGTCCTGAACGCTGTCTTAGGATGTCTCGCTCCCTAATCCCCTAACTGATGGTAACCAGTATAAGGTCTATCTTGGAGTAGACTTTGCGCCTCTCACCGATCAAAGACCATCAATCCTCGGTAATGGATAATTTATTTCTATTTGTAACCCCGTTCAACTGTCTGTAATCGACGATAGTCGGGCGGTCTTATCCTTCTTCTTCGCAAATAGAACCGGAGCACCCCATGGTGAAGTACTTGGTCTAATGAAACCCTTGCCCGTAAACTCCTCGTATCCGACCTTGAGCTCCAGGAATCTTCAACCGGGCGCCATCCCATGGAGTCATAGAAATAGCGACGCCCCGTGACGTAACTCAATGCGGAAGTCTACATCTCTGGAGGTGGTCCTGTGAGCCCGTCCGAAAAACATCCTCGCATTTCTCGCAAAACCAATTCGAGGTAGACTCATATCCCGTCTCACCGTCCCTCCAGTGGTAAGGCCAGCTAGCCAACCCGTCAACCGCCGCGGCCATCGTGAATTGCACACAGATGGGGTGAAACATCGCACCTATTCCCTCAAACACAACACAAGTACCGTCTGGTGTGTAGGTGGTAACTCTCATATGGTCACAATCTATGACAACCCGATGTGCCGTCAACCAGTCCATCCCGAGGATGACTAACTCTACACATGTCCATGACCAAGGTCCACCGAGTAGAATCCCTGAGACTTAACTCACATCCCCGACATATCCGATCAATTCTCGCCTTAGTCCCTAGGGGAGAACTCACATGCAATGGCTCGTCTAAGGTCACAACCTCTAAGCCTAATACTCTCACACAAGATGAAGCAATAAAGGAATGCGATGCACCTGAGTCAAATAACACCCCCTACCACGCGAGCAAAGAGAACGGTCCTCGAATCATCGACCGACCGCTGCCTCATCCTCGCTGGGGCAATGGCTAAGACACGCCGAGCCCCCGAAGTCCTCGTCCGTACACTCGCCCTCGACTCGACTCATACTCCGCCCTTTGCCTCATCTCGTGAAACACCACGCCTTGCCGCACCGAGATCGATACCCGCTCCTCGCCTGCGGTTGCAGTGAGGAACATACTCGAGTCTTCATGTCCCACCACATCTGGATTGTGGCGTCCCCCGATCTTGAAACCCCAGATCTCGAGGACGCTCGTCTCATGTGTCCCTTGTACGATGGCAAAATGGAAACATGTCATCTTCCCAACCCGACTGTAACTCAACCCGGGGCTCGCCCGTCACTACGGCCCCGCCCCTGAAACCCTCGTGGAATAGAAGTCCTTAGCTTCTTTCCCGAGCCTGAAGAAGAAGCTTGGCTCCCCCTCTTCTTATTACTAGCACCCGCATCTCGGATGCTACAAGCGTCATCTACCTCTCGCTCAATAATCAAGGCTGTACTAACCATCGAGTCCATATCTAGTAGGTTATGTCCTACAATCTTGCCCCTGATGGACAACTTTAACCCATCCTCGAACTTCCCGACTTTCGCCGCCACAAGGTCATAATCATCCCCCGGAACGGGCCAACTCATGAATCGCTACGCATTCAAGTACAAATATCTGGCCCCCGTCTCAACTCATGGAACTCTCGAGCCTTCGCATGTCTAGCGTAGTTCTAAAGTACTTCCCCATGAATATCCGCGCGAAAATCATCCCATGTCATAGTCTCCAAGTCCCCGAAGTCGTGGACTCACTCCCACCAGATTCGGGACTCTCACCTCGCCGAATGAAGCCAGCTGCATCCGAGGTGTATCCGAGGTGATCTCCATAGCCCGAAGAATCCTCTAAATCTGAAGGAGCCAATGGTCGACTACCATCGGGTCCCTCCTCCGTGAACGCTTCGGGCGATGGTGTGCCTTGAACCGGAGCACGCACCTCCCTGACTATAGCCGCATTCACTGCGGGGTCGGTATCGCGAAGACCCATGGCCTCGCAAAGCACCGCGATAAAAATGTGGGCGGTCGATCATCACCACGCGTGACGACTCTACGCCGCCCTCTACTTGCCATCTACAACAGTCAAATAGCAAGTTTAGAATCATTTTGTCTGTCTCCAGCCGCACACATGCCGACCAATACTGGGGACTTAATATCCCAAACCATCCGCTTGTTCCTTCCGAACTTGCTGTTACGCTTCAACCCTAGTGTTCAGATTTCCTATATACATTCTACCACGATATAATTCACGAAATTCTGCACACACAATCATGCACATACAATCAAAGCATAAACCGAAAAACACACAATGCATGTCAGGATCTAATCATGCGTCTCGTAGACTCTAGGTAACCACACCTACCTAGACCTTGATACCGAACTATGATCTGGATATCAATTTCCCGAGCACTGGGTAACTCTAACTCAAGCCCAACACCAAGCTATACCAGTCGCGATGTCTCTATTAATACTAACAAAGATGTCTTAAACCCATGCCCCACCAAGCCCTAGGTATTCGTATACCTAAGCTCGATACTGTCGTGACACCCCAAACCCGGCGGTCCCATTGACTACTCACAACCCCATGGAAACCCTGTGTCTCATATCAGAGACCCATACATGAGTAAAATGGACCAATAGGGCTCCATCACTACTCAGCCTCCATACCTGCCATTTAGACCACATTCTATAGATCTAAGAGTTATTACATCACTCCTAATACAAAACATATTAAAACCAGTCGCTCTTAATAGATACACAAAAAACAAGAATCAAGGCGCACACAAATCCGCCCGCTTCATAATCCTTGTGCCTCTAAGGAGCGTCATCTTCCTCGTACCGTCTGCACTCGAAAGTGGGGGTCCCATGATCTGGGTGAGCTAACGCCCAAGAGGATAAATCCCTATAAGGGCTATTTCCTACCTAGGTGCACATGCAACATCATTTCACGGGCCAAACTAACAACCAATCCGTGCATACATGTTATCCTATCATGGAAAAAAAACTACATGCATATGACGACATTGTACATGGCCTGGCACCGTCAACTTCACCCACCACTAACGCAAGTGCCAATGAAATCAGATCGAGTCAATTCGACCCCATCTCACAACTCGTAGTCTATGGATATTTATTTAATCGCCAGGTCTGGGCAATGAGCTTTTCGGGTCTCACCGCTAGCCCTTACACCCTCCGACATTTTTCAAGCCACGGTGATACTGCCTAACCAAGCTGTGGATTTTCACCGAGGGGGTATCTATCCCCTACTTGCTACTCGACACATTTCATTTTCCATTTTCGCTAACACTATGGGAATCTCCAATTTGACTTCGCCCCCATTCTAAAGCCCACGATTCAACACCGAATGCAAGTACAAATCAAGCAATGTGCAGACTCTCATGTAATATGGTACACGCACACAATGTAATGCACTTAAAGCATCAAGACTCAAACCTATGACTAATGTATGAAAAACCTCTACATATATCGCACCAGACACTAGTGTGTGTGCTATGAACACTCATGTCTAATGCACAGCAAGATTTCATATATTTAACATACATGCACATGTTAATATTCCATATTCAAATTCAAGATACATCACATAAGCATGCACTAACCGGGTTATTCCGCAGACTCAAGATATATTCACATAAGTAATGAATAAGCCAACTTGATTTTCGCCTTAAACTTAAAAACAAAGACATGCTAAATAAACATGCAATAACCATATTAGTTCCAAAATTTGCATTCAAGTAATAACAAGCCAACTTTGATTTTTAGTCTTAAACCTTAAAATAAAGATCAAGTAATAACATGCACAACCATATTAGTTCCAAAATTTCATATGTTAATATTCATACCCCGTATGTTATTCATCACCATCGGGCTCCATGAAAATTCAGATGTTAACATCCATAATCTTTAATTAATATTCACACTCGCATGTTATTCATCGCCATCGGGCCTGTGAAAAATTTCAGAGACAGCATGATTCCACACTTCATATTCATCACCATCACCTATTAGGCTCTATAACATTCACACTCAATTAATATTCCACAATTCTGCATATATCTCATCAACCATCATTCCAGGAAATTCTCAGATGTTAATCATGCATGAAAGCCCATAAAATTCCTGTAAGTGTTCTTTCTGGCGCATACAATAATACACTGCCGAGTTTTGTCTACCAAAATCAGAACATTCCGTGCATGTTAGTCATGCATACAAGGAAACACACCAAACTGAGTTTTCTGTGATCTAAAAAACCCAAAACATTCGCAGATGTTAAATGGCAAAGAAAGCCCATAAAATTTTGTACTGTTTTCTATGCATACAATATACTCAACCGAAGTTTTCTTCACAACCCAGAATATTCTGAAGAATGCAATCAACCACACCAAACTGGAGATCTCTTCAATTTAAACCTGTAAAGTTTTGGTATGTTTATCCAAATCAGAACACCAAACTGACATTCTCTTCAGCCTAAAACCTTAAAATCCGGCGTTTTCATGCAAATCAAAATCAACCATACACCAAACACATACAACATCATCATGCTTGTATCTCACAGATCAACAAACCATTTACGATTTTAATCCGCATATAAATCAAGACCATTCCGCATTTTAATCCTCACATAAACGCCAATATTACTTCCAGATTTGCTTCTGAATTCTCATATAAATCGCTTAACAAGGCCATTTCCATTTAAAATAACCGCTTTCAACAGCATGGTCATTTCAGATTTTAATCCCAAAATCCACACAGTTTAGCTCTGTATTTAAATAATCACTGGCCACAAGGCCATCTCTAAGATTTGACTTAAAATGGATAAACAAAAACAATTTAACATCACCATTTGCCAGAAATTACTATTCATCCAAATTTCACTCGCATGGATTATCAGCCTGCCATCAAACAACTCCTTAGACAAGATATACACCTATGGTAGAGGAAGTCCCATAAATTGTTGAGGTGCATCAAACACTCGATGAACTCCACAAAGACTCCTTGGAACCGTAAATGCCATTGTTTTTAAGCTTCCTTCTTCCTTTCCTTCCTTCTCTTTCTTTTCTCTCCTTTTTTTTTTCTTTCTTTCTCCCTTTTCTTTCTTCCTTCTCCTCTTTTCCCTTCTTTGGCGAATTGTTTGCCATCTCTCCTCCAACTACCAAAATTGTTTCACCCTAGGGGAGCACACTCACATCCATTTGTTTGACACTTGTCACCCAGACCAAGTGTCTCCATGCCACAACCCTTCAACCACTTTCATGCTCAAGTGCATGAGGGTGGCTTGACATTTGGCCCCACCCAACTCATGGAATCCTAGTGGGCATGACATTTGGCCCACTCATGTGCCAAGTGTCTCCCATGGTGCCAGCATGGCACCACTGGCCGTCTCAACTGCCTCGAATGCAAAATCGACAAGCCTCAATTCGACGTTAGCCGCTTGGTTCAACTAGATTTCGCGAGATGATCTAAACGGCGTGATTCGCTTGCCATCCGGAGGTCTGTAGAAAGATCTAGGTTTTGTCCGTACCGCTCCTGAAGAATTATCGATTCACTCATTTTCTTAAAAGAGAAAATGTTTTTCCGTTTCAACAAAAAGGACTCTAACAATGACGCTTGTCACACTAGTATTGTTGATTTGATTGGCATGGATGTTGATGTTATGTCGATTATTCAAGAGGATCATTGTCTCTCACGCGTATACTAGTACTATGGAGGAGGTCGGTCGCTAGCTTAGCTAATAGTTAATTGACTGCCACATGTTTGAGGTCGATGAACTTCTCAAGGAGGAGGTGGAGATATTAATCATGATCAATCCATCTCCTCATCAATGTAAACATCATACCCACGATCATTACTAATCTCTTTAGATTGAATTATAGTATAGCCTCCTACCTGTTTAGACCTACAATTGGTACAATTACCATCTTAATTTTCAATACAACCCTAACTTCTTTAAACCCATAATTAGTACAATCGCTCATTTCTTTGAACTCTACACCGATATAATCCCCAACCTCTTTAAAGTTTAAACCCACTATTAGTAAGTAATATCTCTTCAAACCCACATTTTGGTACCCCTTACCCAATAAAGACCGGTTTAAAATTTTGATGCTCCTTAGCTGATCACTAGACCTAAATTTAGGACATTACTGCATCTAATGAACAAAAATCGATTTTTCGGGCCGATTTTCTCGGCTTAAAATCGGCCGGGTGGCATGGAACACTTAATAAAAAACGTTAAAATCTGCAAAAATCGAAAAATCGCCAATTTTTCATGAAAATCCGAAAACTGATATTTTCCTAAAAAAACTGATTTTTCCCGAAATTTGGGGTAAATTATATTTTAGGTCACTAAGGGAAGAATTGGGTATTTAGCCAAAACAGTTGTAATTAAAAGTGTATTTTTTTGGGAAAATAATCTTATGTTATAATTATCACAGTGGGTCCCACTGTCTCTCTTTTACTCTCTTTCACATGTACCTCTCTCCCTTTCAAATCATTCCCACTCCCTCTCAAAATACGATATTTTTCGAATTTTCGATTCAAAACATTTAAAATTACTGGAAGGCTAATCCATCCAAAATACCCTGCTTTCTAAGACCCCTCTAACTACTAAGCCACTGGACACACTTATATACTTTGCAAACTTTTTTTATTTTTCTCTTATTATTTATTTTGCTCATAATCCCTTTATATTATTTTTTTACTGCTTTTATTTTTACATTATAACTTATAATATTTTAAACAACATTAATTAAAACGAAAAGAAATAAAATAATATCATTTAAAAATTTTAAAATTATAATATATAATATTTAATCTCATTATCTACATAATATTTTATATAATAATAACAAAACAAATAAATAATATCTTCTTTAACATAATAATATTCGAATAATATATTAATACAATATATTTAATTTAATAATTATATTAACCATTTGATTTTAATCTAATTTTAATTAAACATTAATAATTTCTCATAATCTATATAATTAAAATATGAAAATTTAATAATCGATATTTTTGTAAAATATCCACCGATATTTTACCACATTTCAGAGTCAAAACTGAATTACCGATATATCGCCACAGATATTTTGATCCTCGTCAGACTGCCAATGATGATATCCACATACATGATAACTTACTTCACAAAACTGTGCCATATATTTATATTTATTCGGAAACTTGTGAAGATTGTCACATCTGCTCAACTATCCTAAACAAGTTTAAGGAATAGGTGTAACCCATGTTAATATAGCTTGCTAAGCTCTATCACAAATAGACGTTTATCAATGCCACGTATGAGAGTGTATACTTTTTTTCCCAACTATGTAATTAATTGGTAAGTAATTTTTTTTTTATGACTTTGATGAATTTTTTTTAATTAATACATTTTGGTAATAAATTTTTTTAAATTAATTTCATCAACTAATTTTGAAATATATCTTCAAGACATATATGTAGTGTGTGAAAATAATAGCTTTTTTCACATGAAATAATATTCATACATGTTAAATTAAACAAAAATCTATAAATAAAAATTTAAGAATATACTATTATTTCAGTAAATTTAAATTTGTTAAAATAAAAATAAATTAATATCTTTAACGTACAACAAAATAAATATATTTTTGTTTTAAAAGAACAAATTAAATATCTTAAGTTAATAAATCAAACAATTTGATATCTTATGACTTTATTATTTTATGATAATAAACTTATTGATAAATTGAAAAGAATAATTGTATTATTATTTTTATCGATTTGTCTTTATGTAATATTAGATCCCTAAGTTGAAATAAGTATATATTTTTAATTTCAGCAATAATTTTTATTTGATGTTTTCTAAGTTGAATAGTGAGATTTCTATTGATAACTGAGGCTTGAGTTCAAAAATAAAGTTATAATTGTGGTTGAGATTTTGGTTAAAGATGAAGATTTAATGGACAATTAGGGTATATTAAGGAAAGAAAAAATATTGAGAGAAATTATTTTCTTATGTAAAGTTATTTAATGAAAAATCAAAAATCTAAAACAAAATCAAATATAAATAAAATTACTCATAAATGTACATATTTTTAAATTATTTATGTCACGCCTCGAAACCTGATCTAGGGACATGATTGTCATTTTACATCTCAAACTCAAAGGCTCGAAGTACGAAACGATGCAAATTAAACCTTCATCTTGTAACTAGATTTTTTTTCCAATTACCAAACATTTTTCAGCAGAAAACGCGTTAACTCTAATTCATCAATTCTCCAATCAAATCACACAATAAAATAATAATTCCTAAATCAATCAAATAAAGCTGTTCGTAATATAACAACATTTAGAATCTCAACCAACTTTGAACTCGACAAAAAATGTACATTATTATCCGCGACTTTCTTAATTAACTTTCAAAACCAAACATGAACTTATTAGTTCAAGTCCAATATAAAATTCTAATCAAATCCTAATGATTATATATCCCTAACCTAAGTATCACTCATCACGGAAACTAAAGATACTTGAAAAGATGTCGATGAATGAGAGTAAGCTTAAAGCTCAATAAAAAATATTAATACAATTTCATGGATCAAAAGTTTCCAATCATATAACAAATCAGCAATATTTTTCTTTCTATAAAACCTTCATATTTAAATGTGGTAGGACATTCAAAATTTTCATCAAAACATTCTCAATTCCATTTCAAATCGATTTCATATCAAATATGATACAAACAATTTCATATCAAATTCGAATATAACATTTTCATATCCACTTTAAATAAAAAAATTTCACATCAATCCCAAAATTAAATACATTTTTCCTTTAGTTAACAAATATTAAATAGTATCCAACCAAGGGATATTTCTAAATGGGAACAGCCATGTGGGACTTCTTTCAATGTACAGCTATAAATCGTCTTTAAGCAAAACTAATCAAACACTTCTGGGGTGATTAGTGAATTCTAACTAAAACCCTAGAGGTTAGGGTTCAAATCAATTACATTCGTCATCAAGGAATGTAAAGATCAACTATTATTCCCGTTGACAAGGGCCGAATAGTGTAAATTATTATTCTCGTTGATGGGGCCGAACTAACCAGGGTCAAATATTTCATTCAAAAATTCAAATCACTAGACATCATATCTCCATATTTTATATCATAAACAAAACAAATATCAAAGGTACTTTTATACAAAATCATTGTTTGATCCATGGATAATCAAATAAATAAAAATCAAAACTTTTTATAAACCAAAATGATTTATAATTTAGTTCAAAACTTTTCATCATCAAAATAACATAAATACAAATCATTACCTTTAAGAAAATCTACATTAATATCCCATAACTCAAAGGAGTGCTCAAAGACTGAAAGAGGAATTTCACCTCAAATAAATATTTCACCTAAGATAATAAGAAAGAAACTATCATCATTAACTATTTATATAAAATTGTAAGTTTAGGGATCCTAAAACTTTCCTAATTTGATATTCTTAGCAATTGTATTATTTTAACTTTCTAATCCATAATAATAAAACTTAATGAGTTTCTAAATATTTTATAAAATTTGTGATTTATAAAGTTTATCCTATCAACATGATTTTATTATTCACCTCAAACATATTCACAACTTTTCAAATGATAACTATTTAAAATAGGTAGTTTTTCAAATTTTTATAAATCTCATATTCCTTTATGATCTTATTTCAATAATTTATTTTTATTTTTTTACTCTTAATATAAACTAAATCTTTCACTATAAAGAAATATTTTTAATAATATTTTATAAATTATATTATTACCCACTAATCATCTTAGTCTTATTATCTTACAATTATCATACTTGACAACAAGTATTATTAGCGTATCTTATTTCCTATAATTGCTCAATAATTACTCTAATTATATTCTTTATCTAAATAAATTTTCAATTCTTAATAAAATATTTACTTACCAAAATACATATACCTTCAAATACTTATCAAATACATAGATTTATAAAACCTTAGCTTCTTCATACTTATCATATTTGTTAAATATTATTTTCTTTCAAAAATTATCCTCAAATATTTGTTTCTTTTTTGTTTTGCTAAAACAAATCTTGAATATCTAACACTATTCTTTTTTTTTTCAAGCATCCATCATGAATCGAATTTCCTACGCATCTCATACCTAGGTTTTCAAGACCTACTCTATAAGAGTTTTTAAGCCTGATAATTTTAAAAACAAAATTAATGATATCAACCATACTAAGTCCTTTTGGCTTTTACTACATATCCATTTTTGGCTTTTCAAATACTCGGATCAAAATCATGCCAAGATTTCATTTTGACTTTTCAACTTACTTTTCATATACTGCAGATCATCTCTACTATTCCCACTTTTTTTGTTGTCCCTTATTACCTTTATTTCTTTTTTCTTTTTTTTTTTTCATTCACAATCTCATATCATACGGTAAACACATTTTTTTCTTTTTTCTTTTTTCTTTTTTATATTTACAATCTCATAGTCTATGGTAGTTTCCTACTTTTATTTAACTTTTTCAGTCTCATACTCAAAGCAATTTGATACGACACCACCAATCATTATTTTATTTTATTTTTAAAGAACAAGAGTTGAATCTAAATCCGACTTCTTCAGGGTTAATCTAAACTTAAAGAAAAATAAAGAATTTACATCAAAGAAATCTGGAAAAATAAAATAATGAAGATCTTACATTTTGAATTACTTCTTCAACCTTATATCTAACATCATAGGTTTTTCAGGATTTTACGAACAAGAAAAAAACTCCTTAGGAAAGAACAAAAATAATATATATATTTTTCGATTGACTGTAATAAGATTTAGGGAAAAATGTTACCTTTTGTCTTCAAACCCTAGATCAAACGATTTAGGTTTCGCATGGTTCTACTATCAAGAGAGGGAGGCTATGCAGGGAACATAAAAAGGGTTTATTAATAATAATTTTATTTTCTATTTATACATAGGGTTCCTTAGGAGAATTACTTTTATACTGTTATTCTCATTTAAAAGAATTATGTTATTCTAATTTTTGCACTTTGAAGAAATATGGGTTACTACAATTTAATCTTAATATTTATGAGTAAAAATAAATAAAATAGATTTGAAACAGCAAATAAAATGATATCTCGGATTTCACTCCATCTTTATTTTTGTTTTTTTTTTCTTTTCTTCTACTATTTTTTATTTTCTTTCTTTCTCTTTTTCACTAATATTTTGGAAAACTTGTATTTCATATTATGAAAGAGACTTATGTTATTATTGAAAGAGTTGAGTATATATATATATATATAGTATATAGTATATATATATATATATATATATATATATATATATATATATATATATATATATATATATACACACACACACACAATTAATATAAGGACAAACTAGTAATAGCATAAAACCAATAAAAGGAAACCCTAAATATACTCTAATACATCCCACAAGATGGTGTGTCATAAATAACATCAATCTTGTTACAAAGGTAAAAGAGGCGAAACCGAGATAGAGGTTTGGTGAGTGCATCAGCAAGCTAATCACCAGCGGAGACATGAACAACACTCGGCTCAAACAACTGAACCAGGTCACGAACAAAATGATAATCAATCGCAAGGTATTTCATGCGAGAATGAAAGACAGGATTAGTAGAGATGTAAGTGGCACCAAGGTTGTCTAAGAACAAGGTAGGCGACAACTGCATTGGTGCAAGAAGTTCCGAAAACAGTGATTTGACCCATTGCAATTCGACAACAACTACAATTGCATGATACTCGACCCTAGTGGAAGAACGAGCAATCGTGTGTTGCTTTGTAGAACTCTAGGAAATTGGATTAGCACCAAGGAAAATAAGAAAATCACTTGTAGAGGTATAATCATCTAGGTTACCAGCCCAGTTCGCATTAGAGAAACCATGCAAAGTTAGAGCAGTGTCTACAAGAAGTCAGATACCAAGGGATCTCATGTCATTAAGGTAATGAAGGACGCTTAATCGTCTCCCCCAATGGTGTTCGGATTTCCAAGCAGTGAATAAACCGAGAGTTTATCAAGGTAAAGGAAATAACCGGGTCGAGTCATCCCGAGATGTTGAGGCCAACAACCACCCGATACTCATGGTGGCATTGATTGGTGCACTTTTAGCAAGCCGTAGGAAGCGACCTACGTAGCGGGTAGAGACAGGTTTGGAGTCTAGCATGTTATGTTTACTCAGAAGATCGATAACATACTTGTTCTGAGATAGTAGAAGGCTCATTAAAGTGGCCAAAGCCTCAACTCCACAGAAGAAAGATAGCACCCTAAGATCCTTTGTGGAGAATTTAGAGTCAAGTTATCGAATAATATTGTTGACAAGTGAGTCTCACTAACTGTAATAATCAAATCATCAACATAAACCAAGAAATAGAGGAGCGCATAACCACGAGAGTAAACAAAGAGGGACGAGTCTGCACCAAATGTGACAAAGCCGAGAGAGAGCAAGAAGGTGCAGAGCTCCTAGTATCAGGCTTGTGGAGCTTGTTTAGCCCATAAATAGCCTTGTGTAAGCAACAAACATGATGCAGATATTTGCATGCCTTGCGACTACGCCATATAGACCTCATCCGTAAGATGCCCATCGAGAAAGACATTATTTACATCAAGTTGACGAATTTCCCACTTACGATTGAGTGCAATGCTAAGCACAGTACAGACGGTGATGGGATTTATCACGGGAATGAAAGTCTCGTGATAGCCTATGCCTAGCTGTTGGTGATAGCCTTTAGCAACAAGGCGTGCTTTATACCATGCAATAGAGCTGTTGGGATTTTGTTTGATGAGAAACACCCATTTGTTGCCCATTACATTATGCCCCGGTCTCGAGGGAATTAGAGCTTAAGTATTGTTCCATATGAGAGCATCATATTCTCCTTGCATTGCCTTAGCCCACTTAAGATCCTAGAGAGCTTGGGCAATAGTGTAGGGTTCAGTGACAGTTGGAATTATGGTTGAGGCCATATTTTGGGTTAGATTTGATGATGCCATTTTTAGAGCGAGTTTGCATAGGATGATGGTTTAGTAGGGGAGAGGGAAAAGGTGGAGTGGTGGGGGAGTTGGTGGGAATGGGGAAGGGGTTGGGAGAATGACTAGGTAAAGGAATGAAGGGGGTTAGACCCAATATACCAACAGATGGAGAAGTCCACTAGAATAGGGTTGGCGAGGTCAGAGATGCAGGTTAATGGGAGAGGACGGGTGGGGTGGTGGGGAGGAACGCAGTAGTTCAAGTGAGGTCACTGGGCATGCTGGGGGGAGATGCAGCTCGACGAGGGATTCGGTGGGTGATGGTGATGATGAACGCAAAGAATCTCTGCAAAGCTCTGGTGGTACGGTATGAGATCTCAACTCTACGAGAGGACAAGCAAAGTATGGTGATGAACGCAGCACTGGTAAGGTCGGTGGAAAGGGTATGGCATCCAGCTCCTGAGGACAAGTAGTGATGGTGAACGCTTAGGGCTCTGAGGTCAAAGGGTATGGATAGGGAGATGCAACCAACGAGAGTGATTGTGTGGCGATGACAAGGAATGCAACAATTCGGGTGAGGTCAATGGTATGGGTAGGACAAAGGGAGGGGGGGGAGTTGGATAGTCGCACGAGGGGAACAATGAAGTGGGGAGTGCAGAGTTTGTGTCTATTACCTGTGTAGTGGAGGTAGAGAGGGAAGCGAACTGGAATACATTTTCTACAAACTTGACATGACGGGACACAAAGGTTTTTTTGAGGGTAGGGTCAAAACAGAGAAAGGCACTATGAGTGAGAGAGTAACAGAGAAAGAACAAAGACTGGATTTGGGATCGAGTTTGTAGGAAGAATAAGGACGCAACCAGGGAAAACACAAACAATCAAAGTCATGGAGTTTAGATAGGTTAGGAGCTTTGTTGAATAACTTTTCAAATGAGGAACCAAGGGAAAGACCAACTTTAGGCATTTTGTTTATTAAACCGTAGCAAATGCATACATCTAGAAGGTGAGAGGAATGGATGCATGATACAGGAGAGTGAGACTCGTTTCGACAATATGTCGATGCTGGGGTTTAGAATACTCATTATGTTCAGGAGTGTGGGGAGGTGTATGAGATGGGTTATACCATGAGTCGCAAGAAAGGACTTAAGGGCTAAAAATTCGCCTCCATTATCTTTGTAAAGTGTTTTAATGGTGGTGGTGAAATAGTTTTCAACAAGTTGCTTAAAGGTGACAAAGGTGGAATGAACATCCAATTTCCGACGTAATGGGTAAAGCCATATATACTTTGTGTAATGGTAAACAAAAATAACATAGTAGTTAAAATCATCGAAGATCGAATCAAGATAATCCAAACGATCAGAGAAACATATCAAGAGCAGGTGAGGTAATGCTTGATTTAGCAATAGATAACTTGTGGCTTTCATTAATATTGCCAGAGGAATAAGAAAAGGAACATAAATGGTCATCGGGAAAGGAAATATTTAGAACACTTAGAAATTTGTAAAAAATATGTAAAGACGGATGACCTAGATGACAATGCCACATGGAGATAACGAAAAGTGAGGACCGAACTGAAGAAGACAGAACTAGGGTGGAAGACCAAAGGCGGACTGACTTCGGCCAATAATAGACACCGTCTCTATGCTGCCCGCAAACCAGGGCAACCCCCGTGTGACAATCCTGCATTTGAAAGAAATAGTAAAAAAACATGACATTAATAGGGTTATCGACACAAAGGATAGAGACAGAAATAAAGTTTTTAGACATTGCAAGCACATGTAACACATTAGTAAATAATAATGGTGTAAGTAGATGATTGGAGTGAATCACGCATGCATTTCGGTAAAATTTCTATGTATTTTTATAGCTCAATTGCATGATTCACATTCATATTCACTAATATTGCGCTAATCCCCTATACTATAATGTTTTTTTAGGACATGTCGATATTGGAATAAAAAAGGAAGCTAAATAATAGAAGAAATAACCAAAGCAGAGAAAGCAATGAGAAGTGCAATGGAGCCTCGAGTATGAAGCAGCGAGGCACTCCACGCTACGGCATAGCGCTGCGCAGTAGTGTGGATGCCCTACGCTGCAGCGAACCAGATTGGCGGATTCTAGAGGCCTCAGGTACGCCGCGGCGTAACGAAGTCCTCTTTCCAGACGTGAGTGTTAAAAACTCTAATTTTCTAGGCCATTGATGGGCTCGAATCCCGCGATATAAAAGGGAAGCAATTTTGAGGCAATAGAGGGGGATTGGAGGTAAACTTAACATAAGGAGAGACAGATAGAGAGAGATTGGCAGAGACAGATTATGAGAGATCGCGAAGACGGCTCCTTCTGTATTTCTTTTCCTGATTTGTTTGATGCTGAAAATCTTTCAGTATGTAATGAAAATCACTATGAACTAACTTTTCTCTCTAGGGTTTTGTCTACCCTAACTGCACCTTTATGGATTAATACATTAATTGTGCTTTATTTAATATTGGTATGAATTTGTATGGTTGCTTTACTCCTGAATTTAATTACATGTTATTATTTGACCAATTGTGGCATGCTAATGCTAGGAGTTTGATATCGAGAGAAGATGACTCATAGGGACATGGGTAAAGTAACACTTGGTCAATCAAGAAATAGAGATATTCCGCGTTCCAAGTGTAGCATCAGGGTTTGCACATTTATGCATCTTGGAGTCGAGGGTCGGCTAAAGATGCAATACAATTCCCATCATGTAGATAGGCAATATATCTCGAGAGAGAATATCTTGTAGGGACGATCAACCCGTTAGCATAAATCATATAAAATATTAAATAAATACGCTATCTAGGTTAAATTCCATCAAGTGTGGTAGGCAAAGGCAAAACCTTAGTTCTCTCATCATTATCTTAAATCAAATTTTTAATATTAGACTTTCCTTAAATCAGTTAATTTAGTCATAATTCGCTATAAGACTGGATCCAAATATTGTTTGTAGTCACTAAGCCGCATTCAAGATGCTTCTTCGTGGGAACGACACTTGACTAGCCACTACACTACGTGAACTCGAAGCATATACTTGCGCGTACGGGTCGGCATTTTTGCCAACTTTTAAACATTCACTTTCAACCCGTCAAGTTTTTGGCGCCGCTGCCGGGGAGAAGTTTAGTGTTGATATTGACAACAATGCCATAAATTGTACTTAGGATCAATTTTATTTTATTTAGTTCTTTTTACTTTTTTTTTTTTTGTTCTTTGTTTAGGTATTTTGCCTTATTTCATATGTGTTGTGACTTGGTCTCGACTTCATAATTTGTGGATTTCAAGAGCAATTATTTCAGATGCAAAGACAATCAGAGAATTACTCGATTCGATCCTCGAACTGTGAACGGATATTACATCGGACACGCGCAAAGAAGCACACACAACCCAATTTTAAATCATGCGTAATCAAGAGGATGAAGCGGCGCTCCAAGAAAGGAATGAACCACGTGGATCGAACGGATTCAGATCACAGAGATCAAGCCACCAAATCATTTCAGACAAATTGAGCACCCAGATATGCTACTCCTCGAGGAGTCTCGCCTACCACTCCATAATTGTTCACTACTATACGACGACCACCCATTCAAGCGAACAATTTTGAGTTGAAAGGAGTAACTCTGCAAATGCTCCATAATATACAACTCCATTGGTCGCCTGCTGAGAACTGAATGCACATCCGACAAGTTTTATCAAGTCTCGCAACACACCAAGTATAATGGAGTAACAAAGAAGTTTCCCAGATTGCGTCTTATTCCCACCTGGTCCTTAGCGATCAGCTACATTGCTGACTAGCCAACCACCGGATTCCATTACCTCATGGAACAACTTAGTGCAAAAATTCCTAACCAAATTTTTCCCACCCGCAAAGATTGCACAGCTGGTACAGGAGATTAACACATTTAGACAATTCGAGGGGGAGAACTTGGTCGAGGCTTGGGAGAGATTTCATGAGCTACTGAGGAGATGCCCACATCACAGGTTAACTAGGTGGATTCAGGTGCACACGTTTTATAACGATTTAGGCGATTCAGCTAGGACAATCATTGATGCCTCAACAGAGGGTGCCCCGATGAAAAGACTACGCATCAGCGAGTGAGATATTTGAAGACAGTTAACTAATACACACACCCTGTACTTCGAGATAGATCAGCACCTATGAAGTCCTTATCAAGAGAAATAATCGGTTCTCAATAACCCGTAAACCATGTCGCAGCTTAACTAAGCGCCATTAAGCAACAAGGTATAGTGAATGCGATTCAGAATAATCCCTGGGAGATATGCGAGTCTTGCGAAGGAAAACACAATACTATGGATCGTCGGGCCGGGCGCATGACAGAGCAAGCACAAGATGAATCAAGAGAATCAACAACAGCAGGGATAGTATGGAGGTAATACGTATCAGAAAAGGTACCGAATCAAAATCATAATCAAGGCCAGGGTTGGAGAGGTAACCAGAATAATCAAAGCAATTAATTATAATGGAGGAACAACCGTATCAAGATGCCACCACTTCAAGCGAGCAAGCCTCCACCTGAGAAGAAAGTGGATTTGGAAGAAGCCTTAGCCCATATGATGACTTCCCATAGCACATTTATGATTGAGACGAAGGCCACATTTCAAAATCAAGCTCAGCAACTACAAAACCAATCCACCTAGCTACAGAATCAAGGACCCAACCTTAAACCTCGAGTGAAAATAAAGCAAATGGCCACATCAGTTGGATCGAGAGGCAGTATGGATCATTACCTAGCAACTCAAAGGTGAACCCGAGACAAGAAGCAATGAATACAAAAGTCGTCACATTGAGAAGTGGCAGAGAATTAGCAAGATCAAGGCACTACAAGTGATAAGAGAGGTGTAAACCGAGAAGTAATCCGCACTGGCCAGAAATGACGATAGAAAGGGAAACGTACTCTAGGAGAAAAAGCAAAGTCTCTGTGGAAAAGAAACTGAGGCTAAAGATCAACCAACCACGATTGAACCCACTGTCCCAATTTCGTACCCTCAACGCCTGAAGAAGAATAAATTAGACAAGCAATTTACAAAGTTTATGGAAGTGTTCAAGAAACTGCATATAAACATTCCATTTGTTGATGCGTTAGAACAAATGCCAAGTTATGTCAAATTCATGAAGGATATACTGTCAAAGAAAAGAAGACTATCGGACTTCGAGACAGTGAATCTCACCAAGGAATGTAGTGTCATCCTTCAAAGGAAACTGTCATAAAAGCTGAAAGACCCAGGCAGTATTACTATTCCTTGTACCATCAGGAACTCCATCTTTGAGAGGGCCTCGTGTGACTTGGGAGCTAGTATAAACCTCATGTCGTTATCCATATTCATACTACTGGGATTAGGTGAAGCTCGCCCAACTACAATCACACTCCAGTTAGCAGACATGTCACTAAAACATCCCAAGGGGGTGATAGAAGACATTCTGGTAAAGGTAGACAAGTTTATCTTCCCGACATATTTCATCGTTCTAGACATGGAAGAAGATAAAGAAATACCCATAATATTAGGTAGACCATTTCTAACGTAAGTAACGATTGATGTGCACTGAGAGTTGAAATTGAGAGTGTAGGATGACAAGGCCAAGTCTAATGTGTTTGAGGTCGTGAGACACTTCTACAGAGAGGATACATGCTTCATGATAGGTGACCATAGAGGCTATAGTGTCTCAGCCAGTGGTCTCGCCGACCCTCTGAGACTAGCCACCCGACATGTGAGTGAATAAGAAGAACCTGGAGAAGAGGTCAAAGAGTGTGTAAAATGGATGGACTCCTTCAAAATTTCACATAGAAGGAAGAAGATGAACCCCTAGGCGAACAAATTGCCCAAACTTTGCCCATCCTTCGAACAACCACCCAAGATGGAGCAAAAGACACTACTCATCCATTTAAGGTATGTTATCTGGTGACGCTCCACCTTACCGCTGATTATTTTAAAGATTCCCGATGTTAGAATGTAAGAAGATAAGTTATCGAGAGTACCTCAGGATCACACCTGATGTTTACCGGTCTCCGTCGATTTAAAAGGGATTCGCCCGTCTATGTGTATACATCGAATTCTGCTAGAAGATGGTCATAAGCCTTCAGTGGAAGTACAGAGGAGACTGAATCCAACCATGAAAGAAGTATTCCGCAAGAAAGTGCTAAAGTGGCTGGATGTGCCAGGTAATTTATCCTCTATTTCCGACAAGCAGATGGGTGAATCTGCATGTGTTATGCCTAAAAAGGAGGAACAATGTTGATAAAGGTAATAATATATTACGCTTCTCTCTAGAAATAGTCACAGTTGAGAATTTTGTATCACTACCGAAATCAATAAGGCTACCCGAAAAGACCATTTTCCACCGCTATTTCCGGGATCGTATATTAGATAAATGGGCAGGCATGAATATTATCGTTGATGGGTATTCCGACTACAATCGTATCACTACACTCTGTGAGGATCAAGAGAAGACAACATTCACTGCCTTATGGTACATTCGCATTTAAAGTGATTGCCTTTGGCTGTGGTAATGCACCAAGCACATTTCGGGCCATTATATGATGGCCATATTCTCATATGTTTGGAAAAGATAATTATAGTGTTCACGGATGACTTTCGCATTTAACCTTGAAAAATTGTCTGAAAACCCGAGGGTCGATGCTTGCTTAGATGTGAAGAAACCAATCTTGTGTCGACTAGAGAAGTGCCAAATTTTATGGCACATGAAGGTATAGTACTGGGCAACCCGATTTCTGCAAAGAGGAACAGAGGGTCGACAAAGCAAAGATTGAGGCACAGAGAAATCTTCACACCATCACACAATAAAGGGCATACAGCTTAGACACACGTTAGTGAGGTTCCCTTATAGCATGCTCATAAAAGATTTTGCTAGGATTGCAAAAAGCTCCTTATCCAGCTTTGCTAGTTCAAGGGACACCATTTGATTTTGATGAGCAAGCAGGTGCAAGCTTTTTCAATCCTGAAAAATAGAGTGGCCCCCATAGTAGTAAAGACTCATTGACCTCCCATTCGAGCGAACGTATGATGCCGCGACTATGCGACGGAGCAGCGTTGTGGTAGAAAAGAGAAAGGATATTCCAGGTTATTTACTATGTTAGTCGGACTTTGAATGATGCCTAGCTGAACTATGCCACCACTGAAAAAGAGCTATCGCCATTGTTTTCTTGATAAATTTAGTCTCACTGATTGTTAATAAGGTAATAAGGCACACCGATCGTCGCCATTAAGTACCTAATGACTAAAAAGGATGCAAAACCAAGACTAATACGGTGGGTGCTCCTATTGCATGAATTTGACCTAGAAATCAAGGATAAGAAGGGAATAGAGAACCTAGTCGCAGACCATCTATTAAGATTGGAAGGGCCTAGAGACAAGGTATAGGTTAATGATGATTTCCCATATGAGCAGCTCTTAGTAATTGAAGACACAAAGCCCGTTCCATGGTTTGTCGACTATGTGAATTACTTAGTGGCCAAGGTCTCCTCCATTTTAGCTACTACCTAAAGAAGAGTAAATTTTTGCACATTCAAGCACTACTACTGGAAGAACCTATTTTATACAAAACATCAGGTGGATCAAGTGATAAGGCTACGATGTGTACCGTAAGATGAATGGTAGTATTCTAAATTACCGCTTACACACCTTATCAAAGTGGGACACTTTGAAGGCAATGACAAATGGCAAAGGCACTTCAATCAAGTTTCTACTGCCAAGATTAGTTTCAAAGATGTCACCGCTTGTATCTACTCCTCGCCATAAGTGCCAGAGAATGGGCGGTATTTCCAAATAGGGTGAGCCCCCCATGCGCACAATTCTAGAGGTTGAGCTATTTGATTTGTGGGGGATGGACTTCATAGGTCCATTTCCCTCGTCATTAAGTAACTTGTATATTCTCCTTGCCGTGGACTACGTCTCCAAATGGGTAAAAGCAATACCAACACACACTATCGATGCCGCGGTGTAGTCAGTTCCTTCCACAACCACATATTTACACTGGCTCAAGACTCCTCAAGCATTAATCACGTATGGTGGGTACTCATTTCGTGAACAAGTAAGGTCTTCTAAAATATAGAAGTAAATCGCACTTCACTCGCTTACCACCCGCAGGCAAATGGACAGGCCAAGGTGTCAAATCGGGAGATAAAGTCCATTCTGGAGAAAACAGTCAATAGTTTAAGGAAATACTGGTCAAAGAAGATTGATGATGCACTTTGGGCATACAGGACAACATTTAAAACCCCATTGGGTGTGTCGCCATTCTGACTAGTCTATGGGAAAGCCTACCATTTGCCAATGGAATTAGAACATAGAGCATACTGGCAACTAGGCTTCTGAACATGGATGGTAAGGTAGCTAGAGAGAAGCGGATACTACAACTTAGTGAATTAGATGAATTCCACAATGAGGCTTATGTGAATGCTCGAATCTATAAGGAAAAGACAAAAGTCGGGCATGACAGTTATTATTGTAAGTGAAGGAGCCTGAGTCGGTCAGCAAGTCTTATTGTTCAATTCTAAGCTGAAACTCTTCCCTGGCAAGTTAAAGTCAAAATGGTTAGGTCCGTTCACAGTAGTTCAAGTATTTCCTTATGGATGGGTTGAGATAATGCATCCAGAGAAGGGACAATTCAAAGTCAATGCCCAGAGATTGAAACCGTATTTTGGAGGAGAATTCCATGCATGAAGACAAGACACCATTCTAAGCACACTTAGGGCAGGACAGTAAAGGTGTGGAAGGTCACCAACGGTTCAGTTATTTTTTTCCGGTCTCAGTGTTGTACATGGCAGGAATGTTGAGCTAACGACATTAAACATCGCCCTTCTTGGGAGGAAACCCAAGTATTGTGAGATCCCCTTCTCCTTTGAACTTGCATTATTTTTGGTTTTTAAGCTAATGTTCTTCAGTGAGCTCTTTTGCTGACTCTTCTGCTTTTGTTATTTAACAGGGTGTCATAGCTTTTCTGTGTTTCTGGAAGTGCTGCCTGCTTCCCCACAGTGGGTTTGCATGTTTATTACAAAGGTGAGAGGGCCAAATTTTGTTTTAAAAAGAAAGAAAAATCGGGGACCATACCCTTTCAAAGATCAAACGCGGCCAGATCTCTACGCTCACGCATGTGAAAAAAAAAAAAATTTTGTTTCTAACTTTCGGGTATGCAGCAGTGTAGAGCCCTAAACCGCTGTGTAGCCCTTATCCAACTATTGGGTATGCATCGGCGTAGGGTACGCAGCAGCGTAGAGTCCTACGCCGCTACGTAGAGCCCTACGCCGTGGCGTAGTAGGCGCAAATTTTTAGTCTTTATAAATCTGACCGGTAGTTCACTTTCCCTCCACACGGATTTGGCCGCCCTTTCCTCTCCCTCTCTCGTTTTTTTGGGTGTTTGTAGATCTCTAGCCCTGGATCGACCACTCGCGGGCTCTGAATTCGGTCGACCCCCACCTAAAAGATAGCGGATCCGGCCTCCACTCCTCACAAGCCACTCACTCTCCAACAGATCCACATAGGTTCATTTCCTAAGAGGCCGAGCGAATCTATCACGAGTCCCTGTTCAACCGCTCGTTTGTCTTGGAACGCGGTTTTCCCACCTCCAATGCGTTCTTCAACTTCACTATCTAGAACCGTGGCTGGCAGACGCTCTGTGCACCCCCTGTCCCCGGAGTGGCCCTAATCATGCGGGAGTTCCATTATAATCTGCCTTTCAAGGTCGACACCACTGTTTTCGTCCGAGGCAAGTGGGTCGAGTTTGGTGCCCAAGCCATCAACCAGATTTACCGCCTCTGGTTGATGACGCATGCTAAGTGAGTATAGGAGCACTATTTCGTTAACACATTATGAGCGCTTGATGCAGGAGCTCACTCAGGGCAAGGGCGTGTGGAAACACCAACCATCGACGAGTGATTTCACCAATTTTCATATGCACTCCCTCACACCCGTGGCTAAGGTCTAGTATAATTTTTTATGTGTAAAAATTAAGCCTACCCTGCATCTTAGCACAGTTACGAAGGACAAGACGATCCTCCTATACGCCATGACCAAGGGCTTCCAGTTTGACATCGGGTCCATCATTGAGCGGGGGTTGATTGAGCTCCACCTGCGATATGCCCGGCCCCGATCCATCCCCTCACTCATTACCCGCTGATGCCTACCAGCCAGGTCCCATGTTAGACTGAGGAGCAAAAAGTACTTCAGCGCCACCCATACCACTACCTAAGGCAAAGTTCAGGAGCCCGGCAACCTTTGGCGAGGAGATTCAGCACAATGATGCCGCAGCTAGCCACATTCTGCTAAGGGCGACCGAGACAACGACCCTCGAGGTCCCCTCCGCCTGACTGGGCCTCGTAGACCATATTCATACGCTCACCACATGGTTTGACGCATATTGGGATGAGTCTCAGGAGCACCATGTTGCCCTGAGTCAAGACATGGATGCCATCAAGGCCTAGATGGCCATCATTCGCGCCAGCCAAGACCATATCATGCAGAGTCGCCAACTCCTCTCTTTCACGATCACACCACCACCACCCCACGCATTCTCTCGGGATGTATCTCTATGCCTTTATTTTCTTTATCATCGACACCGTCGCTTTAAGTTTAAAGTGTATGTGGGTGTACTGTCGTTTAGTGCTATTATATATATATATATATATATATATATATATATATATATATATATATATATTCTTTCATGTTTAGGTCTAACTTTCGTCAGTTTTAGTTTGTTTTTTTTTTTAGCATGTTTAAAGACCAAGCCTTATTCACTATGTAAACAAAGATATTTTTGTACTTCTAAGTAAATATTATGATTTGGTAGTTTCGCAGTTGGTATTGAATTCGTTCCTAGCCTTGGCCAATTTATGACGGCAAAAATAGAGGTTTCATAGAATCGCAAACCTCGTGTTTTGATGTGAACAGGAACTTTAAGGTCGCTTTTGACGACGGATTGCATTGTATAAAGTTGAGAATAACCATGTTTGGCCGCCCCTTTAGATCTCAAGAAATCATTTCCCGAAGTAAGCTATTGCACACACACACGTGATCTCGAGGTATGCCTCGACCCGACTCACCCATGCAAAGAGTTCATGAACCTTGAAAGCTGAACACCTCATGATGTATCACCTAGAAAGAGGATTGCCTTTGAGCCCCAATATATATATATAAATATAAATAAATAAATATATATATATATATATATATATATATATATAATAAAAAATAAAGAAGCTTATGGTTTGGAATAAATGGATCTTCCAATCGGAATCCCGGGCACAATCCGAGGGGTTTTTAAAAGCCTAATGCCCTGAGCCAACTGGCCGGGAGCCATTAACTTCACTGCCCGCTACATGGGACAGAGGATGGATGATTTCAAACAAATACCTGAGGTTCGTTGAGTGTTCGGGGTGAAGTTCGGAATCAATGCCTGCGTCTCTTAACCAACTGGTGGGAGTCACCAATGGATCCTCGCTATAGTGAATCTCTCACCTAAAACTTTGCACGCACTCTTCTAAGCTTTACTAGAGTTAATCCCAGATTAGTCATGAATAAATTGGTGTGTTCTCACCCTTCGTGGTTAAGCCTTTCCAAATAAAGTGTTAAATTCGTGCTCGGGGGTATCAAAGTTGAGCTATACATCGGAGATCACACCCAACCGCACCTGCACTTCGGTGCTGCTTATTGAGCGCTAAAAGGGGGTTAGCCTGCTTGGTTAACCAAGACTGGCCCAGTGCATTCTTGAATGTTGAACAACCTAGGTAGTCCCTGGATCTATTGAACTGGTTCATGTTGACTCCTTCTTGCTGGTATCATGTGTACTAGACCCATATCGTCAGTGTTAGTTACGCTTTATTCTTACGTGCCCTGTTTAGAGTCTATTCTTACTTAGGGATAAGCAAGAAGCTAAGTTTGGGGGTGTTGATCGGAGTGAATCATGCATGCATTTCAATAAAATTTCTATGTGTTTTTATAGCTCAATTGCATGATTCACATTCATATTCACTATCAGCGCTTAATCCCCATACTATAATGTTTTGTGACATGTCGATATTGGAATCAAAAGGAAGCTAAATAATAGAAGAAAGAACCAAAGGTAGAAAGCAATGAGAAGTGCAAGGAGTCTCTGCACGCAGCACGAGGCACTCCATCGCGACATGGCCACGCACAGCTGAGGCCCTTATTACCAGAATGGGGAACCGACAAGGGATTCTAAAGTGGCCTCGTACTTACCAAAGATAGCGAAGTCCTCTTTTCCGTATCGTGAGCTGAAAACTCGATTTTCGGGGCTATTGATGGCCTTTGATCCCTAGATATAGAAGGGAAGCAATTTCGAAAGCAAGAGGGGGATCAGCGTAATTTCAATACAAGGAGAGACGAATAGAGAGAGATTGGCGGTGACGGATTCCAAGAGATCCCGAAGACTGCTTCTTCTGTATTTCTTTTCCTTATTTGTTTGATGCTGAAAATCTTTCAGTTTGTAATGAAAATCACTATGAACTAACTTTTCCCTCTAGGGTTTTGTCAACCCTAACCGCACCTTTATGGATTAATACATTAATTATGGTTTATTTAATATTGGTATGAATTTGTATGGTTGCTTTACTCCTGAATTTAATTACATGTTATTATTTCATTAATTGTGGCACATAATGCAGAGTCTGACATCAAGAGAAGATGACTCATAAAGGGACATGTTAAAGCAACACTTGGTCAATCAAGGAATGTAGATATCCCGTTGCTCCAAGGTAAAGACCGTGGTTTACTATTTGGTGCATCCTGAGTCGAGGGGCCTACAAAGATGCAACACACACCACCTATAGATAGGCAAATATATCTCGAGAGAAATATCTTGTAGGCACGATCAACCCACTAACATAAATCATATGAAAATACAAAATAAATACGCTATCCAAAGTTAAATTCCATCGTGTGTGGTAGGCAGGTTGCAAAACCTGCCTTCATCATTATCTTAAATCAAAATTTTAATATTAGACTTTCCTTAAATCAGTTAATTTAGTCATAATTCGCTATAAGACTGGATCTAAATATTGTCTAGGTCACTAAGCCAGTATTTAGCACGCTTCAATTTCGTGGGAACTATTACCCTGACTAGCCACTACATTGATGCAGGAACCCACGTATAATTGCGCAGACAAATCAAGATTTACCAACTTTAAACCATCACTTTCAAATTCTCCACATAAAGAGTGAAGCGGTGAAAGAGCCAATGTTGGCAATAGATAAAACTGTACCATCACCAATAAGAACATTGTTAGAGGCGGTGTATGGTTCATGAAGAGCCAAGGTAGCAAGATTCGTGGTCATATGGTGGGAGGCGCCCGAATCAACGACCCAATCCGGAGAATTACCAGGATGAGAGTAATGGTGTAACATCCCAAAAAAAAATAACCTTCTTATCTTATTATTTCACTTTATAATATTATATGCCATTATAAATTTTTATTTTATTTGTTTGTTATTTTATCGGTTTTAAGTGATAGAAATAAAGGTTTTTAAAGTGAAAAAAATAAAAATAAAACCGAAATTAATACAAGAGTCAAGGTTAAATTGGTAAAATGTCAAAATAAGGACCCAAATGTCATAAATGAATAAGAGTATATGCCAAAGTATAAATGTGATAAGTTTTTATGCAAATGAAATAGAAATGAAGGGTTTTAATGCAAAAAAATGAAAAAATAAAGCCAAAAAGGGAAGGCCAAACAAGGCCTTATACAATATGAGAATAAGACCTAATTTGGTCTAGTGAAATGAGATCATTTCTCATTCGGGCAAAGTATGAGCTAGGCTACTTCGCTGAGAGAGAGGGGGAGAAGTATCTTTGGACTCCTACTTGTTCTCAAGATGAAGGGAAGAAGGAAAGCTAGAGGAGTGTTCAAAAAATATAAAGGTATGGATATTTGTCTAAGCTCGGGGTATGGATTCACCATTTGCTTGTTAGGAACCTCTCCTAATTCCCTCTTTGATTGTGGTTTGGATTAAAACTATATTCAAGAGAGATATATATATATATATATATATATATATATATATATATATATATATATATATATATATATATATATATGTATATATATATAAAAGAGTTAGAGTTCGCTAAACTTTTTGCTTTGACATGATCGGGGTTTTGAGGAATTTTTGTATAAAGGAAATGTTAGGATTTTATGAGAGATGCTATCAAAAAATTTCAAAACCCATGTTTTTATTTTGGCCATTGCTCATCCAAATTGAGTTATTCAAATTTCTAGGTACACTAGACTTTTAGGACAAAAAATTTCCTTGAAATAAGTGTATTCAAATTTCGACTTACTGGACAGAATTACAAAGTAAACCTCCTGCTGCGGCAAATTCTGATTTTGTTTTGGTACAGTTTTGGTATTTAGGTCATAAGTTGAGTTTCACTCATAAAAATTGAGTAATTCAAATTTCTGGGTAAACTAGACTTCTAGGAGAACAAATTTCCATGAAATAAGTATATTCAAATTTAGACCCCAGTGGACCCAGAAATTTGTCAAAGTGAAGTTCTATTTTCGGGCAAATTCTGGTTCTATTTTTAAAATAGATTAGTCCCAGTTGTTTAGGATATATCTTAAGTTTCGGTGCTCCAAATTGGATAATTCCAATTTATGAATAAAATATATTTATAGATGAACAATGGGCTTGAAGGAAGTTGGGTAAAATATGGCTCATTTGTTCCCATAAAATTTTACAAGTGAAGATGTATTGGGTAGAAATCAATCCTAACCAAAAACACAAAGATGCATGACCGATTTTCTTTGCTCGCCTCTTATCATGGATGTATTTGTGATGGATTAGGGGTCGATGATGTAAAACCGCATCTAAGATCGGATTCCAAGGATGAGACCGTAATCGATAACCTTGCCTGTTTCTTCATACTTCTTCTCGTTTCAAGTTTTCAGGTTTGTTTATCAACCAAATCTGAATGTTTGTTATGAAATTCCACGTTGCCTGAACTCAAGAATCTAAATGTTTGACAAACATCTACCTATGTGCTTCTATTTGAACCATAAATGAATTTGTTTGAGTGTTGGTTAATTGACTTATAAATGAACTATGTAGTGGCAAACATAAGGGGATCACGTATGTACAAACGAATCCATCGAGAATGTTAATTATATTGTGGAAATGTGAAAATGGTATTGTAAATGACTAATTATTAATGCCCTTAAGAGAATGTTAACCGTCATGTTCAAGTTAGGGATATATTGGTATACCAACAAGGGTCAATGTAGTAACACGCGAATCCAAATTATTTATAAGGCACACCGGGATCCGTAGCCCAACAGACAAGACTGAGTTACAACGTTTTATACCAAATATAATTTCAATTAGACCGTGCTCTGATTCCGTTATCCTATTCACCGAAAGTTTCGATTAGATTCTTTTAAGGGCAAAATGATTAATAATTGTGTGGATTGTGTGAATTTAGTTATGACAAGAATAATAACACATGAGAGAATGAAAGATGAGAATTATTGTATTTCTTTATTTGAGACAAAATGAAAGTATGTTAAACTACTATAAAATGGTATATTTATAAATATTGCATGGATCACATGAGAGTATGTTGAAATGTTGTTTGGAAAATATGTTGAATGTTTTGAGATGATTAAGGATGCATTTAGCAAAAGTTAATTACAGTATATATGTGGTATAATTGTTTGAAATGAGAATAGAAATGCAAAGAACCACTAAGCATGAAAATGCTTAGCGTGTTAGCTTTCCACGCACAGGTACCGAGTAGATAGTGGCGGGACCAAAGACCGAAGACCGAAGATCGCAGAGCCCAGAGTCATCGTCAAATCGCGCGGAGTATAAGTAAATGCTTTGTCTCATGCATACACTTCATTCCATGATATCATGTGACTATATTGTATTGAAATCAAAAGATGTAAAGATCTTCATAAGAAGATTATATTTTCAATTTTTTTTAATCATGGAATGTACTTTACATGGTGGATTTTCAAAGATAGGAGGTGAACTCTGACAAATATTTTGTAAATGATTTGGAAAGGGCATGGAAATGCCGTTTTGTATAAGTATTGTACTAAAGTATAATTATGGACCCTCTTGAAAATATATAATGCATACTTCTTATAGTAATGAATGTGAATAAGTAGTGTTATCATATTCACATATATAAATATGATTAAATGGATATTAAATATCCTATAGAAAATGAGTATATGAAATGTGTTTTACAAAAAATGGATTTAGTGATCCACGTCCCCGAGTCTGATCCAGCCGTCAGGTTGGGTCAAGTCAAGGGAAGCAACATTTATTTTTGTATCAGATCCTAGGTTTAGGCGATTCTATGAATTGACTTTGAATTATATGTGACATGCATTGCATTTGCATATAAAGGATGACGTGACTCTGATGCGGATCTTGTCGGTCTTAATAGGTTAATCATGAAAAGTTTAGGCCCTAATAGGGTTAGAGGTGACTCAAGGAGTCGCCTAAATAGCCCTGCTAATGTGGATGGTGGGCAAGCATCCCATGCTCCATCAATACATGAACAAGGACAAACTGCAGGAGGTGTTGTCGATATCCTCCAATAAATAGCTTCAAGTATCAGAAGAGCAGTCAAGAATTGTACCTCAAGTCATTCTTCAAGAGATAACAATTGAGAGAACAGAAATACCATCCCATAGATTTTCTTGGAAATAAAGACGACGAGCCTTCCACGGTGAGAAAAAAATCGTTCGAATAACAAAGAGAATGTTTCGATAAATGCATTGCACAATTTAGAAAATTTAGAGTGTGCGATCTCACTCCTACAGATGATAATGAATCAAGTGGTGGGTGTCTCGTGACCTAATCGCACCACCTAAAATACATTGGGAGTTTTTCATAGCATAATTCAAAAAGCAATACGTGGGTTGTATCTACCTTAACAAATTGAGAAGAAAGTTCCATAATTTGAAGTTGAGGCAAATGAGTGTGACAGAGTATTAGAGGGAATTCACCCGATTGAGCAAGTATGCTCTAGAGATGCTAGTTACAGAGGAAGAAAAGGGTCGTAAGTTTGAGGATGGCCTAAATAACTATATTTGGACCTATGTCACAGGATCTGGCCTTGATGATTACACTAAGATTGTGACATGTTCTTTAAATGTTGAAAGGGTGAAGAAAGAAGAGTATGACAAAAAAGAAAGAAGGCGGGGTAAGAAAATCCCTAGTCAGTCAAGTTCCTATTAGTATCAGAATAAGAAATTTAGAGGTCCACGGGGTTCTAGTCAGCCTACACTACAGAGACCAACTTAAACTACTGGTGGTAAGACTATTCTACCAAAGACATCCATCACGCCTAGCGCCCTAGAGATTCTTCTAGAGGACCAGCCTCCTCCTATTGCACACATCAGGGGAGTGAGACATAAAGGAGATTGTCGAGACTACCTGTAAAAGCTTGAGCCTGTCCTCAGGATCCACGAGCACAAAGTTAAAGTGATCGGTCCCAGAGTCTGCTTCTTCACAAAGAACCCAAACTTGGGGGTATAGCTTCAGCACTACAAAAGAGAAGTATGGACAATAAGAGTGTTGCATCACCGAGTGCTCTAAGACAAACAACACAGACCATAGGCAGACACGATACCCGTGCTCCAACTAGGGCGTATGAAATGAAAGCAGTTGAAGATAAAGATGCCTCGAATGTGATAGTTGGTAATTTCAATATCTTTGATACTATTGTACATGCACTTATAAACCCAGGGTCAACCAACTCTTATGTTTGTACTTCCATTCCTAGTTTGGGTAGTTTACCCAAGAGTGAAACTCCAGCATGATATCTCGTAACAAACCCGATCGAAAGCATGTTGTCATCAGGAATGAGTTTATAGAGAGATCGTCTCACGTAATACGAGTATGAGTTTCCTGACACTTGATCGAAGTTATCATCTCGTGAGAGTTTGATGTGATATTGTGGATGCATCGTCATTCCGTCACTATGGTGGCTTCGATCAGAATGAAGCTTAGTAACTTCTTGAGATCACCGAGTGGCGAAGTAACTCTATCGACAAGAGGTCGAACCACCTCTCTAATGTGATATCCACCGCCATTGCTGTAACGTATGGTTCGTAGCGGTGTGAAGCCTACTACGCATGGTTGGATACGAAAGGCAGAGCCTAAAAGATTTCAAACATCCCTACGCCAGATTATCCCGGACGTGTTCCTGGTGAGTTGCCGTGATTGCTCACTGAGGGAAATCGAGTTCGCAGAATCGATATCGCCTGTAAAAATGCCTCCGCATCCATTACATCAGATAGAACAAGTTCGGAGTTAAAAAGAGTCAAGCCAAGAATTGCAAGAATTATTAGAGAAGGGATTTATTCGGCCCAAGTGTATCACCATGTAAATAAAGGTTTTGTTAAGAAGAAATACTTCGTGAGATAATTTCTGGGTTGTGTATCGATTATAGACAACTCGACAAAATGACGTTGAAGAATAAGTATCTGTTACCTGGCACTACGACTTGCTCGACTAACAATTAAAAGGTACAAGTGTCTTTCAAGATCACCCACGTGCTCGGGTATCATCAATTAAGGATTAAGATGTGGATGTGAATAAGACTCGCTAGAACGCATTACGGATACATTACAAGTCCTTAACGCCGTCAGGGTCAGGTTTTCCTTTTCTATATAGACAAAACCCTCAAATTAACATGGGCTACAAGAGCCTTACACTTTCTCAGATCCATGTCATTTTTTGGATAAGTTTGCTTCGATAAAATAATTTTCTTAATGTTCATGATTTAAAGATAGTGGTCAAGTCTATGACACCGCAAAGCGCAATGTGTCATACAAGCAAGAAAATCAATGTAAGTCCGTGTATCATTCCCACGTGATCGTAAATCTAATTAAAGATCAACTACCCCAACTACTAAAATTCCATACTATTCGACTAAGAACTCATAGTGAAAGTTTTATCCCAAACAACAAAATTAAAATCCTATGCTATTGAATATCACAAACTAAGCTAAAACAAAACTAAATGAATAAAAATAAATTGTATCTATAAGAATGGATCGAATCATTTCCTCTATGAGAAACGAAAACTATCGCTGAATACAATGAAACAATAATTCCAAGACTAAAGTACATTGCTATGCTCTTATATATGGATCCGATTTCTTGTCCAAGATTTCTAATTTTGAATCGATTTCTCCATATTCACCTAAGTAGATATCCTTGCTTCTCAAAGACAAGATCAAACCACTACCAGATTCCAAATTCTTCTAAAAGGATCCGCATTTTTCTCTCTCTCAATACTTCATACCCATTTCCGTTGACAAACAGACCGCTTCCTTCTCGTGATTTTCGCAAAGCTTCTACCACTTAATCGTGGCTCAACCTCCGTATCTATGGGTTCGTCCCTTCCCTTGATTAGGATCTAAGCTAACACTGGGTTAGGAACTTACTCCTTGGGGATTAAGGTGAACTCTAATTATTTATATTGTTAAATACACCCCCTCTCCAACTTCAATTATGATCGCACTTCGGGACGACAAATGAACTCAGCTCAAGAGCCTTTCATCAATGTAGTCGAACATACCCGCAAAAGAATGCTCGCCTCTCGGGAATCTCCGTCTCGTGTCACTACGTAGGGCATCCCGATATCGTGAGTAAGATACATTCCCTCTAACGGTATTAGGTACTACTTATCGGGAACTTTACAATTTACAAATGATACTAAATAAGTAAATTCAAACCTAAATTAGTTCTCCATATTTGTGCAGAAAACTCAGAATTAAATGTAAATCAAATCCGCTAGAAATGCTGGGCTCTTATTACTGATTATAACTAAGAAATGGAGCAATCGATCACGTACAACCACCGTTATTGCAATAAACCGAGAAGAAATGATTCCGTAAATTTGTCTGTATTTAATTAAATTTTCAGCAAGAATACTAAGAAAATAACATAAAGAAGAAAATCCAAATTCTACTGCCTCCTCGTTACGCTCGCAAATTCAAATCCAAAAAACAAATAAACTAAAAATAAAGAAGAGAAATAAAATCTACTCTTAAATTATGATCGAGCTCCTCTCCTTTCCCTTTCCTGCAAAGACTTAAGCTACTTTACTTTCTAAAACCGTCTATTTATACTGGCCAAAATAAATTGGCCAATCCCCAAAGCCTGTGGAATTCCCAAAGAAAATCCCGTACCATTGTCCTATGTCGCCACCTCAAGTCGATGTTATATTACGGATTTCTCTTGATTTGCTCGTGGATCGCTTAATTTTTGTTTCGCTGCAAATCCGCTTTCAGAATCGCTTTTGATCAATGGTCCCACATCGCTTGGTAGTCGCAACCTCTTTGCTCGCTGTTTCTTCCAATGTTGATGTCGACCTCGCCATCGGGCGACATCGTTGTCTTTCTCTCTTCCAAATTTTCCGAAGGCGACGCCAGCTTTAAAGCTGGGCGGCTCACCTTCGCTTCAGATGATAATTTTCATGTCAGGACTTTGATTTCTCGGGTCGCGACTGTCATGGTCATTTCCTTCATAGGGCTTAATTTTATGTCGGACCTCATAGTGATGTCGCCACCCTTTGGCCGCTTCATTTCTTTTCTTCTCGGTCACAACCTCATTTCTCATGCAAACCAAATTTCCTCCTTCTTATTCCCAGTCGCGACCAAGGTGATGTCACGACCATGTCGCTTCTTTTTCTCGACAGACGTAGTCCCAATTACTCAAAAGTAGCTGCGACTCCGATTTATTATGCTCATCTCTTCTTCAGTCGCGACTCCAAACGAGTGGCTCGACATCGCTTTCTCGATCCTTGATTTGTAAATGGTCGCAACTCCGCCTAGCAAGGGCTTCGATTCAGCTTCCAGTCGCACGTCCCTCTTCAACCTCTATTTTCGCTGCAACTTAAATCTCCTCGTTTTATGTCGCGACATCGTAGTGGTGTCGCGACATGAAATGGAGCCCTTCATTTAAAAACTAGCGGTAACATTGTTCTCTGCAGACCTCTCATATTTCCATGTGACGATCCTGTCACGACCTCTGAGTGATGTCGCGACCTTAGCTGTAGAGTTCACTGTGTCGCATTACTCGTGAGTGATGTCATGACATGGATTTCTTCTTCTTTTGATATCGCTCTTTAGTCCCACTCCCACATTTCTTTGTCGCATCCTTTCTTCAAGCACCACTTCACCTTTTTAGATTCCATGTCTTCCCTCAAAGCCGACCTGTGATGTTGTGACTTGGACTGACTGACAACTAAGCTTCCTATCACGACCCCGATTTTCGCCTCAAGGACTTTCAATTCAATAGAACTCGGTTATTCCGATTTTTGTCGAGATTTTAGCTTTGTCGTATTTTCCTCGCAGAAAATGAAATTTGAGTAAAATATCCACATTTCTCAAACAAATCCACATTTATCTCAGAATATACTTAAAATGGATTAAAATTCAATGAGTTTTTGACTCATCAAATTCCCAAACTTAATATTTTCATTCCTACAAAGAAAAGAAAGAATTGCTCGCCCTCAAACAAATAAGCTGCACTTATGACATTGCTTCGATTCGATTCCACATTTTTTCATTCCACTTTCGACCGAAATAAGAATACCACGTTAATCATTTTAAATTTCAGTTTTATCTAAGAAACAAGAATAGAGAGATTTCTATCATACAAAATTTCTCATGAACTAGTCTATTTAACGCCATTCAACAAGTCTTGTTCTCAGGTGTGTGTGTGTCAGGTCTTCAATCCTTTCATCTTCATGTTGGAATTTCTGAAGTTAACCTTCGAGTTTTTTGACCGTTTGTCAAAGTCCCATAGGCTTGTTTTTCATTGATTCCACTAATGTAGGTAGAATTCAAACCTTCAAGATCAATGAGGTCTTTCGTGCTTGTATCGCTGGTTTAGGTAATCGGTAGATAATGGAAAATTTAAGTTAAAAATCACCTAGTTTCCACTTTTCTCCGTACTTGTTGCCTTCCAACTTTCACCATTTTTCTTCTTGTACTTGTCGATTCTCCTCAATCTGCCTAATTCTTCTTTTGAATTCTTTATGGAATTTCAATTTCCATATGCACTTTATTCAGCCACTTTGTTCGAACTCTTTGCTTTTGTTTTTTCAAGGTTGGGAATAACGCAATGTTTTGTCTTCTTAGGCTTTCTATTACCTTAGAGAACTTCTCACTAGCAACTCCCATACCACAAGCTGTATTAGTGGTACTAGTGTTAAAACACCCCTACGAGCTAATTGCTTCAAGAGAAATAGGCCACAAGACAAAACTTATTCCCTTTTTCACTAATTTCTGCATCTTTACTTCTTCACCTCCTTCATTGTAAAAATTTGAAATATTTTTCCCCAAACTTGTTTCTTCCTTATAGTATTTTTTCTTTGTACTGGAACCTGGATAACTCGGGGCTCTTTGTCGCAGATTATCGCATCTAAGGGAATCTTAGGTTTCGCTGTCGCTTGTTGAAGAAATAAGGCTTATTTGGCTCAAATTAAGGAACTAGAGAATATGCTTTTAGCATATATTGAAGGTAGGCGAAAAGCCTTCAAACCGCCAAGGATGGCCTCTATCACTTCATATTGTTTTCACCTGCATTTCGCCTCAATCAATAATCCGCAAGTTCTGTGGACTACGGACTCTTAACTCGACTTCCCGTAAGATGTTCCTAATTCCTCTCAAAGTTTCATAAGTTTTGTTGACCCAAGTGTATTATTTCTTCAAGACTCAGACTTATTTACTCGTCTACTTTACATTATTCCAACAAAGTACTTTGTTCCATCAGCAATAACCATTTTTCCAATTTTTGCAATCTATACTGAATTTAAACAATGCAGGCAACACTCCTAATTTCCAGTTTAATTATTCATGCCCTTAGTCTTCCTGAAATTTTGTTCTTGGGGAAGAACAGAATTGTTTATTTGATTTTATTGTACGTAGTGGCATTATCTTTTATGCTAGGCGTAAAAATGACACAAAAATAAAATTTCATATATCTAATTCCGTGACCTCAAAACAAAGTAATTTTGCAGTCAACAAGAATTTTATTCAAATATCAAAACATTTTTTGATGTCGGCATTAACTGGCTTCCCTATAAATAAGATTATAACCAAATTTGTAGAAAAACCTCTTTATTTCTTGATCTAAAATCCTATATCTTCCTCTCGAAGGTTGTAAATTCCGGCCTTAGCTCTGGGTTCACCAGACCTTAAGCTTGCTCCAAGAGTGATTCGGCTGTTAACAAAGTTGTTCAACAACTTTGCGCCCTTCCTTCCTTTTTCTTTGGAGCTTCTCTGGATGATGGGTTCTAATTAACCCTTCTTCCAATTCCACTCTCTTGATTACACAGCGTTTTATGGAATAATGAATGGAATTGGTTTGTTTCTTCCACTCCATTCATTCCCATAAGCCTGCAGTTCGCGTTCTTAGAACTCTTCTTTTTTTCTCTCATTCTCCCTTCTCTTCATTCTTTTTGTTTATTTTTCCTTTGTTTTCCCATCCTTTTATAGTGATTTGCGTCTCTTGGGAACTACAAGGCCATTTATTTTTTCTTTAAATTTCGATGAATGAATTGAATGAGGTTTCTTGAATTCATGTTTCTTTGCTATTTCAACATGTAAGTTGGGAATTTATGAGAATATTGACTGCTTTTCTTGGAATTATTAAATTCCTCTGAATTATTCTTCTTTGAAACCTGAGCAGACTCCAACCAATTGCTTAATCACATTACATTGATTGCTTCGTGATTAACAACTATTTATTTCAAAGATTCCGAATGAAAGGATGCTTAACTCGAAAGGTTTAAGTTAATTTGGAATGCACTTTGAAATTGAAGTGGATTAAGTTGGCTCAATTTATTTCACGTCATAGATTTTTGCTTTTAATCGATGATTTTATTTTTTAAGGAACTCTACTTTTGAATGCCGTGGACACCCAAATGAGGGGTTTAAAATCCCACTTTTATCGATTTCGATTATTCTAAATGCAACTCTCGTGGATTTTTGTTGCGCCCGAAATGCTAGCTGCCACGACAGGAACTTTGATGTCACAACTACTCTTTCTTTCCTTGCTTTATTTCGCCGTGACCTCGCTCACTGCTTTCACTTTCTAGTCGATCGTTTCCACATCCAAAGATTCTCGTTTCAACTTCGATTAGTGTTGCACCTCAAAATTTTCAGTCTTCCTAAACAATCAAATTCACAAAGAATTTCAATTTTTATTCAAATTCAATCAAGACAACTACAACTCAATTCATCTTCTTCATGCAAAGTTTATTCAACAACCATCCATTATGCACTACATTCAAAAATTTAAGCACCAAAACAAAATAAATTTCAAACTTTCAATCATGCTATATCGTAGACAAAATTTAAATAAAACTCAAAAAAGAGTATACGCCTCTTTTATCTCTTTATGCAGATTAAAGCTCTTTGATTGTAGATGCTCTCCTCAGCAAAACTTTCATTTTTTAGCAAAACGAACAAAATATTTACTCTACTTTCAATCAAATATGAATCAAATTCTTCATAAAGCTAATGTGAATGTAAACACAAAATTGTAAATTATAACAAGAAAAATTTAAAAAAACCGATGTGGGATTGCCTACAAAGCCGCCAATTTTTAGTCTTAACCGACTTTCGCGCCATTGTTCCTGCTTCACCTCCTTATTCTAACTATGCTACTCTTCCAATTGCTTTCTCCCAAGGTGTTGCTTTAATCGACCATTCACTTAACCTCACATTGTCGTTCTAAGTGTCATTGCCCCAAACTGTAAAGCCGATACCACTAAGATATGGTCCACTCCATTCGATTTAAGCTTCCGAAAGAGTCTTGGGCCCTGAGTCGAATAATAGGACCTGATCTCCTACCTGAATTCCCTCCTCAAAATTCGCTGATCATGCCATTTTTTTGTTTTATCTTCGTAGACTCCGCACTAATACAGTTTCATTCCTCAACTCTTCCCAATTCATTTAACTCGAGTAGTCTCTTCTTTAGCATTTTGAAATCAAAATTTAGCTTTCAATGGCCAACATAGCTTTATATTCTAGCTCAAGAGGTAGATGACAAGGTTTCTTCTTAAAGACAAAGCTGTAGATATAGACATTCCAATGGAGTTTTAAAAGTGCACCCGTATGCCTGCAGTCCATCATCAAGCTTCAAAGACCAATCTCTTCTATTAACTGCGCCTTTTCCGGTAATCTTTCTTATCTCCCCGCTGAAATTTCCGTCGTCTCATTTGTTTGAGGATGATAAGCTGTGCCTATAGTCGTGCTCGATACTATATCTCGCCATGAGTTCACAAACACCCCATTTTCTAAAATTGTCTCCATCACTGATTATGGTTCCGTGCCCCAAATCAGCCGAGAATATTTCTTTTGTAAAAATCACACAACTGACTGCATCATTCTTGACAAGCCACGCTCAACCCATTTTGATACATAATCCACAACTAGAGTATGTATATATTTCCAAAATGAAAACCCGAAAAGGTCCTATTAAATCCATTCCCATACATCAAAACAATCAGACCACTGTGATACCTCAAGTAGGGGCATCTCATGCCTACGATGTTTCCCATTCTTCGCATCGATCACATAACTTCACCCATTCAAAATAAATTCTTAAAAATAGTAGCTAGTAAAATCCCTCGACCGAGAATTTCAGGGCTATTTTATCTCTCCCGCAAAATGTCCTCCATATGGTGATGCATGACATTCTTGTAAAATCTTGCTTTGTTCACCCTCTGGTACACATCTCCTTATAATCAGATCAGCTCCTCTTTTAAACAATAATGAATCATCCCAGATGTAGTACCTGCTGTCAGTCCTTAGCTTTTTTCTCTGCTGGTAGCTAAATTCTGGTGGCATAATTCCACAAGCTAAGAAGTTCACAATATCAACATACCAAGGTGTTTGGAGTGATAGCTGGAATAACTGCTCATCTGGAAAATTTTTTGCTATTTCTCTTTCTTCTTGTACAGTAGGTTTTTCCACTCTTGACAAGTGATTAGCTATCACATTGTCACAACCCTTCGTTTTATTTCTAAATCAAATTCCTCGCACAACAAGATTCACTGACGTTTCGCTTTGCTTCTTTCTTGCTATTGATACTTAATTGCCAGATGATCAGTATAATGTGACCCTAAAAATGCAGTGGCCTAAATTTTCACATGCAAACACTATTGCCAAGATCTCCTTTTCTAAGAGTGTAGTAATTCTCCGAGCTTCATTAAAGGCCTTGGCTGCATAGTATATGGCCTCTAACACTTTTTCATCTTTCGTCCCAATACAAATTCTATCAGAAATCAATCGGCATCACACATGATTTCAAATTCTCTCGCTCCAATCTCGGGTTTCGCCATGATGGGAGTCTAATCTGAATTCTGATTTCTTCAAACGCATTCGGCAGGATTAATCAAAATAGAACTTAGTATCTTTTTTCCGTTAACTGCATGGGTCTAGCAATTTTTGAGAAATCTCCGATAAATCTTCAGAAAATCCAAAGATGTCCTAAGAAACTCTAATTCCTCACTGTAGGGTGGCATCAAATTTCTTATAATTGAAACTTTTGCCTGGTCTACCTCAAGCCCTGCTGTAGAAATCATGTGCCCCAAGACAATTCCTTCTATAACCATAAATGGCATTTTTTCCCAATTCAAAGCTGATTCTCGTCCCGCACCTTCAAGTACTGCCTTGCTATGCAGTATTTTTCAAAACTCAGATCCATACACCGTGAAAAATCATCCATGAAGATCTCCATAATTTCTTCTCGCTAACCGAAAAATATAGACATGCATCTTGGAAGGTACCAGGAGCATTACACAAACCAAATGGCATTCTCCTAAAAGCAAAAGTACTAAATGGGGAAGAACATCTGAACACAGAGCCCTCTGATCTTCATCACATCTAATTAATATCCATGTTATTTATCCATCCAAGAAAACAAAGTGAGGGTGACTGGCCAACCTATCCAAAGATCCGATCAATGAAAGGCAGGGAAAGTGATCCTTTTTGGTCAGAGTATTCAATTCTTTTCAGGAATAATACACACCTCCATCCCCGTCGCCAATTTCAGAATCGGGCCATTCTTTTCATTCCCCGATCATATGAATCCATCTTTCGGGAACTACATGCACTGGCTTACCCAAGAACTATCTCATATAGCATATATAAACCCGGTGATTTAACCATTTCGTAACTTCTTTTCCGACAACTTCTTTCATCACCTGGTTCACTCTCCGATGCTCACTAGTTTCTTGCGATTATCATTCAAAGAATATTTTATGCATGCAAATCGAGGGGTCAGATACCCTTTTTAGATCCTCAATTGACCAAGCAATTGCTTCCTTGTATTTTCTCAAAATTTCAAAGAACTTCGCTCTTCAAATTCACCACGCAATTGATATGATAACCGGTTTTCTTTTCTGGGTTCTAAAACTCATATTTCAAATGATCAAGCAATCTTTTCTTCAATGTTAACCCTTCGCACTAATTTCCCGCTTCATGAGTCATTAAGCTTCGTCAGATACTTCATCTTCGGATCAAGCTTACTTATACTGAGACCTGCTTTGTTAAACAAATTCAAGGGCGATTTCACAATCAAGACTCTCAAGATATCGAAAATTCATCTCAATTTCATCGATACATCGCTGGCTGATACAATCGACCAATTCAACATCGGTAGCGCGCTGGGTTTCACACCATACAACTTTTCGCTCTACATCGATGTTCCGTAAACTCTTATTAATATTAAAGTGCATCGCTTCATTTCACCCTCAAAGGGCGCTCACCTTTCGTACATCTATCAGCAGACCTAGCCATAAGAAAGGTCTTCCCAAAGAATAAAGGAAATTTTCAGGTATCTCCTCCATCCGCATGATAACAAAATCCACTAAGAAAATGAATCTCCCAACCTGACAAGTACATCTTCAAGAATACCTTCGGGTCAGGCTATCGATTCATCGCCCATTTGTAATGTAATTGTTGTCAGTAAGTTCCCCCAAATTAAGTCTTTGCGCAACTGATAGAGGCATCAAATTTATACTAAATGTAATCACATAAAGCTTTCAATTCACATATTTCCTATGAGCAGGAATGGTTAAACCGGCCAGTGGTCCTTCATTTTTGCCGGAGCTTTTGTCGATAACTAAGACTGAAGTAGCAAATAAGCTTACTATTCCCTCCTCATTTATCTTCCTTTCTCGTCAAGATCTCCTTGAAATATTTTTGGTGACAACAGCATTTGGTCGATCACCTCGCAAACGGGATATTGATTTCTATTTTCTTGAAATGTCCGAGAATTTAGACAATCGTTTCTTTTTTTCCTTCCGAAGTCTCTGTGGGAAATGGCATCAAGGTGTATAAGCCAGATTCTTCCTTCGCTTCGCCATTACCTTTCTACTGCTCAACTCAAGCAGGCTCTTCTCCTTCCTTTCCAGCCTCTTCTCGTTTCCTCGCCCTCGCCTTTCTTTCTTTCTTCCTTCTCGTTGCTCAAATCCTTCCCACTTCTTAACCCGAATTGCCATGCGTACCTTTTGATCTCTTTCGAAAGTGTCACTAAAGGAATGTACCCTTTGCTCGGGATTTAAGGCCATTCAGTACGCCATCCTACTAGTGGTTTCCAAGTTTTTCAACGAGGCACTCAGACTTTCCGAAACACTTAAGTATCGCACTCTGAAAGCCCCAAGCCTGCACAGCTTCTCTGCTCTCATGGAATTGTAATAGCTCTCTGTTGTCCCCATGAACTCGCAAGATTTGTTCTTCAAATGGTCGCAGTCCTCCTTAAACCCTGAAGCAGTCATTTCGCCTTCACCTCCTCGGGATGTCGGTCGCTAACTCCAAGGGTCAGCCATATCCTTTGCTGAGGATTTTGTTCCATGCCTCGCCTTGTAATGCCCTTCTCCACCATATGAGAAATTCTCATGGTTCCTCAATGTTGGGCTGTAATGTGTGGGCAAGTTAGACTCGCTTGAAATGGTAATTTCTCGGCTTATTCACCACTTAACTCTCTACACTACAAGAATCTTCTTCTCCCCGTTGGGTACACGCACTTCTTCTCGTTTCTTTCCACTCCGCTCCTATTTCATGAGCAAAGCAGCATTTTTCTCTCCCGTTTGTCCATCCTATGCATTATGGCATCTAACTTTGCTCTCCACGGCCGTCATTTTGCCTCACTCTTCACGAATTCCTTTCCTCTCAAGTTGTTACCCCTTGAAAAACCTCAGATGGAGCTTTCATATCGTATTTGGCCAAGTCTTCTATTAGATCTCTAAATTCTTCAACACTTTTTCGTTGAATGCTCCACAAAGATGAAGATCAATAATATTCCTTAGATGTATCATTCAAGGCATGATACACTATATCCATCCGGGTTTTTAAATCAATTCCATTTGATGTGGCACCTCTCAAGAACCTCAATCTTCCTGTGCCATAGCTCTCATCTTCCCCTTATTGGAACACTATTATCTCTCTTCTTCTCTCAGAGGTAAGAGATGGGGGAAAGAACCCGCCCAAGTATGCTTCACTAAATTTCTTCCCAAGTATCAACTCGAACCATATGGTAATGATTCATACCATGGCCGCGATATCTCTCAAAGAAATGGAAAGAGATGCAACTTTATTACCTCTGGCCTCACACCATTCAGCCTTCACCGTATTGCCATCCCGAGAAATCTACCCTGTGCTCGCTTCGCTCTTTCTGGGTGACTGCTGAACCGATGCTACCGCACCATTTTAATTAAGGCCGGCTTTAGTTCGGGGTTATTTGCATCCACAAAGAGGTCATTCCTGATCACAATTACTCTTCCCGAATAATAGGCCTCTAGAAATCTCCATTGTGTCAAGAATGGGAGGCCTTCCTCGTCATTGGCCCTCTGCTCCTCTGTCTGTCATGTCTCTATCCGACATAGGCCGTGTTTTCTCTCGCTCTTTTGTCTTTCTTAAGCTTTTGAGTGTTCTTTCCAATTCAGTGTCTGCTGGAATCAGGTCAGAATCCTGTTTCCTATGCATTAAAGGATTTCCTAAAATCAAAACACACTCAGATTAATAGGATTAGTCAAACTAAACAAACATTTTCAACATGGCTTGTTAAAGATCAGTGGTTGATGTAGCCACTGCTTGAAAAGCTATTTTTGTTCTTTTTCTTTTTATAAAATGTCCAAATTAGTATTCCCTTTTGTCGGTAATATTGATCTATTTAATTCTTTCAATCCCCAGCAACGAAGCCATAAAACTTGTTCTGCCTTTTTTCTATATGTAATTAAAACCCTAAAATTAACATAGTTACAAGAGCCTTACACTTCTCAGCATCCATGTCATTTCGATAAGCTCTTGTTTGATAAAATAATTTTCTTAATGTTCATGATTTAAAGATAAGGGTCAAGTCTATGACACTCGCAAGTGCAATGTGTCATACAAGTAGTAAAATCCGAACGTAAGTCCAGGCATCATTCCCATGCAGATCAAAACGAATTAAAGATCAACTACCCTAACTACTAAAATTCCATACTATTTGGACTAAGAACTCATAGTGAAAGTTTTATCTAAACAACAAAAATTAAAATCCTATGCTATTGAATATTGTCAAACTAAGCTAAAACAAAACTAAATGAATAAAAAATAAATCAGATCTATAAGAATGTGGATCGAATCGGGCCTCATGAGAAACTAAAACCATCAGAATACAATGAAACAACTAACTCCAAAAGACTAAAAGTACATTGCCCGCTTTATATATGGATCTGATTTTTGTCCAAGATTTCCTTAATTTTTGGAATTGATTTCTCCATATTCAATTGGTTATTAGATATCCTTGCTTCTCTCGAAGACAAGATCAAACCATCTACCTGTATTCAAAATTCTCTTGCAAGATCTAGGTATTTCTCTCTCTCAATACTTCATACCCATTTCCTGTTGACAGCAGACCTTTTGCTTTTCCTTCTCAGGATTTTCGCAAAGCTTCTACCACTTATCGTGGCTCAACCTCCGTGATCTATGGGTTCGTCTCCTTTCCGTTGATTAGATCTAAGCTAACACATAAGTTAGAACTTACCTTAGATTAAGGTGAACTCTTTGATTATTTATATTGTTAAATACACCCTCCAACTTCAATTATGAGCGAATTGGGATTTATCAAATGAATCCTCGTAGCTCGCCAGCTTCATCAATGGTAGTCGAACATACCCGTAAAAGAATGCTCTCGCCTCGTGAATCATTCAGGTCACGCAGAGGGTATCCGATATCAAGATACATTCCCTCCATCGGTATTAGGGTACTACTATCGGGAACTTTACAATTCACAAACGACACTTAAATAAGTAAATTCAAACCCAAATTATGTTCTCTCCATATTTGTGCAGAAAGATCAGAATCAAAAGTAAATTGAATCCAAAGAGAGTCGCTCTTATTACTCGCAGATTGCGAACTAAGAAATGGAGCACCAATCACGCATAACCACCGTAATTGGCAATAAAACCCAGAAGAAATGAATTCCTAAATTTGTCTAGATTTCATAAATTTCAAAGCAAAGAATACTAAGAAAATAACATAAAGAAGAAAAATCCAAATTCTACTGCCTCGCACACCAAGTAGATTCAAATCCAAAAAACAAATAAAACTAAAAATAAAGAAAAGAAATAAAATCTACTCTAAACTATACACTGTGAGTTCTTCTCTCCTTTCCCCTTTCTCGGGTAGTGAAGACTGGGGTTACTTTACTTTTCTAAAACTCCGTTTATTTATACCGGCCAAAATAAATCAAATCGAATCCCCAAAAAGCTCCAGGTGGAATTCCCAAAGAAAAAGCCCAGCTCATTGTCCTATGTCGCGACCTCAAGTTGATGTCGTGACATGGATTTCTCTTGATTGCTCGTGATCGCGACCTCTTTGTTTCGCTGCAACCAGCTTTTCAGAATCGCTATCATCATCGCGACATCGTCACCAGAATACGCGACCTTCTTGCTCAAGAGCTTTCTTCCAATGTTGATGTCGCTAATCTCGCCATAGTTGCACATCGCTTGTCTTTCTCTTCTTCCAAATTTTCCGAGTCATGACATACAGCTTTAGGTTGGCACCACCTTTTTGTTTGTATGATGATTTCATGTTGTGACTTTGATTTCGGGTCGCGATTGTTGGTGGTCTTCTACCTTCATAGGTTTTCAATTTTACGTCAGGACTTCATAGTGATGTCGCGACCTCCGGGCTGATGCTCATTTCTTTTCTTCCTGGTCGCAACCCCATTCTTTGTTGCAAACTAAATTTCCTCCTTCCACTCTTATTCTAGTCGCAACCTCAAGGTGATGTCGCCACCTCACGCTGCTCTTTTTCTCTCGACGCACGTAGTCCCACCGGGTCAAAAGTAGTCGCGACCTCGATTTTTTATGCTCATCTCTTCTTCAGTCGCGACCCAAACGAAAGTGGTTATGGCATCGCTTCGATCCTTGATTTGTAAATGGTCGCAACTCCGCCTAGCAAGGGCTTTGGCTTCAAATGTGCCATGAACGCCCTTTCAACCTCTATTTTCGTTGCAACTTAAATCTTCCCGTTTTACGTCGCAGTGATCGAGTGGTGTCGCGACATGAAATGGAGCCTCGGTTTAAAAAACTAGTTGCAACATTGTTCTCGCAAAGACCTCTTCACAGGGTTTGCATCCTTTTCACGACTGAGTGATGTCGCCAATTTCGCCAGATTTTCGCTTGCGTCGCGACATCGAGTGATGTTGCGACATGGATTTCTTCTTGATATTGCCTTTAGTCCTCGAATTACTTTGTCGCAACTTCTTTCTTCAAGTAACGACTTCACCCCCTTTAGACTTCCATTTCTTCCTCAAAGCTGAATTTTGTAATGTCATGACTCGAATCACCCGACAACTAAGCTTCCTGTCGCACCCCGATTTTCGCCATGTAATTTCAATTTCGTTAAACCGGTTTATTCTAATTTTTTGCTAAGATTTTAGCTTTTACGTATTTTCCTGCAAAATGAAATTTGAGTAAAATATCCACATTTCTGCAAACAAATCCACATTTATCTTGTAATATACTCAGAAAAATGGATTAAAAATCTAATGAGTGTTTGGACTCATCAGGTTGACAAATGCACCAGTGCTTTCATGGACTTAATGAACCGCGGTTTTTCGAATCGCTTAGACCTGCTTGCCATGGTGTTTAGATGACATCCTCGTATTCAAAGGACCTGAAGATCATGGATACGCACCTTCCTGGGTAGTATTAGAAACTCAGAAAGGAAATCAGCTTAGAAGGAAAATGAGTGCGTGAATTTTGGTTGAAATAAATGTCCTTTCTTAGACACATTGTATCGACAGAAGGAATTAGGGTGGATCCAAGGAAGGTAGAAGTAATTTAATGGAAACCACCTGAGAAGTGTCACTTTAAGTTCGTAGCTTCCTTAGGCTTAGCAAAAATACCATGGAAGGTTCAAGTTAAGGGTTCTCGGCGACCTCGCGACCTCCGATGACGAGATTACTCCAAAAGAATGTGAGATTTGAGTGGAGTGAAAAGTGTCAACTAGATTTGAAAAGTTGAAATCATTTTTAACCGAGGCTCCGGTTCTTACTCAACCGACCTTTGATAAAGAATATGTGATCTTCAGAGATGCTTCGTTAAATGGACTCGGATGTGTCCTTATGCAAGAGGGTAAAGTGGTAGCTTATGCTTCAAGGCAGTTGAAGCCGCATGAAAATAATTACCCTACGCATGATTTGGAATTGGCCGTCATTGTGTTTGCATTGAAAATATGGAGACACTACATTTAGGGAGAAAAGTGTTTCATCTACACCGATCACAAAGTTCTTAAGTATTTGCCTTCGCAATGGGAGCTTAACTTGAAATAACGTAGATGGATGGAATTGATCAAGGACTATGAGTGTCATCTATTACCACCCCAGAGTTAATGGCTGCGCACGCCATGTAAAGTCGCAAATTAGAAACCGCAGAAAATTCAATTTTTTTCTCAAATCGCAAAACAAGACTTGCCGCTATAGTACAAGTGGAAAACTGGAAATTCTAGACTGCAGGGACGGAGCGGACTCCCATCAATAAATCTGCCTCGAGTTTAGTTACCTTGACAAATTGCATCAATTCTAAGGTAGTCGAAATTTCACGAAATTCAAGGTGAGACGGGTAAATGGCATGACAATGTGTGGCACGGCACCACATGGAATCATGACTTAACATAAGGACATGTGGCAAATGCCACATGGTGAGACCATGTGTGGTCTTGAAAAGATTAAGTGGGGAGTGGAAGAAAGATGATGAGTGGGTTAGGTGTCATAGATGACACTTGTAACCAAAAGGCCAAAACAAAAGGGGACACATGGGAGCCCTGTGTTACACCCCTAAAGAAAGATCAAGTAGTGGATAAGAACGGATGAAGGAAATAAGGGAAGAAAAGGAAAAAAATGAAAGGGGGAACAGAAAGGGGGAGAGGAACGGAGTAGCGATCGGCGACACTTCCTTAGATTTTCGACAAAGCGACGATCAAAACTCGTCGGACAAAAGGCAAAGTTTATCTACACAGCAAGAGCTTCGTGTAGGTACCAAGATTCAAAGTTTTCATCAAACTCCAAGAGGTATGGGTTTCTCTCCTACTCTAGTTAGTCTCGTCTGCATTACTGATATGAAATGTAGCCCTAACGATGGGTCGATTCAAGAACAACAGGATCAAATCATATGGATTACTTACCACCCCTGGTCCTCTCTGCTCTTAATCGTAGTTCCTAAGCAAGTTGTATTTGCCGGAAAATACGAGCTTTAAGTATGATGATTTCAGAGTGTGTGAAGTGCCGGACATAGACCGACATGGCCGAACTCCGTGTGTACTGTTTCGGGTCCGACTCATGAAGATCCAGCCAGGTGTTGTCGCTGATTGAATGACATGTAAGTGTGTGAAAACTCATGGATGAGTATACAAAATTGATGTATTTACACGGGTTGTATTGTGATGCAAATCGAATGTTGATATGATTATCCATGAATCATAAATGTTGCATGAAGCCTCATCACGCATGTACGCATAAAAGAACAAGTAATGTGATACTCGTGACGTGATATGCACCGGGACATCGTAAGAGGTTGGTGGTGAGTGTACTGCATGAGTAGATTTATGAGTTCGTGTTTAAAATGGTAATGTGAAATGATGACGTCCAGAGTCGCACTCCGCTTGAAATTATGTGTCGGGTAGTAGCAAGAAGGGTTAGACACCCCCTCAAGAGAAAAACATGTATTGCTAGTCAGACATATGCATCCAGAGGTGAAAGTTAGTGAAAGTGTCAGAAGGTGTACGACGCATGCGGTGAGACCTCAAAAGCCTGCTACTCCACAAAAGACACATGACTTAACAAAGCTTTTCTTTCTTTCTTCTTTTCTTCTTTCTTTCAAAAAAAAAAAAGCTTTTCTGAGACCACCAAGGAGTTGGAAATATAAAACAAAAATCTTTGTTTCGAAATGAAGGTTTTTCACATGGTGTGTGTGCATGAGGGAGTCGTTGAGGGCTCATGCACATCGCATGACATGTGACCATTCATGTGGAAATGCATATGTTGTTTCTCATGTGTTTATAATGATTGAATCATGGCATTGCATGTGCACTTAGGTGGGGAGTAGCCCTTATAGGAGAATTCCTCTACTGGGCATTGCTTACACCGTCGTAGGAAAATATTTTTCAAGTGCTGGAGGCCCACCAAGAGATAGAACTCATCTGAGGCCTTAATGGTAAAGAAGGCCAGATTAGGGCTTATTTTTGTATTTTGTAAAATCCTGGACAGTTATCCAGTTTTCTGTAATGTAAAGGAGAAGAGTTGTAATAAAACTAATTTTGAATTGTTTAATACGCTTGACAGTTTTTCCTGTGACTTTTGTGAAACTCTGAAAATTCCCAAATTTTAATATATGTTTCAGACTAAGAGTGTAATTAACTCTCGAACTATCAGAATATACTTGCCAGATTATTGGTGAGTATTGATGCAATGGGCCCAACGTGGCCATTTTACTCATGTAATGCCCGCGATATGAGACACATAGGTTTTCCTCAGTTAATCTAAGGTCACCAGACCCCTGGATTCGGCGCCACAACTTGTTATTAGAGCATAAAATTTATAAATACCTAGAAGCTCAATGCTCCGGATACTGCAAAGATAAATCTAAGATCAATAAGTTACATACGATTACCTAGGACTTGATGGGCACGGGTTAGATCATGCGTTCTAATAATTGTTGTGTGATTATGTGTGATATGTGTTGTGTGATTTGATGTTTGTGAATGTGCATATAGGAAATGTCAACACTCAGTGGTTGAGAAAATAAAACCCAGAGTTTGAGGATTTTGGGCATACGGTCCGTAAATAAACTAAAAAAAAAATTCCTGGATAGTAGCTCTAGTTTTTTTAACATAAGCAGAGGTGTTTTGTGAAATTCTGGAAAATTATTCCAGTTTTTGCACACAATAAAAATCCAAGTTAAAATTAAACCTTAAAATTTTTTGGTTGTATAAACCGGCAGCTGTTCAGGCTAGTGCATTTGTGGGAGGAAGTGAAGGAAGCCATCACAAATAAAAATGTGTTTTTGAGAAAAAATTCTGGGGTTTTACAAAGTGTAAAACAGAAAAAAAATAAATAAAATAAATTATAATAAATTTATTTGGTTCTACTAAAGATATGAAAAAAAAAAAAAAATTCTTTTTTATGATCTTGCAGTGAGTATAACAGATGAAAAAAAAAAAAAGAAGAAACAAAATGAATGAAAAAAAAAAAAATAGTCGGTTGAGGCTAGACCGGGCTAACGCTCTTTTCACAGTGCCAGTCATAATTAAAATTAGCATCGTGACACTCCGGGCCAGGAGGCAGGTCATGCCAAGAGCCAGGCGCTAAGATTACGATGCCTGTGCACCCTACGATACCAAGAAGCATGGCCTACCACGGCCGGCCCGGGGCGCGGGGCGACGGCGGCGTGCGCCGCGGCCGGGGCCACCGAGGGTGTTTGCGATACAAGTTTTTGTATCATGGCGGAGGGCTTGACCTTTGTGTCGCGACCGCGGGTTGCGACACGGCCTTGGCGCCTGTGACCGCAGGCGTAGGAGCTGCGACACTCGCGACGGCGCCAGCGACGAAGTGGTCGCGATACAAGTTTTTGTATCGTGGCCGGGGGCCGCGACATGGCGCGGCCACGATACCTGCGACCTGACCCTACGACCGCGACCCGGTGCGGCGCGACCGCGGCCGGAGGGCCACGATCGAGCGCCCGGCCGCGGCGTCGCAGCGCAATAGGCCTTGGGTGTATGCACTATGCACCTAACCCGGTTTGACCCGATACCGCATTTCAGTCCTGTTTAGACCTTGTTCATGGACACTTTGATAGGGGTTTTAAAAAAATTAAATTAAATTAAATTAAATTAAATTAAAAAATTGTGTTGCATATGATTTAATGTATGGAATTATTGTCTTGCATTACCCATGAATGCATTGACTTTGTGTATGAAAAATTTGAATTATGAGAATAGTGTCTCATTTGTGTTACACCCTTAGAATGCTTCATTAAAGCTTCATTGCCATTTGACATGTGTAGATGGCTAGTCACGGGAGAGGACGTAGAGGTCCGTCCCACGAGGAGTCGCAGTCAAGCACCACGGCTTTTGGTAGCAGGCCTTTCTTTGAGGCCATAGGGATTACGATCGCCGTATCGCCTGGCTGTATGATAGTGGGTGGGGCGGTCAAACGACCTCTGGCGTTTAAAAGCACATCATCCTCAATGGTCATAGGAGGTAGGTGACATCTGAGGCATCAAGATATGGGTGATGGTACTAGGAAAGGAAGATTCATCTTCTTCGACCGGAAAGCGAGAAGACCTGTTTTGCACGGATCTCGAGACGGGGCAAGGTTATGAGACCCAGGAGGCCGGGATGGGGGCGATTAGGCGAGGCGGATGATATGTTACGCCTGAAGCCCCGGCTGGTTCACTTCCGATGGGATTGCCCACGGAGGCAGAGATCCCAAGGTTGTGGGACACCTCAGTCCCAATCGTTGATGAGACGAGTTAGGGTTCTTGGTAGTGACCTGTGTTTGTGCGGCGGCCGGGCATATGAGAGATTTCCCGAAGAGGATCCCGAGATTTCGGAGTGGCGCCTCCCGGTCATCGATGGGGCCGAGCCCGAACCACGGTTTGTTCCTCCGCTGACACGGTCGGAGGAACCCCGTGTCCGGTCTCGGGTCTTTACCACCGGGACCTCTGTTGCAGGCGGCTCGAGGGCCAAGGTATGGGACGAGGTCATGGGCATGGCTTGCAGGCTGAGGCTTTTAACCAGACAGGACAGACGATATGTTACCTTTGTCGCCAGCCTGGGCACATGAGATGGGATTGTCCGGAGCGAAAGGTCCGTGAGTGCCGCGGGGCGGAACTTATTGATCGATCCGGTGTCACGAGTGCGTTCACGCTCTTCTGAGTTTGTTTGGTGGATTATCATATTCATCATTGTTGCATCTTCGCGTGATGGGGTTTGGGCTTAGAGGGTTGAGACCTTTGGAGAAGCCATGTGTGGATGTTTTTAGGATGTAGGGTGAGGTTGAGCTTTGATAGGTCGAGTTATCGTCGGACTCTCTCGATTGATTCTACTCATGGTGGACCTTCGAGTGGTGGCGTATCGGGTGTTGATGTCATTCTTTACATGGATGAGTTGGCTGACCATCGGGTTGTCGATGGTGTGACCTTAAACGAGTTATCGCGCCCGACCACGATCTCTTGGGTTGCGTGGGCTACATGTGAGTGATGCGTATGTGCGTGGAATTTAGGGACAAAATTCTTTTAAGGGAGGGAGAATGTGAAACCCCGAGAAAATTCTAAATTTTAATATATGTTTTGTACTAAGAGTGTAATTAACTCTTAAACTATTGTAATATAGTTGGTTAGATTATTGGTGAGTGTTAATCATGGGGCTGACGTGGCCGTTTTACTCGTGTAGATTCGTGATATGAGACACACGGGTTTTCTCTGAGGTTGTGATGGTCGAGACCCCGGGATTTGGGGCGTCACACTTTTATGTTGCCTTTATTATGCTAAGGTCATTGTGATCATTTAGAGTGTCTTGGGAAGAAGCTAGAGGTGCAGGAAATGCCAGAAAGGCTATTGTAGGTTTGGTGAAGTTTTAGGTCGCGACATAGTTTTTCCATGTCGCGACAGTGCTTTGTTTCTCTGTTGTGACGATGTCGTGAAAGAGGTTTCCATGTTGTGACCGAAATGGTCATGACAAGAGGTCAGGTGTTGCAACAGGTTTGGCCTTAGTAAGAGTTTCTATGTCACGACAAGGTTTGGCCTTGGGCAGGGATTTTATGTTACGACAAAGTGCTTTTATGTCGTGACAAAGTTGGCCAAGGTGAAGAGAAATTATGTCGCGACATAGTGTTTTTGTGTTGCGACAGAGTTTGGTCAAGGCCAGGGGTTTCCATGTCGCGATAGAGTTTGGCCTTTGTTGGGGTTTTTATGTCGCGATAGAGTGTTTTTGTGTCGCGACAGAGTTTAGTCAAGGCAAGGAGTTTCCATGTCGCAATAAAGTATTTCTATGGCGCGATAGAGTTTGGCCTTGGATGGGGATTTTATGTCGTGACAGAGTTTGGCCTAGATAGGAGATTTTAGGTCGCAATAGAGTATTTTCTTATCACGACCGAGATTAGGGCAAGGGCTAAGAGAGTTTACGTCGCGACATAGCGTTCTATGTCGCAACAGTGAGGCAAGGCATTGCGTCACAACCAGGCTATATGCACGAGACAACGACGCTCTGTTGTGACAGTGTGGAGCTGAGTTACATCGCGACAAAAAAGGCCATGCGCGTGCGACAAACCAAGCCATCCGCCCACGCGCGCGACAGACTAGGCCGGGCACGCATGACAAGGCTAGCGCACTAAGGTTGGGCACGCAAGACATGGGTTTTCTGTCACGACAGAGATTTCTCTGTCGCGACAGACTTCTTACAATGGTAAAAAAAATAAAAAATAAAAAATAAAAGACCCCTTGGGATTGGGGCGTCCACCACCAAACCTCACGAGCTTTGAATGTTTGTCATTATCGGTATACGGTCTGATAGTGGCCAGATTAATGGCAAGACCGTCTGTTAATCGGGTGCATTAGGCACGAGAGAGTGATAGAAAATTTATGCCATTGTAAAGTAAGAATAGAATGGGGAAAGAAACTAAGTTTTCAGTGAATGAGGATGGATTCTTGTATTATAGAGACCGAGTTTGCGTACCCAATGATAGTGAGTTGAATAAATCCATTCTTGAAGAGGCATATAGTAGATCCGTTGCTATACATCCTGGTAGCACAAAAATGTATCAGGATTTGAAGACTTCATACTGGTGGTTCGATGAAGAAAGATGTTTTGGATTTTGTGACTAAATGTATGGTGTGGTGGCTTGAAACATCAAATTCCTTGAGTTTGTTCGCGACCTATTAGAATGCAGTGGAAATGGGACGAGTCACAATGGATTTTGTGAATTCGGGTTACCATTAGCGAGGAGGAAGCATGGACGGTTTGGGTCGTGGTAGGCCGGAGTTACAGTCGGCTCACTTATACCGGTAGGCGACAGTGCTTGATAAGTTGGCGAGCTTTACATAGAAGAAATGGATTCGAGTATGGGATTCCCCATGTCCTATCATTAGATAGAAGTCACAGGAACCACCCTCGGATTTTGGGGAGAAAATTCTGAGAGGCTTTAGCACTCGGCTAAATTTCAACACGGCTTTCCACCCGCAGACGGATGGACAATCAGAGAGAGTTATTCAAGTTTTAGAGGATATGCTTAGAAGTTATGTGATCGACTATGAGGGAAGTTGGGATAGACATATTCCTCTAGTTGAATTTGTGTATAACAATAGCTTCCAGTTGAGTATTAGAATGGCACCTTACGAGGTTCTTTACGGAAGGAAGTGAGATCACCAATGTGTTGGACAAAGTTAAGTGAGGAAGGAGATTAATCGGCGGTTGAGTCAAGAGACCAAGGAGAAGGTGAAAATGATCGGGAAAGATTAAAGGTAGTCGTGGATAGACAAAGTCTTACGCCGGCTTAAGAGAAAGGCATTCAATATGAGATCGGCGAGAAGAAGTGTTCTTGAAAGTTTATAAGCGGAAGTCATGAGATTCGGGAGAAAGGGCAAGTTGGGTCCCTGGGTTGTTGAAATTTGTATGGGTGATCGAGAAAGTGGGTCCAATGGCATATAGGTTAGCCTTACCTCCAGAGTTGGAAAAGATCCATAACGTTTTTCACGTTTCAATGTTAAGGAGGTATAGGTCAGACCTCTCACATGTGGTCTCTTCGGATATTATTGAGCTTCGCCCCGACTTAACTTACGAAGAGGAACCCATAGAAATCTTGGCTCGAGAAGTTTAAGAATTGAGGAACAAACGAATTCCATTAGTCAAAGTATTGTGGAAGAACCACAAGACGGAGGAAGCCACGTGGGAAAGTGAAGAAACTATGCGTCAGGTTTATCACATGGCTTGTTGATGAAAGGTAATTTCAAGGACGAAATCTTCTAAGTGGGGAGGAGTTGTAACATCCCAAAAAAAATAACCTTCTTGTCTTATTATTTTACCTTATACTATTATATGCTATTATAAATTTTTATTTTTTTTATTTTTTATTTTATCAATTTTAAGTTATAGAAATAATGATTTTTAAAGTGAAAAAAAATAAAAATAAAACCGGAATTAATACAAGAGTCAAGGTTAAATTGGTAAAATGTCAAAATGAGGACCCAAAGGTCATAAATGAAGAAGAGTATATGTCAAAGTAGAAATGTGATAAGTTGTTATACAAATGAAATAGAAATGAAGGGTTTTAATGCAAAAAAATCAAAAAATAATGCCAAAAAGGGGAAGACTAAACAAGGCTTTATACAAGATGAGAATAAGACCAAATTTGGTTTAGTGAAATGAGATCATTTCTCATTTAGGCAAAAGGGGAGCTAGGGCTACGGTTGAGAGAGGGGGAGAAGCCATCTTTGGACTCTACTTGTTCTTGAAGATGAAGGAAGAAGGAAAGCTAGAGGAGTGTTCAAAAAGATTAAGGTATGGATACTTGTCTAAGTTTGGGTATGGATTCACCCATTTGCTTGTTAGGAACCCTCCTAACTCCCTCTTTGATTGTGTTTGGATTGGTAAAACCATAATTCAGTATATATATGTTTGAGTTAGAGTTCAAGCAACCTTTTTGCTTTGATTAGGATTGGTTTTGAGGAATTTTTGTATAAAGAAAATGTTGGGGTTTTAGGGGAGATGCTATCAAAAATTTTCAAAACTCATGTTTTTGTTTTGGCCATAACTTGGTCATTGTTTATCTAAATTGAGTTATTTAAATTTCTTGGTAAACTAGACTTGTAGGAGAACAAATTTCCTAAATAATTGTATTCAAATTTGGACCCCATTGGACCTAGAAAATCGTCAAAGTGAAGCTCTATTTTCGGGCAAATTCTGGTTTTGTTTTGGTACAGTTTGATGTTTTGGTACAGTTTTGGTATTTAGGCCATAAGTTGAATTTCACTCATCCAAATTAAGTGATTCAAATTTCTGGGTAAACTAGACTTCTAGGAAAACAATTTCCTTGAAATAAGTGTATTCAAATTTAGACCTCATTGGACCCAGAAATTCGTCAAAGTGAAGTTCTGTTTTTGGGCAAATTCTTGTTATGTTTTGAAAATAGAGTAGTCCCGGTTATTTAGGACGTATCTTGAGTTTCGGTGCTCCGAATTGGATGATTCCAATTTTTGAATAAAATAGATTTATAGAGGAACAATGGACTTGAAGGAAGTTGGGTAAAATATGGCTTATTTGTTCCTAGAAAATTTTACAAGTGAAGGTGTATTGGGTAGAAATCAACCCTAACCAAAAACACTAGCATGCATGACTGATTTTTCTTTGTTTGTTCTTTTATTGTGACGTATTTGTAATGGATGGGCACTAATGATGATAAAACCTGACCTAAGATCGGGATTCCAAGGATAGGAGACCAAAATCGACAACCTTTTTGGTTTGTTCTTCATACTTCTCTTCTTATTTCAAGTTTTGTGTTTGTTTGTCAACCAAATCTGGAATGTTTATTATGAAATCTGGGTTTTTGGTTTAAATCTAAAATGTTTGACAAACATCTGCCTATGTGCTTCTATTTGAACCATAAATGAATTTGTTTGAGTATTGGTTAATTGACTTATAAATGAACTATGTAGTAAAGCGAACATAGCGGGATTCACGTATGTACAAATGAATGCAATCAGGAATGTTAATTATATTGTGGAAATGTGAAAATGGTATTGTAAATGATTAATTATTAATACCCATAAGAGAATGTGCTTGGAGTCATGTTAGAGTTAGGGATAGATTGGTATACCAATAGAGGTCGATGTAGCGATGTGCGAACGAAATGATTTATAGTGGCATACCGATCCATAGTCTAGCGGGACAGTACTAAGTTATTAAATGTTTTATACCGGCTTGCAGCCCAACAGGACCGTGTCGGTGATTCTGTTATCCTACGCACCGAAAGTTTCGGTTAGATTCGTTTAAGGGCAAAATGATTAATAATTGTGTAGATTGTGTGAATTGAGTTGTGACAAGAATAATAACACATGGGAGCTTGAAAGATGAAAATTATTGTATTTCTATATTTGAGACAAAATGAAAGTATGTTAAACTACTATAAACTGGTATATTTATATATATTGCATGGATCACATAAATAGTATGTTGAAAGGTTGTTTGGAAAATATGTAGAATGTTTTTGAGAGGATTAAGTGATGCATATAGCAAAAGGTAATTGTTGTGCATATATATGTGGTATAATTGTTTGAAATGAGAATAGAAATGCAAAGAACCACTAAGCATGAAAATGATTAGCGCGTCGATTTTCCACGTGCAGGTACCGAGTAGATAGTGGAGGGACCGAAGACCGTAGAGCCCAGAGTCATCGTCAAATCGTGTGGAGTATAAGTAAATGTTCCGTCTCATGCATGCATTTCATTCCATGATATCATGTGACTATATTGTATTGAAATCAAAAGATGTAAAGATATTCATAAGAAGATTATATTTTCAATTTTTTTTTATCATGAAATGTACTTTACATGGTCAATTTTCAAAGATAGAAGGTGAACTCTGACAAATATTTTGTAAATGATTTGGAAAGGGCATGGAAATGTCGTTTTGTATAAATATTGTACTAAAGTATAGTTATGGACCCTCTTGAAAAGATATAATGCATACTTTTTATAGTAATGAATTGAATAAGTAGTGATATCATATTCACATATATAAATATGATTAAATTGATATTAAATATCCTATTAAAAATGAGTATATGAAATGTGTTTTACAGATAAATTGATTTAGTGGTCCGCGTCCCCAAGTCCGATTTAGTCGCCGGGTCGGGTCGGGTCAGGTCAAGGGGCGCGACAAATGGATTGCAATGTGGGCATAGGGTGCAGTGAAGGTCGGGCGTTAAGATCAGGAAGAGGCGGGTGGAAGAGATGCAAGTGCCGAGGTGGATAGATAATTGCACTGTTGAGCAGAGTGCCCGGTTATACCACAAATTTGACAACGCTTGAGATTGCGACTATGCCCGTGCTGGGTCGATGGAGCTAGATGTCGCGGAGACAATGGAGGAGTAGTTGGTCGGTTATGGTTATGGTTCCTTTCACCATAACTGCTGAGATCGGTTATGGTTCCTTTCACCACAGTTGGTCGACCAGCGATGGGATGAAGGGCCAATCAAAGTAACTAAGGTAGTGGCCGGAGTGGAGGCGGGTAGTGCTGAAGGAACCAAAATTTTCATTTGGGCCTTGTAACTAAGTAGTTGCTCAAACAATTCCTCAAAAGTAACTGGAGTTGCCCGAGCTTGTAGGGCATGAGATATGTTTGAGTAGGCTGGGCCAAGTCCGTTCAAAACACGAATGGAGAGTTCATCAAAGTCAACATAGACATTCATAAGGGCAAGATAGTCAATATTGTGTTTGACATCTTGCATATAGCCGGTAATAGTCCGATTACCTTGCTAAGGACTGAGAAGATTTTGATGATGGGTCATGATCCGTCCACGCAAAGAAGAGGCATACATCTTTTCGAGGGTAGTCTATGTAGCACGAGATGTGGTGGAGGTAGAGATAAACTGCACTAAGGTGGCAAATACAGACCCAACAATTGCATTGAGAAACAATTGGTCTTATTTGAGCCAGAGAATATGGTCCGAATTTGGGAAAGGGGATGCGACATCGGGCAAAGTTATCATTATCGGAGGACATGGCTTTGAGCCATCGATGAAGTCAAGTAAATCATACCCGAATACGAGAGAAGTGAATTGGAACCCCATGTGAAATAATTCGTGACCGTGAGTTTGAGCAATGTCTGACCATTGATATTAAGAATAATTAAATTTTGAGACATATCAGTCCCGTCCAAGAATGTTGGACAATGAGGACCCATGACAACGGTAGTGGAAGAAGATTCTTCGACCATTGAGTATCGTACACGACGATAGTGGTCGGGAATTGTATAGGCAAAATGCCCAAAAGCATGCGATCATTGGATCATGATGGGCGCCTTATGTGGGTAGGGTTTTTATTTTTGTTGTTAAGCAGCTCACAATACCATATTATCAAAGGAAACATATTTATTATGAAAAGTTGAAGTGTGTATATATATATATATATATATATATATATATATATATATATATATATATATATATATATATATATATATATATATATATAAGGACAAAATAGTAATAACATAAAGATAAGAAATCACAAATATCTTACAATATTTGTCAATTTAATTTATAAATAATTGTAAAAAACATAAATAATATAAAATACATGGTTCAATATACTTTTATAAAAAATAATTATGTTTCGTGTATAATAAGTATATTAGCATTATTCATTATGGTAGTATATATGATTATTAAAATAATATCTAAAATTTATTAAGATAGTACTTAAATAATACAATGTTTGAGATATATTTATTTTTTTATAAAATCATAAGTAACCATGTATTTTATATACTTTTACGTATTTCTCTACTGTCGTTCTCAAATCAATGGGGGATGAAACTCGAGTACCCCTGATATTTTTACTTGAACAGAACCGCCTAGGCAATGAATGATTAGGGGGGCTGGGGGGCCCACACTCACGTAAAATGCCTTCCACGTCAGACGCAATATTTCATAACGATGCCGTGCATATAGGCGTTTTTTTACACATGAGGAGAATGCCGAATGGTAGCTACATGCTCGGAGTCAAAATTACAATAATGGGCTGCGTCTGCGAATCTTGCTTTATGTGGTTCCTACTAATTCCAACATTTATAAGCTGTTTCTAAATAAGTAAGGACCTGTTTAGTAGGTAGAAAATTTTCTGTTTCTCTGACCGAAACCAGCGAGGAAGCGCGTTTAGTTACGAGAATAAGAAGAAAACGGAATTTTGAAAATAAAGAAAATGAATTGTTATTTTCAGTATTTTATATATAAATCGAAGAAAAGCAGGTTTGTAATTGTTTTTCTTTGTTTTGAATTATAGAGGGAAAAAATGTAAGCCAATAAAATTATAAGTGAAAAAAAGTGTAAATGATACTTAAAGCTCGAGACAAAAATCGAATGGCGAAAAATGAATAGTAGCATAAGTTTTTTAAGCAATTTTCGTTGTTTTTCGGTTAATTTTATTTACACCGAAAATGGTTTCTGGCAGTTTTAACATTACTTTATTTTAATGAATTGATCTGAAAGCGTATTTTTACGAAAATAAAAGTAAAGATTGGAATACATTGAAAATTTTCATATTTTGAATTTTGGATAGAATTAAAAATTTTCGTGAACAAAACGGGACCTAAATATCTCTCTAGCCAACAATTCCGTTCTCATCTTATCTTTTTATATAACTCACTCCTGGGAAATATCTTACCTCTGTTTTCAAGTGTGTCCCATCGGAAAGATACTCGCTTCAATGTGTTCGTCCACTACAGAATGTGGGACCGATGTTTGTTTCTAAAGCACTCGATTATCATGCCTGTACTTTTTGTTTTTGTTCAAAAGCGACTGTTTCTCCTCCTCTGATATTTCAAGAGAGGAAAAGTTTGTATTACATTTTATAACTTCTACTCAGCATTTTTTAACACTTCACTCTGAAAAATAACAATAAGTTCTAGATTATTATTGGCTTTGACCCCTCCACAATCCCTAACATCCCTAACTAGGTATAGAGCCTTATAACTAATCATATAAATATTGTCTGCAACCCTACACACCCTTTAATAATGTCTAATCGTATAGACATTGCCTCCTAATTATACTGACATTGTCCACCTTAACCCTTCACACCCTATAACGGGATATAAGGCAACTAATACCCAATCACATAAATATTATCACTTTAATCCACTCACACTCACACAATCATATAAATATTGACGCTTTGATCCTTACGAATTTAAAACATTCTATAGGGGGATTTTAGCTCTCATGTCTTTAAAATGCATTGCAAAAATCCACTTTCAATATCAACCTATGAAGTCCAATTTAGCCCTCACAACTTTAAATCACATTGTAAGGATCCAATTTGACCCTCACAACTTTAATTCGCATTATAAGGGTCAAACAAACCCCACATGGATCCAATTTAACCCTCACAACTTTAAGTTTAGAAAAATGAGATCAAACAAACCCCATAAAGTTCATTTAACTCTCATAGCTTTAACTTCCCCGCATCAACAATCATATAAATATTATCTCAACGTTCTAAAGACTAGACTTTATAACTTTAAAATGCATATAAAAAGTACCTTTCAAGCTTAGTTAGTTCAAATAATAAAGAGGTAGTAGAATAGGAAAAGCAAAGAGGCCACGAAATCAATAGAAAAGAACATGTGACGACCCTAATTGATGTGGAATGGGACATGGGATACCACGAAATCAATCATCAAACATACTACGACCAAAATATAACAAGCCCCAGATACATAAAGAACCATAACTCCAGTGTCATATAAAAAATCAAACATACATAGAGAAGAACTATACAAGAAAAGAACCAAGTGCTAATAATGCAAATGTCATAACACAGAATTCATACAATAGTAGGGAGAAGCCCTCGCTACATTCTCCACACTAATATCCAATCCAACAACAGGAAATGGTCTCAAGGGTATGGCTTCGACCACCTGGGGCGAGCATTGTCCTCTCTGTTGTTCCTAAAAGCACAGCATCCAATGGAGTATACGACAATGAGGAAAATGAGGAAGATGATGTTGACAACCGCAACCTTCTTCCAATCACTCTTCAGGTTGTCCAGCACTCCTGCTTTGCACGACTGGCAATCGAAGCACAGCACATTCGTATCATTGTCCCACAAATTACAGTCAGAATTGTTGTATGTGGTCACAGTCGTCTTGGTCCAAACTGTCGCATTGACATAGGTGAATCCACAATCATTTGATGGCTTACAGCAACCAGACTGCAAATTAACAGATACCCATCAGCATAATTTGTTCAGAATTTTTCTCAAGAACCGAGAACAAAATGGGTTCACAGAAGCAATTTTGTATGTTTCGGTTTGAAAAGGGGGTCGAGAAAAATAAAGGGGACTGAGAAATTATGCTCACTGAAAAGGATATAATTAACAAATACCCATCAGTATAATTTATTCAAAATTTTTCTCAAGAACCAATCATGAAAGAACCGAGAAAAAATTGGTTCACAGAAGCAATTTTGAATGTTTCAGTTTGAAAAGGGGTCGAGAAAAATAAAGGGGACTAAGAAATTTGTCCTCACAGAAAAGGATATTGCCTTTTGAGTACAACTCACAAGCAAAAGATACAGAGGGATAGTTTAACAGAATACGAACAAATAACAAAACTCACTTACACAATACAAACCATGCATTGAATTAAACAATACCAAAAGGAAGATGGGTAGATCAACTAAAGAATTGATAATCAATTCTTTTTTCTCCCGTAATCTTTCTTTTCTTTCTTAACCCAAAAAGAAAATTTGAAAACTTGAGAATCGCGAATTGAATCAGTGTGTGAGGGAGATTTCGTGCAAGAAACCAAAATTAAAACTAGGGAGGAAAAGGAAGAAACAGAAATTGAAAAGTAAAATCAGATCCCGCAAAAGAAGCATGATAAAGAATCAAAAGAAAGAATTTCAAATCCATATCTAAAAGAACGGCGATACCTGAATAGGAGACAAGTGCTCCTTATAGAAATCCTCAAAAGTGTCGCTGGCCCTGTCATCGGCAAATTTCTGGCAGACCTTTCCGTCCTGCAAACAGCTCTTGATCCTTCTCCAATTCTTGGTGCTGTTGACCCTCTTCTGCAGCCAATTGGAGTAATCCCCAAGCCGATACTCCTTATACCCTCTCCCAGACACAGCCTCTCCGGCGCCCTTGTTAGTGACGACAAAGGCGAAGATGGTGAAGCAGAAAAGAAGAACAATCAGGAGAAACATTACCAATAGGTAGACCCAGAGAAGCCATGAAACCCTGCAACAGGCCCCGATCAGCCCCGCCAGAGAAACCACCATGAGAAACACGCCAAGCGCTATCAGCGGCTTCTCCAGAAACTTCTCGCAGTCGGTGCTGGCGCGCTTGGCCAGCCATATTCCCGCCCCCAAGATTGGGACTGACAGCAGGAAGGTTATGAAGTTGAGGATGCCGACGAGATTATTACTCACTCTGAACATTTTCGGAAGACTCTGAAATCGAAATCAAATTGTTTCTAAAACAAAATTCAGTAAAGATTGGAGTGAATTTCAGAAAAGATGATGATGAATCGAAGAAAAGGAGAGATGTGGTATTTATCAATTTAACCAGCGGCTGTGAGAGGGCGTTGCAAGAAATTGCCGTCCCCTTCTAAGAAGATTCTATATTCTCACGCGCTTCTCTCTTCTCTTGCACAACCGTCAAGGCGTATGGATGCCGTAATTATCAGTACTCGCCCTATTTTTTGTACAAGTGTCCCTTGCGTGTTTTAAAATCTGGCCCTAGTTTCAACGGAACATCTTCCTTCCTCTGACCTGCTTGTATCAGGACCGTAGATTTTGAATAAGAAGTTGGTGAGTAGAAAATGAAGGGCCATGATGAGGTGTTGAAATTGCCAAAACGGAAAAGCGAGAGAGTAACGGCAACAGTTACGATTACGCAACTTCACATGGGTATTTTATTTTTCTTGAAATGGGAATGAAGGGCATCTCCGTCATTTTGTCATGACTTTCCTGAGCAAGAGCGGTGTTGTGGTGCTACGCGTCTGTACGCGGTTGACTGTTTCGGATCTGTGGACTGACTCGCTCCGCAACTCGTTTTCAAACTTGACTGACTCGCATGCTAGAAATTGCAGTTCCTTACAAGAAGAAAGATATCTTAGACACATAATTTTAAGGCAATAATCTTATTTAAAAGATTCTAAAATAATTAAAATATGAAATAATATTATTATCTTAAAATTTTAAAGTATAAGATAAATTCATACATTTTATATAAGATAGGAACTTATGGAACGCAAAACAAGAAAAATAAAAGAAATATATATACAAATGATTTATTAATTTTAAATTTATTTTTCAATTAAAAAATCCATATCCTTCCCCTCTAATTGATCAAAGATTTTTGTTTTTTTATATTTTGTTACAATTTAGTAAATTAAACTATACCTTTTTAAACTTTAAAGGTATTTCTATAAAAATATTATGTCTTTAACAAAATTTAGGAAACATTTTTAGAAACTTAAAAATGATTTTTATTAGTGTTTTTATGAAAGATTTTTATTAGTGTTGATAATCACTTGCATTTGTTTTTTAATAAATAATTTTTAATTGATTCTCTTTTCTTTTAATATCTATTCACTTGAAATTAAGACATAATATTCTATTCCCCTCAAACTCGTCTAATTCTTTAACCACTAAGTCAAGTCTCATTAGTTATAATTTATTCTCTTAAAAACAATTTTAGAAAAAGCACTTCCATTACAACTATTGAGCATAATTATACCCACCATAAAAAATTTAGATATCTTTCGTATTCTTCTTTCTTTTCCTATGATATAATTTCCTATTAGTATTTTTTTTTTCTCTTTATCATTATTGATACCTTAAATAGAAAACTTCTCTCCTAAGAATATTAGGTTCAAAGTTAATTCCAACTCACATTGTGCAATTTGTTTCTAATTTACATACTAATATTATATTTGTTTTGTTTGAATATAATTTAGGGTTTATTAATTACGTCATTTAAAAAATATATTTATGGTAAAATAGTTATAAGAGTATATATTCAACTAAGGAAAGAGGTTTCAATGTTTCTTTAGTTTAAAATGTAAAAAAAAAAAAAAAAATACCGGTGTAAAAGGTGATTTTGTTAAACCCATTAAAACATGAATTTCGAAAATCTAACCCTTCATTATCGATGAGACTTGACTTATGGACAGAGCATAGAAAAAAGATCATATCGAGTTTCTATGACAACATAATACTATAATATTATAATATAAAGTGATTAAATATAAGAAAAAATGAAACCCTCAATTATTTTTTTTACCATATTTTGATAAAAATATCTTCATTGTTTCTTTGTACAATTAACATTTTCTTTTATAAGAAACATATAAACACCTAAAAACATATAAAATTTTAAAAATACCAAACTATTCTTCTACACCTTCGCCCTCCCCTTTCCTTAACCCCCCACCCGCACTGACACACACATGCCTCAACTACCCGAGCCTTTTTTTATCTTTCAGTTTTTTTATCTTTTTTGTATACTTTTCCATATAAATTACCTTCCATTTTAATCTTTCCAGTAAATTAAATTTTTTATTTTTAATTAATTTTAAAAGATAATATCTTACTTTTCAGTTATTCACCTACAGTAATAAATAATTTAATAAAATATAAATAAGTACTAATATTTTAAATAATATGATTTTAATATATATATATATATATATATATATATATATATATATATATATATATATATATATATATATATATATATACCTATATATATTAATAATACGTTGTTTTATAATTTTATATTTTAAATTTTTATAAATCTAAAATTTTCAACAAAAATTTAGTAGAATTATTTTAGTATTTAGTTTTAAAAGGAATATTTGAAAGTGAAAAATAAAAAAGGAACAATATTAGTAACTAAAAGTAACAAAAATATTGTTTTTTGAATAAGTAATAAATGACATGCATTAGAGCTGATAAATATAATACGAAAATTAGGTTTATAAAAATTTAAAATATAAAAACATAAATGAAAAGAAAGTAACACACACACACACACTATATATATATATATATATATATTTCATTTTCATCTTATTTCCTATAGCACAACATGCGTAATATCTTAATAAAGAAAAATAAGGGATGTATATTAATTATATAAGACAAATATACTAATTGTATAGGGATGTACAAATTACATTTCTCATAGGATTTAAATATTTTTTTTATCCGAAAGCTCTTCCCTATGTCATATGTTTGATACACGAACATAGAATACTTTACATGCATTAGTAGATGTCATATTTAACTCATACATGATAAATAACCTAGTACATGTTTATGTCATAAACTTCCATAATTAAAAAATATGAAAAATATAGTTGATGTCATTTTTTTTTTTTTTTTCTTCAAGACAATGAACATATGGATATATTACTCTTTGATAAGGAAAAATAAGGGTTTATTATATACTATACAAAATGGTTACACTAATTGTACCTTTAAATACACTAAATATATAATGGGTGTATAAGTTTACATTTCTCATAAGATTTGAATATTTTTTTTAAATCGAAAAAATTATTTCCTAAATCATATGCTAATACATAAACTTATGACATTTTTTATACACATTGATTGATGTCATACTTAACTCATACATAATACATAATCATATATGTTTATATGTTAGACTTACAATTAAAAAATATGATTGACAGCTTTTTTTTCTCTTATTTATTTCAACACACATCAGCAGTTATTGGTTATAATAATGTACAAGGTAATTATATTAAATGTACAAGGTAAATGTACTTACTATGCAAGGGATGTACAAATTTGAAAAAAAAATTTGATTGCTTTTTTATCCAAAATCTCTTATGTAGTCATGTTAATACAGAACATTATCACATGATTCTTTTTAGATTTTAAGCATTTTGAGTATATATGTTAATATACTCGAGCCTGATTGATATGCTAAATGATAAATATTATATTATCATTTTTAATTCATATTTTAAAATTTAAAATTATGGGTTAACACTTTTGTATTATATTTTTAAAATTAAATACTAAAATGATTATTACTATTTTTTGTTAATTAGTTAATATTTTATATTATTATTTTTTATATGAAAATTAGTTTAATTTTTGGTTATTTTTTAATTTTAGGTTTACAAAAATTTAAAATATATAAAAAAAAGATTATAATATGAAAATTATAAATATTTAAATATTATATTAAAAATATTGGGAAATAAGTAATATAGAGTTCACTTCACAACCCACTTTGAAGACGACTTTTCGGCGACGCTTATAAAGCTTAGCCTAATAAAACCTACTAAATCGATCTTACCCGCTTTGGCACAGTACCATGTGGGTTTTGTCCGAATGTACTGACGGTCCGGAATAATATTAATTTTTTTTATGTAATTAGGCTTAATAATTTAGATTTTCAAGACCATCTATAAACAAGATATTTCTTTACTTTTAACACGAAGTCAAATCTTTGTTTTTGTAGACATGCACAAAATAATAATAATAATTATTATAATGTGTATGATTAATATATTAAATTTGTTTTTTTAACTATTTTATTTTCACTTAAATGTAATCTTTAATATAATTTATAATATGATAATTTAATATTTAAAAAATCTCATGCTAAAATTAATGAATACATTTGAATTAAATAAATTAAAAGTTTTAATATTGAATACATTTTCTATTTATCTCATTAATCCTATTTTAACATTTATAATTTTATTTTTGTGTTTATTCTTAAATTTTATTTAATCATTTATGTTTTTTTATAAAATTAAGTTGTGCTAGTTTATAAATGTAAATAATTACTAACTGAAATTTCAGATTTAATGATATTTAAATTAATTTTATTACTTAAACGAAGGCATTAACAAAATATTTTTATTTTTAAAATAATTAACAAAAATTATGCATTTGTCTAATACGATGAATTTTCAAAACGAATATGATATTTCATTAATATACAATTGGGATGCATTTTTGGAAAAAAAAAAAATTTATTCCAAATATAAATAAAATTTTTATTGTTAGCATTTTAAAAATTTAATTAATAGATGACAACTCAACTAGCATCGAGGTACATTTTTCTAATGTAGAATCTCATGTTATTATTTGATATAATGAGGATGAGAATGAATATTAAAAGCATATGAAATTTCATTTGATATTTTCAAGCTTTTCGCACGCACGTTTCGTTACTTTATTATTTCAGATCATTTAAATTAGCTACTTTAATACTGGATATAACAATGTTCTAACATTATTTATTTATTTAAGTTTATTTAATATTATTATATTATTTAGACTCGATTATTTTATATACTAATTATTATTATATATTTATATATTATTTCAAGAATTATATAATTTGTAAAATTAATTTTCTTTAACATTTTTAAGGTTTTGGTCTATTTTAACCCATTTTACCAAGAACTCACATGGCTTGACTGCTCAAAAGAATCAATATAAACGACTAACAACTATCTTGTTGCTCTTAACCCAAATCGCCGACTTAATAATTAACTGCCCGTTTATCGCCTTTAAAATATTAGTATTTATTGGCAATATTTTTAAATACTAAAAGTCAATTTACTTTAATATATCATAACACAAACAAAATCCAATAAAGAAAAAGTAATGGAACAACAAATTTCAAAAAATAAAACTTTTTAGTTAAATAGATTTTCAAAATAATTTAAAATAAGACATTATCTTATAAATTTAATTAAAATAAAAGCACTTATTTTTGACATTTATTCATTAAAAATAAAGAAAACAAAATCTAATAAAAAGAAAAAAATAATAAATAAATAAATTTAAAATAATAATTTTTATAGATTAAAGAATCAAATAATTGGTAAAATAAGATATTATGTTATAAAATTAATTAAAAATCATAAATCTTAATTTATAAAAAGATAAAAAAAAACCTGATGATAAATTGAAAAGAAAAAGAATAATAGAATGAGAGATTGTATGCACAAAGGAAAAGTATGAAATGAATTAAGACAAGAGAGGTCATGGACCCTATACTAATTTAGGTGATTTGATCAACTTTTTATAAAATATTATTTTCACCTAATTGTAAAACATAATTCTTCATTTATGAATTTTAAATTATTTATGGAAAAGGTATTGTTTAGTTCAAGTTTATATAAATTTGAGTTTTTGATTGTTTGATCTAAATTCTTATTATTTTTTAAAGTAAGATTCATAAAAAAAAAACCATAATATTTGGATTTAATGGCTAAAAAACACGAGTTTTTTTCAACAAAACCCATTATTTAATTTGCTTTTTTAGGCAAAACCCATTATTTAATGTGTTTTTTTCAGCCAAACCCATTATATAATGTCTTTTAATCACATATTTTCATTTGTGAATATCAATAAATGTCATTAAAGGGAGAAGACTTTGTCACTCAGTTTTTCGACGTGGATGTCAAATGGGCATTTCCGTCTATTTGGGGTCTTTTCGGAAACGAGGGAAGTGTTATGGTACTCCACCAACAATTTTGCACGGCAGACGCGCTTTGGGTGTGAAATGAACGGTTCTGATGTGTTTCCAGTTTGACCAACCCGTAAAGTTAATATACTTTCATATTATCTAAAATGATTGTTAAAATGTGGCTGCCTCTTTACTCTTTATATAAATTACGATCCCCATTCCAGGAAGTATCCGCCCACAGCTTGCAACGTTTGACCGTTGTATGAATAGATTATTAAAATTTTGTCCACGTGATCCTAGTAGGAATTTTTTATTTTTTATTTACAGTTTTTTAATAATATTTACAGTTATATAACTAAATGAAAATTCAGAGAAAAAAAGAAGCGTGAATCGAGATCTTTGTTGGTAAAACAATTGGTTTATTTTTTTTATTTTTTTTAACTTTTTATCTCAAAAATAAAATCGATAAACATTTAATGCATCGAAACTCATTTTAAAAACATCACGTGAAAAATAGAGTATTACAATGTTGTTGAAAAATGAACATTTCGTGTTACCATGTTGATGCCTAAAATTCAATCATTGTTGTTTCATCGATTGCATTTTCTCGTTTAAAATCATAAATGGTACCACATGTACAAGAACTATCATGTTTCACAACATAAATACCTTGACCTCATGTTTAATAGAGAAAACAAAATTCAAGAAGCATAGATTATAGAATATTATTTTCTATGTAATTTTCCAAATGGAAGAAAAAATGGAAAAAGAAAGTGAGAGAACCATTTTTTTTCTCAAATGATCATGATGGTAGTTTTTTGGGCAGTCTTTCAAACTCCCCTAAAATGTTGCCTTTTAATATCTTATATATTGGATCGGGTCGAGTCAATCCACTTGGGCACCCAACTCATAACCCAACTCCAACATTTCCCTTTTGCTCAAGATGGGCTGATCTTATCCATGTCCTTTGTATTCTATATTTGAAGGTCATTCATATAGGTAAATGGGTTGTGTGACTATGTGAGCACACCTGTAATTTGGGAGCTTTGGACTTATGCACCTATTAGGAATACATAGTAGCTCAACCCAAAAGAAATTATTACGAGTGAATAATAATAATCATGTCTTGCTACACCCCAGACTTAGTTACATTAATGTATTCACCTAACCACTCGAAGTGTATACTTTTCAACATTATAAATGCATTTACAATTATATTAACTATAAAAGCAATATAATGAGTCGACTTTGAACACATTTTTGCCAATGTAACTAAAAAAAAAGTCTACCTTTCAAGCTCATGTATTTTAGATCCAAATTAGCTGCTTGCCTAATATGTGCCATATGGATAAATTATTTCATCTCCGTTGGAAACATATCGTAACAGCTATACATTAATGGTTGTCGTCTCTAAGAAATAAAGAAAAGTACAAAGGGTACAACAATAGGCATCACCAATAAGCTCCATGATTTCAATACAATATGATGCAAAGATATCACTACTCACTTTCCTTATTTATCACATTTAAGATACGCAGCGATGAAATACATGTCATACAAGCCTCAACTTAGGAGTGTATGTTAATCTACCATCATACAAACTTTACCTAAAAGCTTCATATTAGTACCTTATGTAGAGTTTTGCATCCATAGTTTTCCTTAAAAAATTTTATGTTAAACCTCGTCTAGGTCTAGTACTGTGCATATGTAATCGTGTGGATTACCATATCGAGTCAAGATGACTGCGTATTATAAACTTCATCTTCATACTCAATCAAGACAACACTCATTATCTTTGTATATTTTTCACTCATTAATTATCATCAATATATTATGTCTCATCTCAACTCAAAAAACACATTGATTGGGGCGGTTACTGCTATCATGTAAGAGAGCCAACCTCTCCATGTCGACATACGTTTAGGAACATATTTGCATAAGTACCAATTATATATCCAATGATATGAATAACAAATATTCCTTATCATTTTATCATGCATAAAGTATCTTATATTCAATAAATGATAATCCATGATCTAACTAACACATATCATAACTTACCAAGTCCATAACTTTGCACATCACTAAACATGTTTCTTGGACTTAATTTTGTGAACGGATCAACAACTATTTAACATGTAGGTAGATATTCAAAATTATCTCTTATTTGTGAAATAATATCTCTTATAAGTTTTGTTCTTGGTATTATTTAGTTGAGCGATCACATTTGGACTATCATCAAAGATCAAAATATTAGTAATACGGATATATCGGTACTTAGATTTTACGGATATATTGGTAAAATATTAGTAGATATTTTTACATAAATATCAATAAAATAAAATTTATATAAAATTAATGAAAATATTTGAAAATGTTTAAAATTGCTCATATAATGTTTTTCTTTAAAAAAATTATCATTGAATGAAAACAATCGTAATATTAAAATTCAAATATATATTATTGGAACTTAAAAAATTATTCTTCATTGAAAAAAATTATCATGTTAAAAGTTAAATATATATCTATTAAAAATAAGGAAAAATACTGTTTAAATCATGAACTTTTCGGACTTTTGCAAATATATCCTGAACAAAAAAGTTTCTATTTAAATATATCAACTTTTATTTTAATTAATTTTCTACCCTTGGATAACTTGAACCTAGTTTCGAACCTAGCTAGCTTCATACGTGGCAAAAACAAGCCTATGTGGCAAAAGATAAAATGACGTCGTTTTGTCAGCGTGGAAGAACCAAGTCAGGTCATCCAAAACGACATTGTTTTGGGGACTTTGATCTTCTGATTTTGAAGACTATTTGTATTCATCTTGGAAAAAAATAACCTAAATTTTACCATTTCATTTTGAAAAATATCACGAACTCTAGTTTTCATTTATAAGTAATCCGATAACACCTTTTCGACAGTGGATTGTGATTTTCTGGTGCATCAATTAGCAAAAACTTCATAGTATGACGACTACATTCAAGTGAGTTCCTACGATAATTGGTTTTCATTTTTTTTTAGTGTTGCCCGATAATCCAAAAAGTTAGGGGTTTTGGAAAATTTTTGTATGATTGTTTTCGTTAAAATAAACACACTAATAATATTGTGTTATGCAATGTTTTTTGTTTTTTTGTTTTTTGGCTTAAGAAGTGCTGCATGATGTCCAAAATATAGGGATTGATATCCGATTTCTAATTAACATAAACTTCATCAATTTAAAAATATAGAAAATATAATTGATATCATAATTATGTATGAGCTAAGTATGACATCAATAAATGCTTATAAAGAATGTCCTAGGTAAGTGTATTAGCATTTGACCTAGGAAAGAGATTTCAGATAGAAAATTCAAATCTGGTGAGAAATGCAATTTTGTATACCCCTTGTACAGTTAGTGCAATAACCTCGTATAGTATAATAAATTCTTATTTTTCCTTTCTTAAAGAAAACTCTTATTTATATGTATGTTTCCGTTGTCCTGATTAAATAAATAAGAGAAAAATTGACATCAACTATATTTTTCATATTTTTTAACTGTCGAAGTTCATGACATAAACATGTATTAAGTTATTCATTATCTGTAAGATTATAACATCCACCAACGAGAAATGTCCTAAGTTTGTGTATAAGAATACAACATAGGAAATAAATTTTGGATAAAAAATTATCAAATCTTATGAGAAATGTAAGCTTATATACCCATTGTAGAGTTGGTACATTTTCCTTGTAGTATTATGTTATAATTTGTACTATATAAAAATTATATTTTCCTTATTAAATACTACTTATGTATGTTTCATTGTTGTTTTGGTAATGTGGAAATAAGTGAAACAAAAGTGAAACTAATGATATATATATATATATATATATATATATATATATATATATATATATATATATATATATATATATATATATATATATATATTAAAATCATATTATTTAGAATAGTAGTACTTTTTTTGAGAAGCTAGTAAAAAAGTAATATAAAAATATTAAGTATTTAATGAAAAATTAATTAAGATATTATCTTATAAAATTAATTTACTTAAAAGATGAAAAATAGATGGTGTTTTCTATCAAAAAGCTCAACAAAGAAAAAAGAAAAAAAAACTTGAAGATGGATTACAAAAATAAAATAAATTAAAAAAAAAGAAAGAAGAATGGGTGGATTGCAAAAATTAAAAAAAAAAAGAAGAAAGAAGGATGGGTGTGTGGTAGGGTGTTGAGATCAATGGGGTGTGAGGGGAGATGGGAGATAGTGGGGGTGGGCGCAAGGGAAGTGGAGGGATATTGAGGGTAGTTTTGGCTTTTCAAAAATTTTATAGCCTTCTTCTTAATTTTGTTTGGTGTTGTGGGTTTTAAGCTTAATTGAGATGCTTTTATAGCCTTTTTGTAAAATATGAGGCCCAACTAACGATGAAGCATAATTCCCCCTTACAATAATATTCCATCATGGTGGGAAGTTTATACAGAATGGGGTCACCTGGTCATATGTTGGTAGAAGTATAGGCAACTTAGAAGTCTTCGTCGACATCGCCTGCACTTTGACTGGAAGAATAAACATTACGCTGAATTCCGGAGGATAGTATATCTGAAGTCAGGGATGGGTTTTAGTGAAGGCATTACATTTTTTAATGAAGACAATGAATGTTGGGAGATGCTGAAATTGATGAGGGAAGGTAGAATTGAAGTTTATTGTGAATGTATTAAAAATAAAGGCAATCATAATGACAACAGAGGTGGTAGAAAGTGTGAGGACGAAGTGAGTGTGTAGAGATGCAGTTTCGAATGTAGTGTTGTCAGGAAGTTATGATGAGGAATATGAGGATATATTGCAATTAGAAGCAGGATCATTACATGAGAGGGAAGATTATGAATGTAGTTGCCAAGCATCCTCAAGCACTAATGAGGAATAATGTAGTTAGTAGTTATAGTAATAGGCCAATTAGTCAATACGATGACAACGATGATGATGGAGTATTGACACCATCAAGTACTTATGAGGATTAGTTGTTTGATAAAGAGAGAAAGAGAAAGACAAGGCTATATGTGTATGACCCTAGAGTTGATTATTCCACCTTTAAATTCAATGTGATGCAAAGATTTAAGGATGCTACTGAGTGTAAAGGGGCTATTAGAAAGTGGGCAATAATACATGGATATAACTTATGCTAGATTAAGAGCAGTAGAAAACAATTAGATGCTAGATGTTAGGAGGGTTGTAACTAGAGATTGTATGGGAGTATGTTGAGGCATGAAAATACTTTTGTGATCAAGACCTTGACTGATGTGCACACTTGCTATAGGGTGCATAATAGAGCTGTGTTACTAATAAATTAAGAATTAACAATTTATGGATGTTAATATAATCCATTCCGCCGCCAGTTAAATTAGTTTGCATATGACAAACATGGAGCGAATTCGCGTAGTTAATCTTAAATTCCAATTTCTCAGTGTGGAAAATCGTAGAATTTTGATTACAAAATTGTTATTCGTTAAAAATCCGTAATTTATTCTTTGATCTCTGATGACGAAACTGATTTCATCGTTGAATCGTCTTCGTGAAATCTAGCTAGCACGTAAAATTTCAGTGAAATTCAGACAATTTAATTTACATTTTTCGCGCAGATTCGCTTCTCACAGAACGATTTTCACGCGACGAAAGTCACATATAACAAAGACTCATGTGCCATAAGTGGTATGAGTAGAGAAACGATGAAACGGATGGCCGGATAAGGTCAATGTCAAACTGAAAAGAAGCTGGGACGATGTCACTTGTAGCAATCTGATTAAAATGAGGATAATGCCAAAATAGGTAATAGTGTTGTCTTCTTAAAATGCCAAAAAGGAAAAAAAAAGGGGAATGGTAGGGGAGAAAGATCCAGAACTGAAAATGGCGATTTTTTTTTAGAGATAATGCCATCTTCTCTCTAAAACTGTAGGAGATCCGACCGTTTACGGCCTTCTGACAAAGCAAGGAGAACCGCCGCTGAGAGGCTTCATTGGTATCTGGATTTGTAGACTTTCTCAAACTCCGAGAGGTAGGGGTTTCTCCCTACTTGAGTTTTATTCCTTCTTTAAGTACTTTACGAATGTTTGAGTCGTGTGAGGCCGTGAGGTTGCCCTGATCACCCAAAACCAAATCACTTGATGTGGAATTTTTTGAACAATCATTGGTATACGGATCGCTACGCTGATGGGCTTTTCTAAGTTTGTAAATATTGAAATAAATCATGCTTTAATTGAAATCGGGCCTGAACGTCGTGGAAATGCGTTCAAGGTGAACCGATGAATTAGAATTTTCGAATAGTAACCGGTGTGGTTTCACTCATTCTCAAATAGTGTTCTACAACATATTGTGTGAAAATGCTTATGGTCGAAAGGATTCGAGTCAATCGTCATAGTTGATCACAATTCTTCAAGAAGCTAATTTCACGTTTGAAACGACAATTACATGACATAATCAGCGACGGACATGCGATAATGCTCATGTTTACATATTTGCATGTGATTAGACCGTATTGAATTGGCATACATGTATTCCATATGCAATCGAACATCCTAGGACTATGAGTTAAGCATGAGACGAAGCCCAGAGAAAAATTATTCTGGAGTATTGTCTAAAACTAGAATGATCTGGAGTATAAATTCATACTTAAAATATCACCGCCTGAGACTACCAATTATATACATCTGAGGGTAGTCCACATACAATATCAACGCAGATGGTCCACAATTTAAAAACATCTGGAGGGTAGTCCACCAATAAAAACATAATATTCTCAGCACTGCAGGCTTGTGCGAAAGGAGGGCAGGGCGGCGACCGATCCGAGTCGGGTCACGACATCCGGGCAGATCACGACTCACTTAATGCGGCGTTTAATTTGGAAATATCAGACCGCACTTAGGTGGTGAGTAGCCCACTTAGGCCCCACTGGTCGAGCATTAGCTCACCCCGTCGGCGGATATTATTTTACAAGCAATGTGAGCGTGCGTAGGGACGCCCTAGAGATCGAGGATTAGAAGAAAGCCGAGTGGTGGCTTTGGTTCCTGATTTACACATGTATTAGAACTCTATAAGTTTGATATATGTTATATAAGAGTAAAAACAAACTCTTGCAACTACTGGGTATATAGGTGAATCTATGTTGGTATGTATATTGAGTATTGTTTATGGGCCCGCTGGCGTATTACTCCATGCTGGGATCGATATATTGAATTATATTGCAATCGCTTAGACAGGATATGCAAGATTGTATTCGGGGTAGAGCTCCCCGCACAAAGGAGATCACTGATGAGCGTCGGGTCACCCACATTCACGGCGTTTCCTAATGTCAGACGGGGACAACTAATTCCCCGGATCAAGGCCACAAACTGTTCACTGAAATGTTAAGGCTAGACAACTAGCTCAGAAAATTATTAAAGGCACACTTGAGGAGCATTATGGCAAGGTGAGGAGATATTCGAAAGAAGAAATGATGATTGATCCCAATGGATCTTTCATACTCCAAGCTGATTTAGATGAAACTAAAAACAAGTCAATTTTCAAGAGAGTGTATGTGGGTTACAACATGTTGAGGAATGGTGTTAGACAATGTTGTAGGCAAATCATTGGATTGATGGAACATTTTTTAAATCACTATCAGGTGCACATTTGCTACAATCAGAAAAATGACAATAGGATGTTTTGGCTGTTTCGGGGCAATGTTTCGAGGTGAAAACTAAAGATCTTGGACATTGTTTTTGGAGATACTATTTCAATATATGTCTATTTCAAATGGATTTGGTTGGTCTTTCATCTCAAACCAACAAAAGGTATGCCTTTATTCTATTCTATTTTATTATAACTTTCTCATTTAATGAGGGTTAATCACCAATGGTATACTAATTTGTCATGTATATATTTTTTTTGTTAGGGATTGATGAATGCTATAAAGGACTTGACAAAGTTGAGCACAAAAATTGTGCTAGACATATATGAGCTAATTGGAAAAAGAAAGGTTTTAAGGGGAGAAGTTCAAGTCTTTGTTTTGGGATATGGTTAAGTGTCCAAATGAGAAGTAGTTGAAAGGGAAGCTTGAAGCAATCAGACTAAAATCCAATGAAGCCTATCAAGACTTAATGAACAAAGGCCCCAAGTCTTTCTCAGAGAGTCATATAGAAACTTGAGCAAGTATGATATGATAGACAATAACATTTGTGAGACATTTTAACTCTACATTAGTAATAAGGAGGCTTATCGATTGATATGTTGGAATATATAAGGGAAAATTTAATGGAGAGGATGGAGAATCAAGTTTGGATCATGAAAAGGGTTAAAGATACAATCTGTCCTAGAATAAGGAAGAAGTTGGAAGGTATAAGAAACAATACAAGACATTGCATTGTCAAGCTTACAATGGGAGAGATATTTCAAGTGGCCATGTTTAGGGGGCAATCTGCAGAGCAGGGCATGATTCATGTGTATGCAGGTCCCAATCAACAAAATTTATAAACCCACCTCCTAATGTTGTAGTTCAGCTTGGCTACAAGATAGTGGCTCTAGGGTCTAACACAGGATGGGTTTTTGTGTAAGTGACTTGAGCGCTTGGTTCAAAATGGTGAATTCATTTTGATCGAGGCTTTTAAAAAACAAAGGATTTTTGGGTGGTGGAACCTAAAATAAAGTGAAGCGAACATAAAAGAGAACTCCTCAAGCATCAAAGGTTTGGGTTCCAAGTGACTGAGGGGTTCTCGGTCCATTTCCTCAAGGAGGAGAATGACCTATAGTCATTTTCGAATCTGATTCTATTTAGCTATAAAACCTAAACCCTAATAATTTTCCTTTTTAGAGATGACATTTATTGAGCATTAATGCTCTCAGATAGTGAAAACCTAACTCCCTAACCCATCTTACAATGACTAATAAATGGTAATTCAACAACTTTGAAGGATCTAGCACAAGCATCCACTCGAACCTCAAAAGATTTCCAAGTATCGTCATTCAAGGTGTATTTAAAAGGGTTTGAACCTATGAGAAAAATGTGAGACACAAAATGTCAATAAATGCATGCGTTAAAAACATGAGAAACCTAAGTTACCTAAGATTTGTAGCCCAGTAGCCCTCCTCTTCAAGGATAAAGGGGAGTTTAGCCACTCATCCTATGAGTGGTCATCCTCAGAGGGTGTTTCGCAGCCTAGAAAGTCAAAGAAAATGAGAGAAACTGGGAGAAGCAGAAAAACTTTCCGCCTAGAAAATATATTGATCATCAACAGTGTTCTGGTTACAATGTAGCAGGAGCTTATATATTGCCCCAGTCATGAGAAATTACAAAAATATATTAACTACCTACTATTACATTAAGGGTAATATAGGAAAATCACAAAAGTTGGCTCAACAAAAGTCAACCGAGGATTAAAGTGGGACAAATTTCCATGGAAGACTACACAAATTCACAAAGTATCGCGAATTTGCTACTCCATATGCTCCGCCTTCTAGTCCCCAACTTGAATTGACCTTTGACTTCTCTAAGTAACACTTAATCAATCTTGGCATGAAAATCTTGTGAAAACTACAAAATTTTCCACAAAATGTGATTAATAGTAAAGCTATGACCTTAATGTGCCAATTGGGTTAATTAAGGTGATTAGTACACAAAAAGTGCCCAAAACCTACAATGAACAGGGTTCAAAATAGCACTATTTGGTAACTAATCAGGGCACGTGAATGTAGCTATAGGTGGTGGACTTTGATAGATATAATGTTTGAATTTTCATGCCATTATGTTTTTATAAGGGTTAACTTGCTTGTGTAGTTTGAATGTTGTTGGTTCATTACTTGCAATTTTTTGATAGTTATTACTTGTGTTTGCATTTTTGCATTACTTGCCATTATGTATGAATATAGTTGTTTCACTTGCTTCTAATTTTATAGGCACTTTGTGTAATGTGCAGTAACAATTCATTATTTAAAGAGGGATCTAGTTGATTATTTTGATAAGCTTTTCAGTGTGAAAAACTTTATAACAACACGTCAGAGGTTTGGATTGCTTCCCAATAATGGCTAAGATATGTGGCCTATGACGCCCCATTTCCGGGGGTCCCGTTGACCACCGTCAACTTGTGAAAAACCTGTGTGTCTCATATCGTGAAACCCATACATTTAGCAAATGTAATACATCAGTCATACATTATACTGCTCCAAAATCCAACTATATTATAATAGTTTCAAGATGTTACATCACTTTAATATAAAACATATTTTAATTAAGAATTTTAATACATACTTTACAAAAAATATCAAAGCCACAATCCCGCTTTCTTCTTAAAAGTGCATCTAGTGAGCGTTCCTCCGAACAATTCGCAGACTTGAAATAATTTTCTCGACAGGTGAGCAATGCCCAAGAGTGATAATCTCCTACATGGTTACTCCCACCTAAGTGCACATGTGAATGAAAACCAAAACACATTCAAGCAAATGCACGATCCTGATTCGAATGTCTACATGTCAATCCCATGTCCAAATCATCACTAACTCCTCACACATGCCTGTCATATGAAATCATTTTTCAAACCAAATATTTGATTTAATCAGGCAACCGATATAAATACGTTGGACAATCCTCCGAGGTGAATTTGTTAGGTCACTCTCCGAAATAATTAATGGGACCCTCCGACGTGAATTGTTGGATAATTTTCCCAACATAATTCTTTGGACAACTTTCCGATAAAATTATTATTTTTAATAATTTTACAAAAGAATTATGTAACACCCCGAAATATACCCTAGTCGTTTTCAACGTGTTTAGGGTATTTTGTAGGCATAAATTAAATTTTTTCGTGAATTTTAAATGCAACATAGAACTGAGAAACCTAAATTATTATATTAAGATATAAGGACAAAATTGTAATTTGTCAAAAAGGGACATAAAAGTCATAAGTTGATAAGATTAGAGGCCAAAGTGAAAATAACATAAATTGTAGTGCAAATAATAGAGTGATGGAGGACTAAAAGGCAAATAAAAGAAAATTTAACTATAAAAAGGGAGGGAGACAAAAAAATATCTCATTTTTTTGGTCTCCAAAAGAGCCTGCACTTATGATAAAAAGAGAAGAGGAAGAGGAAGAAGAAGAAGAGGAAGAAGGAGGGGTAAAGCAAAGGTATGGATTCTAGTATGATTTTGTATAAAAACTACTTAAAATGGATTGCTAGGGTTTTCTTTTGATATTATTTCGGTTCCCTTTCTAGGGTTTTCATAGGAATACATCCTAACCCCAGATTTATGGGAAGTCGGGGTCGAAAAACCCTAGTTGATATTAAATAGATATGGAATCCTTCCTATTTCTATGTTTGTAAAGTTTGTAAACTTTGCAGAATCCTTGATTCTTTGTCTAGGGTTTGGTTTATAAATTCTAAACCACCATTAAAAAATGTTTGCGGGAATGCCTGAGGATCTGCTGTCGGTTTTTACTTGGTGATGGAATAAGACGGCGGAAGAAAAGCGAATGAAAACATGAATTATGCTGATTATGCCATTGATGAGAATCGCTGACTCGGTGTCGGTGCAAACGAGATGCAGTTACTATAGTGAAATAGTGGTGCCATCCCAGTGAATACCGATTACCACTCATAAAGAGCCGGTTTAGTGAATTCAGAACATAGTGTCACGTTACCATTGGTTTCTCTTGTGTATGAAACAGGAGTCAGTTTTAGTGACAGTCAGACCGCGGAATACTTGTGAGACGTCGGGTGTGGGTGTATTCTGAAAATCGGGTGGAGTCTCAAATCGGGTGGAGCCCCTTTCACGGAGCTCTACCCAAGAACAAAACCTGTCCCAAATAGTTCAATATGACATATATATGAGTAAAACGGCCACTTGGGCCCACAACTAATACTCATCCAAATAAATCCCAACTATATACAATAGTTTCAAGAGGTAATAAATTATCCTTATACATCATATATCAAACTTATAGAGTTCTAATACATGTGTACATAACAAAACCAAAGCCACAACCCGGCTTTCTTCTAAAACGGCCTCTAGGATGAGCCGTCTCCTCGAACGCTCCCTGTACTTGAAATAATATAATCCTCGATGTGGTGAGCTATCGTCAACAGTGGAATCACCCTAAATGGTTATCACCTAAGTGCATATGAAATGCTCCAGTAAACACACATTCAAGCAAATTCGTGATCCTACTCAATGTCTACATGCCATCCCCATGTCTCGAAACCTAACCGACTCCCCACACCTCACGGCCATGTATGAGAAAACATCATTTAAACAAACTGTCGCTTTCGAAAATATACTACCGGGCGTCGGTAAAATACGGGATCATCTCCGAGGCGAATGTGTTGGAGAACCTTCCGAAACAATCATGGTTCTCATCCGAAATGATCTGCTGGATCGTCTCCCAATCCCATTCTCCGGAAATTCATCATGTGAAATTCCTTTCGCAACCATGTTCGTTTTTCAGAAAATCCATATCATGCACTCACACCTAATTTCTAGGTTACCCCCGCATAAGGAAATGCATTATGCCATTTCAACCATTTTCATGCCAATATATCAAATATGAATATATTATCAAATTTGCAATTACACCACATGTAATTCAACAATATCAACCAACTCCCAAATTTGCTCACTTGAGCTAATCACTATTCCATTTCCAATGGCCTACACCCACAATTATATTCCATATAATTATGGCATCTTGTTAACACATCAAACATTAACCTATTAATTTCTACACAACACCAACTCAAGCCATTTATTTCATACAATTCAATCCATTACACCAAAAATTAGCTTACATGGGCTAATTAACAAACACGAGCAATTCGATTTGAATTACTCAACCAAATACATTTTTTCACAAAATTAATTTCATGAACACTGTTCACGTGAACAGTAAAACCCTCGGGTTACTGTTCAAGGCCAATCATCCAATCATCGGTTCAATTTGTGAACCCGAATTTCATGGCCATTTCTGGCCCTACAACTGAAGATGATTTATAAAGACAAAGCATTTGTCCGCTGTACCAAATACCCATGCACCGCCACTGACCGTCCAAAACGGGTTTCAAAATTCTATACTCCGTCCTGCCTCGGGATCGATCAAACGTCGCTCAAGGCCTCAAACGAACCGAACATCCACAAAAACACTTAAACAAAAGTGTAACTTCGCAGATTTAAACCCCTACCAAGAGTTTGTCGAAATCCCTTAAACCGAGCCCACGCCGTGAGGGCTCCCACGCACGAGCGACACTTTCCTTCGGTCTCCGATTGACTCGACGGCCTGACGCCTGCTATCTTAGAGAGAAGTCACACTCTCCCTCACTAGGTTTCAAAATCTGGAACCTACTCGCATCCCTCTTCCCCTCTCCCACGTTTTTGGTCTCTTTAAAATTGGGGAAGACAACACTATACACTATTTCGTCTTATTATCATTTAACTATTCATCAAATGCCTTCAATTCTTGGATTTCCGACATTTGGCACTATCTTGGCCGTCCATTTCCATCCTCTCTCTACTCATGCAACATGTGTCACATGAGTACATGTTATAGGTGACTTTTGTCACATTGCAGGCCGTTACTTCAAGACTCGACTCGACGCCTCGAAAAACGTAGGAATCTCACGCTCCCGCATCCGACAAATTCGACGTGTTAGCTAGATTGCACGAGACGATTCCAACAAATAAACTGCTTCTGCCATCCGAGAGATCTAGAGAATAAATTTCGGATTTTTATCGAAATTACGATTTGCCCTTTTGAGAAAATCGATTTTTCTGGTTTTACATTTCTCCTAAAGGAATTTCGCCCCGAACTCGATAATCACAATCACTCACATGCATATGCAATGTGCACAATACCATGCATGTAAACTCGTCATTTAATTATTAAACGACTAAACCACGTACCTTCATCCCTAAATAAGAAGGGATAGGTAGCCTGCATCGTGTCCTCTCACACATGTATATAATCCACACAACATGTAACCCTACACAACTCCTGTTTGGTAAACATGACTCCTAAGGTCATACTATCGACAACTAATGGATCATTGAACTTAGTCCATGTCATGAATGACATCCATAGCACGAGCCCTCGTCGGCTCAACAACGCCAATGCAATTTCCAAAGGTATCCAAATCTCGAGTCACCCCGAATTCTATCACTCAACTCTAAGTCTACGCGGATAATTTGGATCAGATGTTTTCATCCCGAAATACTCCCGAATTCTATCACTCGTAACTCTTAAGTCTTCGTGGATAACTCGACCGCGTGTTTTCTCTCGGTGGAATGAGCAACTTCGGGCTCACATCGCGAGCCTCTTACATTCACACATAAATTTTGGATATCTCCACTGCCCTTACACCCACAAAAATTTCGATAACTCCACCTGGTGTCTTACACCCACATAGAAATTCTGGGATAGCTCCTGTGGTCTCTTACGCCCACATAGAAATTGGGATCTCCCTGCCCATTACACCCACACATAAATTCCAGATACTTCCCCTGGCCTCTTACACTCCACACGTAAATTCGAGGCCTCCCTGTCTCTCTTAAAACCAACATAGAAATTTGGGATCTCTCCTCGGGTCTCTTATACACAGAAATTTGGGATATCTCCTGCCCTACACCCACACAGATCTTTCGGATACTACCGCGGCCCTTCACCCTAACCTGTGTTTCACCTTAAGGGATTAACGACCCCCTTCTTACTTTGCCCAACACACATTAATTACTCTTCATTTCCTAATTTGAACTCTGAGTCTTCATTGGACGTAGTCCCAAGACAAACTCAACCCACACTCATCAAGATTGGTGAATGACCATACCGTGCACCCACACCCGACTCGACGCGATGTTATCGTGCACATGAACGCAATAATGCCATATCGCGGACACCCCAACCCTGGGTCCACCCTCGAAAGCGCACTGAGATCTCTAACTCAAGCCAATCTCGACCTATCCGGTCAACTCCACCCGATATCCTAGGGGAAGAACATCTACACTCGCTCTCTAAAGGCCTCAAACCTCTAAGCCCAAATCCATCACACAAGATGCAACAATGAATGAATATGATGCATCCACTTAAACGCTACCTAGTCAACGCGCAAGAGTGTAAACGCATTCCTACATATCCGGCTGCTCGTATGCTCAACCTCAGAGGTTCATGGAGACCTCCGCCCTAGGGCAATCTCGCCTCATGCCCCAAATGCCGACGTAAATAACATATCGTCAGCCCCGCTGACTAGAAGTCCAGGCCCTGAGGTCCAGACTTGTCCTCGACCCACACTCAAGCCCTTTCGCCCACTTCAGGCCGCCGGTTGCTCAGATAGCACTCAAAACCCAAACCGGTTCCTCCGACCGTACTGGTGGTGTGGAGGAATGAACTGTGATACCTCCTGCTCTACTAAATCGGGATCACATGTCCCAAAGTCCCGATTGCCTCTCAGGGCAATCCCGCTTCACATGCCTAGCCGTCTGAAGCACATATCCCTCCGCCTGGTCGACTCGATGCCCAATCCCGTCTCGATCCTGAAACTCGTGTGAAGCATAAGTCTTTAGCCTCTTCCCCGAACTAGAAGAAGGTTGATCCTCCCTCTTGCTACTAACACCCGCATCCCGAGTGCTCTGAGCATCCTCGATCTCTCTCTCTATGGTCAGGGCCGTCCCAACCACGGATTCCATGTCCCAGAGGGCGGCAGCTCCCATAATCCTACCCCGAATGGACAACTTCAGCCCATTCTTGAATCTCCTGACTTTGGCCATGTCCGTGGACACGTAATCATCAGCAAAACGGGCTAACTTTGTGAATCTAGCCACATAATCTATTACTTGCCATCGCCCTGCTTTGTACTCTAGGAACTTTGAGTCTTCGTAGCGCTCAGAAAGATCCGGAAAGTACTTATCCATTTAACAAACCTCCTAAACTTCGCCCATGTCATCGCCTAGGTCTCTAGAGGTCCTTGCCCATTTCCACCATACTTAAGCCTCACCCTAGCCGAACGCAACAAATTTCATCCCGTAGTGTCAAAGGTAATCTTCATAGCCTCTATCACCTTCTCAATTTGCATGAACCAATGGTCTACCACCATCGGGTCTCCTCCCCCTGTGAATGTCGGAGGATGATGCGCCCTAAACCTCTGGAGGTTACTAGACTTCCCGACTACTCCGCTATACTACAAATTGCACGAGCAGCGGCCGCGCAATACCTGGCGCCCTCACCAAAGGCCTCGCTGGACAAATACCGGTGGTGCTCGACTCGCACCTCTCGACGCCCTTACATCCTCGCCTCGACTAAATAATTATGATAGCGCTGCCAAATGGCAACAAGATTCATTTAATTTTCATTTCCGGGCCTAATCCAGCAATGCCGATTGCACCCTTCCTAGTGACAGAAATTCGCCGTAACTCCATAGTAACCCGTACCCAAGCTCGCTTCAACTGACAAGCACGCGAAGCTTCAAGCCGTTAAACTCGCTGAAACTGTATTTAAACGGTTATAAAATTTTTCACTTTTCATCAAAATCACACCTTAGATTTAACTAAAATCAAGAACATAACGATCGCATGGTGGTCAAGCCCAAAATACAAAAATCAATTGTGATATAAAAAAATAATTCCAATATTTTCCAAAATCCAACTATAATCATAAAGGACCTCCGGGTCCTCATCAAAAATATAAGATAAGAATCAATCCAACATAATTTTTGTCGCGAACCTGCTTTTCTCAAAACCACGACGATATTTTACAAAGATATTTACATATACAAATGCCACATTTTAACTTTTACTAGTTTTAATTTACACTGATTCAGTATAAGGACCGCAACACATCGCTTCAGGGACTGAGGATCCTGGAAAGGTCTTTCGGCTTCAACACCTGCACTTGAAAAATTATTTTAAACAAAACTGTGAGCCAAACGGGCTCAGTGAGTACTATAAGTTCTAAATGTTGTTGTTTGTCAGATAAAATTCTCCCAATAGGAGAACTGCATGCAAATGGTAGTAAAATCAAGTATGAGAAAACCGAGATTTTCATATGAAAACCATTTCAAAAACTGCACAAAACTATTTCGTTGTTGAAAATCGCTCTAAAAAACTATTTCGAAACTATTTCATCACAAAATTGTTTCGGTGGTTAATACCATCCGAAAATGCTATATCGAAATCAAGTACCAACCAATGTGGCCTTTCATTTATGAAATACCGACGTGATGCCGTAACCACAGACCCGACATCAGAGGGTGAACCTCAATGTCTACCCGACTAAGATGGTCCTGAACACTAAGGATCTATATAGCATAATGGAACCGAATCCAAAATGCTCTGCGATGGAACCTCGAACCAACACTCATCGCTATGTACTGTCAGCGCCACAACTATATACCCGAATGTGCAGAGGGCGACTCACTATATATTCTAGATCTAACCCCCAATTGCCGACCAGGCAATATAGTTAGTCATAATATCCCATAACCTTGCCATGCACAATCCGAAATACATCTGACCGGAAACTGAGCTGTGCCATCTAGGGGTTTTGCTAAACCAGTCAAACTGTTTCTTAACATCGAAATCGAACTTTTCTCATTGAAAATAAGTGGAGGTAAATAAAAATGCTTATAAATTTATAGTTTCAGTTAATTTTACAAACTTGTAATTTAAACACTTACGCTTTAGAAAATGATTTCTGTACTCACCTTTTCTCGACACTCTTTCAAATCTTGTCAAGACTCAGATCGTCTGATGCTCAAACCACCTTACACAATCCATGGGGCTCATTTAAAAATGCCCCGGCCCAATGTTTTAACCATAAACATACATGCGCTTTCAAAGTGACTATATCGAACGAACTTCGATTCTAACAAACTTACGCGTTAGTCCCATTCGATAAGTGACATCGATAATATGATGTGAAATTGACCAAAATGTCCCTACACATTAAATGCCCCATAAAAACTATCTGTTTTAGTCAACTTTTGACTCAAGGGACTTTCCATAGAGTTTAAAAATACCTGAAACATTTCTGAAAATTTTGTTCGACTTGTCCGACTATATTCCTGAAATTTCAACCCGAACTGTCCGAAAACAGTCCCGAAATTCAGCCTTGACTGTCCGAACAGCCACCCAAAATTTAAAATCTTTAAACCCGGCCTTAAAAATTTGGGACTAAAGTTTACGACTTTTCACGCTCTAAGAAAATTTCAAGTCATTACATAACCTTGCGCCAGGAATACAAGAGGCAAATTCTACCTTTTAAAAGCCACAAAGGCTAAGATATTATACCTATGCATGCTGCCGCGCATACCAATTTTGTCTTCTCGCTCCGACGAAAAAGTTCCCACTATCCGATTCCGTAACTGAGAAAACAAAGAGAAGAAAATAAAAATAAAACAAAACGCCTCCAGCTCTCCTCCACGCCTCCGTGGTCCGCCCGCCCCTCCCCACCCCCCATTTGCTTTTATTCTTTGATTTTCGTTTTTTTTCTAATTATTCTTCTTATTATTATTATTATTATTTGATAACTGATTTCTATTATCCATCATCCATTTCATCCCGAAAATTTATTTTTCGGGCCAATTAGTTTTTAAATGAACTTTAACTCAAGGTATTTTCTGACTTCCGAGATTTTGTAAAAATCTCGCCCCGGTCATCGGGCCATTTATCATCATCCGTAAACTGCAAAATATTCCTCGACTCATCTCGTGACTGACCGAAACTTTTCTCGGGTCACTAGGATTTCTCGCTAGACGAATTTAACGGCGCAACCGCTTCATCCGAGATCTAGAGAATTTTCTAAGCTTTCCTGAACCATTATGTAATTTATTATTATTATCCTTTTAAAATTCCATAATTAGAATTTCACCCCTCCATTTTCCTTAATTGCAAAAGTGTCACAATTCTTTGAAAACTTTATAATTTCAATCTTAAAACAACTTTCAAAATTCTATTATGACACTAAATAATTATGAAGCCCTGTGCACATACGGCTATTACATAAATGCACACCATCTCTCGGGATGGGGTGTTACAAATGCACATGCCAATTACTAATAGATTCTTGACTGCACTCATGAACTCCATCTGCTCATTTCCTAAGGGCGCTTAACTTCCAACCACTAATTTATTTATTTCATCAAAATTCTAAGCTTTCCCGTTCATTTCATTATCCAAACTCCTACACATAGTTCTAACCTTAGCATTCACCCTTTTCCTATACGTATTACACCATGCATATAATTTCCTGCGCAACAACCGCGCAATCATAATTCTCATATTCATAATACCGTGTATATGTCCTTCCACGCAATTTGAAACACAAAATCACGCAATCAAAAACATGTAACATTAATGACGTATCTCAAGGGTGTAAATATTGTTCTCGGTGAGATGGATCTTAAAACATTTTATATACTATGTTCTTGCATTTATAGGCAATGCAAGACAACTTATTCAATATATCAATTTATATTTAACATCAAAAATTTTATTTTTGAAATTTTTTTTTTCAAAATTTTATTTCATTTGATTTGATTTGATTTTTCAATTTTTTTTATTCTTCAAAAACGTGAATGTTGTTCATGAACAAGGTTCAAACAAAGGACTAAACAAGGTAATCGAGTCACACACTCAAGCATTGCACACACTCTGCCTCACAAGTTCTCTATGTCACAATACAATAACTGACATGGATCCTTATCCTACAGCTCCTGCTCCTCAAATCCACAATATAATTTTGTGTATTGCAATACAATGGCCCAACCAACAAACCTCCCTATTGCAATACAATTTTCGGCCACTGTTCACCCATGTTGTAATACAATTTTTCCAGCCACTGCACACTCTTGCAATACAATTCTTCCCTATCAAGAATACACTCTTACCCAAATTTACCCCATGCCAATACACAAACATCGCACACTCCAAAGCCACCATGTCATTAATACAACGGTGTATCAGAATACACCCACAAGCCATCTAAGCCCTTCTCGCAATACAATTTGTTGCCTACAAAACTAGGTCACAATACAATTTTTATTGGGCAATAGCCCAACCAATTTTCTGCACCTTTTTTTTTTTTTTTTTGGTTTATTTTTTTTTCATCTTAATTATTTCCAGCTATTGGAAAATGCCCAAAAAAAAAATACATATATACATTTTTTTTTCATTTTCCAGAACACTCAAATAAATTTATAAAATTTATTTTATTCATTTTCTTTATTTTACACACTACCAAAAAACCTTAGAAAATGATTTTCTTCATCTCATTTTTTTTTCATTTAATTCGACATTTGTCCAAGATTTCCTCAACATCTTGATCCAACACTAAACCTAGTGTTCAACCTTTAAAATTTATTAAAATTTTATTATTATTCTTATTTTTTTCCAATAACCCAAATAAATTTATTCAAATTTATTTCATTTATTTTCTTTGTTGCAGTTTACACACTGTAAACTCCAAAATTTGTTTTCCAACACATCTATGGGCTAATCACTAAGCACACAATTCACACAACACCTAACAATTCATGTTATGCATATCATTCACATAACCATTCATCAAATCACACATCAAACACATGCATGCAGTGTTCTAGTTTTGTCCCGTGATTTTCCTAGGTAATCTCATACCTAAACCTACATCGAACCACACCAAGTGGTGATGGATACCCAAACCTGAGCTCTATAGGTATTCGTATACCTAAGCTCTACACCCATCGAGCTCCCAAGGTAATCGTTAACCTTAGCTCGATACTAAGCTGTGACGCCCCAAAACCTGGGGGTCTGTTGACAACCCGTCAACTCGCGGAATACTCGTGGAACGCCTGCAAACAGACACTATACGCCAAAAATCTGGGCTGAGTTTTGTACGGAGCTCTACCCAAGAACAAAACCTGTCCCAAACAGTTCAATATGACATATATATGAGTAAAACGGCCACTTAGGCCCATAACTAATACTCATCCAAATAAATCCCAACTATATACAATAGTTTCAAGAGGTAATAAAATTATCCTTATACATCATATATCAAACTTATAGAGTTCTAATATTACGTGTACATAATAAAACTAAAGCCACAACCCGACTTTCTTCTAAACGGCCTCAGATGAGTCGCCTCCGAACGCTCCCGCACTTAAATAATATAACTCGACAGTAGTGAGCTATCGCCAGTAGTGGAATCACCCTAAATGGGTTACTCTCCACCTAAGTGCATATGCAATGCTCCAAAGTAAACACACATTCAAGCAAATTCGTGATCCTACTTGAATGTCTACATGCCATCCCCATGTCTCGAGTCCTCGTCGACTCCCTCACACTTGCCTAAGCCATGTATGAGAAAACATCATTTTCAAAATAAAACTTGTTGTTTTCGAAAATATACTACCGAAGTGTTGGTTAAAATATAGGACGCACCGGTTTAATGTTGAGATCCCTCCTGAACGGGCCACACTTTCATTCAAACGATTTGCCGGACGCTCCCCAACCCCATTCTCTGGAAATTCATCTTGTGAAATTCCTCTTGCAACCATGTTCGTTTTTTAGAAAATCCGTGTCATGCACTCACACCTAATTTCTAGGTTACCCCGTGCATATGAAATGCATTATGCCATTTCAACCATTTTCATGCCAATATATCAAATATGAATATATTATAAAATTTGCAATTACATCACATGTAATTCAACAATATCAACCAACTCCCAAATTTGCTTACTTGAGCTAATCACTATTCCATTTCCAATGGCTTACACCCACAATTATATTCCATATAATTATGGCATCTTGTTAACACATCAAGCATTAACCTATTAATTTCTACACAACACCAGACTCAAGCCATTTATTATTCTTGCTACAATTCAATCATATTGCACCAAAAATTAGCTCATGGGCTAATTAACAAACACGAAGCAATTTCTGATTTGAATTACTCAACCAAATACATTTTTTCAATAAAATTAATTTCGTGAACATCGCTCACGTGAACAAGAAACCCGGTTACCGCTCACGCCAATCATCATCTAATCATCGGGCCACTTTAGAACCCGAATTTCATGACCATTTCTGGCCTCATACAAACCAACACATGATTTATAGCACAAAGCACAACCCAAGCAGCCCAAACAGTCTGTGCACTGTCACGGACTGTCCAAAACGGGCTCTAAAAATTCCCACAATTCGATCCCAAGTTTTGGAATCGATCAAACGACCGTTCAAGGCCTTAAACGAACCGAAACATCCACAAAACACTTAAACAAAGTGTAACTTCAAGTAGGATGAAACCCCTACCTCACGGAGTTTGTCGAAACTCCTTAAAACTGGAGCCCACGCGTAGGCCTCACTACGTGGAGCGACTTTCCTTCTTGTCCTGACGAATTCCAATGGTCGGATCGCCCGTTATCTTAGAGAGAAGTCACACTCTCTCTCACTAGGTTTCAAAAATCTGAACCTACTGCATCCCCTTCCCCTCTCCCACGTTTTTGGTTTCTTTAAAATTGGGGAAGACAATACTATGCACTATTTCGTCTTATTATCATTTAACTATTCACCAAATGCCTTCAAATATTGGATTTTCGATATTTGGCACTATCTCGGCCGTCTATTTCCATCCTCTCTCTACTCATGCAATATGTGTCACATGAGTACATGTTATGGGTGACTTTTTTCACATTGCAGGTCGTTTTACAACACCCGATTCTCGGTGTCTCGAAAAACGTGCGAATTCTGATTGTCTCAGAATTCGACGAAATTCGACGTGTTAGCTAGATTGCGCGAGATGAATCCAACAGCGAAATCCGTTTCGTCATCCGAGATCTAGAGAATAAATTTCGGATTTTTGCCGAAATTACGATTTTGCCCTTTTTGAGAAAATTGGATTTTCTCTGGTCTTACACATGCAACCTCGGTTTTTGGTATTTTTGCATAGTTAAGCTGTAATTCACATTCCGAGAGTATTAGAACTCTAATAAATGATTAAAAGGGGTTAAGATAAGAAATAAATTAAGTGAAAAATGTAATAGACCACACACATCAGCCGCGAGCCGCTTGCATCGGCGAGTTCGATGTGGGCAAATTTCATGCCCTGCAATAAGATAGGTGTTTCACGCATATAATTGTAGGAATGCCTAAGACCATGTATTAAATGACACGGCACTCCTGCTAGTGCTACGACACTTCTGTTACGTGGGCGCATACGCTCGATCAAGCTGCAGATCGCCAAGGTTATGACACTTCTATTACGTGACAAAGGCACATTTTGATCAAGGCTTCGCACTCCGCTAGTGCTACGACACTTTTGTTACTCAAGTGTGCACTGCCTGACTTGGCACTCCTTGCTAGCACGACACTTTCAAGATCAGACAAGATCTCCTGGGCACTTATCATAATGCGGTCTCACCATTTATTATTACTGGTCTAAGTATTCCCATAGTTATATGATAATAACCTGAATGACGAATAAGAGTAAACAAATGTATATCGTTATGATCTGTAATACCTACGGGTACTTCTGAATAAGAATAAGCTCTGTAACTCCTACGGGAGATCTGAACAAGCATAAAGTTGCTATAAGTACAAGTATGAGTCCTATGGGAGATCCGAATAAGCATAAGTCTATTATAAGCATAAATAATTGTATAAATTCATTATATGAATGCATGAAAATTCTGATATCTGTTATTGTTATATGCTTACTATAAATGTGTATATGCATAATACATATGTTTCCCACTAAGCATAAAGCTTAGCACGGGTTTTCAATCCGTGTAGGTATAGAAGAAGGAGACAATGATCTTCCGACCACAAGACACTAGTAGGGGTTCAATACCCGTAGGTTCTGCGCCCGATCGGTAAATGTAAATGTATGCTTTTGTATATGTAAATGAGACTCACACGTATATGTGACATCAGAAATGGTCACCACGGTAGTTTTATTTTGTATTTTCAGATATGATATATTGATAGCGCTTATAAAACTCGACACCCAACGCTTGATGTTACGAAAGAGTCCCAGTCCAGCCTCGCGCCCGGCGTGACACCATCGTTGACAACTCCGATGCATTTGTCATGCACTCACACCCACTAATCTAGGGTGCCTCTGCATATGGTCGCATTACGCCAATTAATATACCGAATCTAACGTGTCACACACAATTATATTCCACTCAAACACTGGGTTAACACATTAAATTACATGCATCAACATATCATTTTCAACACACCCGCTTATATTCATTTTAAGCAAATTCACATGGACATTTTCGCCAAAGAAGATTACCCGGGATCGCTTAATGTCTTAAAATAGCGCGGTACGGTCTGGCCCATGGACACTCTCATCAACCTCGGTTCGACTTTCTTTCGAACTCAACTGAAATTTTCAGCCTCACAACACCTAAGACCACAATTTAACACATACGTAAAGCACCCGGGGACCACTGAGATCGCCCGGACTATCCAAAACGGGTCCCGATTTTTCAAAGATTCACCCAATTTTCGATCGACTAACGCCACCGCCGGCCTCATACAACGCAATTCATTAACAAGACTTCTAAATAAGGATTAAATCAAGTAGAGAAAACCTCATTCCTCCCGGTTGTCGAATCTCCACAAAACCGGTGCCCACGCGGTACTCTCGCGCCGCAGCAACTCTGGGCTTTTGCCCCAATCGACCGACCGTCCGGGACGTTGAGAAATTTAGAGAGAAGCGGATCTTTCTCTCTAAGATTTGTTTCCTCCCTTACCGCACGCTCCGTGCCAAAATGGAGAAGGATGTCTTTTTCTTTCATTTAATTCTTTGTCCTCATTGCCATGTCAACCTTCCATCGTCGACATAAAGATTACCCATTATCCTCTTATCCACTACTTTGATTTCCATCTAATAGATGCATATGTCCATGTGGCCCCACTTGGCCTCCTTGTTTGACTAATTCAAGACCGACAGTGGCACACCGCGGTTAATCACTCAAATGCGCTTTGTCCCGCACTACCCCCGTTGCCTCAAAAAACGTGAAATTCCGACTGTCTTGGAATTCTACTTTATTCGACGTGGTAGCTAGATTTCGCAAGACGATTCCAACTATAAAGTCCATTTCCTCATCCGAGATCTATAAAAATTCTGGATTTTGACCAAAATTATCATTTTACCATTTTTCAGAAAATTAGAATTTTCTCGGCTATACTTCGCCTCGAGCATCGTGTGCACAAGTGTCATTCCACTAAAAATGAGAATGAGAGGTGCAGATGAAGCTGTCAACATCCCAGAAACACAAACAACAAAGTTGAGACTGTTTGGTGTCCAAATGACATGCTAGTTGTGTAAAGGAGTTGAACACAACATCCGAACTTGCAAGGAGAAAAATAATATGAACTTTATAAAGGCAGTTAAAGTTTCAATAATTTAAAAACTTTATATTTATTTAATTTTCATGTCATTTTATAGTAGAATAACATATTTAAATCTTAATTTAATGTCTTACTCATTGGTTTAGGGGAAGAGAGGAAGACCAAAGAAGAATATTTCAACAAGTGTTCCAAATAATCAAGTAAGATTAAGGAAGAACGCTATAAGGAGAACTAAATCAGCCCAAGTCAATGATGTTGTTTATGAAATACTGGGGCCAGTCAACCATTTATGTCCCAAAGATTAGCTATTGTAGACTTGCAACCTCCACAAACATCCAACTATTGAAGATGACTGAAGGCATCTTACTTTGCATATTTACTGATTTTTTGTTTATGGTGAACAATTGGCAAATGTAAAGGCATCCACTTTTGCTGAAAATTATTTTTTGTTAATGGTGAACAATTCGTATAGTTGATTATTGTAAGTACATGAAAAGGATGGTGAACAATAGGTATAGTTGAATAGTATATGTACATGAAAATGGTTGGGTTAATGTTGAACAATGTTTAATAGGTTTAAATTCAACTTTCTTGTCAAGACAATATTGCTTGTGATTTGTATGCGGAATCAACTTTCTTGTTAGTTTTTGGGTGAAAATTTAGATTCAAGACAATTTTGGGTACAAAAGAATCAGCTTTTTTTTTTTTAATTCACTAAAACTACTTTCATTCTTGTTCAGTTGTATACAATTTGGGTACTAATACTACCAGTTTTTGTTTAAACAAATTGAGAAATTTAGTAATGCCTCATAATTCACTAAAACAACTTTCTTTCATCTACCTACCACATGATTCACTAAAAGGTACCATCCTCAATCTAGTAGCAGAAAGTAATAACAATACTAATGGTGAAAAACACAAAACTGGATTTTCATTCAGAGTTGAAGACTAAATCTATTACATTAATATTAACTGCTTACATTAATATTAGAGTTGTCCATTGTAAAAACCGATTTTCTGATATGAAAATATGGCCAAGGGAGTGAATGTGGTAAATATTCAAAAAAACTGAATTGAAACAAAAGTAAGTATACTCAAAAACTGAAATGAAAAGTATTACCACCACTTATCCCCTTTTTGCAAGTGCACGGGGTCATACAGCACAGCGGGACTCTAGGAGTCCGATATCGCACTCCACGAGGATTGGAGGTTCTCTCTAATTGGAATTTGATCACCCCGATTACAAAGGCTCTTCACTATTTAGGCGATCAAGTAGGATGTCAAATAAAATCAATTAAATCGAAACAAAAACTGATTTAAAACTAATCTTATAATCTACCAAATAAACAACTACTTAATTCTAAAAGGTATGAAGAGAGGCACTAGGGATGAGGATAATTATTTACAAAACTGTTTGCTTTTCCTTGAAAGTGCAATATTTGTGAGTTGAATGCTAGATTTGTCCAAGAGCAATGTAGTATAGCTTGGATTTTCATTCAGAGTTGAAGACTAAATCTGTTACATTAATATTAACTGCTTACATTAATATTAGAGTTGTCCATACAACAACTGAATATGTTACATCCTATTGCACAAATACATTCTATCCCAATGTATATTCAAGAGATATACAATAATTCGCAAATATAAAACAAAAGCAACTTGGTAGCACAATGCCTTCCTCCTTAGAATGCTTTTACTTTCTTTAGATTGCTGCAATTTCAATTTAAGGAAGTCACACTCCTTCCTTGTCACCTTTAGATTTGTCTCCACTTCATAAAGTAATGTGAATGAACTAAATACGTTTCCATCCTTCTTAAAAGTTGGTACCATATGGGGTGTCTCTCGTAAGAACTCATTCAACACATTCACTACAAATTCATTCAATGGATCATCATTCCATATGAAGAAGTTACATCGATTTTTATACCAAAAAAATTTCATTAATGTATTTTACCTCTATAGTCAATCGCAATAAAATACTTGGGCTTCATAGCATAGAATAACACAATTGGAATGCTAACCATGACTGCCATCGGAACAACATTAAATACTTGGGCTTCTTAGATTGAAACCATAATCAACACAAATAGAACACATGTATTTTCAACTAGACAGCTAGCATAAGAAAAATGAATGCACCAAACCAATGTACCATAACATGATTACGACTTACCCGTTGTTGAGAGCAATTCCAAAAACGTCTCGCTAGATTTTTCCTCGTCCATGACATCCTTAGTTGAGTGGATCTCCCACATTTGCAAAATATCAAACCAGGAAGGCTTACCACCTTTGAATTTTTGTGTGATGATAAACTCATCATGTAATGAGGAACCCTAGTCCCCAATACCTATTCCAATATGGAGGGAAACCTTAAGCCCTAATCTTCTTTCGATTGGGACGAACCATAATTCCCAATACCGAAACAACCGAAATTTCTTAAGCATCGAATCATCACGACTGCAAGAAGAATAGAGGATTGAAAGAACAAAAAACTCTACTCCCTAACTAGATCAAAATTTCCCAAAATTAAAGCATCGAATCAAATCGAAATTACCTGTTGAAAGAAGATTGCATGAACAACATCGAATTTGTTGAAATTACCTATTCAATCCCCATTTAGGGATTAACAACATTGAATCTGATCGCACAAACCCAATTTGGATGAACAAAACAATATTACACACTATAAAGCCTTCAACTCTGGACTAGATTGACAAACCTTATTACCTAATTCCCCAAATGATCGAAGACGACATTACATTTAATTGAACCGAAGAGAACATTGTCATTGCAAGGATCAAAGCCTCTAAAATGACATCATTTTGGATCACATGGCTTGGTTCTTCCACGCTAACAAAATAACGTCGTTTCATCTTTTGCCACGTAGGCTTGTTTTTGCCACATATAAAACCAGCTAGGTTCGAAACTAGGTTTGGGTTATTCGAGGCTAGAAAATCAATTAAAATGAAAGTTGGTATATTTAAATAACAACTTTTTTTTGTTCAAGATTGTTGAAGCATGATATTCATATTAAATCCAAATCATATAAGCTTGAGCTTTTAGGAGAGTTGGTAATTTAACAAGGATATATTAGCAAAAGTTCAGGATTTAAATAATATTTTTCCCTTAAAATATATTATTATTGTTTTATTAATTTATTATTATTATTTAGATATTTAAATTCCTAAATGTTAGATCATATTTATGATAAAAAAAAATTTAACTATCCCTTAAAAAGCGTTCCTAAAAAATCTAACCATTCCTTAAGAAATGTGATTGGAAATCTTGGCTAAAGTGGTTGGAGTGTGTGGTCAAAGGTTAAGCGGCAAACACAATTTTTCAAAACATGGTGATTTATAGTTGATATATCAGTAAAATCGACGAAATACCACCGATTTTTTGGTGATATTTTCGACGATTATTTTCTTGAAGCACGTGTGATTATCAAACGCAATAATATTGCTATTTATAGACATCTTCTTGATATATCAATGATATATCGCCGATTTGTATGATATTTTGATGGTTTTTCATCTAACTGACTATCGAACCCTGATGTCGAGTCGACCAAGCTCGATACTCAATATATCGACCATATATCGATTGATTTTTTAGATTTTTCATCATTGATTGTCACTACAGACTGTCATTGGAAAAAAAAAAAACTTTAACTATTCCCAAGCTTTCTCAACCATACAACTTCTTGTATTGCATTATAGTTGAAGTCGCAACAAATCCAGCTTCCTTGGTTCACAAAGCTATACAATTATGTTTCTTGTTTCTTCATGAGATGGTACCTTTTATTAAGAAAAAATGTTCATCCAGATGTTGATTTGCACGCATCTAGCTCACATACTCAATTGACATTTGGATAATCTATCAAATTCAATTCTTTGTCTTGATAATAGTAGGAATAGTACATAGTACCTTCTAGATACACAAGAATCATCATTACTACTTTCCACTTCATTATTCTGGGATTTTCTTAGTAGCTTCTTGCTAATCTAACAACATAGCAAATATTTAGTCTTGTACACATTATAACATATACTAGACTCCCAATAACATTATAGAAGGGAACATTAATCATTCTTCATCTTTTCTTCTAGAGTCATTGGATCCAATTCTTTGCTTAGGCTTTCACCTATTGCATATCAAGTATCAATGAAATTACAATCTTGTATATCAAATCATTCAAGGAATTTCACAATATGGTGTTCTTAGGAAAGAATCACTAGTTAGTTAAAACTATCTCTATAGATCTTTTATTCCAATAATTTAAGATTATTCTCTCATATATTTCATTTCAAAATAGAGGACAACCATCATTTGATAGTTTGAACAAACTCCAGACCATTTCTAGCTATTAGCATACCATCCAAGTGTAAAGATAATAACACATATTTATCTTTTTTCTTCATTAATAGAAACATAATGATCCTTATCAATCATTGTGAAATCTTTCATTTCTCTAACATCTAATTCCCATATTCATAAGAAGGATTGTTAACATAAGCCCTTGACCTCCAAGGTTGTAGGTCATGGTTACTGTTATTTCATAACTCATGTGGGGTAGATACAGTAGACTTGAAGGATACTAGATTAGTAGTCAACAATGCATCTTCTTGTTCTGAAATAGAAGATTCACTTGAGCATCATTGAACTAATCATGTTTAACAATAGATTATTCCTCCTCTTAGCAACATCAATTTGCTATGGAATCCCTGGAATATTTAATAGTGTACCAATACCCTTTTCATCTCATAAATCTTCAAATTGTCATTGTAGAAACTCATAAGTCTGGTCCTTACATTTAATATTGTATTTAACCGATTCTTAACTAAATTAATATCATGTTTGAAGCAACATAATGCTTCTCACTTATGAGAAATTAGGTAAATACGACCATTACAAGTAACATCATCTATAATTGTGATGAAGTACAATGCCTAAAGCCTTGCTCTAACTCTTATAAGATCACATATGTCAAAATGAATCAATTGCAATGGTACTTCAAACTCTAGAGTTTTTCTCCAATGGTTTTCTTATATCTTTATCAACTAGATAATATTCCCAAGTTGGCATATCAATTTAGTGAATTGACAGAAAAGATTTTTCTCTAACTAGTGTATTCACTCTTTCTTATTTTATATGCTCAAGTCTAGCATGTCATATGATCATATTATCACAAACATTTCTAAAATTAGTCATTAACAAATAATAACTATTACTAGACAACAAATAGTTATCAATATAAAGCAATATAAAACCAATATGAAAAAAAAATATCTAGAAGTCAAGTCTATTGTTCCCAAATACAACTTCATCATTGAATCATGAAAACTCTAATTGAAACATAGACTAAGAAGGACTAGCATGGAGACCAAGTTCTATTAAATACTTGGAGCATAAAGAACATCATGTAGCAATGAAGTACGTAAAGTTAAGTAATTCCAATTTTTTATATTCCAATACATAGGCCTCAAATTTAGAGTTGTTTCATACATCTATCCTTCTTGTATTGAAACTATTCATTGAATCTCTACATATGCTCCTTGATCTCTAACTATATAATTGGTGAATCTACTTTGACTTAGTAAACTCAACAACAAAGTGACCTTGGTTGCTATGTTATAGCAGTTCAACTTGTTCTTCTCCTCCTTATCATGTTTAAAATTCTCACATGTCTTGGTTCTTCATTATTTGAAGCATCATTTAATCTCTTATCCTTATTTAATTTTTTTAAAGATTGTTTGTTTGTTTTTAATAACACTTTAAACTCGAAAAGTTTTGCAAGAATTTGATACTTATACATAAGATTGCTCATTAGACTTGGAAAACAATAAGTCACTTGGCATTCAACTCAAGAAGATGAACTATATCATCAAAGGTTTTGACACTCTGATTATGTCTCATGTTCATCACCACATACAACCCTTTAGGAGAATTTGATGCATTACCAACTTTTAACCACAGGAAAATATCTGTCTTAAATTTATTATTCTGCATCTCCTTAAGGTTGCTCATCAGATGTGGTTCTGCCATGCCAACTCCGATTGCTTCTTTATATATTTATTTTTGGTTCAAAGTCTACTATACTTTTCTTTTAAAGTTTGCTCCATTTCATGGGTAGTATTGTATACTTCATACTACAAAATCATCTTTCATTCAACTTAATAACATGAGGGGAATTGATTTTTTTTTAGGCCACATAAGCCTCCTAATATTTTTTATATTGAGTAAAGTTTCCTTATTTATGTTCTTGCATAACATGATTCAATGTTTCAAGAGCCTTTGGCCCAGTGAGGATATACTAAACTTTGTGATATCAAAACTCATAGTTATTGTGACGCCCCGATCCCGAGGGTCCCGTTGACCAACGCAACTCATTAACTAGTGTCTGATATCACACAGACCAATACATGAGTAAAATGACCCAATCGGGTCCATTATCCATACTCATCAAAATGTATATTTTATACCAAAAGGAATTTATTTACAATTTGTTTTATTTACAAATTATCCAAAACTGGGTCTTTTACCCAGATTTTTACAAAAATACATAATAAAGCCACATATGACCATCTCTTCGTCTCTAAGACCTCGGATGCGTCCCATCCCATGGTGCTCCTTCAGTACCTAAAATAATTTTCCCTTGACTGGGTGAGCAATGCCCGTGAAGCCAATTCCCATGGGTTACTCCCCACCTAAGTGCACATGTAATGGCAACCAAACACATTCAAGCAAATGCATGATCCTACTTGGAATTACATGCCTGCCAATGCCCCGAGTCTCACCGACTTTCTCACACACGAATTTACAAGGGCGAGAATTTATTTTCAAAACAAAAATATTTGTTTTACATTTAAAACTTTGACATCCTTCAAACCCCAGGTACACCACTATGGGAAACCTCCGAATCTATGATCCTCTAACACCTGACATCCTCCTCGAGCACTGACACCCTCCGAACATCGGACACCCTCCGAACACCGGGATGTCCTCTGGAGTATCGGAGACTCCCGTACCGGACATCCAACACCTGATGTCCTTCGAGCACTGACATTCTCCGAGCACTAGACACCCTCCGAACTTTGGACAATTCCCAATAAAACTTTTATCTTTACATTGGACATTTTCCGATTACTTTAAAATCATATGCTCAGCTTGGACAATGTCCCATGCTACCGAGCCCACCATAGACACCAACCAATGTCGATCTTACCATATCCCCACGACAATTTATCGAACACCAAACACGGTGTCGATTTACCATGGTCAACACTAAATCTAGAACTGACCCAAACCATGCACTCACACCCAATGTCATGCGATGTTCTTGTGCATACAAATGCATGTTGCCAATGCATTTATTTTATGTCACATGAATATTTATAAACTACATGCAACATAAACAATTCACTTCCGATGGTTATACCTTCCTACACACAATTTTGTATGTTATTCAAATATCAAGCAACAACACACAAATAAGCACACAAGGACTATTTTCAATCCGAATCACCAGACCATCCAAACAGTCCCAAAATTGTAGCATTCAGTCCCAAGTTTCGGACCGACTGTGATTGATCACTCAATGGCCTCACACCATTCAAACTATTTTAAATGGCTCTGTTTAAAATAAACCAAGTAGGAGAAGACCCCTATCTTCCGGAGTTTGTCGAAACCCAAAAACCAAGATCCACGCAGATCTCTTGCGTTGGGAGCAACTCGCTTCCTACAGCTGGATTCGACTCTGGTCCGATCACCGAGAATTCTGCAGAGAACAGACTTCTCTCAAAATCATTACTCTTTCTCTCTTTTTCATTCCTCCCAAAATCGGTCGAGAGCTTCAGTCAAGAGGACTTGTTATCTCATGCCAGGTGTCAAGTCACCATTGGTCAAGTTTTGGATTTCCTTATCCACTCATCCTTCACTAGTGGATTTTCACCAATGGCATCATGCCATGTCCACCCACGACCCACACTCGAGCTCATGTTTGACTAATCCAACACTCGACATGTGTTTCTCGCTACCCAAAATGTGCTGCGGCCCACCTCACATTAAAACACGAATTTGGGCTGTTCAGAACACTAAATTTGGACGTAGAAGAGTTAGATTTCTCGTAAGACGATTCCAACGATGAAGTCCGCTTGCCATCCGATGTGGGAAATCGATTTACGAACGAATATCGCCATCCTGAGTTTGATTTTTAATCACAATATCACGTCATTATCCCATCATCATGGACCCCCGAGTCACTCACTGGATCCGATCTTATTCAAAAACCTCGATTCACGAACCTTAAGAACTGAGAACCCACATGTTACTACGTCACAAATTCACAACACAGACAAATTTTTTTAAAACATTAAACACTTTATAGAAAATCTATGTAGTTTCTCCCGTTGACATGTCCCAATTTACAACACCGTAATAAAACAATTTAATTTACTTACATCCAAACAATGGGACATCAAGTCCAACCACAACCAATTTCAAATCAAACTTTAAAATCATTTTCCTCGAACACTATGGATATATAAACAATCTTTTAAACTATATATATTACAAAATAAAGGTGCATAAGTATTATTTAAAACAAAACTATACATTTTCAAAAAAGGTGGTCAGCTACGTGAAGCGGGAGTGTCATCGTCCGGGAGGATGCCTCGAATCACACATTAGTCTCGCCCCTGAAAACATTTGGTGCGCGGTAGCTAAAGGCCTCGGGCGAGAGTACATGTCATAGGAAAATAATGTTTCCAGATATAGTTCAAATATAATGTAAACAATTGTATAGAGATCTCATTTCATAAACATTTACTTTGCATTCTTTCTCATTCAAATACAACGTAAACAATTCGTATAGAGATCTCATTTCTCTATAAACATTTACTTTACTTTCTTTTCCATGATAGGCCAAATACAATGTGTAAAATAACTGTATCAACATATCTTTCAATATACTTCTTTTTCCTTTGAACTGGCCATATCCAATGAACCCACTTACCAAGTTAATCCATCGTTGGTCCATGAAAGAACCTTCGAGGAAACAGTCTTATGATCACCGATGGCCCAAAATCCTGAATCCTCCGAGAAATCGTGTTCTACCGTTGTCCACCGTCAGCCCATGAAAGAACCTACGAGGGAAACAAATTTACGACACCGATGGCCCAAAAAGGGAACCTTTGATAAATCGTGGCCTTTTTGTACTTTTCATGTGTATGACATATATCACTTTCCTTCTCGAGTAAAAACTAACCCTTCTTCCTCTATGTACTCATGCATGCGTAAAGCAATTTTTTAGTCGACTTTCCTTAACTTTATCTTTGTGAACATGTGTAATCCATGGATTAAAAACATTTTCATATAAACATATATATATAGAATATATGTTCATAAACATTTCATATAATATGAAAACCATAAATCATGCTTTGTAAAACTATGGAAACCATAATCATTTCATTTTTTTTCTCAACACATGCTTTATAAAACTATGGAAACCATACTCATTTCATATTTTCTCAACATAATTTAAAGTCAAGAAACCACTTTTTTTTTTTTTTTCATTTGAACATTTATAACATAAATATGAAAACATATACATTGGTAAACATTAATATAGTATATATATATATATATATATATATATATATATATATATATATATATATATATATATGTATATATATATATGACCACAGCATTTTCCTCACTTTGTTATTAAGCCATATTTTTCCTCCTCTTTTAAACAAAACTTTCCACCTACCCTTGTCCTTTATCACCTTCCCTCCTACACGTCAGCATTATCCATAAAACTAATAACATCCATACCTTAATCATGTTCAATTAAACCATTAACTATACTATACTTTCCAAGAACCCTTACATTTAATCACTTCCAATTGATTAAAATCAATTGAACTCAACCTATTTTGTTCTCATGATTTTCTTATGCTAACTCATGGCAATTACTACCCCATACAATAGCCCACAACATGCCTTTAAATGGTCATGCCAAAACCCGACTATTCACATCGACCTAACCAAGCAACCTGGACACTTGGTGCAACCATAAATTTTCAGTCATGTTCTGTTCATCCAATGTCCTCTACAGGAATATGGTTAGAATCTCACTCAATGGGTCATAGAGTCCAAGAACACCCAAAACGGAGTTTGACGGCGAAGTTATGGCCTTCCGAAATTGAGGCCATGACCATCGTGGTTCCCTGGGAATTAGTGTGCCGTACTTTGAATGAATTTCTGAGTCCCAATGGTCTGAATATGATTTGACTTTATTTTTAAGGACTACCGTTCTCCCATCAGTCAGTTTACTGAATTGAACCACTCAATTCGGATGATGATGGTCAAGTTAATAATCAGCTCTGATCACGAGTCTTAAAAACAAAACAGAAAAATTACCTGAACATAGCTCCACTTTGAATGCATTTTTGAGTCCAAATGGGTCGGAATTTGGATAGACCTATTTAAAGGTGCATGTTCTCCTATCAGTCTAGTTTACTTATCGATTTGAATCACTCAATTCGGATGAGTGATAGCCAAGTTATGGCAGCTTCAGGTCATGGAGTCGTAAAAGCGAGCGAGAAAAGCGCATGAACATAACTCCACTTTGAATGAATTTTTGAGTCCAAATGGGTTGGAATTTGGATAGGCCTATTTCAAGGTGCAATGTTCTCATATCAGTCTAGTTTAATTAGCAATTTGAATCACTCAATTCGGATGAGTGATGACCAAGTTATGGCCAAAATACGGTCCTTAGGGTGGAAAAAGCGGACAACATCTCCCTTGGACCGCACATACCCATGGAGCCATTAACCGACCAGGAAAAACCTCTTATCAAATGACATGATTTCACGAGACACTACCTTTTCTCGGTTTTCGTGAAAACCCGAACCTTGGACCTTGGCATAATCTAGTGATTAAGTATCCATACATGCCTCGTCGCGTGGGTGAAACACACAATTCTCGATTTGTTGAGTTCAGGCGGCGAATCCATTGAATCGAAGAGAGAAGCTTGGCTTTCTCTGTCTCTACTATTCTCTCTCTCTCTACAGTTTGGATTAGACCAAAAATGAGAGCTTTTGGTAAGTTAGATTTTTTTTTTAGGCTATTTATACATGAGACATGTGGCTCACATCGCGCCACGTGTCACGTTTCCTTCGGTCCGTTTTCGTCCCGGTTTTAGTTTCATCTATCTTAAGTGGACATTATTTAAATATTTAATATTTTTCTGAATTTTTCTAAAAATCTCGTTTTCGGGGTCCACTCAACGCCCGTCGCCTCGAATTTCGTAAAAATATGACTGTCTCAGAATTCAACAAAATTCGACTGGGTAACTAGATTTTAGTGAGAGCATTCTGCGGTGAAGTCAGTTCACTGCATTAAGATCCAGAAAATTTTCAGATTTTTCTGTGGAAAATTACTGTTTTGCCATTTTCCAGAAAAATTGCATTTTCACCCCTTAACATAATTTCGTTTTAATCTATTTCAGATTCTTTGGACTCAATACATTATTATGAACATTTTTTATTTTCGAGGCTTGTTTTTCGAAAATTAATATTCATTATTGTTCAGTCAAATATATGTCAGCGAAATTCTGTCGTAAGCGTAAATTCGGTCTTATTTGTTATTATTATGAACATTTTTATTTTCGGGGCTTGTTTTGAAAATTAATATTCATTTATTGTTAGGTCAAATCTTGCTTGATCAGCGAAATTTACTATTCACCGGCGTAAATTCGGTCTTACATATATTCTGCTATGTTGCTTCTAGTTGTAGTCGACATATTCAACTACATAGAGACATTGCACAATCTAATTAATTAGTACTTTTATGGATATTGATACTTTTACTTGTAATTATATTCTAAAATGCAATGATCTCAAATTGCAATAGAAACAAAAGTTTACTACGTTCCCAATAAGCTTCTATCGATAATTTTTAATTATTACAATTTAGAAATAATCTACATAAATATTTCTAATTTTAGGCAAGAAATTACTGAAATTTCTTTTTTCTTTTTTATAACCTAAAACCTGTCACTTTATTAAATAATATTATATCACCAACATGTTTCAATAACATATATAAAAAATTTGAAAACATTCATCTTGTCTCTTATCAAATATTCACATATTTTATGCACAAAACATAAATAGATAATAAGTAGAAAAACTAATCATTTTTCTTGAAACTAAATGTTTCAATATTTTAATCATGTATATAATGTCTTCTTTTTAGTTACTATATCCTTTCCATAAGAAGCCATTTACCTTAGTTGGTATATTATCAAATCTCTTAATCTCATGGTCATGAGATCAAATCCCATTATAAGTGGTCCCTCATCTCTTGTATAAATTTCAATTAATGAGTAACACATACCCATATTATATAAAATTTTAGAAAGACCCATTTACCTTTCCCTTTTATTTTTATTTTTTATCTATTAAGAAATAGACATTGAATCTAAATACAAAATTATAATGAAAATAAGTAAAAAAGATTGAACTAGGGTTTCAAATAAGCATGGAAAGTACTCTAAACAACGAGGCTAACTCATCTTTAAGTTAGAGCAACTTTTCTCATATTTTCATTTTTTTTTCTCAACTTTTGTTTATTTTTTCTTTTTTTTTTTTATTTACGAAGGAGGATTTATATATATATATATATATATATATATTGGAACAAAATCTAGAATTAACATCCTTGTTTCAATGGATGCACTGAATAATGTGATATTTTTTTTATTCTACTTTTTGGGTAACAACCAACAAACATACCCATTGTCCAACAACAACCCTTTTCCACCCTTGTTTTTCAAAACAAACCGTGAATCAAGGAACACATCCCATCTATTTTCAAAAGTTTTTTTATTCTTCTTGAAAATATCCGAGCATATTTCTGAACCTCCTTTTTACAAAAAAACTTTCTGCCACAATAAGAAAGTTAAATTATTTTGTTCAGAAAAAAAGATGTAAAAAAGGAACATTTTTAGAAAATTTTGGCATCCTCCGCTTTGGAGAATAAATAATCAATATCCTATTTTTTTCGTCTTTTTCGGATTACACATCCACATCTTATTCGAACACTTTTTTGTTTTTTTTCATATTTATTAATTTACTGATGGGGCATGGAGTAGGCCCATATCTAGGCATTAAGCAGGATATTCGGAAATGAGTCAAGTGGGGAGCTTTTATTACTGGTAATTATTTGTTTAATTTTATTTTTTGGATTTGCTCCAGATAGTATTTTTGGATTTTTCTATTAGTATTTTTGGATTTATCCATTATGATTTTTGGGATTATCCATTAGGATTTTTTTTTGTGCTTATAAATAGCACCTTATGTTAGTGTTTTTGATAGACTTGATTAATATTGAAAAATTCAAATCCAAAAATAAAAGAAAACGATTTTTTATCAAGGCGTTGAATAAAAAAATTTAAAAAAAAAAGATAAAAAAATTCCTAGATCGATATCAAACAGAATCCATTGATTGGCTTCTGCCTGAGCCTTCCTTCAATTTGTTTCGTTCGTCGTCTCTGCGTACTTTCGGCTCAAGAAATCATCAGCCAAAGGAAAGCAGCGTCGTATGAACAACAAACAACTTCACTTCAACGCAGTCCCTTGTGTGGCGCCGACCAGCAGCGACCCGCTGTAAGTGGAGGGGTTGCTTCCAAGCCTCTTATGCGTTGTTGGTGTAGTTTGCTTTTGGTGGGATACCTTTGGGTGGCATGTTTTCTGATGGTGGGATTACGAATTTCCAATTGATTGAGTGACTTGAGAATTGATTTGGAACCTACAATTGGAAACCTTGGATTTAATATTAATTTAGAGACTCGGTTACTTTAGGCCTTCATCGTGGTTGTACATTTTATTTGATTCCTTTGTAACCACGCTAAGGAATTGTAGGCGCCCTCAAGGTTCTTCAACGGGTACATTTTCTTTTACTTTGAAAACTTAGTTAATATTCGTGATATTTAAGCATATTTTGTTTGATTGTTTTAGGTTTCGGTTTTTTGATAGGCGTAAAGTATTTAAAAATAAAAAAAATATTAAAAATAAAATTTTGTTTTTAGTTATTCTTTAAGTGAGCTTCGTGCACTTTCTATGATATATAATCACATTAAATTTTTAGATTTGTGTTTGTTGCATTAACATATAGTTTATAAATTTCTTTACTCAGTGAAATTTTAGATTCTATCTCAACATGTCAGCCACCAAAAGTGATACTGTTGAATCTTCTTCTTCACCTAACGAATGATCAATTGAGACTCGATAATTTTGACTTAAGACTCTGGCGCATACCGAGATCACAAATGATAGTACAGTTTGTATTACCCGTCATCATGATGCTATGATACCTGATTTGATTAATGCTTTGCAGCCGGTGGGGTAATTTAAATTCGATGTGTGGTCGACTCAGCGTCGATCGCCCTCTCGAACAACAAACTCATGCAATAAATAAAAAATGGACTTGCACTAAAACATGCAGGTAAACACGAGATAGGTATTTATGTCGATGAAGCTTCCGTTAGAAACACATCGGGTCACCACACACAACCCCGGGGGTTTAAGTCCTTCTAGGGTTCATCAATCGATGCATTCGTAAATGGTTTGTGAATTTGGGTCAAATGAACTTAGGTGATCGATTTCAACCTCTGTGTCAACTTCCCATTAGATTACCGTAGTAATGGCTACCCGCCAAATCCGGTGAGAGAAGATGTCGCTCCTCGGTGATACCCGACCTCGGAGTTATTGGTGTTTGGGGTAGAATGTCGGGATAGAGCGGGTTAGGCTGACCTGAGGACATCCTGAAACAAGTTAAGGTTACAAATGCTCCACGAATTTGATGGCGAATGGATCCTAATGTTTTTCTCTGATTGGTTAGTTTCTATTGAGAATATTTTGATTGGTATGAAATGATTGATAGTAGATGGGTTCGGTTTTCGTAAAATTAACCAATTCGACTAAAGATGTGCGCGAATGTGTTTGCAGACATGCTTAAATGCAGGTGAGACCACCTATCGCTACGATGGGGTGTTATGAGAAAGCAAAGTTTAGAAAATCACGTTTCCTCCATCCTTATAATAGTGATTATTTTTAAAGCGTGATTAATCACAAAACAAATGACTCTTAGTGTAGCTGAATATTCTGCTAAATTTGAGGAAGTTAGACTTAGGTGTAGTGAGTTCCATGCTGAGGACCAATTTGCTGTATGCACTCGCTTTGTTAATGGTCTTAGGTTCGACATCCAAAGAATGGTTAGATTGCATGCTCCACACACTTTAGAGGATCACGTACGAAAAGCCTTAGAAGTCGAGAAGTTCAATAGACCCTCCTCTTTTGCACACCGCAATTCGGGTGAGAAGTCCCAATCCATGTCATCAAACGGTAATACTACGCCTAATAACATTAGGAGCAAAGAGTCTATTTTACGTAACTCTCTTCCTGTTGCTTCTCCTATTGCGTCTACGGCTAGTAACTCATCGATTGTCTGTCATAAGTGTATCGCAAGGGTCATATTAGATGCCGTTGTCGCCAGCGTGCATTGGCATTAGATGTTGAGCAAGTATTTTTGGAAAATGAGGAAGACGAATTATTGATCCTTTAGATTATTACGGTGATGAAGATGATCTTCATGAAAAATTGTGATGAAGATGCGTGTGTTGGTGTGGTTCGAGTGTGCTATCCCCCAAGCGTAGATAGCCAAGTCATTCGAAGCGCACTAGTATTTTTCACCGATCCTCTGAGTGGAGATAAGAAATGTAAGTTAGTGATTGATGGGGGTAGTTGATGAATGTGGTTTTCTAAGGAAATTTGTTAAGGAATTGTTGGCTTTGAAGGTAGAGACCACATCCCAATCCATTTAGAGTAGCTTGGGTGAATGACCATACTTTGCCTGTCACTCAAAGATGTCTAGTCTCTATTCAAATGGGGGATTATAAGGATGAAATCTATTGTGAGGTGCTACCCATGGATGTTGCCCATGTTCTTTTAGGCCGCCCTTGGCTTTATGATCTTAATGTTACCAATTTTGGTAAAGATAACATTTATTCCTTTAAGTACAAGGGCAAAAACATTATTTTGAGACTTGCTAAGCCTAAAGTTTGCATTGGTAAACGTGACATCTCTAAACTTCCAGAAAGGAATTTGCATATTTTAAAATGTAAGCAGTTTGAGAGAGAGGATTTGCCCAGGGCGGGTATGTTCTTAGCACAGTGGCAAAGAAGTTCCCTCGATTCTTTGATTAATCGATGTTCCTTTGGAAGTGAAGAATTTGCTAGATGATTTTGTTGATATGGTGCGGTAGGTTGCCTAGTGAACTACCACCTTTAGAGACATCCAACATGTTATAGATTTAGTTCGGGTTCTCAAGTTGCCTGGCCTCCCACATTATAGAATGAATCCTAAGGAGAGAGATGAGCTGAATAGGTAAGTAGAGAAGGACTTTTAGAAAGAGGATTTGTTAGGCATAGCCTTAGTCCTTGTGCAGTGCCAGCTTTGTTGACACCTAAGAAAGATGGATCTTGGAGAATGTGTGTGGATAGTAGAGCCATCAATAAGATCACAGTCAAATATCGGTTTCCCATCCCTCGCCTTGAGGATATGTTGGACCTATTAGCTGGTTCTAGTTGGTTCTCTAAGATAGATTTGCGTAGTGATTATCATCAAATTCGTGTTAGACCAGGAGATGAGTGGAAAACTGCATTTAAAACACAAGATGGTTTGTTTGAGTGGTTAGTCATGCCTTTTGGTTTAATACAATGCTCTAGTACTTTCATGAGAGTTATGACCCATAATCCTATGACCTTTCATTGGTAAATTTACGGTGATTACTTTGATGACATATTGATCATAAGTCAATCGAAGAGAGCATTTAGCACACCTAAGACAAGTTTTACTCACTCTTCCTTGAGGCCAAGCTTTATGTTAACCTTAAAGTGTTCTTATGCAACCCCAGTATGTCTTCTTTTCTTAGGCTTTTATTGTGTCCACGAACATGGCGTTTGTTGATCAAGAAAGGTTAGAGTTATTAAGGAATGGCACGAACCACAATCTATCCACTTAGAGACTCGTAGTTTTCATGGTTTAGCTTCTTTTATAGAAGATTTATAAGAGGATTTAGTACTATTATGGCTCTATCTTGAATGTTTAAAGAATAAGGAGTTTTGATGAATTACATCTTTGTAGCCAGGCATTTAGAGGAAATCAAGGTCGAGAATATGGCCCGAGGCACCGATTTTGAGATATCCTGATTTTAAAGTTTTTGAGGTTGCTTGTGATGCCATCAGGTGTAGGTATTGGTGGTGTCTTGAGTCGAGGTCTCTATAGCTTTATTTAATTGAAAAACTCAATGATGCTAAAAGATGATATTCTACTTATGATAAAGTGTTTTTATGCTATAGTGCGAGTACGCGTTTTGGAGGTTTTATTTGTTGCCCGACTGAATTTGTGTTGTTTCGACCATCAAGCTTTAAAATGTTTAAACTCACAAAAGAAATTGAATGCTTCGACACTAAGTGGAGTTGAATTTTTGAATGAATATTCTTTTGTGATTAATCATCGTTCTGGTATTGAAAACAAAGCTGCGGTGCACTTAGTCGTTAACTGTTACGCTCATCGTCAGCAGGTGCTCGCTGTCATTGGATTTGATAGATTGAAAAATGAGTACGCATGTCGACTTTGGTATTATTTATAATGAGGTTAGTAGGTAACCGTCAAAATCCTGGACTTCCTTGTTGAAAATGGGTATTTGTTTAAAGTGACTAAATTGTGCGTACCTCGTATCGTTTGGGGATTTATTAATTTAGGAGATGCATGCGGGTGGTTTAATTTGGACATTTGGGAGGGATAAAACTATTGCATTGGTTGAAGATAAGGTTTTATTAGTAGTCTGCGAAGGGATATTTGCTTTAGGATAGTTGCACAATGCGAACGTAATAGGATAGCTAAGGCTAAGAAACAAAACCAAACTATATCTCCTTTACACATCCCTCATGGACAGAGAATGTTAGTATGGACTTTGTTCTTGGATTGCCTAGGGCGGCTAGAGGGACATGAATTCATTTTTGGTTGTTGTTAATGATTTTCTAAAGATGGCACATTTTGTTCCATGTAACAAAACCAATGATGCTTCACATGTTGCTAAATTGTTTTTAGAGAAGTTGTTAAATTGCACGGTTTGCCTTCCACCATTAGTAACTCGATAGGGATGTGAAATTTGTTATTTATTTTGGAAAACCCTTTGGAGGTGTTTAGCCTTACTCTTAAATTTTCATCTGCTTTTCATCCTCAGGCATTAGGCAAAAGCCCCGAGGTTGTTAATCGTGAATGCGGTAATATCCTTAGGTGTTTGGTTGGGGATAAAACAGGTGTTTGGGATTTAATTTTTTGTCCAACGGTGAGTTTGCCTGCGGTCTGATACTTAGTTCAGCGAATTAGAAGTCCTTTTCAAATTGTTAATGGTACTCACCCATACACACCTATTGATCTTGTTCCTTTACCACCTCATGCGTGTATACGAACTTCTTGAAAAACTTTGCAAGAACATCCATGACTTACATCTTTTGAGATTAGGCGAAAAATTTCTCTAAGTAATGAGAATTATAAGCGTTTGCGTGTGCATCGTGAATCTAAAAGAATTTAATGTTGGTGACATGTTATGGATTAGCGACTACCGTCTGACGAATTCAAAAAAGCGTTCAAAAAACTTTATGCAAGAGCATAGGCCCTTATTCTATCATTCGTAAAATGGGATCTAATGCATATCTTCTTGATTTGCCTAATGACATGGATATTAGCCCTGTTTTCAATGTAGAGGACTTGCTACCTTAAGAGGCACCCTTTGGGCCTTCTACTTTGCCTTGAGTGTGCACGGGTGAAACTATAGCAGTGCACTTACTATGCCTTCGTTACACCATTTTCTAAAGGAAGCGGTGGATACTTATCCTTGATGACGATGAGTTCCGTGAGTTCTAAAGATGGTGGGTTTCGTCGTTTTCTTGTCAAATGGCATGGTAGTCACGGTCGATGCTACTTGGATACGGGAGGATGATCGCCGTCATTTGGATTCTTCATTTGTTGGATTGCTACCTTTTTCCTTTCACTCTTCGGTCGGGTTCTTCAACCCGGAGGAGATGATGGGGCGTGGGTAGTGTATCTGAGCTAAACGAGATAGGAGCGCAGTCCGTGAGAAACTTATTACTATTAATTATTTATTTAATTTTATTTTTGGATTTATCCGATAGTATTTTTGGATTTATCTATTAGGATTTTTGGATTTATCCATTATGATTTTTGGGATTATCCATTAGGATTTTTTTTGTGCTTATAAATAGCATCTTATGTTAGTGTTTTTGATAGACTTGATTAATATTGAAAAATTCAGAATTTCGTTCCGTTTCTTTTATTCGTTTTCTTTTATTCTTCGTAGTCGAGCTACATCATTTACTTTATAAAATTATTTTCAAAAATATATTGAAACTTTGTCTTTTCATAATCAGTGTATCTTTTAATCACCAAAAAAAAAAGGTAATATATTTTCGGAATCAAAACTAGCAATTCATGTTGATGAACAAAAAATTAAAAGACAAAAAAAAAAAAAAAAGTGTCAAAAACCAGAAAACAAGTAAGAAAGCTCTGATACCAATGTTGAAAAATGAACATGTCACATTACCATGTTGACGCCCAAGATCCAATCTTTGTTGTTTCATAGGTTACATTTTCTCGCTTGAAGTCATGAATGGAATCACATACAAGAACCATTCTGTTTCCCAGCACAAATACCTTGACCTCATGTTTCATAGAGAAAAATAAATAAATTCAAGAAGAGTGGACCTTTTTATTATAGAGTATTATCTTCTATGTAATTTTCCAAATGGAAGAAAAAATGGAGAGAGAAGGCGAGAGAATCATTTTTTTTTCTCTCAAATGATCACGACAGTAGTTTTCTAGGCAATCTTTCAATCTCCCTTAAACTGATGCCTTTTAATATCCCATATATTGGGCCGGGTCGGGGCAGCCTACTTGGACACCCAACTCCAACAAATGTAATATTCAAAGTAAATAGATGTCAAAAAATAAACATGAGTATCATTTTTGCACCTCAAACCTAAATGTTTAAAGGGAAAACTTTCAATTATCAAATTTATATTTAAAGTAAAATTTAAATTAAATTAAATTATTTATTTCCTATTATTAGTAGGATTCTTTTTCTTAACACTTTAGAGTTTGTTTCATTTTAGGATTATTCTAGTAAGTTTATATAAAAAAATTTGTTATGTAATTTTCATTAATTCATTGGAATAAGACTTTCGGATTTCTCTTGTACCCAATTAGGGTTTCCTAATTCTAACATGGTATCAGAGTGAAGCTTCATGTGAATATTTTTTTTTGAGTGACCGTATAATTTATGGCGTGATTGTATAATTAGTGTTTTGGCCATTTTGATCATTGGAGTTGTTTTTGTGTTTTTTAGCGTTTGGATTCGTTTATTTTTCTATTGTTTCTCTCTTTACAATCTAGTATTTCATTTGCTTTTATTTATTTTGTTTCTCAATTATGTCTACTAAAAGTGACGATTTGCTTCAATCTGTGAGTGTGAGGTTGGATGAAAAGAATTATTCGTATTGGAGTTATGTGATGAGAAACTTTCTTAAAGGAAAAAAAATGTGGGGATATGTTAGTGGAACTTGTGTGAAACCTAAAATTACTAATGAGAATTATGGTGCTGAGTTAGATACGTGGGAAGCAAACAATGCAAAATTATTACTTGGATTAACAATTTTGTTGAGCATTCAATAGGTACACAATCAGCAAAGTATGAGATGAAAAATGAGGTTTGGGATAATTTGTAGAGGCTATACACTTAATCAAAATTTTCAAAACAGTATCAATTGGAGATTAACATACGTGCTCTTTAGTAAAGGAATATTAGCGTTCAAGAGTTTTATTCTGCTATGACAGATCTTTGGCATCAATTGGCTCTTACATAATCGAATGAATTAAAGTCATGTTGTGCCTATATTGCTCGTAGAGAAGAGAAAAGATTAGATTAATTCTCGATGGCTCTTCATAGTGATTTTGAAGGACTTAGGGGTTCAATTTTGGATCGTTCTCCATTTATGTCTATTGACTTAGTTGTTAGTGAGTTATTGGTTGAAGAAATATGTCTTAAGTCACATTCTGAAAAAGGAATTCCTTCTACTTCGAATCCTTCTATGTTGTGTTAGCAGTACCTTCTAATAATCAAAATTAGGACTTACATAAGGAATGCCTTCGATGAGTACAGTTTTTGTAAGTAGAAAGGTCATTGAAAAGCTTAGTGTCCTAAGCTGAGAAACCAAAATTACTTGTAGCAACAATCTCAGGCTTGGAAGCCTGCCAACCAGACACAGTCTAATGCTAATAGACCATCTTAGGGGTACAAACCACCACAATTTGATACTACAGTAGTAGCCACATCATGTTCTTTCATCGATTCTCATATCCTAGTTGAACAAGTTTAGAAGTTTCTCTCCTTACAGCCACAAGCTATGTATGCCTCTCTTCTTCCATGGGTTAGTTGACTCAAAATTCTTCAAGTATGTCGTCTTGTATATGGATCTTGGACTTTGGTGCTTCTCATCATGTCTCCAGATTCTTCTTGTTATGCTTTTATGTCTCATTCATCTTCTATTCCTGTTATGACTACTGATGACACTCCTATGCCTTTAGTAGGTGTTTGTTCTATTGTTACCCCTAATCTCTCTCTCTAATGTATATCATATTCCAAAGCTCACATTGAATCTTGAATATGTTGGTCAATTGTGCGATTATGGTAATTTAGTCACCTTTTCTTCTTGTTGTTGTTTTGTGCAGGATCTACAGTCTTAGAAGCTGATTAGGATAGGCCATAGGAAGGGGGGATTATTTATTTTGGATGAGTTAAAAGTTCCTCATACTATTGATTTGTGATCTTTTTGTTTGAGTCCTTCTTCTAGTTTTTATTTATGGCATTCCCGCTATGGTCATGTTTTGTCTTCTTGTTTGAAATTTTTAGCATCCACAAGGGCTTTAGGAAAGTTACAAACTCATGATGTTTCTGATTGTAGTGGATGTAAACTAACAAATTTTTTAGCTTTGCCTTTTAATGGAAGTGTTTTTTGTCTTTTCTTTTCCATTTGATCTGATTCATGATGATGTATGTGGTGTTGAGTCTCGATCCAGCATCATATCAGATTGCACATAGATAAAATTTAAATTTTGATCGAGATATCCACCCCAAGGGATCCCTTGGTTCATTAAAATTGAAAAACCCATTCCATAGAAGGGAAAGAAACTATTACCTTTGTAGTTTCCAGCCTCCTTTGGTGTAGGTGATGAATCAATGAAGTAGGATAGCATCCAAACACAAGCGCTCCTAGTGCAGCACCTCCAAGGGTGATTCACACAAAGAAGGTTGAAGAAGACCTCCAAGGGATGGCTTGATTCAAGGTTTCGGTGTTAGCCAAAACCTAGAATCAGAGAAGAAGATGTTTGAGAGAGAAAGCACCTTGAGAGAACTTTTCTCTTTATATTAGAACATGTGTGTGATGGCTAGGTCTAATATGAAGATTATATATCAGTCCCTTGCCATCCAAAAAGACTAGGATACCCCTCATTAAAGAGGGGTGGCTGGCCATGTGACTTTAAGCCCATTAAGGCTTGCTCCTTGTGGGATTATAGCTCACATACAAGCCCAATGACTCATGGACTTATCCATATGGCCCCATAATTCATCTAATCCGGAGATTATCCAAATTTAAAGCTCTCTCTTTTGTTTTGGATCCAATCCAAAACTATTTCCTTTAATTTGAATCCAATCCACAACCAAATTACTTATTCTACACTTCTTCTAAGTGTGCGACCCATTAGGTTTTCAATTATGTTGCCCACTTGAATCAAACCTTTCATTTGAGTAAGTCATGAGTGATATTTAGCAACACATCATGACCCCCAATTGATCGGAGAGTTAAGGGTTTGACTGTGAACCTTTCCATATGCATATATTGTGCAATGCTATCCTTTCACTCTATAATATAACTGACTTGGTTCAGAGCATGGACTATGCATCTACTCCCACTAGATGAACTAACCCAAGTGTATTTATCTTGTCTCCAAGATCCATTACTCATAAAGCATGCCACTGAAGACTCTTCTTCATGACATATTCACTATGGCATAGATTTCGTGTAATGATCTCTACAAGATGGCCTAGGTTATACCCTCATTCTATCAAGAGTTGTGAATCCACTATTGGCTACTCAATTACCTTCGAATACCTCAAACAGAACCTAATCATCACCTTACGAGCAACCTCTCTTGAGGCAACAAGGATCAAAGTCAAAGTATAGAATCAGTGTCTAAGATATCATTGAGCACCTGAAGTTTAAGGATACTTGCACCATTGCTATGATGAGACTATCACTGATGTTTGGATAGATGATTAATATGATTGTCTCATAGCAGATCTCTGATGTACCTGACTACTCTTCGTAAACATCCACATGTCTAATCTGATCGTCACGATGATCACAGTTTATGAGACGAACTGCTTGATCAAATCAAGGAGTACAACATGTGGTAGTTAATGTCTAGTCTTGCTGATCCTATGACTAGGGATAGTTTAGATATTACATAAATACACATAATAGGAATCCCATTATCATGATCACCATCACGATTTCTTTTATTCTATGTAATGTATCAAGGACTTCATTAATTTGATTTAAGATTGCTATCAATTCATATATTAAATGAACATCAAAGAAATAAATATGCATTTATTATAAATGAATATAAGACGTACAATAATTGCCAAAGGTGATTGCCTTTAGAGAACTTCTCTAATATGTGGGCCTCCTCTTATTCCCACAAAAGGAGGGTCTCGATATTATGTTTCTTTTATTGATGATCATACTCACTATTGTTGGGTTTATTTGATGAAACATCATTTTGAATTCTTTAAGATATACAAAGCCTTTCGTGCTTATGTAAAAACTCAATATTCAGTTGTTATCAAATGTTTCAGGTGTGATTTGGGTGTGGAATACACTTCTAATAAATTTCTTGAGTTGCTTGCTTTAGATGGAACAATGCAACAAACTTTGTGTACAAATACTCCTAAGCAAAATGGTGTTGTTGAAAGAAAACATAGGTATATTGTTGAAACTGCTCGATCTCTCTTACTGACAACTTCTATTCTTAGTGAATTTTGGGGAGAATATGTTCTTACAGTTGTAACTTTAATTAATACTATTCATTCTCTCATATTTCAGGTATTTCTTCTTTCGAGAAATTATACGAGTATGCCCTAGATTATTCTTTCTTTAGAGTCTTTGGTTGTACTTGTTTCGTTCTTAAACCTTATATAGAAAGTAGAAAGTTGTCCTCTCAATATGTTATTTGTGTCTTTCTTGGTTATAGTGAAGGTCAAAAGGGGTATCGATGCTTTGATCTAGCTGCTCAAAAACTTTATGTGTCTTGTCCATGTTGTTTTTCTTGAACATATACCTTTTTTTTCTATTACATCTTCTATTGATGACTTGACTAAATCTGATCTTATTCGTATTGTGACGCCATAATTTATGGGGGTCTTGTTGACTAGCCTTGACTCTGGAATTTCCATACCTTAGGGTTCGCTGTGCTTACCCTAAATCTTGGTATCGGACTAGTACCAGTCTTGTGGACCTGCCAGGAGTTACTCGCACCACCACAATCGTCCCTTCCACCTGAGACCATTCATTCATATTTAAATTGAAAAGATGAGAATGATACGCAATCACAGTCAGCATAAGAGTGCGATCCACGACCCTCTTATCATAATTACACTTTGACTATATTATTAATAGTCCAAGAAGAATCCTAAATGTTACAATTAACATACATAATCATAAGCTAGGACTATTTTGTCCCAAGCACTTTTACAAAAAGATTCATCAAGACCACATGTCGGCCTTCTTCACAATCATGGCCTCGTCGATCTGATCCATTAATTGTCGTAACCTGTACTGGAAGGGTTGCTCCCGTAAAAGGGTGAGCCACGCCCGATGAGATACCTCCTACAAGGGCTAATCCCCGCTAAGTGCATATCTGATATTCCTTAACCTTCTGATCACCTTCCGACGAGAACATGCCAATTCTATGTGAATCCCTACATGCCATGTCATGAAATGAGATGCAACTCACCATGTACCAAGCGCAGAGTCCTCACCCAGAGCTCCCTCACACAGCGCCTAAGCCCCTGTGTGATAAATTGTACCTCGGATGACATCGATGATCATTGTCAAAACAAATTTCATTTGTTTATAAACCAAAAGCTTTTTGGATGATACATCAACATGATCATTTTATTTTCAAAATCCATGTGCCTTTTTGTGGGTAGTGGATTTTTGGTGTCGTATCGCGGGATCCGTAAAACTAGACACTTTTATGGCGCTCATTAAATGGGGACTGTGTCAGTATTATGGTAGGCGGGTTTTTCACTTTTAGATGGAGGATATATCCATGTATATCTCCCATTATATTTTCTTTACCATTTCTTTCAACCATGCGACTACGGTGAATGTTATCCCATATGCTTGAGCGCCCGCAATCAAACGCAAGCCTTTGATGTCGATTTTACCAACCATGCACTCACACCCATTTAATGCGATGTCCCCATGCATATGCAATGCAAGATGCCATTGCATGCTATATCATGTCACATGCACAATGAATGCTGCATGGACAATTCTACTCATGTATATCACTAATGCATCATGGACAATTATATCTACATGCATATAATTTCCATACATTATTTCACTCATGTCAATATATCATGCAAGCATATATCAACATTCACATTCAACATGCAATTCTATGATCAAGCAATGACACGCACACAAGCGAGCCGTATGCGGCCATTTGCACGAACTATTCATCTGCGTCGACATGTTAGAGCACACACATTGACATTCAAACATGTCACTCTTAGTTAGCGATGACACACTTTCAGCTTGATTTACCTGATGGCCCCGAAGCAAGCCGTAACAATCACAAACCAGGCCCGCAGGCAGACCCTGAGCATAGGCCTCGAACCATCGCGGTACGCCACAGCATAGTCGTCCGCCTAGGCGGACCGGAAAGTCTCCGTGGCACCACTGGGTTCGCCTAGGCGTGGCAGCCTACTGCACACCTATCTTGGACCCCTATGCCTAGGCGGACCTTCCTTATGCCTAGGCATAGCAACAATCTTCCGTGTGAAGATTTTCACCTCCACCTAGGTGAATTGAGGTTCGCCTAGGCGAAGAAACACTGAGTAGAACCTGAAAAATGCAGTCTTTCTCCGCCAAATAGGCCCTTAACCGAAAAACCCTCTTTTCCCGACCCAAAGATGGAAAGTAAGCCAAGGTAGGAAGAATTCCTTACCTCTAGGTGTGTGATACACGGGTAGGAAGCCTCCTAAACCCGACAACTTCAATTTCCCGAAATCTCCCCTCTTAGATCTTCAGCGAAATCCCTCTTTTCAGGTACCTTTCTTCGATGCGATGAACTTTTGTTCTTGGCCCGACAAAACTCGACCCATGGAACTCCGTAGATCTTGGAAGGAAGCTTGGCTCTCCTCTTTCCCTCTTCTCCTTTCTCTCTCACGTGAACCAGCAGGAAATGGGCTCTTTTTCCCCCAATTCCTCTTTTGTCCCAACTTAGTTTAAGTTGGAGGTGTGGCCCACGTCGTGCCACGTGTCCACCCTAGTTCGGGTCCAGTTCTGGCTCGAAGCCATTTATTTCGTCTCAGTTCAAGTTCAAATTATATCCCATGAACTCAACCCAAGTCATTTCCCGACTTTTAAGATTTTCGTAAATAATCTTGTCCTTGGGAGCCACTCGACACTCATCACCCCGAAAAACGTGAAAACCCGATTGTCTCAAAATTCGATGAAATTCATTTGGGTTACTAGATTTCGTGAGACGAATCCAACGGTGAGGTCCATTTCTTCATTCAAGATCTAGAAAAATTTCCAGGTTTTCAACCTGTACTATTCCAACAATTTACCGTTTTGCTATTTTTCAGAAAAAATTGATTTTTCTCGAGTTTTACACGTATTCATCCTATTTATGAGGATTCTAATAATTTTCATCTCAGGTTCCTAGTACTTTAAATACCTCTTTTCATGTTCTTCTTCTTTTACTTTGCATCATACTCAACGTGTTGTTACTAATAGTTCTGCAGGTACATACACTTTGCTCTCTAGGACACCTAAAGCTCTCTCTTCTTCTATGGTCCCTCAAGCTCCATTTGAGATTGTAGATCCACCTCTACGTCAATCCACATAGGTTTGTAAGTCCACAAAATTACAAGATTTTGCTTATTCTTGTTATTATTCATCTTTTACTTCCTTTTTAGCTTATATTCGTTGTTTTTCTGAGCCTTCTTCCTACAAAGAGGCAATTCTTGATCTATGTTGGTAGCAAGATATGGATGAGGAACTTTCTGCTTTGCATAAGACAAGTACTTGGGATTTGGTTTATCTCCCTCTTGGTAAGAGTGTTGTTGGTTGTCGTTGGGTGTATAAAATCAAGACTAGTTATGATGTATCCATTGAGCAATTCAAATCTAGGTTGATTGCAAAAGGATAGTCACAATAGTATGGTATGGACTATGATGATATTTTTGCTCCTGTTGTGAAAATGACTAATGTTTGTACTCTTATTGCAATTACTTCGGTTCGACAATGGTGTATCTCTCAACTTGATGTTAAAAATGCCTTCTTAAATGGGATCTCCAAGATGAAGATTATTAGGAGCCCCCTCCTAGTGTTTCTCATGATTCTGGGTATGTTTGCAAGCTCAAAAAGGCATTATATGGTCTCAAACAAGCACCTTGTGCTTAGTTTGAGACATTTTCTATTGTGATCTCCTCTCTTGGATTTGTTGCTAGCAGTTATGGTTATGCTCTCTTTGTTAAGTGTATTGATGCAGATCATATCATTCTTTCTTAATATGTTGACGACATGATTATTATCGGTAATGATGTTGATGGTATTTTAGTTTTGAAGGCAAAGTTAGCTAAATTTTTTGAAATGAAGGACCTAGGTCCTCTACAATATTTCTTGGGTATTAAAGTAGCTTATTTTCCTAGAGGTTATCTTCTTTCTCAGTCAAACCATGTTGCAATATTCTTGAGCGGGCTAGACTTATTGATAATAAGACTATTGATACTCCCATTGAGGTTATGCAAAGCGTTACACTTTTGATGGTGTGCCTTTGTCAGATCCTACATTATACCATACTATTTTTGGGAGCTTGATATATCTTACTTTTATTCCTCTTGATATTGCTTATGATGTTCATGTTGTTAGTCAGTTTGTTGCTTATCCCACTATGGTTCATTGGGTGGTTGTCTTTGTATTTTGCGGTATCTTTTTGTTGTACAATCTTCAGAGTCTTCTACTTTCATCTACCTCTTCTTTAGAGCTACGTGCATACTCTGATGTTGATTATGGTAGTGACCCCATTACAGGAAAATCAGTAACTAGTTTCTATATCTTTTTAGGTGATTCTCTTATTTCTTGGAAGAGTAAGAAATAACCCATTGTTTCTCTATCTTCAACCGAAGCGAAATATCGTGCTATGACATCTACTAGCAAAGAGATTGTTTGGTTATGTTGGTTACTTGTAGACATGGGAATATTTCTTTCTCATCTCACTCCTATCTATTGTGACAGCAAGAGTGTTATTCAAATTGCTCACAACTCAGTTTTTTATGAATGAACCAAACACATTGAGATTGATTGCCACCTTACACGTCATCATTTCAAGCATGGCACTTTCACTTTGCCTTTTGTTTCTTCTTCGTTGCAGCTTGCAGATTTCTTTACCAAGTCGCATTCTGTTTTTCGTTTTCATTTTCATTTTCTAGTTGGCAAACTCTCAATGCTTATAACAGACGCATCATGAGTTTGAGGGGGTGTTAAATTATACTATATCATTTATTTCCTATTATTGGTAGGATTATTTTTCTTAACACTTTAGAGTTTGTTTCCTTTTAAGATTCTTCTGGTAAGCCTATATAAAGACCCTTGTTATGTAATTTTCATTAATTAATTCATTGGAATAAGACTTTCAATTTTCTCTTGTTCCCAATCAGGGTTTCCTAATTCTAACCGTGAATATACAATATTCTAAAATTATCAATTCTTAATTTCAAAATTTTTAACGAGCAAGAATATGCTCACAGCCTAATAAGAAACATTTATGATCCAATAAAATTGTCTCAAATTCATTTCAAAATTGTCTTATATTAAATACGATCCAAATAATTCATATAATTTTTTCTTTTCTTTTTACTTCACATCATATCAAATTTTATTCAAAAAATTTCTTATCAAATCCAAAATCAAATGAATTTCAAATATATTTTTGTTTGGTTATCAAGTGGTGTCGAATTAGGTGATACTTTACAAATGAGCAACTAGCTTCAAATTGTTCATTTTAAGGTGGATAAAACAATTGCTGCCAAAAAAAAAAAAAAAAGAAGGTGGATAAAACAAAAACTTCTAGTATTAGTTTGCTCTAATAAAACTCCTTTTTTTTTTCATGTCAAAAAAACATTGAAAAGTTCTATCACTAAATAGACCAATATTTATTTAATTAAAAAAACTATAAAAAGTCATATAAACCTAATAAAAAGAAAATTTATTATCTATTAAGTTAATTGTCTTGGAAAAAAAATCCATCAATTACTCTCTATGCCCCAAAGACAGCTATAATGGAAGATGTCTCCAATATAGTTTCACCTTTAACATTCTCTTAGGCTACGTTTGGAACCCAAAAAGTATTAAGGAAATAAAAAAAAATACAAAGGAAAATAATTTTCTCATGTTTGGTTTCACCATGAAAAATATAAAAGAAAATTAAATATAATCAAAATTTCTCAAAATTTTAGATATTTTTAAATTTCTTAGTCTTTATATAATAAAGATAAACAAATAAAATGAGTTTAAATAAACATATATAATTAATTTATTAAATTTAAACATAAATTGATCCAAGAGTTCCCTCTGGTTGAGGTTTATTTATGACTGAGATTTATTGCATTTAAACTCTAAACTCCCAAATCTCTTGCATTAATTGTCATCTTTAATTCATAGTGTAGGATGCACCTCACTTAAGGAATATACCTAGAGGGGGGCTTTAGGTGCGAATAGGTGTTTTTGACAAACTCTTTAAAAACAAATTCAGCAATCAAAGATAACCAAAATTTCTCAAAGAGTTTCCTCTCTACAACTTAAAAAAAAAAAAAAAAAACTCTAATAGATTATATCAAATGCAAGGATGCAACAACACTTCCCAAACTATATATAAATGCAAGTCACAAGCAATATGATTCAAACACTTAACCTATCATTCAATAATCAAATGCTCAACAATCATTTCACATCATAAAACTGAAATTATGTATTGAAAATAAAAAGAGAAGTAGAGACAATATGAAAACACCAGATTTAATGAGGAAAACCTCATAGGAGGTAAAAAACCACGACCCTAAAATCGATCAAAACTTCCACTATAATGCATAAGTTAGGTATACAAGGATTTACTCAACTTGAAGCTTCTAATCTCTAATGGACTATTTCACAAAACCTTCTCACCTCAACTCCTCACCATCATCTTTTGGAAAATACTTAGAGTCCTTCTCAGGCTTGATCTCGGCCTTCCTCTTGAAGATTTGTCAAGAAGAATAAGAGGTTTCTCCATAAAACTCAGTTGCTTTGAGAAAAGAGTGTATAAAGGACCTCAACCCATTTTCAAAAACAAGAACAAAGGATTTTCTTGAAAGCACAAAGAAAGAGAAAGAGATTTCACCCAAAACAAACACTCAATTTTTGATAAAAGAAGATCGGAGGAGCAAGAATGGTGGTTGTGGTGTTTTTCTCTATTCAAAAGAGGAAAATGATTTTCACAAACAAGAACAAAAATTTTCTTGAAAGCTTTAGTGAGAGAAAATTTTCTTTCAAAACACACAACCCTCTAAAGAAAAGTTCTTCAAATTTTAGTGAGAGTGGACTGTTGGTGCGTCTCTCTCTACCCTTAAAGAAAGAAGACAAATTTTATTTAAAGGGGATGAAGTCCTAGATTCAAGGGTTGAGAAAAGATCTTAAAATCTGGGTATGTTGGATCTATTTGACTTAAGTTGGATCGATCCAGGACCTTGGTAAATACAAATGTTTATTTTAAAAACTTTCCTTCTCTTGCAAATAAGACTAAAACAAAAGTAATGAATAAACAGTAGAAAAACACTTTTGGGGTTGAGGGGGATTATCAACACAATAATCATCTTTGTCCCTTAACAATTTTCAATTCTTGAACTCCAAAGAAAATAGTCCATGAGAGATTTAAACACCCAAGGCTAGGGAAAACTTAGTGAATTTTGTCCTAAATTTCCAACCTTAACTAAATACTCACACTCGAAATAGCTTGAGTTGTATTTATTCAATATTGTAAGCTAGTGAGAGTGTTCTTGGTGATCAAGAGTGAAAGATTCAAGTGGTAATTACTTGAAGACATTGTAAAATCCCATTGGAGCTACAATCCAAATGTAATAAGGAAGAAGCTCGGTTTAGAGCTTGAAAATAGTGGAACCCTTAACAAGTTGAAGGTTAAGGAGAAGTGGACATAGGCAAGAAGGAGTCGAACCACTATAAACCTAGAATTTGCATTCTCTAATCTCTATCTTTAACTACATACTCTTATAGTTAAATTTGTAAATATCTTATTGATTTGCAAAAATTTTTTGTTCTAACCAATTCACCTCGCTCCCCCTCCCCTCTCTCCTTTTGGTTAATTTTCTTTGTCATCTTTACTTTCAATACCCTATATTTCTTTTCTAGTTCTTTTATAACTACCTTGTAGGATGACCTGATTTATGTCAACAAATATTGATTATGTGTTCATGCTTAAACAATTTTTTTTTTTAAAATGACTTTTGTCGTGTTTGTATATTCTTGCCCCCTATCTGGTAAGCCAGTGATCCATGTGCCATAAGTAATATAGTAACTAAGATATTAGTATGTGATATAATTGGTACTATTGGTGTGACACCCTAAAACCCAGGGGTCCGTTGACTAACCATCAACCCGCGAAAAACTTGTGGATGTCGGGTAACCCGATACCACACTATTGTGTCCCCTTTATCGAGACCCATAATTTAACAAAAATCGGACAAAGTCTCCTTTGTACAGGGAGCTCTACCAAAAAATACAACACGTACAACAGATATTAGCATGGCCCATCAGGGCCTTTGATTATCGCTCTCAATGACCTCTTCGGGTCCATTTACGAGTAAAAATGACCACATAAGGTCCATTTATCCATACTTAAACATAATGCACAAGGCTATAATACCATAGTCCTTAAGAGTTTAATTACAACACTCTTTACACAAAAACATATATCAAAACAGTTTATTCTAATATATTTTACAAAAGTAAGAACCAAAGTCAAAACCCGGCTTTCTTCACAATGGTAGCCTTGAGTGAGCGCCATCTCCCTACACACTCTCTATACCTGAAAGGGGGTCCCACGACGGGGTGAGCAATGCCCAATAGAGTAAACTCCTATAGAGTCTACTCCTCACTTAAGTGCACATTACGTGGTCGTATCCTGAAAAAAAAAAAAAACACATTCGATCAAGATTGTAGCCACAAAGCCTCGAGATGGAATTTCTACATGTCATAGATAAAGTGATCACCATGTCCATATCGCGAGTTATCACCCAGGCTCCATCAAACCGAGTCAATGAGCTCCTATCACTGTCGGAAACCCATGCGTGATAAAATCCATCATTCTTGGATTACATCTGATGATCATTTTACAAAACAAATTTCATTTGTTTTTCAAACCAAAAGCTTGTTACACCTCAATGATCATTTATATTCAAAATCATGTGTTGTTACCTGACACATATTTTCATTTTTCGTTTCCATTTTAATCTTATGACTCTATTGGACGTTGTCCCACCATGTCGAGCCCACCATCAAACACCAAACATAGTGTTGATTATCACCATGCACTCACACCCATGTCATGCGATGTTCACGTACATATGCAATGCGATGTTCTTGTGCATATGCAATGCGATGTGCCATTTCATGCATATACCATGTCACATATACGATGAATGCTATATGGACAATTCTACTCATGCATATCACCCATGCATCATGGAAAATTATATCAAACATGCATGTAATCTCCACAAAATTTCATTCATGTCAATATATCATACTCACATATATCAATATCACAATCAAATCATTACTTAGTCAAACGGCAGCGCACTTTATCCTCCCTAGGCTAAATTACTTGAGCTGCCATCACAAAATAGCCTACAACATGCCATGTAATGACCATGTCTACACACACCATTCATTACATGTCAATACATTAGGACACACATATTAACATCAATCGTTACTCACCCAAGCATGTCATTCGGAAACTCAAGCAATGACAACCTCATCCTCAAGACCAATTGTGGCATAGAGATGCCCACAAAACATTCCACACAACAAACCATAACAGACCATAGGATATTTCTGAACTCGGTTCAGAAAACTAGCCCCTTAACAGTCCTAAAATCTGGACACAAACCATTAAATAGCCTAACCTATAGCAATCCCAGAAAATGGACCATAACTTGAGTTATAGAGGTCTGATTTAGGTGATTCAAAAGCCTAACATCAAGTTCTCAAATAGAGCTACAATTTCCTTGAAGGATAATAGTCCAAATTCTTACTTTTTCTCAACTGAAAATCAGTCCCAAAAACTGGACATCATATAGGGTCAAAGAAGCAGGGCTTTTATTCCCACCAACCCATTATTTTCCAATGGCCTTAAGGCATTAAAACTCAACCAAACAGCCCCTATAATGGAAAATAAACCAAAGTAGGAAGAATCCCTACCTCTTGGAGCGAAGACGAATCTTTCGCAAGTCCTGAAAACTAGAAACCCACGACCTCCCGAACTCTTCGCTTGAATCTTCAATGAAATCCTTTGTTTTCAGTACCCATGCGTAGCTCTCTTCGCGTAGATGGACATTAGTTCTTGGCTCTACGAAAACCGAGCAACCGAGCTCCATAAATCGTAGAGAGAAGTTGGAGCTTCTCTCTCTACTCTACTCCTCTCTCTTTTTTGATTCTGCAAATACGGTTCCCCCCTCTCCCAACTTATCTTTTGTTCTAACTTAACAGTTAGATATTTAGCCAGCGATGCATTAATATTAACTATCAGGATGTTTTCTTTGAAACGATTTATTTAGATGGTTGTTTAATTTTATTTTAAAGTAGACTTTACTTAATTTATTTTTCACTTAAAAATTTTATCAAAATTTTGTTTTTTAAGTAGTAACCACGAATTTCTTTGTCGTGAAAAATCGAAGTATCTCGAAATTCCATTAAAATTCATCTGAGTAACTTCGATTGTGAGGCGAATCCATGATGAAGTTCGTTTCATCATCTGAAATCTAGAAAAAAAACTCCAGGCTTCCCTGAACCATTTCGGCAATTTGATTGCTTTTTGCCATTTTTAAGAAAAATTAAAATTTTCTTGGGTTTTATTGTAAAACCCAGGAAAAATTCAATTTTAATGAAAGGACAAAGCGATGGTGTCTCAATGAGTATAGGTTGAAACTATGTATTGTTTCTAGATCTCGGATGTGAAAGCGAACGCCGTTAGGTCGTCTCGCGAGAAATCTAATTCTGAGTCAAATTTTGATGAGCCGAAGACGGTCGAAAATTACACAATGTTTTAAAGGTATTGAGTGTCGGGTGATAAGGGTGGATTCGCGCGACAGCTTGTGGGGTCTGCGTAGCGCGAGGCCATGTGGTGTGGCAATTTCCGCAATGTATGTGTGTGTCCATGTTGCCACCTTGACACATGAATAGTAAAGGAAAGATGCTCTCACATTGAGACATGTATTGCTCTTGGAGAAGATAAGTGAAACAAAGGGGAAGTCTAAGGGGTGGCCTTTGTGATATATACTAAATACTTTTAGAGAGAAATCCAAGTCTTTGGATAAGATAAAGAAAGAAGGTAAATGAGAAAGGGACATGTGGCAAGGAGAAGGTGGGAGGAAATTTCCCACTTGAATCAAGTGGATCAATTAGGTGGGAGAGAAGGGAAAAATGAGGGAGAGAAAAAGAAAGAAAAGAAAAGAAAGAAGAAGAAAAGAGGAGTGAGAAGCTCCACCTTCTCTCTAGGATTTACGGAGATCGGACTGTCGGTTTTCGTTGGAGCGAGGCAAAGTTCATATACGGCCAGGGCTTGCATATGTATAAGAATTTGGGGTTTTAAGCTAGAAGTGGGGTTTTTACCAGCTTTTGGTTATTCTTGACTAGAGTCATTTAATGGCACATGGGTTTCTTTGGGCCGTGGTGACCACAACAATTCAGTCCCAATTTTAAGTTAGACACGAAAACCCCAAATTATTTTCGAACGTGGGTGAATTTTTAGACGATGTGTTGTTTGTGTTATTTATAAAAAAATGAATAACATATTGGTTGTGTGAAAATCATGTTAATATGTGCTTATATGATGCATTGACATGAGATATTTGATGAATGTGAATTATATGTAGAAATATAATTATCCATGATTTATTAATGTTGCATGTGGTACTCATCATGCATGTAACATGAATTGGCATGAAATTGCATTCCGCATTTCATATGCACGTGGATATCGTGTGTGAAAGCGAGTATGGAAGTACATGAAGCATCAGTTTTGAATAATTTACCGGTATGTCGATAAAATTATATCGAAGGTTGTCAGCCAAAATTTTTGGGTATGTCTAATAAATTATATCGGAGGGTTGTCGACAAGTGCTCGGAGGTTGTCAATGATTATATCGGAGATTGACCAACGAGTTTTCAAAAACAAAAATATTTTGTTTTGAAAATAGTTTTTCATACATGGCAAATGCATGTGTGAGGGAGTTTGCGAGAACTCGAGACATGGGGCATGACATGTAGACATTCGAGTAGGAATGTGCATACTTTTACTTGAATGTGTGTGCGTTTCCCATTGCATGTGCACCTAGGTGGGGAGTAGCCCTTATAGGAGAATTCATCTACTGGGAATTGCTCACCTCATCGTGGGAAAATTTTTTCAAGTATTGGAGGTACACTGGGGGATGAAACACACCCAAGATCTTAGTTATGAAAAAGGGCCAGATTATGGCTTATTCATGTATTTGTAAAATTCTGGATATTTATCTAGTTTCCTAACTTAATTTTGGGTGCAAAAACCCGTTTGTTTCATCTTGAAGAAAATAGTCATAATTAAACTCATTTTGTATGATTAATAAGTTGACAAAAGGTTTAGTTTCCATGTTGCTTTGTACTAAAAGGTTATTGTATACTTCAATTTAAGGTCTTCAGAAAGAAAAGAAAATAAGTGGAGTGTAGAAAAGGGCCTAGAAGGCTCACGCCCATTAGCGGAGTTTAGGTTATGTGAGTTTCCTCTGTCTCACGATCAACTTTCACGGTTCTATATCGTGACGCGGTTCTCTCTCACATGTGTCGCGACATGTAGTTCTCACATGTCACGACATGGTTCTCTATGTCGCGACACTTGGTTCCAACTATGTGATACAGGGTTCTCGAGCTGCGAGGCGGTTTAGGTCGCGTGAGGTTTTCCCTTGTCATGATAGGAGATTGTTTTTAATCGCGACGGGGCCCCTGCGTTTTGCAACGGTGTTTGTTTTTTGTCACGACAATGTAGCGATGGGGTTTCCTTATCCTTGGCCCCACGAACTAACAGACAAGAGGCGGGGTTCGACAGAGCTTGGTCGGTAGCGAGAGATTTCGTGTCGCGACATAGATTTGTAGTGTCGTGACATGATTTCATGAAGTTATGCCGCAACAAGGTATTCTATGTCGCAACAGAGTGTGGTTAAGACCAAAGGGTCTTATGTCTCGACATAGCATTTTGTGTCGTGACAGAGTTGGACTTGCCAGGAGTTTTCTGTCGCGACATGTTTTTATGCCACGACATAGTGGGCAATGTTGGAGAGGCGTTATGTCGCGACATAATATTTTATGTCGCGGCAGAGTGTTGCCAAGGTTAAGGGATTTTGTGTTGCGACAGGAAAATTAGGTTGCGACATGGTTGGCCAGGCAGGGAAGATTTTTGTCGCAATCAAATATTTTATGTCACGACAGAGTGTGGCCAAATGGAGAGGTTTGTGTTGTGACAAAGAAATTCTATGTCGCGACATAGTTGGCCAAGCTGGGTAGATTTTTTATTGCGACTGGGTATTTTTAGGTCGCGATAGAGTTGGCCAAGGAAAGGAGAAATTATGTCGCGACAGAGCAATTCTATGTTGCGACAGAGTTGGCTAGAATAAGGAGAAATTGTGTCAGCGTTGAGGACTCCAGTCGCGGCCAGTGCCCGCGACAAAGGTGCTCTCGCCCGCGCGGCGAGTTCGGCGGCGCATGAATGGGATGCTCTCGAAACCAATTCTTTGTCGCGATAGACTTGGGTGAAAGCTTGAAGTTCCCAGCCGCCAACGACATTCTAGGTCGCGACTAAGCGTTTGATCGAACATGGAGGTGTATCGCGACATGGCATATGAGTCGCGACAAAGTTAGTATGGCGGGGCACGGCGTGCGGCAATGACGCCACAGGCACCAGCGGCAAGGCTGGGTGCACGGCGACGTTGCTGCGGGTGGCATGCGCGAGACAAGGCCGGGCGCTCACATGACAGGACGTGCGAGGGACGGGACTTGTACGATTAGCGAAAAAAAAAGAGACCACCTCGGGTTTGGGCGTGTGACTTGGTATGAGGCTCCGGTATCACGAATGCACAGGACTCGATGGAGCCTGTGATTTAGATCATGCATTCATTGAGCATTTTGATAAATTAATATGTGTGACATGTGTGATTATTTGTGTGAACATTATACATGGTAGATTGTATATGGAACTCTAGGGTTAGAAAATATAACCTTAGGGGTTTGGAAAAACAAACTGAACATGATAGTTCGGGAATGGAATTGAATTGTAGTAGTGTTTGGCATTTTGCACCACTAAGGAAAAAGGGATGAACGGTGTAGTTCATGATAACAAAGTTTATTAGTGGTTGGCATGTGCACTACTAGTTAGACTAAGATAGAAATTTGATAACCCTATTGCCATTTGACATGTGTAGATAGCCTTCCGAGGGCGGGACGTAGGGGGTCGTCCCACAGGAAATAGTCAGCCATCCCCTGCGTTTTACCAGCAAGCCTTTATGGGGTTATAGGCGGCGGTTTACTAGTATTGCCGCGAGGCTAGTACAATTAGGGGTCAGGGAGGGTCAACTAACCTCCAGAGGTTTAAGGCACATCATCCTCTGACATTCACGAGATGAGGGGATCCAATGGTGGCTGACCATTGGTTCCGACTGATTGAGAAGACATTGGAGGCTATGGAAATCACCTCCGATGCGATAAAGATGACTAATGGCATTCCAGCTAGAGGATGAATCTTAAGTATGGTGGGATAAGGTCAAGACCTCGAGGGATTTAGAGGCAATGACTTGGGCAGAGTTCCATGAGCTCTTCATGAGCAAATATTTTTCGGAAATTGCTAGACATGCAAAGGCTCGGGAGTTCCTAGAGCTAAAGTAAGGAACGATGATAGTGATTGAATACGCCCTAAGCTAAGTTCCACGAGTTATCGCCCATTTTGCTGACGTTATGTAATGACCCTCAGAGACATGGCCAATGTGAGGAGAGTTTGGGGCTTCCGAGTTGTCCATCAGGGCGGGGTGTGATTCCTCCTACAAGATATATGGACTCATGGTCAGACCGACTATGGTCATAGAGAGATAAAGATGCCGCAGACTTAGAATCTGCGGGTGCTGATGATACAAGGAAGGAGGGTTAACCTTCTTCTAGTTCGGGAAAGAAGCTGAAGGCTTCTAGTTCACGAGGGTTTCAAGGACAAGGCCGCGACTATCAGGGCTCCTAACCAATCAAGACCGATGACATGTTTCCATTGCCATCAGCCTGGACATATGAAGTGGGATTTCTGGTAGGGATCGAGTGGGGTTTACCTCGGTCGATCATCAGTGGGACATGCACATACGCAATATGTTCCTTCTTACACACAGCGCCGACGAAGGAACGTGATCTCGAGTGCGGCCACGGGCGCCTTTTCTGGCACCACGGACAAATGGGAGACGGAGTATGGGTGAAGTCGGGGCGTGGCTCGGAGGCCTGGACTTGAGGGGGACCCGGGGGCATGCCAGTTGTACCACAGTTGAGCCCGACGGTTAGTTGGTTACTAAGACTATGTTTTTCTTATCTAAACATGGGCAAGGATCTTTGTTTGAGGATTACGGTGCATTGCATTAGTGTATTTGCATCATGTGTGAGAGAGTGGTCTTAGAGGTTGAGACCTGGAAAGTCGTTGTATGTAAGCTCTTGCGTGCCCCTTTTCTCCGATGGGTGCGGCAAGTGTCTTAGTCTGCGTAAGTGTACGAGACTTCCCTTAATTATTTTAGTGCCATAATAGAATTTTTAAAGTTGTTTTTTAGGGGTGAGAGTATGCAGAACAAGGAGTATGACACTTTTGCAATTAAGAAAAGTGGATGGGTGAAAGTACAAGTTATGGAAAAAATTAGAAAATTTCAAAAATTGTAAAATGATAAAAAATTGTCATAATGGTTCAGGGAAACTGCAGAAATTCTCACAGATCTCGAATATGTGGTGAAGCGTTAAATCAGTCTGGCGAAATCTAGTGACTAGAAAAGTTTCGTCGGGTGCGGGACGGTCGAGATATTTCTGGGTGCGGGTGATAGACTATGGGTGGCTTAGAGCGAGATTTTCTGAAATCTTAGGAAATTGAGGTAGCAAACTAAGTTCATTTCTGATAAAGTGAAGCGAAAGAAATAAATTTTTTCGGGGTAGAAATGGACCCGAATGAGGTAATATGAACCATTTATTCAAATAATAATAATAATAATAATAATAATTTAAAAAATAATGAAAAATAATAAAAGTCAAAAAGGGAGAAAGACGGACAGAGCGTGAGAATTAGAGAGAGACGATTTTTATTTTATTTTCTTCTTTGTTCTTTCTCGAATCTAAATCGGGATTGCCCAGTTTTTGTCGAGCGAGAAGGTAAAGTTGGTCTACTGCATGATAGGAAATTTATGCGTAGATACCAAAAGCTTAGTATGTCGTAAAACTCTAAGAGGTAGGGAATTTTCCTACTTCAGTTATTTTTATTTAAATCTTTATGTAATGACAGGTACACTCTTAGAGGCGCGTGAAGGTCGTAAACTTGAGACCCAAAAATTTTAATTTGAGTTTGGGTACCCAGAATTTTATTTGTGTTCGGACGATCCGGGCGAATTCGGGACTGTTTTCGGATAGTTCGAATTGAAATTTCAGGATTTTATTCGGACAGTCCGGACATAATTTTCAGAAATAGTTTTGGGTGTTTTTAGACTCTATGGAAAGTCCCTTGAGTCTAGAATCTAATCATATGCCTGTCAATAGCATTTGGCACCCACATAATTTCTGAAAAAATTTAATTGTAGCACGAGTGTGCGGTGCGTAGTTATCTTGCGTGTATGGTCTAATACATCGAATAACATAGGGTCGCTTTGAAAAAATTGCTAAAACGGATAGTTTTTATGGGGAATTTCATGTGTAGGGGCATTTTGATCAATTTCACTTCATATTATTGATGTCCTTATCGAATGTATTGCTTGCGTAAAGTTTTGTTAGAATCGAGGAGTTCGTTTCCATATGAGTCGCTTTGGATGCCTTTGTATGTTTATGGTTAAAACGTTGGGCCCGAGGAGCATTTCGTAATTGTATGGATTGTGTAGACGATTGGAGCTATACGATGATAATCTAGCGTGCTTGACAAAATTAAATTGGTCGAGAAAAAGGTGGGTGCACCAATCGTTTTCAAAAGCGAAAGTGTTCAATTCTGAATTTTTTAAAGTGCTTTGAAAATATAATGTAATTAGTAAAGCATTGTTTTTACCTCCCACACTTGTTATACTCGTGAGAAAATTTCGATTCAGTGCTTAAAGACGAGTTTGTTAGTTTAGCGGCGCAGATCGCGTATTTCCGAGTTTTGGTCGGATGTATCTCGGTTGTGCATGGCGGGGTTATGGGACATTATGACTAACTATATTGCACGGCCGGCAATTGGGGGTTAGATATGACATATATTTATATAATTAGTCGCCCTCTCTTTTATTCGGAGTGTTGTATATAGATAGTTAATAGTTGACATAGTACATGGTGATGAGTGTTAGTTCAGGGTTCCATCGGCTGGGCATTTAGTTCCAGGAGTTCTATTATTTTTATAGAGATCCCGCCGTGTTCACCGGACCACATTAGACGGGTAGTGTTAGGAGTTCCTCTAGATGCTAGATTCAGGGTTATGTGTGCCACCATCCGTCCCAAGGGTATTTGATGGGCCACAGTTGTTGGTACTTGATTCTGATATAGCACTTTCGGATAGACAACGCTAAATCGAAATATTTTCTTTAAATGGTTTTATAGCAAAACTCGCTTTATCATAAACAATTTTACAACCATTTATGTACATATTTTCACATAGGAGGTGCTGGTTATATAGACAACAACTTTAGAACTTATAGACTCACTCGAGCCCGCTTCGCTCATAGTTTTCGTTAGTCAATTTTCCAAGTGCAGTGCTTCGGCTTCTAAAGATCTTTCCAAGATCTCATCCCAGAATGTATGTTATATTTATATATAAGATAATGTGTAATGTAAACGTAGTAAAAGTTAAATGATATTTTATATATGTAAATAATCTTTTGTAAAATATGCATACATGGTTTCGAGAAAAACAAAGTTGCACGAATTTATGTTTATCGATTCTTATCTTATATTTTGATATGACTATAGGTAGTCCTTATGGTTGTAGTTGATTTTCAAAATATTGGGAGTGCCTTTTTTTTATAGCTGTGATTTATGTATTTCGTGCCGACGCCCACCGCGGCAACCGTTATGTCATTTTGATTGCTAAATCCAAAGTCAGATTTTGATAGAAAAGTGAAAATTTTTATAACCCACGCTTCAAAGACGCTTCAGCGCTTAATGGCTTAGTTCATGGTAACTTGTCGCCAAGCGCTTATCGAGGCAAGTGTTACCGTGAGTTGCCGCGTATCTCCGCCACAGAGGTGGGGATCTCGTCACTCTCCCGTAGGAACCAGCCAGTGTGATTTGATATGCCTAAGCCGTGAGTTAGAGATCACCGGACTTCGCTTCACCATAATTCGTAGGGTCATGGACATAACGAGTTTCCGATGCCATCCCTGATGGACTGGTTGATGGCACACCGAGTCGTCATTTATTATGAATGTAGGAGAGTTACCGCTTACACACAAGACGTATTCGTTACGCCTGGCGATGCACGACGCCTTACCTCAGATCGCAGTACCACCTTATGGCAATGGCAATGATGGTCAAGCGCAAGCCTTACCTCAGAGGACGCGTAGGAGCAGATCGACCACCCGTAGCGTTTTGCTGGGTACGAGATATTTTTCGAATCTAACTACTCCGGATTACCTCCGCAGAGAAAGACGTGAGACTTTATGTAATACTGAGTTACACTGCACGCCACTCATTTCTATGACCTCATAGGACGGCACCTAATGAAGCTAGGGAACCAAGGTCCAACCGCAGAATTGTTGGTTGGTGGGTTTCCATAGACCGAGCACTTCACCTCATGGGGCGCTCGTTCTCGCTTACAGAAGAAAAGTGACAAGACCCTTCACCGTAATTACCACGACAGCTGAATAAGGTTACGATCAAGAATTAGTATCCCTTACTAAGGATTGATGATTTGTTTAGATCACTATGGGCGTGAGTTCATCTGCAAGATAAATCTTCCTCTCACCAAGATATTACCGCCGGAGGTTATGGCAAGATCCCTAAGACAACGCGACGCGGAAGGGCATTTCGAGGTCACGAAGGATGCTTTCACCAACGCTGGTAACGCACCAAAGAGCATTCATGGATCTCGCATAGGGTACTCCAACCCTATTTGGATCATAACACATTTGTCTCTGACGACATCTTTGATTCACTCTTAAGTCAGAGAGAATGATTTATCATTTGCAGTGGTTCTATAGATTTTGTGAGAGACCATCAAGCCAAAGTGCTGCTCCCAGAAGAAATGTGAATTTTGGGCTTGGTTGAGGTGAAATTCCTGGGACAATGTTCTATCGGATTTAGGTGTGTCAAGACCTCGATAGAAGATTTGGAGGTCGGTTAATGAGTTTGGAGAGTGTCAAGTCAGCGTCTTCGAGATTTTCGCTTTTAGGATCACAGACTATAAGAGATGCCTGATTGAGGATTTCTCTCATTAGCAACACTCACAGATGATTTCAAACAACCTATGAGGTCGTGGTTGAGAATGAATAATATGTAGAGGGCATTCCAGGAATTGAAAAGGAGGCTTACTTCAAATTTTTATTCCGATAGTCCTGCATGGGACAAAGGGCACACAATGTATCATGGATGTTCGATCGACGACTCGATGCATTTTGATGCACCGAGGTAGAACATGGTTCTTTGATAGCTAAAGAATCATGAGCTTAATAACCCTACACATACATGGAGTTGGCTGCCATTGTCTTTGCCTAAAAATATGGCGCCCACTATTTGTATGGTGAGCAAATAGTTATTGCATCACAAGAGTCCTGGGCGTAGAGGCTGCATGCTGGGCTGCACATCCTCTCACATGAGGCAACTCGTGGATGGAGTTTTTAGAGGATTTGTGATTTCACTTTATCACCATCCCGTAAGGCAACGTGGTGGTCGATGCCACTTAGCCTAAGTCACGAGGAGTACTAACAGTGCAGCTTCCCCAGATGAATGTTTGAGATCAGGATACAGATTTGTTAAAGATGCGAGCTTTCAGGCCTTGTGGTATGTCGGGAGTTTAGTGGTTGGCGCCTCTAACGAGCAAAGTGATTGAGCCGCTGCGTGGGCAGACGCAAAGATAGTGTCCATCGCGGACCGCACACAGTACGGACGCATATCAATATTCACACAGATGGTAGTTCCCAGATAGGGACAGTCGGTTCCCTAGTCGACAGATACGGTGACAAGAGATCCTCAAGAGTTCCCATCGCTTCGATTTGTCGGTGGCATCCGTGTGGAACGGTGACGTACCGCGGATCTTCGTCGCTAATATTACTGGAGCGGGATGAAGAGACACGTAGGGGAATTTGTACGATGATGTCGCACATGCCAAGAGGTAAAGGCTGAGCACCAAAGGCCAACGAGGCTACTCCAGCCATTAGAGGTAGCAGAGTGGAAGTGGGAGCATATCACGATGGATTTTGTGACCACTTTTTCACTTAAACGTGTAAGGATCAAAGGTGGGTGATAGTGGATCACATTAAGTCGCACATTTTCTAACAAATGCCATTTACCTTCACATCGAAAGAAATTTCATCCTGGGCTGTATATCCAAGAGATCGTCCTGCTACATGGAGTGCCAAGAACCATAGTATCTGACATGTGAGATCCTGAAGCCACGGCAATACTTCTTGGAAGAGTTTTATGCCAAAGGAACACGCCTGATGATGAGCACCGCTTCAACCATCGACGATGGTCAACAAGAGGACCATACAGCTTAGAGGATACGCATGAGCATGTGTCCTCGATCTTAAGGGTAGTTCTGAGGAGCACTTTACCTCTATGGAATCCGCCTCACAAATGCTTTCTATCAAAGTAGCATACGATGACAATCTTTATGAGTTTTTGGCTGGGAGGCCATATTGATCTTCAATTTGTCGGATGTGAGCGGGAGCAGAGGTTCAGTGGTTCAATTTGATTGCAGACACCTCCGAAGGTGGGTTTGATGAAACCGTCTTACGCCCTCGGGAGCCCACAGAAGAGCTATGCTACTGTGACAACGTTAACCCCTGTAGAGTTTGAGGTGGCGATCACATGTCTTCGCGATGCCCAAGAGAGTCAACGTCTCGATGTTTAGGGAAGCTGGGTATTACAGTATATCGCCCTCTGAGATACTCGAGGGTGTTGGCTAATTGCAAATTCGTTACATTAGCTGCCAGAGTTTATCAGTGTCCATAAGGTGTTTCAGCACGCTCATACCCGTAAGTATACTGCAGACCAAACATGGTATGATTAGGGAAGAGATCGTCATTGATACAGACGTCCTTCGAGGAGGGATTGCGCGCGATTATGGATAATGGACTGTGTTTTGCGATGCAAAGATCACGAGACATAAAGGCTAGTGTCGTGGGCAACATCGAGGAGCCGGAGGAGGCAAATAGCTGGGAACGCGAGAGAGAGAAACATGACGCAAGGTCACCCACTTTCCTATTTAAGGACGAAGGCACGCTATTAAAATGAATTGAAATAGAATGACAATCAGAGATACTTAATGCCATCTGACAGACGTGCCGAATTTCTCGGCACTAAATCTTACTGGAAATGTAAACCAAGAAAATCCACCTTTTAGTATAAGAAAAACTTAATTGTCGTAATAAAGACAAAGGCTGAAACCCAAATTTTTCTGTGATTCCCTGGATGAGACAAAGACCGACTTCACACTGAAGTCTCCCTACTAAACTAACATTATCGAGCTCAATTTCGAATCTAAGACATACGCTTCTCTCTCACTGCTGAGCAGATTGCTCATTCTTCGCGACATTAAGCGAGCGTGGTGCCATTATAACATTTGACCATGTACTTCCACATGGTAGCCAGGAGGAGTGGCACATAAGATGAGAGCTGAAGTGTGGTGTGGCACCGCCACTTAATGTACGCTGGTCTACGCTATTGCCACGCACACACAGAAAAGGAAAGATCCATACTTCACATTAAGACACGCTACATATGCTGGTATAGATAAAACATAAAAACAAAGAAGGCTTGAGTTCATGTGACCCATAGTTATGTCATACTTAGGAGTATGAACTAAGACTTCGATAAGATAAAAGAAAAGAAAGCAAACGAGAAAGTGATTACGTGGCAAGAGAAGGAGAATTTCATCAACCAAGTGGATCACCTGAAATAGAAGCAAAAGAAAGAGTTAAAAGAAAAAGAAAAGAAAGAAAGAAAAGAGATGAGAAGCTCCAATCTTCTCAGATTTAATGGTATCTACCTTCCGCTTTCGCCAGCCAAAGAAAGAAGTTCATCGGCACCATTTGGTAGCTTCATCGTAAGATACAAAACTGGCTTTTCGCCAAACTCCAAGCAGGCGGGTTTCTCTCCTACTTATTTTTGGTTCAAAAGTCATTTAATGGCACGGGTTTTCGTCGAGTGTCGGGCGTTGTTCGCCCCAAAATTTCGGGATTGAACACCGGAAGTTTTGGATCGCTGCACCGGACTCGAATTTTGTACCGTGTCAAGCTTGCGTTATCGCTTAAAAAATGAATAATACGTTGGTCACAGAAAATCATGCCATTATGTGCTTATATGATGCATTGACATGAGATACTTGATGGATGTGAACTATATGTAGAAAATATAATTATCCATGATTTATTAATGTTGCATGTAGTACTCATCATGCATGTAAAATGAAGGGGCATGAAATAGCATTCCGCATTTCATATGCATGGGGATATCATGTGAAACGGGTGTGAGTGCATGACATGGTTTTGAATAAATTTTTTCGGAGTATGTCCAATAAATTATATCGGAGGGTTGTCCAACAAATTTTTATTGGAGTATGTCCAATAAATTATATCAGAGATTGACCAATGAGTTTTCACAAACAAAAATCTTTTATTTTGATAACAATTTTTCATACAAGGCAATGTACGGTGGAGGCAAATAAGTGAGAACTCGAGATATTACACAAGAGGTATGGACATTCGAGTAGTAATGTGTGGCTGCTTTTACTTGAATGTGTGCGTGTTTGCCATTGTATCGCTATGACTTAGCGGAGTACTGGTAGGCACTCATCTACTGCATTGCTCACCCCATCTGGAAAGTTTTTCAGTAATTTAGAGTATTACCACGATGATACACATCCAAGATCTTAGTTGTGAAAAAGGGCCACATTATGGCTTATTCATGTATTTGTAAAATTCTGAATATTTATCCAGTTTCTATTAAATTTTGGGCAAAAAACCTAGTTTATGTTTATGTAAGAAGAAAATAGTCATAATTAAACTCATTTTGTATGATTAATACACTTTGGCAAGGATTTCTGTGTTCATGTTTTGCCTTTGTACTAAAAAAGGTTATTATTGTCAAATTTAGTGTTAGAAAGAAAAAGGGAAATGGAGGTGTAGAAAGGTCCAAAGGCACGCCGCTGGCAAATTCCTGGGTTGCGGCGAGGTTTTCTATCGTAATAGAAGTCTTTCTCGTTCCGCGGTCACATGGTTCTGCATCGAAACATGGTTCTCAAGTCAGGTAGGGGGCTGTCTTCGCTGCCGGCTCTCATTGTCACGATATAGTTGTTTTTCGTCACTACAAAATTCCCACTGTTGTCGCCGGCGCTGGTTCGCTTTCATCTCGGCTACAAAGGTTCCTCAGAATATCGACGGCCACAGGCAGAGGTCAAGGTTATGAGACAGAAGGGTTGGTCAAGGCTGGGAGATTTGTCACGACGTAGATTTAGTGTGCGGTGTGTGTGTGCGTGTTCGGCTACAAGATTTCTGGTTGTGTCGCGACAGAGTGTGGCTAAGACCAAGAGGCCTTATGTCACAACAAAAATTTTTTATGTCGCAACAGAGTGGGCAATGTTGGAGAGGCTTTATGTCGCGACATAATATTTTATGTTGCAACAGAGTGTTGCTAAGGTTAAGGGATTTTTGTGTTAAGACGTAGTGAAAATTAGGGTTTTCATGGCATGGTCAGCCAGCAGTGAAGATTTTGTCGTGCCCAATATTTTTAGCGTCAGCCAGAGCGTGGGCTAAATGGAGGTTTTGTGTCAGGATGTGCAGAGAAATTTCTAAGGCGTCGCATATAGTCAAGTTGGGCTGGTAGATTTTCGTCGTGAATAGGTATTTTTAGGTCGCAACCGGTTAAATATAATGCAAGGAGAAATTATGTATGGCGCAGTCATTCTGGCGTCGCGGCGCAGTTGGGCCACAGAGAGAAATTGGTACGCCGATCGGCGTACCTCGGTCATTTACGAATGGCCACAACACAACGTCTATCGCCATTACCGAGCTGGCACGCACGATAGGCATGCCGCGCCAACACGATCGATGCCACCGGCTAGAAGCACGAGCGCGTATTGTGGGAATTCGTTGACTAATCTCGATACAGAAGTTGAGGTTTCCATGTCGCTTACTCCACATTCTAAAGCTGCTACCCAGTCTGGGGTCAAGACATGTGAGGTCGTGTCGCAACACGGCACACCCGTGCAACTACGAGTCAGATGACAGGCTTAGGCGCCGTCACACGCCGCCTTGTGTGTGCACACAAATGAAGGCCTCCAGCACCTAAGAACACTCCCCTGTGCACGCACACCACAGACGCATGCGCGACAGACCTCCGTCACTGGCTGTAACTTGGCCTTGATAGACTCTTCCCAGACAAAAACAACAACAACGACCTCGACTGGGTGTCACGCTACAATCAGATTTAAATGTTAATGCACAGGCCATTACGATGATAATCAAGATGTTAATGATTGAGATATTAATGCAATACACATGCTCATGATTCTTTAGGTTCATCATACATGGGCTTTTACACAAGCCCATCAAGAACTCGCTGAAGCTCCAGATCGGACTCCACAAGATCGCTCACACTGAAAATTCTTACATCAAAACCCCAATTATGGCTCATGATTAATAGAATGAAGAAGCTGAAACCATTGAGCCATTAGTTTGGCTAAGTGACATGAAACAAATGATTAACAATGGAGCCAAGAGAAGTAATGGTACACTACAGTTATTCACTTTAGTTATAATATGGTAATGCCGGTGACATGAGACCCATTTCGTCATATATGTTTAAAGGTCTTGCGAGATGCAATTTTGTTTTTTTTACCGAATATAACCTTTTCTACTTACTGCCAAATAGCATTATAGTATTATATTAAATTGCTTCTTTACTATTTTTCTATAAAGTATTAAATTGTTTGTTTTTTATATACTAAAAATCAACATCTTAATATCTTAATCAATTAAAAATTTAATTTATTTATTTATTTTATATAATTAAATAAAACACATAAATTTAATAATTGTAAATAGTCCCCATAAAAAAAAAAAAAGATAATGTTAACCTATAAAGAAAATGTACAAAGAATCTTGTTATGTTGTAATATTAAAGAGGATCTTGACCTTCTATATGGCCACCCCTCCTATTGATAAAAAAGAAAAAGAAAAGTTGTACTTATGAGATGTTAATTAACACTTTAAATGCTTGTTACATATGCATAATGAGATAACAAAGCAAATAAGCCTTCCATGAGCATTTTAACAAACACTTTGAAATCAAGGAATATGGTGTCATCTGCTGGCTATGTTTACTTGGATGTTTCATCCACCAACACAAATATTCATACCAACACCTATTTGGTGAACTACATCCAAAGCTTTGTGCCCAACATGGACATGTTCAACTTGACTACATGCATGGAGATGATAGAGTTTCCTCAAAAGAATTTGCAGCAACCAAGTGACGCCAACTCGGTGATGTGGAAATGGTTCTTTGGAAGACATGGTGTATATATATATATATATTTATAACAAGAATTGGATTCGAAACTATAATCAAGATCGATAGCTATGCAGAATATGAATTTCAATCACATTACTAAATAACGAAGTGGAACTCAATTTCACAACTTAAGAGATATACCTTGTTCACAAATATCCACGAAGGAGTGAAGTCAGGACTTACAAAGTTATTTTTTAAGAGAAAATCTAGAAAGAGAAATTGCATCGTTTTTTACCCTTTTTTTTTTTTTTTTTTTGACTTGGAATCAATTTTTGTCTTTTGATTCAGTTGTTATTATTAATCAATTGTTATCTAGTCACTATGCTTCAATTTCTCTCTCCAAATTCTCAAAAAAAAAAAAAGTTTAATTAATAATAAATTAATTAAAAGTTCATGATCAGTCCCATATCATGTTTGTCCGATCACACGAAATACTAACATCTCTCACTCACACATGATGGGATCGACTCTCATCTCAATTTCTGAGGTTCATACTTGTCAAATAAGTTGCATGACGATGCATACTTCAAGAACATATTCACTATATATCTATTAGGGGTATATAGTGTCTCGATAATGGATCTTGGAGTATGTTCAGTATGATGTATCCTAGATCATTTGTTCCATCTTTTCACTAGAGATCTCATGAAAAAAAAATGTATTCATCTTGTGTTGTTATATACTTTATGTTCACTTCCTTTTGTGCCACCATGTCTTTCACAAAATTGTATTTAATATTTATATGTTTGGTTTTAGCATGGAACCTAGGGTCTTTTGTATAAGCTATTACAGCCTGACTATCACAATTGACAAGCACAGGCTCTATAGCATCTCCCTTGTTAATCAAATGTTCCAAAAATCTTCTTAACCAAACTCTTTCTTGTACAATGGCTGATAATGCTACAAACCTAGCTTCCATTGTCGATAGGGCTATACAAGTTTGCTTCTTACTACTCCACGATATGGCGCCATTGTTGAATAAAAAGGTAAATCCGAAGGTGGATTTTCTTTCATCTAAATCTCTTTCCCAACCAACATCAATATAGCCTTTCAATCGTATATCATTTCCTTAATAGCACAATGAATAGACTGTTGTGTCTTTGAGATACATCAATATTCTTTTTACTGTTTTCCAATGTGCTTAACCTAGATTAGATTGATATCTAGTGGCCATTCCAACAACATGATAGATATTAGTCATAATACACATCATAGCATACATAAGACTTCCAACCGCGCTTAAATAAGGAACCTTGTTCATTTGTTCCTTTTCTTATGAGGTTTTAGGACATAATTTATGACTAAAGGTATCACCTTTTTCCATAAGAGTATCAATGGGTTTACAATCTTGTATTTTGAATCACTCAAGAATTTTCTTGATGTATGAATCTTGCAAAAGAGACACCAATTCTTTGATCAATCCCTTGAAATTTGAACTCCAAGTATATTTGCATCTTCATCCATATCCTTCATTTTTTCGTTGGGCTGGCTTAACCAATCGCTGATTTCTTATGTGTATTCCCACATTATTTCCAACTTCTTAGGTATATTCATCTACATACAAGGATAAGACTAAAAATTTATCTTTTGACCTTTTAATGTAGGCACAATGATCTTCTTAAATCATTTCAAAGTTATGAGACATTACTACATTATGGAACAGAATGTTCCATTGTCTTGAAGAATGCTTAAGACCATATATTGACTTTAACAGCCTGCATACTTTATGTTCTTGGCCTTGAGTTATGAAACCTACTAATTGTTCCATGTAGATTTGTTCGTCAAGTTCTCCATTAAGAAAAGCAGTCTTTACATCCATTTGATGTAATTTTAAGTCCATACTTGTAACGATAGCTAAAATTAGGCGTATTGTGGTAAATATGACAATAGGTGAAAAGGTTTTTTCATAATATATTCCTTCCTATTATGTATACCCCTTTGAGATTAAGTGGACTTTGTATCTTACAATTGTGTCATCTGCCTTACGCTTTAATTTTAAGGATCTAATTATTATCAATCAGTTTACGTCCTTTGGGTGGATCAACTAATTTCCAAACCTTATTTGTTTTCATTGACTCTATCTTTTCTTCTGTTTCTTTCTTCCATTTTTCTTTAGCAGTACAATTGAGAGCCTCTTTTATATTCCTTGTCTTTTCTTTATCTTGTGGAGTAACAATAAATGCTTCCCTTTAAATCTCAAATCGAGCGACGAGGAACCGGTTGATGATTCGTTTGCCTGATTTGGGGTTCCTCAATTTCATTGTTATTCCCCCTCAGACTAGCAATCATAGTTGGATCCATTCTAGGATGTGTTTGGGTTGTATTAGAAACTAATTCATCATTTCTCAAAACACTCTCACTTGAAGAAAACGAATCCAACTCTTGTGTTGTAGAAATAATTTGGTCATTAGTTTCATAAAATAATAGGTCTTCACCTATTTATCATTGCTTAGGGAAATCATTCTCTAAGAATGTGACATCTCGTTATTCAAATTCAATTATGTTACCAGCTTCTTGCTCACCTATGAAAACATATCTGTTAGATTGTTCATAGTGTCTTGTAAAGATACTTTTCTTCCCTCTCAGACCTAACTTTTTGTATTTATGAGAGGAATTATGTACATAGGTAGCACAACCCTAAGGTCTTAAAGAACTTAGATCAGGTTTTCTATTGGTCCATAACTCATATGGAGTGGTGGTAACAGACTTTGAGAGCACACGGTAAGTACAAATGTGGTTGTTAATAATGCATCACCCTAATAGGTGATAGGCAAATAAGCTTGAGCCATCATTGACCTAACAATTTCAAGAGCGTCCTATTACGTCTTTTTGCAACTCCATTTCTTTGTGAGTGTATGGGATAGATCCATGATATTTTATTCCCATACTATTATTATTGAATGATCAAACAAATATTCTCTACCTTGATTAGTTCTTAATGCTTTGATTTTCTTACCTAATTGATTCTCAACTAAGTTCATAAACTTGATAAAGAAATCTAAGGCTTGAGATTTATGAGAAATCATATAGACATAACCATATCGAGTGAAATCATCTATGAATGTGACTAAATAAACTACCCCGTGCCTAGCTTTTACATTCACTAGTCCACAAATGTCTGAATGGATTACTTGCAAAGGAAATTCAACTCTAGTTCCTTTTCCAAATGGTTTTCTTGTTGTCATTCTAGCCAAGCAATGTTCATAGGTTGACAACTCAACTTTGTTTAAATTTCCCCAATAAGCCTTTTTTGGCTAATCGGTTCATTCGATTTTGGCCTATATGACCAAGTCTAGCATGCCAAATCTCTACATTATTTTCATAATTAACAACTTATGTAATATAAGGAAAACATTCATTACTTTCACCATGTTCAACATCAAGAACTATAAAACCATCAAAGAAATAACCATAACCATGATATTGTTATCCTAAAAACAAATCAACACCTTGTCCATGGAAACGTAATTCAAAATCAAGCTTAATCAAAATCAACATAGAAACTAAATTCTGATGAATATCAGGAGCAAATAACACGTCATGTAGGAATAAGGTTTGGCCACTTATCATGACTAACTTGCATGTGCCAATTCCCTTTACTTCAGCCTTAGAGTTGTTTCCTACATATATCCACTTTGTTTCTCGTAGGATTCGTCGAAACTCCACGAAGGCACTTCTATGCTTCACTACATGGTTCGTGGCTCCTGAGTCTACACTCCACAAAGGATATGATTCAGTTAAAAAGACAGAACTAGAAACACAAATTGTATTAACAATTGTAGAAAGGTCATTTACCTTCCTGGGCTCTTTGCAGTCATGTGCAAAATGCCCCTTCTTGCCACAGTTATAGCACTTGAGCTTGGACACAAACTTCTTTTTCTTAAAGAAACCTTTCTTCTTTCCTTTTCCCAGTAGGTTGAAATTTTGTTTTTTCTTTGCCTAATCATCTACTTGATTCTCTTGTTGGTTCCTACCATAAAATTTACGCTTGTTCCATTTTCCACCATGTGAGCTAAATCTAGGAATGTAGACATTAGCACTTGTCTTACTGGCCATGAGGCGATCTTCCTCAAGCTCAAAGTGGTATAACATCTTCCAAGGTCTTAATGTTTTCATTGTGGGTCAAATGCATTTTCATGTGTTCCCAACTTTGGGGTAGTGAATGAATCACAACTTGCACTTGTTGTTCATCAGTAAGAGTATGACTTGTATCCTTAAGTTCACTTATCATATTTGACATTTACCTCAAATGTTTTTTCATGTTGTGTTTAGGGCGTTTTTTGTAAGTGTCAAATTTAATTGTAAGTGATCTTAGTTTGGTTATGGACGTACTACCAAACCTTTAAGAGAGTGGAAACCACATGTCCTTTGTTCTCATATTTTCTGAACTCCCTCATGATATCATCATCCATGTTGCTCAGCAACGTAATGCGAGTTGTGGTGTTCTTATCTTTCCATGTCTCATAAGTTTCATAGTCCCTTCTTTGCTAGGTTGTGTTCCCTTACTCAGGTTTTGTCATGAACATATTCAAAACTTCAAGAGCTTCTTGCTCTTCAAGTACGTATTGGATTTTCATACTCTAGATCTCCTAATTGTCTCCATTTAGTTTTTCACCCTTACTGAGTTCAATTACAATGTTCTTAGCAGTAGTAGCCATTATTCTTACTATAAGAAAGAATTTTATGCACGATTATAAATTCCCTATACATACATGAGTTTAAATTAATTATAAAGTGTTAATTGAACATAGATTTAGAGTCGAGAGTTCAATTTGTTCCCAATCATTGTCTAATGTTCCTAAGTTCAATTAACTACTTTGCAATTAATTGTTGTCTATCAAAAGTCACTAAACTTTTAGCTAATTTGTACTCAAAAATTTTTAAACAATAACTAGCAATAAATTCATAGCATTGCGAGGTAATTTATACAAACATAAATATTATAAATGCATCAAACTAAAGACATAAAAGTTAACTATCATCATCAAACATTTCATGTAATTAACAAACATAAAATTAAGACAATCGCATGAAATGAACAAGAATGGAGTCATCCAATCTTTTCTTCAGTTCCAAAGGAAGTTCACATGTCACTTTTGGTAACTTGGGGATCTTGAGCTTCATGTTTCTTCCTTTCCGAATGGACACACCATATGCAAGACTAATAGTCTTCCTTGCAACCCAATTCACATACTCAGTGATGAATTTCTTAACAAGTTTTGTATAACTTCTTGTGTGATCAAAAGGGTACCTATTCCATAAGGAATCAAGAATTCTCTGTTCATTTGGTAATTTGAGGCATGACCTCAGAGCCTTATATTTGTCAATACTTCTCAACAGGCCCACTTCCGTACAAAGATAGGTTAATTAGGTCATTATCTCAAACCTGAGAGGTGGATATCCATTTAACATTGAGAATTGGATATATATATATATATATATATATATATATATATATATATATATATATATATATATATATATATATATATATATATATATTCATTTAAATTATAATCCAAGATATCAGATATAAATAAATATATATCTCTTGTTTTTAAGATTCCAAAAAAAAAAAAAAAATTCTTTTGCATAACACCTGATCATACAGATTTATAATAAAGTAAAATACATATTAATATGTATAAACATAAGATAAAAAATGTATGCATATTAATAAAAATAAAAATAAAAAAGTCCACAAATTTAGTTCAAATGGTTAGAATGTTAATGTTACAATGGCTGGATATGGGGAGGGGAGGGGTTTGAGCTCAGTGAAAATAGTTTAATATATTATATTAAAAAGTTATTAGCTTTTAGAAAAATATTAATAAAAAAAAAACTGTATAATCTCTCATTGGTTGTTATATCCAATAGATAAAGTAGAGAGAACAAGATCTAGGATAAAAGGGAACAAAAACAAAAAAGAAAAGGAACATGGGATCTCCATAATCCAATATGGGAACGAGGGGTCCATGTTCAGGTAAGATCCTCTTCCTCTTTCATCTTAAAATCAATATTTATTTCTTTATTTGTTTAATGATATGAGAAAAATAAACTCCGTTTTAAATTCTATAATTTAAAAAAAAAAAATCCAACGCTCCAAGACTTTCTGCAGATCTATAACCATAATAATAATAACAATAATTAAAAAACTATAATTATTATTAATCGAGAGATAAGATTTCTTCTAAATAAATAAATTGGACCATAATATCCAGAGATATATTATCTAAATACTGCAGATCCATCAAGAGATATTAATATATTAAAAAATATATAAAAAAAATCCTTAAATTTCAGAATAACATCTGAAACCAGAACAAATATAACATATAAACCAAAAAAAATAAACAATTAAAACTGGATCTGATACCATCGTTGTTTTTCGATGTCCGATATAATATATATATATATACACAAACGAATATAACAGATTCAGAAAAAAAAAATATAAAAAAATTCTTAAATTCCAGACTCACATATGACACAAGAACAAATATAACAGATAAGCAAAAAAAAAAAAAAAAGAAACAATTAAAACTGGCTCCGATACCATCGTTGTTTTTTGATGTCCAATAATATATATAACAAGAATCTCGAAACTATAACCATATATATATGCAAAATCAGAATTCCAATTATATTACCAAATAATGAATTGTAACTAAATTTCACAATTTAAAAGACATACCTTGTACACAAAGATCCACGGAGGAATGAAGTTGGGACTTAAATAGTTTTTTTTTTGAGAAAATCTAGAGAGAGAGAATATGTCGTTTTTTGCCTATTTTTCTTACCTTTTTTTACTGGGGAATCAATTTTTTTTTTCTTTTGATTAGATTGTTATTATCAATTAACCGTTATCCAGTCATGACACTTCAATTTCTCCTTCCACGATCTCGATTTTTTTTTTTAGTTTAATTAATAATAAATTAATTAAAAGTTCGTGATTGGGCCCACATCATGTGTGCCCGATCCCACGAAAACTAACACATGAAAACCACTCGGGACCCTCTTCTTCAAAGACAATAGTGAAATAGTCAATGGTGACAACCGATTTATATCAGCACGACTTTAACAAGTTTGATTTCACAACTAGGATTTCTCTGACAACAAGTAATCGAAAAAGGAGAAAAACAAGGGCTAGTTAGCACAATGAAGAAGCTTGAGGCCAATTTGGAAGAGAGAAGGTGGAGCTGAGGTTATTGGCCTTCACGTTGCTGATCGTGTTCTAGTCGAGAGAAGAGGGATGACTTTTTCTGAATAGAAAAAGCTAAATATTTTGGTTTTTTCTATTTAGTAAAAAAAAAATTTAAATTGAGTGATAAGGTAAAATGAGAAAACAAACTAGTAAAGTGCTAGAAGAAAATTTTTCTTTCAAAAAAATCCAAAAACAAATGCTACCTTAGCTTTCATCGAGTCTTAATGATACGAACCCCGTCAACTTGTGAGGAGACCCATGATCAAATTAATCTCGAAGGAACCGCTCTAGTCTTTGGCTTAGATGGATGACCTCGACCCATTGCTTATAGGGAAGCAAGAACCTTGGTATAGGAGGACTCCACAATCCGATTGATAAGTCTTGATGAATGCCACGGAATGACCTTGACCCATTTCTCTTTGGTTCTTTCAAGAACCAAAGAGAAATTTAAATTCTCAATTTTATGAATTCATAAACTGAAGAAAACAGAGATAACACACCTATAAATAGGCCTAAAATATAAAGAACAAAACAAAAATTCGGCCACAAAGGAAAATAAATATTCGGCCAAAACAAGAAAGGAAACTAACTTATCTTCCTAAACTACTCACACCAAAAAATGTCCATAAGGAAAAGAAACTAGATAATTTAGGACAAGACTTGGTAATTAAATCAACTGCAAATCAAGAACAAATCAGCAACAAATCAGGAACAATTTAGCAGCAAATCAGGAACACATTAGCTCTAAATTAGCAGCAAATCAAGAACAAATCAGCACAAAATCTATAGCAAATCTAAAAAACGCCTTGGCTCTTGGTCCAAATCTAAATTTACTTTGATGATGTGGACCATCTTTATTTCCTCTTTGGAGTTGAACATGTGAGCTTCTTCCACTTGGGCATCCTGAATTAAAACATTAAGTGCTTCTTGAATCTCTTGGCTCTAGCTCGTGTCATCGAGCCAAGTCGGATTTCAAGTGGGTCCACACTCCATGCCTTAGCCATGCCTCCATCATTCCCTTCTTCTTGAAAAGAATTTGTCTTAAATCGTGACCTACATCAAAAGGACTCCAGTCAATGACATTAAAAGTACCACTTACATTACACTCATCGAGAAAATCTAGCTTATAGGCATTGTCATTGATGCACTCGAGGACTTGAAAAGGACCATTGCCCCTATGAAGCAACTTGGAACACCTTTGTGTGGGAAATCTTTCTTTATGCATGTGCACCTAAACCTAATCTTTGGGTTCAAAGATAATTTGATGACACCCTTTGTTGGCTTGTTTGGCATATTGCTTCATCCTTCGCTTGTTGTTGAGTCTTGCCTTCTCATGAATCTGCTTAACAAATTCAGCTTTCTTTTTTCCATCTAGATTAACATGCTTTGACATAGGTAAAGGAGATGAATCCAAAGGGGTTAGTGGATTAAAACCATAGACAATCTCAAAAGATGAAAATTTAGTGGTAAAAGAAAGATACATAAACCAAGTTATAAGAAGACTCAGCATCACGACAATTTTCCACGTGTTTTAATGTTCTTTTTAATGATAGCTCTCAACAAAGTAGACAAAGTTCTATTCACTACCTCGGTCTAACCATCAATTTGTGGATGACAAGTAGTAGAAAACAATAGCTTGGTTCCTAACTCATACCAAGGTCTTCAATGCTTCAAATTTAGCATCTTTATCGAAACAATTTCCCTAGGCATACCATACGATCACAACCTCTAAAAGAACAAATCAATGACATGAGACACATCATCCGTTTTGTGACATGGGATAAAATGAGCCATCTTTAGAAAGCCTTATCCACAACCACAAAAATAGAATCCCTACATCTAGTCTGGCGGGCTAACCTGAAGGTCCATTGATATCAACCCAAGGTTTACTAAGATAGGAAGTGTGCCTTAAAATCCATGGGGTTGCACTCGAGATTTAGCTTGCCTACATGTGATACACCTCCCACAAATTCTCTCAACATCCCTCTTCATGTGAGGCTAATAAAAATGTTCTTGCAAAACCCCTAAAGTCTTGGCTATCCTAAAATGCCCCATCAATCCTTCACCATGAGACTCCCTCACTAATAAATCCCGAATGGAACAATTAGGAATGCACAACTTATTTTCCCAAAACAAGACTCCTCATGTCTAAAGAACTTGTCATGGGCTGTTTTTTCACAACAAGCATATTCTTCACTAAAATCTTGATCCATATGATACAATTCTTTAATATGTGTTCAAAACAAAGCAATTTAGCATCAAGAGTTGAGATTAGGACATACCCCTGTGAAAGTGCATTAGCAACGATGTTTTCCTTACCTTGTTTGTAACGAATAACATATGGAAAGGTTTCAATAAACTCCATCCATCGTGCGTGTCTCTTATTCAACTTGTGTTGACCCTTCAAATGCTTCAACGACTCGTGGTCGGTGTGAATAAGAAATTCCTTAGGCCAAAAATAATGTTGCCAAGTTTCCAAGGCTCGAACCAATGCATACAAAGTAAGGCATTTAAGGGCTGCCCCACTTAGCTTTTCGCTAAAATATGTAATGGGTCGTCCTTCTTGTATAAGAACTATGCCAATACCTAAACCTGAAGCATCAAATTCAACCTCAAAAGTTTTTGCAAAGTTAGGTAAAGAAAGTAAAGAAGCATGAGTTAGTTTTCCTTGATCGATTGGAATGCTTTTTCTTGCTGATTAGTGCCCAAAAAGTGCTATTTTGAGCCCTATTTAAGATAGGTTTTGAGTGCTTTTTGCGCACTAATCATATGAATTAAGCCAATTGTCGTAATGCATGTCCATAGTGCTTGATTTGTTTTAGTTGTTTTGGATAGTTTTGCTGGTCTTGGGAACTTTAGTCGGCAAGCAGCCTTATTGGTCTTTGAATCTGCGAAATCGATGATTTCACGGTGAGCGATGAAATGTCAAGATCACGTGAAGAATTGAGGCAAAGTGATGAATAAAAAGGTGCAGGAAGTGATGCAGTAGCAAAACAGAGAAGCATGAACAATCCAGGGATTTTTGCTAGGATTGCGAAAATTTCGCAGGGATTGCGAAAATTTAGCTATGTGAAAATTTCGCTAGGCTAGCGAAATTTCGCTAGCTAGCGAAATTCACTGTTCCTAGCGAAAATTCTCAATTTCGCTATCTCACAAAAATTTCGCTAGCATAGCGAAATTTTATGCTCTGTGAAATTGAACGATATGTTTTTGGTGTTTGATTCTAAACGACTGACAAATTACCATTTTGTCCTTTATGTGAGCTCATATTTTAGGCATTTTTGTATTTTCACACTTTGGGTTGACTATATAAGCCCCTACAGCTTTGTAACCGAGGTAACTTGGCCATTAATCTGATTTCATGACTTTTCATTTTAGGTTTACTTTGCTCTCTTCTCTCTCCTCTTTCTCTCATAGAACATGACACACCCTTGAGGATGACCAACTCAAGGGATGTGAAAACTAAGCCTCATAACTGAAGAGGAGGTTGCTGGCTTGGTTTGGGGTACATTGCGGGTTGTCCTCATGCTTTGGATATTGCCTTAGGTCTTGACATTTATGGTTCCTGACTTTCCAAACTAGGGTTTAATCCCATTTAATGTCTTTCTTTTGGTCAATACTTGTCATACTTTAGGGTTCAATGCATTCTTAACTAGGTAGATACCTTGATATCGCTAGATGTCATTCTGAGCCATTAAAGAGGTTAAATGCTAGGACTCAATGAATGGAACTGAATGCTTAGTATTTGGGTTATGACTCGAATAGGAGTGGTTTTAAGTTAGGTTTTATACTTCATGTTGATCGGTTTTGGCTTTGACTATATGTCATTTTGCCCTAATCTTGAGAAATAACCGAGGACACTTCAATAGCCCCATTCAAGCAGTATTCAAGCCTTCAAGTTACCATTTTCACTTTCATTTAGCTATTCTTTATTGTAACGATGACAAATGACTCCTGTTTTTAAATGAATCACGAAATCGAGCAAAAAAGTCTCGCAAATGCCATCAGCGATGCGAATCATTAAGTGGGATGAAAACCCATCGATGTTTGACCTAGACGCTATCACTGCGGTAACTTGACTCTGGCGATGGGAAAACATAAATGAAAAATATTGTTGATTCCGATCACCTCACTAGTAGCACGAGAATCACTTGCTCTTCACCCGGCAAACGACATCCTTCTTGATGACCGGTTATGATCACGGCTATGTGATGAGTATCCAAAAACACTCATTACATACTTGGGTTTGGTATGTTTTAACCTTTTTTATAATTACTTTAGTAGCATTTGCGCTTCATACACTAATATGTAGTCCATTTTTGCATTATAGGTCAAATTGAGGCATGTTGGAGGCTAAAAGAGGGAAGAATTCATATCCTGCTCCAATGTCGCGATGTCAGCGTTACGGCGTCGTTGGGCTGTTCTTGGTCAACCGGTTGCTTTGAAGCTCTCTTTGAGTTTTAAAGGAAGAATGGCCTATGGATTAAGGGGTTCACAAAATTGAGAGGTGATGGCTGATGATAGCGGAGGGAGACAGACATAAAAATCGACATCGACGATCGGGAGATCCGTGAATCGAGGAAAGAAGACTGGGCATCACCTAACCTTTCTACATTAGAGTTCTTATACCTTTACTTTCATGTTTTCTCCAGATTTTATGACGTACAAGAATTTCATTATGTTCTAAACTCACACTCTAGGGTTATTGGATGTATTTTAGATATGAAGCTTATATTTGATTACTAGATTTCATTCTTTTATTGTTTCATGGGAGTAAAACCTTTATTGATTCATGCTTGATTTTATTTGCATATTAATGTCTTTCCAATATTAATGTGCTGCATGATTCTCTATGAGATCTGGGAAGGGAGTAGAGAATTAGACTTAGGTGAATCCACCTAATTAGCTTGGTGGTGTAGAAATCATCGATAAGTAAGGGAAGTATGTAAGTTCTCTTGGAACTTGAGCATTATTAGTGCTTGGGGTTGAGTTGAAATAAAGAAACTAGTGTGTTGAAGGTAGGGTTACTTGACCTCGAGAGGGGCTTGTAATTAAAATAGTCAAGAACCGCCTTGGAGAACTTTCCAATGAAATAATATAACATGATTCTGATTCAGATAGAGGTGGATTGTCTAATCGCACCAAAAACCCTAGTACCTCATTATCTTGGGAAACCCTTTTAACTTGCGTTACCAAATTGTTAGTTTTATGATTTAGTACTTTAATTTAGATATTTCTCAATTCATCACACTTGTCTGTTTGGATATTAGAGAGGCAGTTCAATTTCGGTACTTAGCATCTAATGACTTTAAATCTCATTTAATTTTAAGCCCATTTTTCATGAATATTTTAAGGCTTAATGTCCAATTTAAATGCAAAATTATGGAGTATTAACCTAAATTTGTGTTTTGCAGGAATTTAGAGAAAAGAAGTTGAAAAGCAAGAAAAACTTGACAAATAGGGCTAAAAATGAAAACATTGATTTAGCCAAGACGATGATCTTGGTGTCTCACTACCATGCTTTGGTGGCTAAGGCAGAAAGAATGTCATGACAAAGGTGTGAAATGTCGCGACATAAACTAAGAAGAGCCTCTATAAGAGAAAATGCAGAAATGTCACGACATAAACCCAAGCCAGCCAGTAGAAGTTTGTTGCAACAACAAAAACCTTGTTGCAACATATGAAAGGCAAATGGCATAAGAGTTATGTCTCGACGCTTGAAATCTATGTTGCAACATGCAATTACAAGGACTGCTGAAGAAACACTGAAAAATGTCGCGACATAGAACATCTTTGCCATAACAAAACAAAAGGACAAACTGCTGGAACTATGTCGCAACACAAGTAGTGTAGTGCAAGACATGAAACTATGTCGCTACAAAAACTCAAGAAGAAGGCCAAACAGAAATGTTGCGACATAGCTTTTTTTTTTTTTTTATGTTGTGACAAATTCTCATGAGACCAGCAGTGCAAGGTAGGGAAGTTATGTCGCGACATTTCCCAAGTATGTTGCGACATAAATCAATCAAAAGGCAAAGAGCAGTGTTGCGACATTTCCTTCACTGTCGCGGAAATTATGAAGAAAAGGGCATGAGAAATATACTAAAGCTTTGTCGCAACATAAGAAATTTATGTTGTGACAAAGACTCTCAAGGAATGCCAAAATGCTATGTTGCAACAAAAGCTACAACAAAGCCAGGAGACAAACATACACTGCTATGTCGCAACATAATTTTTCTATGTCGTGACAAAGACAATTATTTAAGCCTACACAGAAACCCACAACATCAGCCTGGAATTTCGGCCCAGCATCATTAATGAGCCTATAAATATAAATATTTAGGGCATAGAAAAAAAGAAGGGCAGAGCGGAGATAGAGAAAAAGGGCTGAGGAGCCGCCTTTAGGAGAAACAGTAGCAATAGAGTAGGATTTTCTTTTCTTTTCTAAGAGATTTTTGTATTTTCATTTTCTTTTCTTTTCTTCTTGTATTTCTTTTATTTTCTTTTTCTTATAACTAGAATAGTCGATCTTAGTTGTAATCTTGAGCTAAGATCAATGAATATTTAGTTCCATTTATGTCTGACCTTCAAGGTTTTTCAGGGATTATTTTTTGAATTGTTTTCTGGAATCCCTTTTTCTTCAGTTTGTTTACAGCTTCAATGAATTTGTTTGGCCAACTAGTTGTTGATGTTCGTAAACCAGTGATGTAAGGCTAAGCTCCTGCTGGGAAAGGGCTAAGTGTTCTGGTTATGATTTGTAGCATTTAAATGATTGTTTTAGGTTTTGAGAATTGGATTGATTTAATCAATATTGTTCATGTAGTGAACAATTCTTGATATCAGGGCATTATACCTAGAATAGAGTTGTATCTGTGCTCTGATTTCCAAGAGGTCCTCTGAGTGACACAAAGATGGAGATTCCTGAAAGCATAGAGCAGTAACTTAGGGTATGCTAGACTGATATCTTCAGAACTAATAAACTCTAAATGTCACTTTGATAAATCATTAGGTGATTGTTCTAACATCTGCATTCAAGGTTCCCTTCTAGGTGACAATAGAAGTGTGTTCTCGAGGCATAAGGACCATCTACTAAGTTATCAATTTAATGTTTAAAGGTGTTGTCTCAGTTCAGCAAAACAATCTCTATCCTGTGTTAGCTAAGATTCTAATCAAGGAGAGGGAGAATTCTGCAAAACTTGTAGATTTTGGTATCGATTAGATTAAAGGAGGCTTGTGTTATCTTGTCTATTAGGACAAGCAAACTTCAATTCTAAGAAATGGTTGTGAAGTATCTGGTAGGGAAAAACAGTCTAATCTTAAAGAGGGTCATGTCTTACAAGTAGCTCTTCAAACCCATTATCTGAGATAGATAGCAATAAATTTGGATAGTGGAAATGTGAGTGTGAGGAGGAATCGAGGGGCTATATGCTACCTTGCTCTTGAACAAGTTCAGAATTCAAACCAATAACAAAAATCTGTTTTAAAAGAACCTGTTGTAGATTTATGATCAGGCTTACTTATCCATTCAGTGTTTTGGATTATGCCTTGCGACCCTGAGCCGGCCGCGTGGCTCGGTTGGTGGATCAGGCCCCGGATCTGGTGGCCTTAGGTGAAGCCATTTATCAAATCCAATTATCAAATCATTTCATTATTATAAACGTTTTCGTTCTCAAATCTTTGCGGAAACGATTCAATTTAGGGCAAGCCCATCAACATTTACAAATTCAATGCAATTCTTTTACAAAATATGCATTTAACCAAAAATGGCATTTTATGCCCTTTACAACATAATATCCAAAATCAAATTTAGATATAGGTACAAACTAATTTCGGAGTTGAACTCCTTTTGTTTACAAAACAATGTTATGCTAAAAAATGGTGAGGATGCATGTAATGGGTATACTCAGTGAACTCTACAGATGACTACGACTCCTTGACCTTCGGTCCTCTTTCAATCATTATCAATCACTCGGTACCTGCGTATTGATAAAAACAATACGTTAAGCATTTTCATGCTTAGTGGTTCTATACAATACCATTCTCTTGTTTCAGTTTGAGTCAAATCATGAAGTTTTACTAAACAAACTTTCAAATCTTTTTGGATGATCAGTGTCAAATACAATACATATACTTATTTCATAGACAACAATCATTTATGGTTCATTGATCATCCCAAATATACACTTTCATATGATATAAATCATTTATAACCAAATTATGCATTTCACCATGCTCTTTTCATTTCAATTTTCAATCATGCTTTTCAATACCAATATGTTAACAATTCAAAGTCAATTCAGTTTTGTCTTAAGGAATTTAACCTATGTTTTTGGTATATAGGATATCGAATCAACGCTGCAGTCACATTTGAATTTCTGTGGCCGGTATAAAACATTTGTTTATAGCACGATTCGGTCCCCTTTGGGCCTCTTGTGGTTATTAAAAATCAATTAAGTAAACACTACTCCAATCATCACATTAGAGTTTGATGATCAGATGTACATGTTGTTTGTTTGTCTTGCTAATTTGACCCTTATTGGTATACCAATCTATTTTTAATGCGAATTAAACGGTTAACATTCTATTAAGGACGTTCAAATCCTTTATAGTAAAATACAGTACAATATGTACATTTGTATAAATGGTTCATTTTTAATACACATGAAATTTTCATATGCAAACATTTCACAATCAATAGCCTCAAATCAATTAAAACAAATCAATATGCTTTTCTTATACATTGAGAAAAAACATTTCAAATCTTGGCTTGAATAGGGAAGATAGAACAAACCAATCTATCTCTTTCTTTTTGTCTTCTTGTCGATCTAGGTCCTAGGATTGTAGGTGATCCTCCGGCCCAATAATGCATCACATTTAGTGAACTAGCACTAATCACACTTACGCTTCACCGAGGCGACGAGGTACGATACATTTTTCAGTTAGTTTCATTCTTAATTGAACACCCATTAATCATTTATTAAGGTCCTTAAACTATCTAATATCACGAATCGAGACTTGAACAAAATCGAAAAATTTCATGTGTGTTGGCTACGTGGTGAAGTACCCAGAATTACCCTTTAGGCCACCTCGCCTCGCCTGTGATGTGAGAGGCATCCTGGCTGCGGCGTAGGGCTATCTTGTAGGCGTAGGCTACATTTGATTATATAGAAATTTATCTTAGCGGCAGAGGCAATGCCCAGATTTCAATTTTTGCTCTTTTTGCGATTTTTCTCCAAAATCCTCAAAAACTCAAAACAAATCATGGGAATCACTCCCAATAACATCCTAATATCATCCTAAACCAACCATGAAATGAAGCCCATGGATGGATTATTTTCTAACAAGCGTCATTTAAAAGAAATCTAGGGTTTAGATATTACCTTAAATCCTTTTAGTCTTCTTTACCCAAGATGTGATCACTTAGAGAAGCAGGAATGGGATGATCTCCCACCAAAAATCACTTCTTCTTGCTGACCTAGCTTTCTTCCTCTCACTCTCCCTCTCCGTCGTTTTTTACTTTCAAATGTGCCTTTCGAATAAATGTGGTCTAATATCATATTTCTCTTAAGGAGTGCGTGAACATTGTCTTTCATTAAATCTCATTTCCATTTTCTCACTTAAAACACTAGACACCTTATTTGCACATTCACTTATCATTTATTTCACATTAGCATTTAAGCTTATCATTTGATCCTTAGGTCCTCATTTTACAAATTTCCAAATTTGCCCTTTTTCACTTGGGTTTATTTTTTGGTTCAATTAATTCTCATTTAGCATATAATATTTAATCATATGTTCCCATATTCATTTTACATTTCACTATTTAAAAACTTATCAGTTTTCCTTGAAAAACCCAAGTTTGGCTCAATTTATGAAATATAATAAAATTATAATAAAAAATGCTAGGGTATTTTGGGGCCGTTACAATTACATCTCAGCAATTTTGTTATTTCAGTAGATTTTTATTGTTTTCACTTTGTTTTTTCAGTTTTTGCATTTCAATTTTAGTTTAATTTCCATCGTTAGAAACTTAGAAGTTCAAATAGTGATGACCTTGAATAGTAAATTACTTAGTCTATAGATTCTCTTATGTCTAGATCTCAGTGGGTAAGATGTCGGACTTAAAGGTTCCACTTTATTACTTGCTGGCTTGTGCACTTTGCGTGATTTATTTATACCAATATGCATTTATCATATTTTAAAAGAAAAAAAACCCGTGACGAGAAATTTCAATCCCACCGTAGTGACAAATTTCACAAGCGACCATAACCTGTGTGGTATTTAAGAGATAAAACCAAACTAAACAGATTCGGTCTATTCTAAATTGATCAATCAAGTTTTTGGAGAAGTTGTCGAGGACTTTGGTTAGTCTTTGGTAGCCATGTCGAAAATCGGGCAATCATGTTTTTGGCGCCGATGCCGGGGATCGAAGCAAGAGGTTTCTAGATCAATATTCCCACCAAAAAGGAAACTGCTAATTTGAACATTGTGTTTTAATTTGTGTTTTATTCAAATTTTGTTTACTGCTTTTTTTTATGTTTTTCTTTTATTTTTTTTTTTATTTGTGAAGAAGGTACTAAGTGTAGATGAGCAGTAGATTAATGGAGGAGCACCTATATGAACTTGAGAGAAAAATAGAAGCTCTCACACAACTCCTTGACCAAAGAATACCTCAATATCCCAACTACACTGGAGAAAGCTCAAGTTACATATGTCCAGAACAAGTCCAGCAGCCTTCTTCTGAAGAAAAACTATAGATGCCTTATGGAATGAGGTGAAGAAGTACATAAGAGAATGTAACAACATGATTTTGAGAATTAAGGAGGAAATTACAAACCCGACAGTAGTTGAAGATAAAAAGAGTGAATATGCCAATGAGGTAGAGGCTAACGTGAAAGGAGGAAGGTGAAAGAGCAACATCGGGAGACTAAGTGAAGAAAATGTTTGGTTGGGATTACAATGACTATGTTCCCCCTATTGACAGTGATTTTGGAAGTAGGGAGAGGACAAACAAGTTGCATCTATAGAAAAGCCTTCCAATGCCCTTAGTCAAGCATGGATTGATATAGAATATGGGGAAATGACCTTACTAGTGGGTAAGGAAAAAGTAAAGTTCAATCTCCACCAAAGCATACAACTGACTAATGAAGAAAATGATTGATGCATGCAAATAGAGAGCTCACTTCAACATTTTGAGGACGAAACTGGACTTCACCGCCTGGAACTCTTGAAGGAATTGAATTAAATATCAACTCTGAGTCCACAAAAGAGTTGGATTTAGAGCTTCAATTGTTGAATCTAGATGTAGAGGAAGTCATCTTCAGAACAAATGAGGATGAAGAAGCAATAGTGGCCACAAAGGATGAATGGCTGAAAACCAAGACTAAATGCTTTCCAGTGATTCATTTGGACTCTAAGCAAGGAGTAGCTCTTGGGAGGCACTCTAAGCAAAATAAGGATTTCTACCCAATTAGTTTAGTTTATTTTCAGTTAAGTTAGTGTAGCATTTTGATTTTTTTTTCTTTTAATGTTTCCGTTTTTGTTTTTTAGGGTGTTGGAGCTGAATCTATTAAAGGTTTTGTCAAGACTAAACTCCAACCCAAACTCAAAAGATACGGGGTGATCATCGGTGATTTTCTACGCAATTTACTTGGCGAGATGATGCATACGTAAGTTTGAGAGTTATTTTTTTCATATAGGTTCAAAAATTTTAGTCATCCAGTTTTTAGTGTCTCTCCTTTAATAAAGAAAATCCTAGTGGATGAAATGGGCAAAATGAGCTTTAAGGGATTAAGAAGTTGTGATGTCAGTGACAAATAGGCTAAAATTCCATAATCTTGAAGTAAATCTTGATTAAGTGGAGTGATAGTTTCTTAATAGTTATAATGATAGATTGAAAAATTATACACAGTCATCAATACCTTGAAAACTATTTATGTTTTAGTTAGGAACACGCCTTGTAGATTCATCATTTGGTCTCAAAAAGGGTCCTATAACATTATAATATTCAGGAGTCTGATGTCACAATAACAAGAAATGATTTAGGCCATACTTGAATAGTTTGAGCTTTTCAAAACCTACCCTTAAAGGCTACTGACCATGCAATAGCCTCCTTATGCTTTCTCATAATTTCCACAACCATATGCTCTTTTTATGCAATCAAATTTGCTGCTATTATCATAGGTTTGGATCTTTCTTCTCTTAGAAACACATATTTCAGATGCTTTGTAAACTCTTTTAGTAAAAGACCCTCAGAGCTTTTTTCTTCCACTTGGACTTTTTCTTCTCTATTTAGATTATCTGTTCTTCTTTCATTTAAGCTCAAAATAGTATCTGCAATCAACTCTTCCTTCTTAAATGCATCAATATAGAATGAAGAAAAGATGTAGTTATCAAATGAGTTCTCTTTCATTAAATCATATTGTTTCCCCTTACAACCAGGAGTTATACTATCAATTCTCATACATTTAGCTTGTTCAACATCATGTTGCTTTAAACTTTTGCTAAGGTTGAAGTGGGCTTCTTCTATCGCAACTCTCAGGGTAAGCTCCCCCTTCTTCACATCTATCAAGGCTGCTCTTGTAGCTAGGAATGGTCTACCAAGCATAAGTGGAATCTACTTGTCCTCTTCTATGTCCATCACAACAAAGTCAACCAATAAACTTTCCCACCTTGACCAGAGATGAGTGTAAAGCACATCTATGTTTTGAGTTCATTTCACATGCTATTTTGAGTATTTTATATCATATTACCTCTCAAACTCTGTACCATTTCCTCTAAACTTGGTTTTGAGTTTTGAGTGGAAACAAGTGATTTAATAGAAAATATTGTATAATTCAAAGAAGAGTCATAGGGTTGTCTCCACCGATGCATCATTTGGAAGATGAACTTTTCTGTATCATCTGGAGTATCACATGGCTTAAATCTACTTTTTAATGCATTCTACATTCAAAGAGCTCTCCAATGACACCTCACACACCTAATTCCAAGTTCAAATGAAGAAGTTATGGCCCTAACAAGTTGAAAGAAAGAAAAAGCGTGAGCAAACAAAATTATGTAGTAACAAAGCCGTATTGAGTTTAGAAAAATCTGCTCGTGACAAAAAGTTTCACTTTGTCATTCTGAGTTTTGGACACAAACTCTATCATAAATTTGCTTTGTCACAGCGAGTTTTGAACAAACTGCATGCCGCCAACAAAGTTTACTTTTATCACGGCGAGGTTAGGACAAACCATGCTCCTTGATGAATCTTTGGGCTCCCGAAATGCGTGGGCTACTCAAAATGTTGATGTAGCGACTCAGTCACAAAACAAGCCCAAAAATTTATATTTTGGCCTGTTTTCAAACTCTATTTTACTAGGACTATAAATACCCAATTTTGAGTTTTTTAAAGACCTTGAGGGGAGGTGGGAGAACACCTCTTGTAGGTTTCTCTCTCTAAGCGCCTATTTTTTAGTTTCTTCTTGAGATTTTGATTTTAGTAGATCTTAAGTAATTTTAGAGTATATTTTATTTATGTTGAAAGAGATTTAGGTGTTGTATAGGATTTAGATTTCATTACTATTCAAACAAAGATTGAAACTAAAATCTGGATTTTCTCTCACCTCTCCTTGTCTGATTTCTTTCTTCATTTCTTACTTGACATTTGATTGGTGATGATTGGAATCCGGTAATGGAACGATAAACACCCTCAAAGGTGAGATTGATGATGAACATTGATTCGCGATTCTCAATTATTTTGTGGGTTTAAAACTGAATTTAATATAATTGGTACTATTCATATAATTAGTTGTTTGCAATATTAGTAGCTTATACCCAAAAAATAGTTATATCTTAGCTTTGATTTTCAAGAGGTCTTTTGAGTGACACAGAGATGGAGATTCCTAAGACTGAAGAGCAGTAACTTGGGGGTATGTTAGACTAATATTCTAGAACCAATGAACTCTAAAAGATTACTTTTATAGATCACTAATTTACTCATGGTGTGAGGATTAATTAGATGATGTATCAGTTTAATGTTTAGAGGTCTCACCTTAAATTGATAGAATGACCTCAATCCCGTGTTAGCATAGTTCTAATCAAGGAGAGAGAGAACTTTATTAGATTTGATGGTTGAGGTACCAATTACATTAGAGATGGCTTTCATTATCCTGTGTATAGGGGCAAAAATTCTTTAGTCCTAAGATTTGGGTGTGAAGTACTAAAAAGGAAAAATATCCAGATCTTAGAAAGATGATTATATTCTACAAGTAACTTTTAGACTCATGTCTCTAAAAGGAACATGGATCTCTAATTAGTGAAATGTATGGTGTAAGAAGAAATCCAAGCTATACTACATTGGTCTTGGACAAATCCAGCATTCAACTAACAAATGTTGCGCTTTTAAGGAAATGCAAACTATTTTGTAAAGAATCATCCCCATCCCTAGTGCCTCTCTTCATACCTTTTAGAATTAATTAGTTGTTTATTTGGTAGATTTTAGGATTATTTTTAAATCAGATTTTGTTTCAATTAAATTGATTTTATTCCACAAATCCTGACGGTCGCCTAAATAGTAGAACCCTTAATCAAAGATGATCAAATTCAATTGAGAGAACCTCCAATCTGTGGTCACGATATCCGGACTTTTTTGAGTCCACTTTATTACACCACTGACCCAGTGCACTTGCGGAAATGGGTTGAGTGTTGGTAATACTTTTCATTTTAGTTTTTGAGTACGCTTACTTTTGTTTCAAATCAGCTTTTGAGTATTTACCACATTCACTCCCTTGGCCATATTTTCATATATAATATATCATTTAGCCCTTTACAACCAACACATCTTCCTGGATGCCTTTAGGTTGGGCCATTGACCTATCTGCCATATGTAGGGACATTGTAATGGGAGTTAACTCCCCAAAACTTAATCTTCTTACCATTGACAGAGGCATCAAGTTAATGCTTGCATCAAAATCACATAGAGATTTACCAAACTCATAGTTCCCAATGGTGCATAGTACTGTGAAGCTCCCTGGATCTTGCATTTTCTAAGGTAGATTCTTCTGAATTATAGCACTGCAATTGGCAGGTAAGCTTACCACTCCCCCTTTATCTAACTTCCTCTTCTTTCTGATGATGTCCTTCATAAGTTTTGCATAATGTGGCATTTGTGCTAATGCCTCAGCCAAAAGGGATGTTGATTTTCTTAAACATAATCAGGAACTTTACAAATTAACTGTCCAACGTAGATTGTTTCAGTCTTTTAGGGAATAGGATAGGAGGTTGATAAGTTCTCACTTCCTCCTTCTGCACTTTTTCCTCTTTGGCCACTTCACCTTGCTCTTTCATTTGCTCAATCTCATTTGATAGCCCATCTATGCTTTTCTTGTTCTCACTACCTACTGAATTCTGATATGCTTTCTTAGTTTCAGCCTCAGTCTATTTCTTTTCAGCTTCTTCCTTGCTTTTCAACTCTCTACCACTTCTCAATTTAATAGCCATGCAGTCCTTTGGATTTTTCTTTGTATCACTAAAGAAAGAGTCCTTATATTGATTCTGCATAGGAAGGGTCAGCTGCCCTACTTGAGTTTCCAGATTCTTCAAGGAGGCCTTTGTATTAGCTTGGAACACATTTGTGTTTGCCTAAAACACTGTCAACTCATGCAAGTTCAAGATCCTCTTGTTCTCAGACATAAAATTCAGCATTTTATCTTCAAAGGATTGGGATCTCCTTTATCCTTGATTGTCTGCTCTTTGAACACCTTGTTGTTGTCCTTAGAAACCAAGTGGAGCATAATTCTGCTGGAAATTATGAGCTGGTTTTGACCCTGCTACATTCCACCTCCATAAGAAAAGTTCTCATGGTTCCTCAAGGCTAGGGTGTACTGGGTTGGAAGGTTGTTGTTTGGCTTGAAGTTATAGCTCTTATTCCCATTAATGTACTGAGTTTCCTGAACATGATAGGGATCTTCATGAGCAAGTCCCTCATCAACAACACATTTCTACTCAACACCTTCCACAGTTTCCACTTCAATAATGGAATGACTTCTTCTTTCTTGGTTATTCATCTTATTCATGATTGTATCTAGCTTAGTTTCAAAGGTTGACATTTTGTTCAGCTTAATTACTCCATCTCCTCCCAGCCTGCTACTGCTCCCTAAAGCTTCAAATGGAGCTTTGTAGTTTCTCTTTTCTAGTTCTTCTATCGGCTAAGTAGCTTCCTCAGCACTTTTCCTTCTGAATGCACCTCTAGAGGCTGCATCCACGGTTCCTTTAAAAGTGTAGTTCATGGCATCGTAAAAGATATCCATCTAAGTCATCTACTCAATACCATGCATTGGACATCTCCTTAGCGGCTGCTTGTATCTCTCCCAAGCATTATACAAGGATTCATCCTCCTTCTGTTTGAAAGCAATGATTTCTCCTCTCTCTCGAAGTGAAACGGGAGAGGAAAAATATCTGCTGAAATAATACTCTACCCGGCTCCTCCCAATTGTTGATACTGGGCCATAAAGCAGCCAGCTTAACCAAGCTGGGTACATTGTATCCCATAGAGAATGAAACAGGTTGCAGTTTGATTACATCTGGGTTGACTCCATTCAGCTTCACTATGTTGGCCATTTTCAAGAATCTGCCTAGGTGCTAATTTGGATCCTCACTTGGATGACTAGTAAACTAGTGTTGCTACACCATAGTAATGAGGGGAGGTTTTTGTTGGTCTCTATAGATTGTTGCCTTACTGTAGAGTATTCCTCCCTGATAATTGGTCTCCAGAAATCTTCCATTGTCCTCTGTCTCTACTGAGGTCTATCAGCTGCAACAACTGGTATATTCTGATTAGCTCCTCCTTGATCTGTCATGACTGATGTTTTTGCTGCTGCTCTTTCTTTCTTCAAATTTTTTTATTGTCTTTTCGAGTTCAGTGTCTTATGGCAATAGTTCAGCTCTTGTTCTTATATGCATGTAAGAATCACCTGAAATTAAAGCACACTAAAATCAAAGTAAGTTCACTAGATAGACTTGATTATAACATAGTTAGCACAAAAGAAAGACATGCATTGAATCCACTACTTCAGTTAAAACTATTTTTGTATTTTCTTCTTAAAAAGTGTTGATAAAAGATAAAAATGTCCAAATTAGAAATTTTCTTTTTGGCTGGAATATTGATCTTTAAACTTCTACTTCAATCCCCGACAACGATAAACTAGTTTGACTGATTTTTATGTAGACCAAATTGTTGTTATGATTGTTGAATCATTGTTGCAAACCAGATTCTTGACACTACTGCCCAAGACTGAGTGATCCCGATATGATGCCAAAAAACTTGTTATACCAGAATTTATAACCAGCGGAATTTACGCCCCCGCTGCTACTGAAGACTAATTGATCTCGAACTTGATGCCAAAAACTTATTTGATTGTTTTTTATATAGACAAAATTGTTGTTATGATTGTTGAATCATTGTTGCAAACCAAATTTCTGACATTGCTACCCAAGATTAATTCAATCCCCAACAATGACGCCAAAAATTTGTCATACCAGAATTCAAAACCAATAGAATTTCTATCACTTTGCTACGAGTTAATTCAATCCTGAAATGCGATTTTGGCTGGTTTGGCTTTTTTATATAAACCAAATTTGTTACTGATTGTTGAATTATTCTTTCAAACCAATTCTTACCCACTTTGCTACCAAAAACTAATTCAATCTAATATGAGCCTTAAAATTATGGATAATAATATTGTTTTTCTGCTATTTCTTTATGATAATCTACTAAAAATTTGTTGATGCAAATACTTTACAAGTACCAAGTGCTACAATGTAAGTGTACAATTAAGATACCATTCTCACAGGGATTGATGAGAAAATTTAAAGATCAAGTACCCCTACTACTCAAGATCATCACTATTTTAAACTCTAACTTAAAGATTGGATTAACTAGCCTAAATGAATGAAAGTATTTTTGTATATTTTCTTTAATGAAAAAATAAACAAAATGATTAGAGGCCTCATTGGGAATAAATCAGTGTTATGATAATCAAATTGCAAGAGGTTCGAAAACAATATAGTTGTGGACTTGAATTCTAGATTTATCCAAGAGTAGAGTAGTATAGCCTTGGAATACCTCCGACCTCTGCTTCACTTTTAGAACACCATATTCCTAAACCGGAGTCAAAGGTCTAAAGTTACTTTTAAGATTTGATGCGTCTTTATAGATTTGGTTGTTTTTTCTAAACGATGCTTCACAGCCATTTCTTAGGACTAGAGTCACTTGCCTATAAGCAGGATCTTCAGCCTCTTCAATTTAATTGACACATCTCAATCTCTGCAGTTGGTTAAAATAATCCTCCACGTCTTACAAGAGCACAAACATTCTCTTAAACTAAGATGAACTCTCTAAATATTAAAAGGATCAATCACCAGATAGCCCTTATGCCTCGAGAACACATTTCTGTTGTCACCTAGAAAGGAACCTTGAAGTCAGAGGTTAGAACATCACCCATGATTCATCATAGTGATATTTAGAGTGCATTAGTTCTAAAGATATCAACCTTCTATACCTAGAGATTCTTGCTCACATGCTCTAGGTAGTCCGTCACACGTGTGTCACTTAGAGGATCAAAATCATAGCACAAATATGGCTCTTTTGGTTCTTTTAAGGAACAATGTCAATTAAATCAATCCAATACTAAAACCCATAACATTCATCTAAATACTACAAAATGATAACCAAAACACCAATTCCTTCCCAGAGGGAGCTTAGCCTTCTATATCTAGATCACAAATGACAATGACTAGTTGATCAAACAAATTCATTGAAAATGTAATCAAAACTTAATAAAATGGATTCCATAAATAACTCCAGATGCCACTCAAGTTCAAACATAAATGAAGCTTGATTTCAGCGATCGGCTTGATATTTGACTCGGATCCTTTCTTGTAAAATCTAAAGATGAAAAATCAAAATAAAAATAAAAACTATATACAAAAGCTTTAGCTCCTCTTCTGCTCTTGAGAAATTCCAAGGTTGGTCCCCTCAATAATTGTTGCGCACTCCACCCTTGGAGCTTCTATTTATAGGCCCTAATGATTGGGCCCTGAAAATGAGGTGGATAATGTAGACCTCGAAAAGCCCAAAATCTACCCTAGTCCCGCCTAATGTCGCGACATTGCTGCTATGATGTCGCGACTCTAGTTTTGGTGTCACGACTTTGAATTTTTCATGTCCATACAATGTCGCGAACTCTCCTTCCTTCAATCCTTTGTTAGTCGGGTTGGTGCTTGATATTTCAATGTTGTAGCCTTGTTTGTATCGAACTTCTGGAATTGGTGTCGCGACTCTAGGAAAATTTTGCGGTTGCCTCATTGTTGTCACGACATTGCTGTTGTGGTGTTGTGACACAAATTTGGGTGAAGATTCCATAATTTTTCATTAAATTGAACTTGTAGGCCTCAAATATTCATTAAAAATGGACTTAAAAATAGATGAGTTTCACGCTCCATCGGCCTGCTCCCGCCTCGCTCGCTACCTTGGGTTATGAGCTAGCCTTCATCATCATCAGTTGACCAACCATGGTAAGCGAACCATAAGCGATTTTGCCAGTCATGGTCCACATTAACCCCTGAAATATCGACCAGTACTCTCCACCGGTATCTCTCTTTGCATTCGGTTATGACCCGGCTCTCGGGCATGATTTGCTGCAGCAGGCGTTGTCAACTTTACGGTCTAACCGGGCACTCTACTCGACAGTGAAGTTGTCTATCCACCTCGGCACTTGCATCTCTTCCACCTGCCCCTGCTCAAGCTCAACGCTTGACCTTCACTGCACCTTATGCCCACACTACAATCCATTGCTCTCATCTTGGTAATTCTCTAGATTGGGTTGTTGATTCGGGTGTCTCTCACCATGTGACCACGGATCTTGCTACCTTGGCTCTTCATGAAATGATTACACATATCTCGACAATGTTCTTATTGGTGATAGATGCGGGTTTATCTCTTACTTAACAGTGATTATTTCACCCTTCCTTCTCTCACCATGCTATTATTATTTACGATATGTTACGTGTGCTTGTAATGTCTAAAACTTTGTTCGATCCTTTTCCTTTATGTTGATATACCCTAAACAATGTCATGTTTTTTTACTCTTTTCTTTCTGATTATTAGGATCATCACACTAGGGAGTCACCACAGTTCGGTGGTAGTAGACACGGTGTCATGCAGCGAAGAAGCGTCCACCTCTTGGAGTCTTCCATACTAGTTTTGTCTTCTTTAGTTCGATCCTTGTCTTTACATATTTTTCCCAAATTTCTAAGTGTTCTAAATATTTCATTTCCCGATGACCATTTATGTTCCTTTTCTTGTACCTCCTGCAATATTAATAAAAGCCACAAGTTACCTTTTGCTAAATCAAGCATTACCTCTTCCTCTCCTCTTGATATCATTTTTTATGATGTTTGGACCTCACCCGTTTCATCTTCTAATGGTTTGCTACTATATTATTTTTTGTTGACCATTACAAAGAAATATATATGGCTTTACCGTTACGTGGTGGATGTTCATTCAACCTTTAATAGCCTTCAAGCAACTTGTTGAAATATTTCTCACTTCCATTAAAATACTTTACCTGAGATAATGGAAATGAGTTTTAACCGCCGTCCCTTTCTCACACCATGACCCATGGTATAACCCATCTCACTACACCTCCCCACACTCCTAAACATAATGGGTATTCTAAACACCGACATCGGCATATTTTCGAAACGGGTCTCACTCTCTTGCATCAGGCATCCATTCCTCTCATCTTCTGACCGTATGCATTTTCTATGGCTTTCTATTTAATAAATAGAATGCCTAAAGTTGGTCTTTCCCTTGGTTCCTCTTTTGAAAAGTTATTCAACAAAGCTCTTGACCTATCCAAACTTTGTGTCTTCGGTTGTTTATGTTTTCCCTAGTTGCGTCCCTCTTCTTCCCACAAACTTGATCCCAAATCCAATCTTTGTGTCTTTCTCGGTTACTCCCTCACTCAGAGTGCCTTTCTCTCTTTTGACCCTACCCTAAAAAAAAAACCCTTGTGTCTTGTCATGTAGTTTGTGGAACATGTCTTCACGTTCACATCTCTCTTTACCTCCACCACACTGGTAATAGACACAAACTCTGCATTCCCCGCTTCATCATTCCTCTCGTGCGCCTATCTAGCTCCCCCCCCCCTTCCCCCTACCCATATCGTCGACCTCACCCAAACTGCTGCTTTCATCACCATCATCCCACTCGTCCTCCCGCTGAACCGCACCTCCCCTACCCATACAGCCAACCTCACCCGAACTGCTGTGTTCCTCCCCATTACCCCACCCATCCGCTCGTCGAAATACATCTCCCCTGCTCATACCGTTGACCTCACCCAAAATGTTGTTCTCCCATCACTACCCTTATCCCGTTGACACATAAGGCCACCAGCCCATTCGCTAAGCCTGCATCTCTTGAGTACTATTTGGATCAGGCCCCTTCACACCCTGCTAGTCATTCTCCCAACCCACCCCCATTCCTGGCTCATACCGATCAAACATTCTCTCCCCACTAAACCATCATCCTATGAAAACCACTCTAAAAGCTGGCATCCTGTTCAACCCGATAAAATATGGCTTCACCACCACAATTCCAACTATCATTGAACTCTCTGCTTTGTTTCGACTCTCGAGATCCTTTGTGGGGGTTCAACAATGGAAGAATATGATGTTCATACGGAACAATATTTGGGCTTTGGTTCACAGATGGCGGGATGTAGTAGGCAATAAATGGGTGTTTATCCAGCCAAATCTGACTCTCACCGTTATAAAGCTCGCTTTGTTGGTAAAGGCTTTCACTAACAACCAGGCATTGACTTTCACGAGAAGTTCAGTCCCCTGATAAATCCCATCAACGTCCGTACTGTACTTAGTATTCCACTCAATTGCAAGTGGGAAATTTACCAACCTGATGTAAATAATGTCTTTCTCAATGGGCATCTTATAGAAGATGTCTATATAGTGCAACCACAGGGCATGCGAAACGCGGATTATGCGCATCATGTTTGTTGTTTACACAAGGCTATTTATGGGCTCAAACAGGCTCTGCGAGCCTGGTATTCTGTACCTTCTTACTCTCTCTCTGCTTTGTCACATCCTATGCAGACTCTTCCCTCTTTGTTTACTACCGCGGTATGCGCTCCTCTATTTCCTGATTTATGTTGATGATTTGATTATTACAAGTATTGAGCCCTCACTTGTCAACAATATTATTCAATAACTTGACTCTAAATTCTCCAAAAAGGATCTTAGGGTGTTATCTTTCTTTTGTGGAGTTGAGGTTTTGGCCACTTCCACGGGCCTTCTACTATCTCAACACAAGTATGCTATCGATTTTCTGAGCAAACATAACATGCTAGACTCCAAACCTGTCTCTACCCCGCTTGTCGTCAGTACTTCTTTGACTATTAACGATGGTACTACGTTAGTTAATGCCACCATGTACCGTCAAGTGGTTGGTGGCCTCCAACATCTCTGGATGACTCGACTAGATAATTCCTTTACCGTGAATAAACTCTCCCAGTTTATGCACACGTCGTTCGAACACCTTTGAGGAGCGGTCAAACAAACGTTTGCTTCGTTACCTTTGGCACGAGATCCCTTGGTATTCAGCTTCTTGCAGACACTCCTCTAACATTGCATGGTTTCTCTAATGTAGACTAGGCTGGTAACCCAAATGATCATACCTCCACAGGTGCTTTTCTTATTTTCCTTGATGCTAATCCAATTTCCTGGAGTTTTACAAAGCAAAGCACTATTACTCATTTTTCCATTGAGGCTGAGTATTGTGTTATTGCAGCTGCTGCTGCTACCGAATTGCAATGGGTGAAATTGCTATTGTCAGAACTTCTTGCACCAATGCAGTTGCCGCCCACCTTGTTCTCAATCAACCTTTGTGCCACTTATCTCTTCGCTAATCTTGTCTTTCATTCTTTCATGAAACACATTCCAATTTATTATCATTTTGTTCGTAACCTGGTTCAGTCGTCTAAGCTGCGTGTTGTTCAAGTCTTTGCAAGTGATCAACTTGTTGATGCACTTACCAAACCTCTATCTCGGTCTCACCTCTTTTACCTATGTAACAAGATTGGTGTTATTTTTGGCACACCATCTTAAGAGGGCATACTATAGTATATGTAGGGTTTCCTTTTATTGATTTTATACTATTACTATTTTTTCCTTATCTTGGTATATATATATACCTCAACTCTTTCAATAATAATATACTTCTCTTTCATAATGCATTCCTATTCTCTTTTCATGAATTAAAATCGATATAAAAAATCTAAAATATAACATTCCATGGAGCATCATGTGTTTTTATAATTTTTTTTTTTAACTTAATAGAGTATTTTCAGTAGTCAAATAAATTTTAAATCAAAACTACACTTTATAAAAAAATTATTTATTTTTAAAACTAATTTAAAATTCAAAAACTGATTAAATCAATATTAAAAAGTCTTAGAACTCAATAATATTATAACGCCATGGAAATAAATAACATGAAATTTATTTTGAATATTTTCGTTATTTTCTTCTTTGCATATAATCATATTATTTTGCAAATTCATTTATTAGAACAAATAAAGCTTAGATCAAACAAGTCTTAACGTATTCAATTCACTAAAAAGTCTTAACGGATTGGTTTAGATAATTTTATTATTTCTTAATTGGATAGAATCAGTTTGTCTATTTTTAATATATATATATATATATATATATATATCTTTGGTGGCTTAACTTTACAAGGCAAGGTACTATCCTAATTCCACTTTCTTAATGCCAGTTTAAAGGCTAACCCGAATATTAATATCTGGAAAAGTATAATGACGGCTCAGGAAATAATTAAGAGAAATTCTATTTACACCCTAAGAATTTCTCTATACACCCCATATCACACACATCCCATTTTTATACCCCATCTCTCTAATAGGGTGTATAGAGAAATTCTTGGGGTGTAAATAGAATTTCTCAATAATTAAACGTGGGGCAAGATGGAGAACTGGGACAGTGGACCAGGTGAATATTTGGTTGGATCCTTGGCTACCGGACAGTATACATCCATTTATTGAGACACCTTCTGTAGTGGGTCTTCAAGATATGACAATGGACTCCCTCAAATCTGTTACTGGGTTATCTTGGGATGAGAATATTCTACGGGATTTGTTTAACAGTAGAGACCAACTCCTTATTCAACAAATTCCCCCAAGTATCAGACCTACACAAGATCAGTGACAGTGGCATTATGAGAGAAGGGGTATCTATTCGGTTAAAAGTGTCTATCGGTTGATTACTGGTTCTTCCAATGATCTCAACAGTTGAATATGGCCCTTGCATGGAAAAAATTATGGTCCCTTTCAATTCCGCCAAAAGTTAAAATTTTTGTTTGGACGGCATGTGCAGGTTTTCTTCCTACTATGAAGGCACTGTATGCCAAGCATGTTACACAGGATAATATTTTTCCTAGTTGCCATAAAGAGACTGAGGATATCATGCATGCGTTAGTAACTTGTCCATCGGTAAAGCTTATATGGAGTGTCGCGCTTATGGGAAGCCAGCAGTAAATAGTATCATCGTTTGCAGAGTCTACTGTTCCAAATGGAGGTTACTAGATCCAAACGGTCAAGTTTCATTACTCTTCCGATTACAACCAGTCAACCGTTTCATCTAGTCAACACCAATCGGTCAACCGTTTCATCCGGTATACCACAACCGAATGACCAACCAGTTTACCTCATCCAGCCAACCCAACCAGTCGACCTTTTCTCCTTTAAATGTTCAATTTCATGTTTTTTTGATTTAAAACACTCCTAAATCTTAGATAAACATTGAAGTTCATTTTAGGATTATTAAGTCTAAGGTTTTATACTTAAACTCAAGTTTCAAAATGGCAATTTGAAAGCAGTTTGTAGTGATCATGATTAATGATGATATTCTACAAAGTGCTAGAAATGCATTTCACCTTGCATAGTTCTAGCTATCAATCCTTCCTTGATGCTTAAGCTTGAAATCTTGGTTACTTGTCATCATGGTTCTTTGATTTAAGTGAACTTCATTTCCAAGTGTTTGATCAACTTCATCATTGTCATTTTTAGCTTGTATTATCTTCGTTTGATGCTTGATCAACTTCAACCTATCACTCAACTCAATGTTAACCATTAGTCACCAATAACCTTGGTTTGTTATCATCAAAACCTCAACTATAAGTACCCTTGGGCTAACACTTTTGATTATGTAGTTTTTAGTTTCTTAGAGGAATTCATTGATTCTTCTAAAAAGCTTTTAGTAAGGCTTAGTTATTTTTTCATTCTCTCTTCTTCCTCTCATGTTTTGGATCTTCTCATTCGTGCTGGGAGCTCCTAAACTCTATATGCTTAAGCAGACCCCCCCTTTGTTGTATTTTAATTTTATGGATTAGTATTAATCAATTATTAAGATTTGTTTATTGGATTATTAAATAATATCAATTATGTAATGTGTCACATGCTTGACTAATTAATACGTAGCGCGTATTGATTAAATAGCTAGCCCCGTATTGATAGTCTATGATAAATTTGGACTATCATGAGTACCTATTTATGTGAGAGGTCCTACTCTCATCGATATGAGTCTCTCTAACTTCCCGTCAATGAGAGATTAGGTTTTCATATCTTTGGCATATCGAGATAGAGGCGATCATCTTCTCTCCCTCTCTCGATTTTCTTGTGAGTCACTTTCTGAAACCTGGATCCTACTTTGGTGCCAGGTACATGGTTTGAGTCACAATTTAAGATATGTGTGTATGAACATGCTATATTGCTTATCTACATAAGTTTATTTTTCCATCAATTGGTATCAGAGCCAGGTCAGATAACGAATTATGGCTGTTCATCTATATGAACCCTAATAATTTGTGTTGATTGAGATTTACTTGTTTTATGTGGATTTTTCACTTTTAGGGTTTTGTTAATCTCACATATGAGTCTCTATTTTGGATATGTTCTGGAATCAAAAGGTTTGGGTTTATATTGTTCAAATTTATGACCCTATTTTCGTCAAATTGTTAATAAAAAAAAAAAGAAAAAAAAGGAGGTGTCAAGGCAACACGTGGACATGGTAAAACCCCACAGTTGTTTTCCTTCGATCTACATTACGGATCGTAGTTGTTGATGCCCACGTGGGTATCTTAGATTGTGATGTTAATCTTTCATGTTCTTCTTGTGATTGAATAGATTGATTCTTATGTTTGTGTTTAGGGATGATGTCTAAAGCTTCTTTGATTGGATGCACACTTAGATCATTAATTTAAGGCCACGTTTGGTTCCATATTGCAGAATAATAATTTGTTGAATAATGGGAAAATATCAAATGATACCAAAGACCACTTACTTGTTTCTCCTCGTGGAATCACTCCATTTTTCCCGAACCACCCCATAATTTTCTATTTTGTAATTGACGATAATTTTGAAATTTTCGAATTTCGCCAATACATTGCTTTTGAATATATGATTCTCTAAATTAGAAATGTCAGTAACTGGGCCATCTTATGATGGGAACTTGGCTTTGTGATCTTGGGCCTTATCGTGAGCATACTGCGATCTTGCCTATCGTGAGCATAATTGATGCAAACATTGTAGAAATTAAATAATTTAAATTCCTTTAGAATTTTAATTGAATTCATATGAATGTTTGCACTAAAATAATTATACTTACTTCAAACATGTTGTTATTAGTGTAATTTGTTATTAATGAAAACTATTTGTTCTAAACTTATGTCAAATTATGTTTTGAGTATCTATCTAGATAGAATTTTGGTGACATGAGATCATGTACATTGTACTTATATTTCTTTTATCGTGGATTCGTAACCCTTAGCGTGGATCATGATAAATAAGAAACTGGTTAATAGGCATGTTCGCTGGTACGAAGGAATCATTTATGTGTGACCGCATGGTAATATTATGTTACATGCATATTAAATGCTCTCTCTACTTCCGTGTCACCATTACCTATGCAATCGACTTCACAAACTCCGAATGGGACCACCATGCAGGATTGGAAAGAGTCTCCTGGATCTATTTTTGGATATCACCAACATGGATTTGGCTTGAGTGTTAAACTTTGAATGAGACAAAACAAAGGAATACTCATTTTGATATGAAAGACCTTGGTGATGCCTTCTTTGTCCTAGGCATCCAGATTCATCGTGATAGGTCTATAGGCATTCTTGGATTGTCTCAAAGAGGATATATTGAAAAGTCCTCAAACGGTTTAACATGCACTTTATTCCTCAGGTCGTAATCTATCCAAAAGGGTGATAAACTCTAAATCCCCCCAATGTCCTCGTGATTTAGTGTGCTGAGAGAGTCGAAATGGAAAAGGTCCCATATGCTTCACACAAGCAGGCAGCCTGATGTATGCTTAAGTTTGTACTCGTCCCGATATTGCTTTTGCTGTTAATGCTTTAGGGAGATACTTAAGCAATCCAAGTTTGAATCATTGGAAAGCCATGAAAAAGGTCATGAGGTACTTGCAAGGTACCAAGGACTATATGTTGACCTATAAAAGGAGGAGTTGTTTCTTGGAAAAGTGTTAAACAAACACTTACAGCTACCTCAACTATGGAAGCAGAGTATGTCGCTTGTTATGAGGCTACATGTCAAGCCATGTGGCTAAAGAAATTGATTTTTGGCTTTCATATTGTTGAGAGCATATCCAAGCCACTTGTTATATATTGTGACAATACAGCTGTTGTACATTTCTCTCAAAACAACATGAGTGCTACTCACTCAAAGCACTTTGTATAAAATACTTGTTTGTCAGAGAGAAAGTTCGGGAATTTCAGACTCGGATTGAATATACTGCTACAAGACATATGTTAGCAGATCCACTAACCAAAGGCTTACCTATAGGAGTTTATCAACATCATGTAACTCATATGGGTTTGGTTAAGTCTTTTGATATTTTGGGTTAGTGGGAGTCTGAATTTATGCATTTATTTGTTTTGTAATTGTTTGAGGTATGTATTGAATGACATGTCAATAATATCATCATATATTCTCGATAGCATCATTGAGATGCTTGACCATTTGTTTGAGAAATGATATTTTGTTTTTATTCACTCATGCATTTCTATTCATAATCTCTTTACATGAAATACGAGCTTCGTTGGATATGTATGACATTTTTTCCTATCTGATAAGATGTTCTCGCATTGAAGGTTTTTATATATATATATATATATATATATATATATATATATATATATATATATATATATATATATATATATATATATATTGTTATGTGCTTTGGTCATACTGATATTTATCATAAGCATAATAATCTCTTATTCCTAATACTTGACTAATTCTATCCAAGGAGAACGTCAGGATTTAATTTTACTGACAAGATAATCAATTATTAAGATTTGTTTTATTGGATTATTAAATAATATCAATTATGTAATATTAATATCAAGAATCGAATTAATTAATACGAATCGACGATTGATTACGAATCGACGATTGATAAATCTATGATGGGCTGGACTATCCTCAAAGACTTCCATTTACGAGATGTCCTTACTCATCTCGATATGAGTCTCTCCGACTTCCCATCCACAGAGATTAGGGTTTCATATTTGGTATAATGAGCAGAGAGCAGCCATCTTCTCTCCCTCTCTCAGCCAACAGTTAGCCACTTTCTCTAAACTATGGATCCTACTTTGGTGTCAGGTACATGGTTTGAGTCACAATTTAAGATATGTGTGTATGAACATGCTATATTGCTTATCTACATAAGTTTTTTTTTCCATCACCCCTCTCTTGGGGCAATGCATAGTTTATGTTGCATCTCCAAGGGTAACAAAAGTAACATTGGGCTGAATCACAATAATCTCTGGTTTTGTGTTAGGATGTGCTTAATACGACTGAGGGTAAACTCTAAGGTATCCATGGATGCTGGTAGGACCCTCTAGCCAAACCCTAAAAAGATTTTTTCATAATTAGGCTCCTTAAATTGGTTGGAATTTGAAAATCCCAGTAAGTGCACCGGGTGGTTGTAGAATTATCCTTCACCCGTTGTCAATGAATAGTTACCTTCTCTATAGGTAATCTAAAGACCTAAGTGAAAGCCTAATACAATCTCTAATTGATTAAAATCGCTTACCATACACCTAGAACCTAGACTTCATCTAAATTTAATTGAGGATAGCCCAGGCGCAGCTTAGGGGGACAACTATAAATTTCTCTTTCAAGAAGACAACCAGGAAACCATAAAACCTACCTAAGTTACCTAAGGAATAAAATCGTAACAAAGCAAAACCCTAAGACTCTTTTTATTAATCAAGTTTCTCTTTTTATTATTAAAAATTCAACTTTTACCCAACTCATCAATATAAAACTCATAAAAACCAAACCTTTTCTAAATTCCAGCATAAGCATAGGTTACTAATAGTCAAATAACGAAAAACTTATCTCAATGGACAACCCTAGAGCCACTATACCTACAGTAGTTATGGGCTACTCCGGTTGGTGTTTTAGGTTTTATATAAATTTTTGTGATTGTTAAAAGCCACTACACATAGTTTGAAATAGGATTCCTCTTCATATACTCTACTTGTAGAACGAATCAGTTACAAACTTGGACTAAACTCTCTTCAAGTTTGTTCAAATACTAACTTAACAATAGTTAAGTCCAAAGTAAATAGTTGTTGTGTGACAAACTTGAACTTAACTCCGTTCAAGTTTGTTTAAATACTAACTTAACAATAGTTAAGTTCAAACTAAATAGTTATCATATCACAAACCTGGACTTGATTTCTTTCAAGTTTGTTTAAATTCTAACTCAATAGTTAAGTTCAAACTAAATAACTATTGTGTTACAAACCCGACTTAACTCCCTTAAAAAAATTTCAAATACTAACTTAACAACAGTTAAGTTTAGGTGGTGATATATCCTATAAACATTACTTGCTGTCTGGAAAATGCTTATTAATAACTTTGCAATAGTTCAGAAATTCAATCACAAACCTATCAACTTGAGACTATATTTAAATATATTTTTGTATATCAAAATATCCAAATACAGGTATCAAAATGTCCTACCGCATATGAAAAAATAATCAACCCATGGTTACAAAAATGTTTCTCATTTATACAACTTAATTACATGGACAATTAATGTAAAACAACTTTGCTGACATTTTCTCCGGAAACCAACTCATATGGTCTTGTATTTTTCATGTATGATTTTTTTTCTTCCTCCATTTTCAATTGAAATAAAATACAACACTTAGGGTTTTTTTGCACTTTAAGCAAAGTTTATATGAAGAGTTTGAAGAACTTAAATCAAAATAAGAAACAATGAAACTTACGTTTTGTTTTTTACTCTTGGAGAAGTCATCTTCGGATCTATCCTGCAAAAACGACTCCAAAGGGGATGAAGAGCAACACTCAAGGATCTTTGAAGGGGTTTTTTTGTTCTTTAATCTTACCATATGCAAGACAACCTTGTGAAGCTAGGGCTCTTTCCGACGGAAGGGGATCTCCCTGGAAAAGGGGGTTTATTTCACCCTTATTCTACAATTTTCCTTTTTAGATTTCCTTTCGAATACTATTTCTTGGCCTCCCGGTTTATTTGTTGGGGATTTCATTGCTTTCTTTGGTTGGATGTTATTTTTTTTTTATGATGTTTCCAGAAACCATGCAAGATTTGGTTGGATGTTTATTTTCTTTGATATTTTCAAAAACCATGCCTCTAACTTTGTAGTTTCTGTTTCTGTTTCTGTTTGTGTGCAAGACTCGCTAGAGAAGGTGGGGGGTTTCCTTTCGGGATAAGGAGCCCTTTCGGAAGGGACCCGGAGAGATGTACTCTTCCCAAACACCTGGTCAGGTGGAAGCTTGGATCTTTGACAGGTTCGAACTTGACATAAGGTCCGAATAAGCATTGTTCTCTACATATTTAGATCAAATATGCTTGCAATTCATACTTGGTACCTTGATATCCTCTTCTATTGATTATAACTTTTTGAGATTGGAATATTGAATTTGGTTTTTCAAAAATGTAAGGTTGTTGATTATAGACTTGTTGACTGTTAGTTCCGTAATACTTATATTAATTTATAGTAATTAAATAATATTATAACTTATATTAATTCGAAAGCAATTAAAATGAATAAAGTTATAACCAAACAAAAAATAAATATCATAAGCAAATGCACAATAAACCGAGCCAACAGACCAATCGCTTAGCCTTAAGGAATTTTATTCTCCCCTGCACTCCGCGTTAATGTAATAATTCCTCCCAGATGTAATCCGCTTAATCTTAATGGTAGAAGCAGACACTTCAAACGCCTAAGAATTTCGAACGCAGCAACTGAGCCGAATCACACGACTAAGAATTTTTTGAGTGAGAAAGGAAAATGCAATGTCTTTCAAATGCATGAAAATGTAAGTGTACAAATTATTGTGGGGGAGGTCTGAATTTATAGGAAACCAAGGGGTGCAACTTGAAAAGTTGCAATGGTTCGAAGGGGTGCAACTTTTCATCATTTCCATTCACACCTATATATATATATATATATATATATATATATATATATATAAAATTCCCAACAATCCCCCACATGAATGGAGAATGACAAGTTTTGAAAACTATGCATAAAACTGTGTGATTCACAACTAAGAATTAGCAGCATCTGAATAAGTAGGTTTCCCTTTGAACTTTCCGTAGTGAACATACTCAATTATACTCGTCAATCGGTAGATGACGATATCTTTGAACCGTCGACTTTTAGTGTATACTAAGACAATATAAGTCACCTGACTAACTCTTATCCGCTTTTTTGGTTCTCATTGTTGTGTTCGTTTTAGCCGTGAACACACTTTGGTCTCATGAGTGTTTAGAGGCGGCCTTCTTTATTCTCAGCAGACGGCTCACACTTCACACTCACATAGGTGATTCCTAAACGTGTATTCCGTAAATACACCATTTGATCAATCTTATGTCAAACTTAGAAATCATTAAAAACCTTTCATTTTAGGTTTATCCTTATTTCTGAACATTGTCTCATCATGAGAATGGATTTAATAAATTTGACAATGTTGGACCATCAAACACAACTTTGTTTTCTCTTTGAACCTAGATCTTGGGATCTCCAGTCTACTAGGTAGAGTTACCTCCATGATGATTTGTCCTAGGCCACAGTCCCATTCCCCTCGATGATTTTCAACTAACTCTCTAGATAGGCCTTTTGTTAATGGATCAGGCCACGTTGCTCTTTTGATCTTACGTAATCCAATTGAGATAGCTCCACTAGAATTAATTAGCCTAACGATTATTTATGTCTTCGTCGTATGTGAGATTTTCCATTGTACATAACACTTCCAGCCCTTTCCAGATGGCTGGCCCGACTATCACAATGTATACTGCCAGGGTTAGCAGTTTGGGCGAGCGGAATATCTTCTATAAGAATTCCGGAAGCCGATCGGCTTCTTCAGGCTTTATCAAAGCTATGAATTCGACTTCCATTGTAGAGCGGGCGATGCAAGTTTGCTTAGAATTTCCAAGACACTTTGCTCCCCCACCCGGCCGTAAACACACTTATCCATAATTGGATTTGCTTTTCGGTTGAACCGGTGATCCAATTTGCATCACTATAACCTTCAATCACTGTTGGATAATTTTTGTAATGCAAAGCAAAATTTTGGGTATGTTTTAAATATCCCAAAACACGTCTCATTGCCATCAAATGTGTTTTATTTGGATTACTTGTGTATCGACTAAGTTTACTTATTGCACAAGCGATATCTGGTCGAGTACAATTCATGATATACATTAGACATCCTAAAACTTTAGCGTAATCCACTTGAGACTCACTTTCACCTTTGTTCTTTACAGAGCAAGGTTTAAGTCTATTGGCGTTTTCACTTCTTTGGTGGAAATACTTGAATTTTGTCAGTACTTTGTCAATATAGTGAAGGCTTGTGATAGCCCAGACCTTGAAGAGTTCGTAGATTTTTATACCTAGAATAAAATCTACACCTCTAAATCTTTCATATCAAATGATTTTTGATGCTTTATTCGTTTTGTGGCATTTATGTCAATAATATTTTGCTTATTATTAACATGTCATCCACATATAGACAAACAATGACCTCATGGTTAGGAGTATTTTTTATATATACACATTTATCGCACTCATTAATCTTAAATCCATTTGACAACATTACTTTGTCAAATTTTGCATGTGTTTAGGTGCTTGTTTAAGTCCATACAAAAGACTTAACAAATTAATGATTTTTATTTTTCTTGTCGGGGACAATAAACCCTTCGAGGTTGTTCCATATAAATTTCTTCCTCCAATTCTCTCCATTTAAAAATTGTTTTCACATCCATTTGATGAATTTGAAGATCATACAATGGCAAGCAATTAACAATCGAATAGATGTAATTCTGTGACGGTGAGTATGTATCAAAGTAGTTAAGACCTTCTTTTTTGTCTAAATCCTTTGACAACTAGTGCACCTTATATTTGTCAATAGTACCATCATCTTTCAATTTCTTTTAATCCATTTATATCCTAATGGCTTGTTTCTGAGGAGAGGTCAGCCAATTCCGCGTATGGATTTATTGATATGGATTCAAGCTTCACTATTATTGCTTCTTTCCAATATTGAGCTTGAAGACTTCATTGCTTCCTTAAAGTCGAAATTCATTTTCTAACAGAAATGCTAGAAAATCTGGACGAAAGATTTACGAACTACCCTTTGACGTTTACTACGTCGTGGTTTCTCTCAATATGACATTTTTCCTGATAATTTCGAGGTAGCTTGGAACTTTTCACCAAGTGTTTTGCCTTCATTCTTATACGGGAAAATGTCTTCAAAGAATTGACAGTATGCGATTCTATTATTGTATTAGAATGAATATAGAATTTCTTGTTATAAACCCCGAGGAAAGCGATATGCTTTACTATTAGCATATCAATAAAAATACAATCCTATTGTTTTAGTCCTATTTAAAGCTTTGTTCGGTTTAGGAACTTGTACTTTGCTAGACACCCCCACACTTTGGAAGTAATTCAGTTTGGTTTCTACTTTCCATTTTCATATGGAATGATTTGTGTCTTCTTGTAGAGACACTCTATTGAGTATACGTAGCTGTGGAGACGGCTTCCCCTGAAGTTATAGAATTAAACCGAACTTAGTAGCAAAGCATTCATCATTTCTTTCAATGTTGATTCTTCCTTTACGACAACTCCATTACATTTGTGGTGTATCACGAATTTGTCGTTTGATGAATAATTCCATTTTCTAGACATATTTCTTGAAATGGAAATTCATATTCCCACCACCTCTATCGCCGATCATTTTAATCTTTTTATTAAGTTGTTCCAACTTCAATTTTATATTGTTTGAATGCATCAATTGCCTCATCTTTGCTATTAAGTAAATATACATAACAATATCTAGTGCAATCGTGATAATAGTTATGAAATACTTTTCCCACCGCGAGGGTGGTATTGACTTCATATCACAAATAAATTATAGATCCAAGTCGAAGGTTGAATTCCTTTCAACTGAATTATAGGGATGTTTGCAAATTTTGATTCAACACATACTTGACATTTGGATTTATTACATTCAAACTTTGGCAATATTTCCATGTCTATCATTTTACGTAAGATTTGTAGTGGCATGTCCCAAGCGTGCATGCCATAAATTATCTGACTCAAGTAAATAAGCAAGAAGAATCATTATTCTTATTATTATTGATTGTCATTACATTGAGCTTGAAAAGGCCATCGCTAAGATAACCCTTTCAACATACATATCATTTTTACTTAATACAGCTTCTCGAGAAACAAATGCAACCTTAAATCCGTTCTTGACGGGGAAGTGATGTCGAGACGAATTCTTACGGATTTCGGGCACATGGAGGACATTCTTTAGTGTCGGTACGCCCACGATGTCATTTTCAGGAGAATATTTCAGTTCCTTCTATCTTGGAAGTTGAAGAATTTCCCATATGCGGCTCTTCCTCGGTCTAGGTAAGCATAGGAAGAGAACATCCTTTGATAGCCTGAACATGGCGAATTTAGCGTGGTCGATCCACCCATTCCTTTGGGTTTCCTACCAAGTTGCACTCGGAAAGAAAAGCACTAAAATCTTCAATATCATATCATTGGATTCGACAATATGGCTTGACCTTTATTCTTATTTTTATTTTTAGGTACACGACATTCGAGGACCTATGTCTGATTACCACGATTACATGACTTCCTTTGAATTTTTTATTGCTATTATTGTGGTTCTTTGAACCATAGTTCTTCTTTCTTTTCTTTGCATTAGGAAGAATTCGCTATATTTGCTCGATATGAATGATTGCCTAAGGCTTCTTTTTCCAGCATGCACATTGTCTTCTTGATTTTAATGTCGGACAATCGGGTCTTGGCGTCATCTCCCTTACGCTTGTGTTTCAAGTAATTTTAAAGTCCTTCCATGCGAGTAACTTTTCTATAAAGTACAGCCACTTGAAGCGCTTCATTAATAATCATTCCTTAGTTGAAAGATCGTGAATTATTACTTGAAGTTCTTAGTTTAATCACAACAGCCTTGGTATCAACCATTTTCAATAAATTTGGCGCCTGAGAATTTCATTTAAACCTGACGTCTTAGGCCTTATACTTTTCTCGAGTGCTTTCCCATAATTCTTTGAAGTAATGTATATGTATTGTAGACATTATATAGAATATCATCTAACCCGCTCAAAATATAATTCATGCAAAGGAAGTCGGAATGTTTCCAGGCTTCAATCACAAGAGATCTATCTTTTTCGGGCACTTGTTCATTCGGGTTCGGAACCTCTTCTTTGATGAACTTTTGCAGACTTAGAGTCGTTAGATAGAAGAACATCTTTGTTGTCATCTTTTGAAGTCTACCGGAAAACTTGCCCCGGTTTCTATACAATAGGTGCGAGTGCGTGTACCTTAGTTTGGAACAATAGTGTTCATTTCGAGATCCCATTTACGAAGAATTAAACGATACTTTATTAGTAAAAATTACTAGTATCAACTTGGAGTAGAAAATCACAAAGATTTAATCTCCTTACGAAATTCTTGAGTAAAAAACCACAAAGGTTTTAATCTCAATAGGAGTAGAAAATCTGAAGATTTTAGTCTCCTAATTTTGATGAAAACCACGAAGGTTTAATCTCAATTAGGAGTAGAAAATCACAAAGATTTTAGTCTCCTAAATTTTGAGTAGAAAACCACGAAGGTTTTAATCTCGGTAGGAGTAGAAAATCACAAAGATTTTAGTCTCACAAATTTTTAGTAAGAAAACCAGGTTTTAATCTCGGTAGGAGTGATGAAAATCATAAAGATTTTAGTCTCAACAAAATAATAATAATGAAGACCGAGAATTAAATAAATGAATGAATAAATCAAGTAGAAAACCACAAGGTTTTAGTCTTGAGAAAGCGATTTAAAATAAGTAACAAAAATAATTCCAAGTAGAAAACCACAAGGTTTTAGTCTTGGAAGAAATTAAAATAAGTAGACGGAAAATAATAATAAATAAAAGAATAAAATTCCTTAAGATTGTTAGTTCTGTAATACTTATATTAATTTATAGTAATTAAATAATATTATAACTTATATTAATTGAAAGCAATTAAAATGAATAAAGTTATAACCAAACAAAAATAAATATCATAAGCAAATGCAATAAATAAACCGAGCCAACAGAATTCACTGTTTAGCCTTAAGGAATTTTATTCTCCTCTCGGTACCCAAGGTTAATAGATAATTCCTCCCATGATGACGGTTTTAGAATCTCTTACCGGTGTAGCGGTACTTCAAACGCCGGTAAATTTCGAACGCAAAGAACGGAGTGAATCACACGACTCGAAGAATTTTTTGAGAGGAGAAAGGAAAATCACAATGTCTTTTCAAATGCATGAAAATGTAAGTGTACAAATTGTGGGAAGTGAGATTTATAGGGAAACCAGAGTGCGACTTGAAAGTTGCAATGGTTGAAAGGGGTGCACCTTGAAAGTTGCAGTGATTTCGAAGGGTGCGACTTTTGACATTTCCATTACACCTATATATATATATATATATATATATATATATATATATATATAGTCCCAACATTGACTACTTGTTTGTGGAGTATTCTAAAATGGCCATAAAAATTTACTTTGCTTCTAAGAAAAAGGAAGAGGACTCTATAGATGGTGGTGGTGAAATTGATAGACTTGTTGAAAAATTCTTAGTCATGGGAAAGCCAAATTCTTGGATGGGAACCCAACCAAAGAGGTGGACCGGGTCTTTGGGTTTAAAGACCGGTTTAAACCCTGGTAAGGGTCACTCCAATTCGGACCAAATCTCTAGCCATGGGGGCTCTTCTAAGACTAAGAAAAGGGATATAATTGGTTTTAGTAACAAAGAGAAACTTGAAGAAGTAATAAGGGGGCAGGATGCTCATGAAACATCTAACTTTATCCCATGAAGATTGTGGCTTGGAACATGAGAGGGGTAGGCCACCCTGATTTTTTGCCTCAAGTAAAGAAATTGTTAAGAATGTTTTATCCTATCATATTGTTTTTATATGAACAAAAGTTAATGCTAGTAGATCAATAGATATTTTGTCTAAGCTTCAATTTGATTGCTTTGATGTTGTTAATCTAATGCGCTTTTTAGGACGTTTATGGTTGTGCTGAAACTCTAATGTACTTTCTTTGAGTATTATTTTGAAAAACAATAGAATGATCCATTGTATGACGTATTTCTCATCTCTTAATATTAATTGTCATATTACCTTTTTATATGGTTATCCTCAACATCACAAACAAAAAGAGATGGGAGACATTACTAAATATAAAAAGATTCTATTTTTTGGGCCTTGGGCCATTATTGGTGATTTTAATGAAATTTTGCACCTTCATGAAAAGATAGGTGGAACCATTGACAACTCTTCTAGAATGCAAAATTTTGTAGAATTTATTGACAATTGTCACTTGATGGAATTGGAATCTTTTGGATTTCCTTATACTTGGTTTAATAAGAGGAGAATCATCATCAATATTTCAAAAACTAGATAGAGTTCTCATTAATGATCAATGGATTATCTATTTTAGGGATGCAAGAGTTGAAAACTTTCCCATCATAGGTTTTGATCATGGACCTATGTATTGTTTTACACCTAGACAAAAAAATCTTAGAGATAAAAATCAAACCTTTTAGATGTAAGGAATTTTGGTTCCATATTCTGGGTTTTATTGATGTTGTCAAGGAATCTTGGAGTACAACCTTTATATCTAATGCCTTCCAATTAGTGAAAAAATCCAAATGTTTAGACAAAAGGTGAAAGCTTGGAATAAACGTGAAGTGAGAAATTTGGAGGAAAATGTAAAACACGTTGAAAAAGAAATTGATATGGTTCAAGGTATTTTCATGACAAATCCACACAATGTTTTCCTTCAGACGAAGAATATGTATTTATCACAAAAACTTAATCAAGTGACGAACTTAGAAGAGATTAAGTGGGTGCAAAAAGCAAGACAAGCTTGGACCCAATTTGGAGATAGGAATAATTGTTATTTCCAATCTTTAACACTTAATAGAAGAAGAAATGTAGAATTTGAAAAATTAGAGACTCGAAGGGAATTTGGTTTGATGATCAAAATGGAATTTCTACATTATTCATCAATGAATTCACTAAAAGATTTCACTTCAAAAAACTATAGGATAAATCTTGAAGGGTTTGACTGCTTTAGTCCTTGTATCACAAAATATGAAAATAAAGAACTAGTTAAAACAGTAAAAAAAGAAGAAATCCATACAGCTCTCTCACAAATCAATAGTCTCAAAGCACCTGAACTGGAAGGACTCCAAGATAAGTGTTTTAAAAAAATATTGGAAAATAGTTAGCAAATCAATTAGTAAGATGGTTAAAGCATTCTTTTATAATGGGCACTTGCTTAAAGAGATAAACAGGACTTTCATCACTCGGATTCCTAAATTAGATAAACAACCAATCATTTTAGACCAATTAGCCTTGATAATGTTTGTTATAAAATAATTGCTAAGATTTTAGCTAATAGACTTAAACATCTCTTAAATAAACATCACTTAAATAAAATTGTTTCCCCTTTACAAGAGGCGTTTGCTCTAAGCAGGCTTATTAATGATAATATCGTGTTAGCCCATGAAGTCTTGCATTCTTTGTAACACCCCGAAATATACCCTAGTTGTTTTCAACATGTTTAGGGTATTTTGTAAGCATAATTAAAAATTTTCGTAAATTTAATTCGAAAATATGAAGTTAGAAGCTTAGAAAATATTATACAATTAAAAGGACAAAATCGTGGGGTGAATTGTCAAAGGGTGATAAGAATTGGGTTAATATAATGAAGGCCAAAGTATAAATAATAAGACTTGTAGTAGTAATTAAGGAAGTTGGGCTTATAAAGCTAATTAATTCGACTTTTATTATAAATAGTTGTAGGAGACCAAAAATACATTAATTTGGTCTCCAAAAGGTATACGGGAAGGAGAGGAAAAAGGAAGGAGAAGAGAAAGAAGAAGAGGAAGGAGGAAGAGCAAGCAAGGTATAGGCATTAAATTAATCCTAGTCTTGACTTTGGTATGAATTTGTGTATGGATTATGGATTGCTAGGGTTTTTTCATTTTGGCCGTGGTGGTTCGCTTTTTCTAGGGTTTTTGTTGTTAAGCAAACAATTTAACTCTAGATTTAAAGGGAAGTTTGGTTGAAAAGCCTAGATGATAAGGAATGAATATGGAGATCTTACAATTCCAAGGTTTTGTAGAATTGGGTGAATTTTGGTATGAATCCTAGGATTCTTTTGCAAATTAAAGGTATTTGTGGAATTGTTGGGAGGGATTCCATGTTAGTTTTTGATGAAGGATGCATTAGGAGTGATCTATGGATGAAAGTGCATGAAAAAGGGGAGAAAATACCCATTAAGGCAATTTCGGGTGAGGTGTGCCCGGTACACTTTGAGCTTGCTCACCGGTACACTTTAGGATACAGTCTTTTGGCCCAAAGTGTCTTAGGTACATTAGGAATGTCTGGTACACCTGATCTCTTTCTATTCGACCGGTTTTGTATTATTTTGGCCATAACTTGCTCATTTCTTATCCGATTTGAGTGATTCAAGTGGCAATTAAAATAGACTTCAGGAAGACCAAACTATAATCAAATGATGCCTCCAAATTCTGACTCGATAGCCCAAAAATTCCTCAAATTAGGGCTATGTGCAACCCATTTCACCATCGAGTTGATCATAGAGTAGTCAGGTTGTTTGAGGACGTAACTTGAGTTCGGTGCTCGGGTGGGTGATTCAGTTGGAATGGGCCATAGCACCTTAGCTTTAAGTAGGTACAAAGAGATAGTGCCAAATGAAGTTAAGACCCCGGAAAAGGTAAGAGTATTTCAACTGTCCACTCCAGGTAAAATGGTAAAATGACCGAGTTGGCATGAAATGCCACCCAACTTTAGTTTGGATGATCGATTGGATCGATTCAATTCTGGGTAAAGAAATAGATTCATAGAAGAATAAGAATACATGAATAAGACGTGATTATACCGCATCTTACTTTACGGTATATGAAATCACGATCTATCGAGAACCATGTATAGCTAAGAATGCTTTATTATAAAATAGTAAATTACGAATTCATTATAATTATATAAATACCTAAGACCGGTTATTAAATGACCCGGCCTCTACGATGCGTGCTTGGCACATTAGTATGGTACTCTATTTGAGTTAGTGCGGCGGCACTATCTGATCGTGTTTCGACACATTAGTACGCCGATTGCTCACAGTTAGTCTTTGTGGCGCCTGCATTAGTGCTTTGGTACATTAATTGCCGGTACTCGATTAGTCGCGGCGGCACTCTCACGATCGTGCTTTGGCACATTAGTAACCGATTACTCACGATTAGTCGCGATGGCACTCTCGATCGTCTTGACACATTAGTACTTTGGTACTCGATTAGATGCGGCGGCACTCTGATCGTGCTTGGCACGTAGTGCCGGTACTCTACGATTAGTGCGACGGCACTCTGTCGGTCTTTGGCACTCCCAGCGGTATTCTGACGCCGTGTAAAGTATAGCCGGATACTCATTGTCTTGTGTCTTACTTATTTATTATCAACTAGTGCAGAGTATTCCCATAATTATATGATAATACTTTGAATAATGAATAAGAGGACATGAAGGTGTATCGTTATGATCTGTACCTACGGGTATTTCTGAATATGAGTAAGCTCTGTAACTCCTACAGGAGACCTGAATAAATATAAGTCATGTAATACAGTATAAATCCAGTAGTACCTATGGATACTTTCGTACAATGAACTTGTGTAGTACCTACGGGTACTTTTATATAAGAATAAGCATAGGTAATTGTAAAAATCCATGAGATGAATGCATGTAATTTTAAATTATCACGTTATTGTTATATGCTTATTATAGCGTACATGTGCATAGTATATATGTTTCCCACTAAAGCGTAAAGCCTTACGGGTTTTTAATCGGGTGTAGGTGCGGGAGAAGACGTCAGGGGCTTCCGCATTCTTGAGACCCGACCTACGGTAGAGGTTCATCAGTAGGTTAGCACTACGATCGTGGTAGCCAAATGTATAGTTTTTGAATATGTAATGGGACTCAGTACTGTATATGTGTGACACTGTAAACACCACTACGGTGGTAGTTTTATTTTGGACTTTTGTATATGATATGTTGATATATTATAAGACTTGGATATACCAATGTCTAATTATGCAAGGTAAAAAGAGTCGATTATGTTCGCGTCCAGGAACCGGTTCGGATCAGATTAATCGAATTCGGGCGGGGAATGAAGGCGTGACAAGACAGTATGAGCCTAGGTTTAGTCGTTTTAAAAGAGTTTAAGATTTATGATGCACTACGTGGGAATGTGTTGGCTGTCTGGATGTCTTTGTTCTGTTTATTGTCTAGAATGGATCCACCTCAGCAAGCTGTTGATGAAACAGCTGAAAGCGTCAATCCTTTGGATCTATCTGCCTTCGGTCAGGTCAGGAGTCAACGATAAATGAAAATGCACTTCAGCGAAGCATTGATAAAATCTCGAGGATATGGCAAAGTCTTAGATCGACCCCTTGCGAGCTCCAGTGATGCAATACGAAAGCATGGAGTGGAAGAATTCCATGGTACAAGTATGGAAGAATCCGATAAAGCCGAGTTTTGGCTTGAAAAACTTGAAAGGGTTTTAGATGAAACGAAATGTCCAGTGGACCAAAAGGTCACATGTGCGGTTTCATTGCTGCAAGGTGCAACTTATGATTGGTGGAAGCTGGTCTTGAGAAATCCACTACTTCCAAATCCAGTTACATGGGATTACTTCGTCACAGAGTTTAATACGAAGTATGTCACAGATGATTACAAGGAGTCAAAATGGAAGAAATTCTTGACTCTAAGACAAGGGAAAATGATAGTGGCTGAATAGGAGAAAGAATTTAGCCGCCTTAGTAAATATGCACCGGAATCCGTTCTTACGGAAAAATTCAGATGTGGACAATTCGAGGAAGGCTTACATGAATCTATTAAAAGATACCTCACAGCTATTACTTCGCTACAAGCTGTAAATTTTTATCAGTGGTACAATTTGCTATAAGATGAGAAGTACGAAATGAAAGTCGAAAGAAAGAAAGAAAAAGTTCTCAGAGGGGTTCCTCTTTGGGAAAAAGACTTAGAAAGTCACAAGTTGATTCGATAGAGTTCGGCTACAAGGGTAGGAGACAAGGACCTACCATGACACAAAGTTAAATTAGGGTATATCAATTGGACAAAGGAAAAACATGTATGCCCGCATTGCCGCCAAGAATCATTATGGGTTGTGTGGGCCGATGTTTGGGGTTGTTTCAGGTGTGGGAGTACAGAGCACGTGATAGCCAACTGTCCGCGAGGTTTGGGAAGTTCTAGAAACCCTCCAAGGAGGCAGGTGGGGAGGGTCAAATGCACCTCCACGGTTTCGGAGTAGGGACAGGGACGAAGTGGCTCCATGAGGTAGAGTAATGTACGGGAGCCGATCATCGATCCTGCTACTACGACACGAGCTTATGCGATGAGAGCTCGAAGATCCCGGACATACCGGGAGGTTATTGCGGTACATTCACTCTCTTTGATATTGGTTGTATGCTTTAATTGATCCGGACTCTACACATTCATATATATGCATGCGACGAATGGCGATAAACTACACAACGATGTTTGTTAGATTATGACACACTTGTTACAAGTCCCTCACGGGGCACAGTCATTAGAGTCAACCGTGTGTATAAGAATTGTCCCTTAATGGTTCATGATAAGGAATTCTTGGTTGATCTAATTACTTTGCCTTTTCATGAGTTTGACTTGATCTTGGGAATGGATTGGTTTATCGAACATGGGAGCCATAGTTAATTTGTGATAGAAAATAGTCTTGCTTAAATGTCCTGACCTGTCAGAAGTAACCATACAAGGTATCCGATCTAAATCAGTACCGAAAATTTTGTCAGCTATGAAAACCCGACGTTTTCTGAGAAAAGGTTGTGAATCCTTTTTGGCTTTGATTCTTGACTCCAAACGAGAGCAAGTAAATTTAGAAAATATTCCTGTGATTAGGGAGTTCCCTGATGTGTTTCCCGAAGAGTTACCGGGAGTACCACCTGAACGAGAAGTAGACCTCTCTATTGAAGTTGTACAGGGAACGACTCCTATTTCGAGGACACCTTACCGTATGGCTCCAACTGAACTGAAAGAGTTGAAAACTTCGGCTCACGAGGCCCTGACCAGATCAGGGTTTTATCCTACCCTGAGTGTCTCACCTTGGGGTCGCCTTAGGTTTATTTGTTAAGAAGAAAGATGGCATATTGGATGTGCATTGACTCTTAGGCAAATAAACAAAGTAGCAGTTAAGAATAAGTACCCGTTGCCAGATTAGAATTTATTTGATCAATTGAGAGGGCAAGTGTTTTCTCGAAGATAGACTTGCGATCAGGATGTATAACTCGGGTAAGGAGTTGATGTCCGAAAGCGGCTTTCGAGAACCCGTTATGGCCACTATGAGTTTTTGGTCATGTCATTTGGGTTGACTAATGCTCCGACTGCATTTATGGACTTGATGAATAGGGTTTTCCGACCCTATTTGGATCTATTTGTTGTGGTATTTATTGATGACATCCTGGTGTATTCTAAAGATGCACAGGAACATGAACACCATTTGAGGATAGTGTTACCAAACTTTGGGAGAAGAAATCAGTTGTTTGCAGAGTTAAGTAGAGCGATTTTGGCTTAAGGAAGTGTCATTCCTAGGCCATATTGTATCTGCAGAAGGTATTAGAGTGGACCCAGTAAAATCGAAGCAATTATGAATTGGAAACCTCCTCGGAATGTAACCGGGTGAGAAACTCTTGGGAAGCAGCGAGGTTGTATCGAGTTTGTACAAGGCTTTTCAGTTATAGCATCCTCACTTACAAGATTGCTCCGGAAAGGAGTGAAGTTTGAGTGGGATGATAAGTGCCAATCCAGTTTGGAAAGATTAAAAGAAATATTGGTTGAAACACCAGTGTTGATTCATTTTCGCCGGGTAAGTTACACGATTATCTGATTGATGCTTCGAGGATGAATTACGTTCCACTCATGGAATTTGCCTATAGCAATGATTATCAATCCGGTGGTATGGCCAGGTATGAAGCTCTGTATGGAAGACGATGTAGAACTCCTACGTGTTGGATAGAGATGAATGAGCATAAGATTATCGGTTCTGAATTAGTAAAAGACACGGAAGAAAAAGTTCAGATTATTCAGCAGAGATTAAAAGCTGCATGTGATAGACAAAGGTCTTATGCTAATTTGAAGAGAAAAGATAGAGTATGGGAATGCAGTATTTTTGAAAGTATCGGGTGGAAAAGACTCTTTGTTTTGGAAGGAAAGGGAAACTGAGTCCAAGATTCGTTGGCCCTTATGAAGTTTTAGAAAGAGTTGGATCAGTGGCGTATCGTTTGGCACTTCCTCCGGAGTTAGTCAAATTACATGATGTATTCCATGTGTCTATGCTTTGTAGATATCGTTCTTACCCATCGCACATATTACCAGTTCAAGATATACAAATCTGAAAGATTTCACCTTCGATGAAAGAAGCGAAGCTATTCTAGATCGTGAAATAAGGCGATTCTGAAACAAGCAAGTCCTATACGGTAAGGTGCTTTGGCAACATCACGGTATGGAAGAAGCAACGCCAGAGACCAGAATCGTGATGAGGGTCTGATTACCCTCGACTCTTGATTCAGGTAATTTCGAGGACGAAATTTATTTTAAGAGGGGGAGAATTGTAAACCCCGAAATATACCCTAGTTGTTTTCAACATGTTTAGGGTATTTTGTAAGCATAATTAAAAAATTTCGTAAATTTAATTCGAAAATATGGAAAGTTAGAAACCCGAAAATATTATACAATTAAAGGACAAAATCGTAAATTGTCAAAAGTATTAAAGACATAGGTTAATATAATGAAGGCAAGTATAAATAATAAGACCTTAATGTAATTAAGGGAAGTTGGAGGCTTATAAGCTAATTAATTAGCTTATTATAAATAGTTGTAGGAGACCCGAAAATGCATTAATTTGGTCTCGAGCAAAGAAAGATCACGAAGGAGAGGAAAAAGGAAGGAGAAGAAGAGAAAGAAGAAGAAGAGGAAGGAGGAAGAGCAAGCAAAGGTATGGAAACTGAATTTAAGTCTGGATGCTTGACTTTGGTATGAATTTGTGTATGGATTATGGATTGCTAGGGTTTCATTTGGCCATTAATTTGGTTCCTTTTTCTAGGGTTTTGTTAGGCAAACAATTTAACTCTAGATTTAAGGGAAGTTTGGTTGAAAAGCCCTAGTTGATAAGGAGTAGATATGGAATCCTTCACAATTCCAAGGTTTTGTAGAGCTGGGTGAATTTTGGTATGAATCCTAGGATTCTTTTGCAAATTAAAGGTATTTGTGGAGTTGTTGGGAGGGATTCCATGTTAGTTTTTGATGAAGGATGCATTAGAAGTGATCTATGGATGAAAGTGCATGAAAAATGGGAGAAAATACCCATTCTGGGCAATTTCGAGTGACGTGTACCGGTACACTTTGAGCTTGTACCGGTACACTTTCGGTTAGTCATTTTGGCCAAAGTGTCTTTAGTACACATTAGGGTGTACCGGTACACCTGATACCTTTTTCCTATTCTGACCAGTTTTCGTATTTTGGCCATAACTTGCTCATTTCTTATCCGATTTGAGTGATTCAAGTGGCCAATTAAAATAGACTTCAAGGAGAACCAAACATAATCAAATAGGTACCTCCAAATTCTGACTCTAGATAGCCCAAAAATTCACTCAAAGTAGGGCTATGTGCAAGCCCATTTCCTGCATCAGTTGATCATAGAGTAGTCCGAGTTGTTTCGGACGTAACTTGATTCGGTGCTTCAAATTGGGTGATTCCAGTTGGAATAAAGCCCTTAGCACCTTAGCTTTAAATGAGTACAAGAGATAGTGCCAAATATGAAAGTTAAGACCCGGAAAGTGAGTATTTCAACTGTCCCTCGAGTAAAATCATTAAAATGACCGAGTTGGCATGAAAATGCCATAACTTTAGTTTGGATGATGGAGTTGGATCGATTCCAATTCTGGGTAAAGTAGATTCATAGAATAAGAATACATGAATAAGGCGTGATTATACACGCATCTTGCTTTACCAGTATATGAAATACGATGTCAAGAACACATAATATGGCTAAAGATATTTTATTATAAAATAGTAAATTCACGGAATTCATATAATTATATAAATGCCTAAGACCGGAGTTATTAAATGACCACGGCCTCTACGATCGTGCTTCGGCACATTAGTACTTCGGTACTCTCTGATTAGTGCGACGGCACTCTCTGATCGTGCTTCGGCACATTAGTACTTCGGTACTCTCTGATTAGTGCGACGGCACTCTCTGATCGTGCTTCGGCACATTAGTACTTCGGTACTCTCTGATTAGTGCGACGGCACTCTCTGATCGTGCTTTGGCACATTAGTACTTCGGTACTCTCTGATTAGTGCGATGGCACTCTACGTCGTGCCCGGCACATTAGTACTGGTACTCACGATTAGTCACGACGGCACTCTCTGATCGTGCCCGACACATTAGTACTTGGTACTCGATTAGTCTTTGACGGCACTCTCTGTCGGTCTTTGGCACTCCTGCAGTGTTCGACACTTGATCTTGTAAAAGAATATCTTCGGATACTCATTGTGTTGTGTCTTACTCATTTATTATTACTGGTCTAGGTATTCCCATAATTATATGATAATAACCTGAATAATGAATAAGAGGACATGAAGGTGTATCGTTCTGATATGTAATACCTACGGGTATTTCTGAATATGAGTAAGCTCTGTAACTCCTACGGGAGACCTGAATAAATATAAGTCATGTAATAAAGTATAAATCCAGTAGTACCTATGGATACTTACGTACAATGAACTTGTGTAGTACCTACGGGTACTTTTATATAAGAATAAGCATAGGTAATTGTAAAAATCCATGAGATGAATGCATGTAATTTACGATATCGTAGATTGTTATATGCTTATTATTAGCGTGTACATGCATGTATATATGTTTCCCACTAAAGCGTAAAGCTTAGCACGGGTTTTCAATCGTGTAGGTGCGAGAAGGCGTCAGGAACTTGGCATTCTTCGGGGTCGACCTGCAGTGGGGTTCATCACTAGGTTCCGCGCACTCACATTCGATGGTGTAAATGTATAGTTTTTGAATATGTAATGGGACTCGATCGCGTATGTGTGACACGCAAACACCGCTACGATTAGTAGTTTTATTTTGGACTTTTGTATATGATATGTTGATATATTATAAGACTTGGATATACCAATGTCTAATTATGTAGGTAAAGAGTCCCAGTATATGTTCTCGCGTCCCGGAACCCGGTTCGGATCAGTTAATCGGGTCGTGCCGGGAATCGGGGCGTGACATTCTTTTAAAAAGAAAAAAATGGAAGATGGGAGACATGGCAGTTACACTCGATTTGGAAAAAAGGTTATGACAGGTTAGAATGATCAAAACTTTATATGTTTTTTTATCATTCCAGATTAAATCATGCATTCTTTTAAAAAGAAAAAAGGGAAGATGGGATACATGGCAGTTAAACTCAATTTGGAAAAAGCTTATGATTGGTTATTCTAGCAAAATTAACCTTTCATTCCAAATCGATTGGATGAGTTATGGAATGCATTTCCACTATTTCTTACTTGATAGGGTTCAAAAAATAAGGCTCATAAGCCCCCGCCTTGCCAGAAGCCTTGAAGAGGCCAGCCAATGAAACACTTGAGGCCCATCAGCTAAACCCCGAAAGGAGGCATACCCGTGGAGCATTTAGGCCTTTCCGCGCCAACATTCAAGTCTTTGGTGCCAGCCCAGAATAAGGGCCCAACCCGATTGGCCCAAAGACCGATTATGGAAGTCTCCCATAGGTACAGAAAATAGAATAGTCCTAATAATAATATATTATTCCTTGAGTCAGTGAATCTCGCAATAATAAAAGAAGAAACGATAATAAGACATCATCAAATCGGATCCCTCGAAGGATCCCCGATAGAGAAGGAAGATTATTCCAAATAAAAACGCTCTTTCTATATCCCTTACCAATCCGATAACAATAATAACAAAAATATCTCATCGATAGAATGGAAATCCTAATCACCATCGATTGGTTGAACATCTACTATAAATACGAAGCCACCCCATCGGTAGAAGGTACGCGATACTAAGCGATCTAAGCATTCTCTTTTTCTCTCGAGAGAAAGAAGCCGCTTAGAGCATCGGAGGCGACCACGGGGCGAAGCCCTCGCCGACCCGCTTCTTTCTTGTTTTGCGGAGGAGTGCCCACGTCGGGCACGAGACCCCGGCCGCTGCGGGCGAATTACGCCTCGGCTGGAAGCGATCCGAGCTGCATCCAGCCGCCCGGCAATCGGTCGGCCGCGGCCCCTGGCTCAGCCCGGTTCCGATTGAAAAGCATCATCGATTGGCGCCCGATGCGTAGGAGCGGCGGTTCCTTTACAAATATAAGCGATTTCTCGATTCTTGATGAAGTACGACTTCGGAACCAGTAGGAAGCGGCGCTAATGCGTCGAGATCTGGTCGGCGGTAAGCGCGATTAACCGACAACCGGCGTGGCCAGAAACAATGTAGGCGGTACGGATGGTGAGCACTCAGCCTTACGTCGGCGTCTGACGAAGAGTTAGAACAACTCACGGAACAAATCCGGCGACCACGGGAGGCGACGAGCTTCAGAGAGGCGCTGATATTCCCCCGAGAGAACTGACACAACATCGGTACTCCGGAATTTAGGCGAAGTAGAATTCAGCGGCGAAGCGCGGACCCGCATCCCAGCCCACGGAGAGGCAGCAAGCAACTCTTGGAAACCTTGCGTCGGGACGGAGGAATTGCGCCATCACCGACAAGGAAGCGGGGAGCAATCATGGGAGCGGTTGAGGAGCCTCCGGTAGGCTTTCGGTCGTGTGAAGGAAGTGGAGTAGCGAAGGGCGTGCTACGACACTATGGACACCTTGGTACAACAAAGGCTGAGTCGCCTACGGTCGAGGTACTCAAGCTTCCCTTCCGTGAGTTCGAATGCCACAGGTGGAAGCGTTCGACGGTGCTAGAGATCCGTCGATCGTCTCAACGCCTTACAAAAACCAAATGGTACGCATGGGTATCAAGATCAGTGCGATCTGAGCTTTCGCTATCCTTACTAAAAGGCCCGGCCTTGGCGTGGTTCAATAGACTGCAGTCATCCAATCTCCTCGTTTGAGGAGTTATCCGTGCGTTAAGTCTCCTTCATTGGGTGGAGACGTATGAAACCAAGTTATCATATGGCGACCGTGGCAAGGCTCGAGAAAGCTGGTCTTATGTCCAACGATTCAATCACCCAGGGAGTCTCTAAAGGGTGAGATATGCAGGCCCGAGAGATTAGTGATCCGCTGCGTTCATTGCCGGCTTAGAGTTGATCAGAAGATTTAATGTTTTCCATCTCAAAATCCCCGAACAAGCATGGCGGGGTGCTCATGGCCAGAGAAATATATTAGGTGAAAGCCCTCATATCCGAAGAGGCTCTTCATCACAAAGAAAGAGCGACGGAGACAAGCAGCGAGAATGAAGCCCGAGAATGACGACCAAGAAGGATCTCCGAAGAAAAATGGAGAGCGATCTCAGCGTGGAAACCTCGAGAGATGCGTCTAGGTCCGCCGCATCCAGAAAGAGCGGCGGCGTTATTCGCCTCGGCGTTTCACCCCCTTAGCGGCCTCGGTGTCACGGGTTACGCACGAGTGCGAAGCGAGCCGGTTCTGGGTGGCTGCTTTCGAATGAAGTCGGACCTGCCCGACGAGACAACTCAGTATTGCGAGTTCCATAGGGACTGGACACGCCTGGGACGGCCCGCATCACGGCTTAGGAAATAGAGTACTTGATACGACGCGGATACCTCCAACGCTTTATATCCCTTGAAAATCAGGTCTAGAATCAAGCTCACTTAACCGGGTTCGCCCGTGACCACCACCTCGGTGAAGCGGCTGACTCGGCACCGACAATCCTGGGGTGAAATCCGGGTAATCTCGGGAGGATTCGCGGGGAGGAGAATCCATTTCGGCTTCGGAAGGCCCATCACAGCGGCGTGGGTCGGCCGGAGATATAAGCGAAATTGGCAGTGTCTAAACTCTGCGGCGGCTCGGCACATCCATCCGCGTTCGACTCGAGATCTAGAGGGATGCCAACACCTCGTAGCGGCCGCGGTAGTTGGCGGTTGTGGCCAGCAAGCGGAGTTCATCAGGTGCTGTCGACAACGGGAGTTAGGCGATATCATCTTAGCGTCTGACCTTTGATAAAATGGGCATCGGAAGGAAGAACTAGAACCGTGATACTCCTCTATGGGGGTTCTCGGGGAAAGAATCATTACCTCTAGGCTTGATACAATTGGTACTCACATTGGGAGATTCCCCATGCCAGCGGCGACTCACAGTGAGATTCCTCATCATAGACGCCCCACCACTTTTAAATGCAGCATAACATGTTGTGTGGACCTTCTCTCAATGCGATAAAAGTCATCCTTCATATCACATGATGATCAAATTCCCTACCATAAGCGGGGTAGGAATGGTTGAGGGACCGAGTGAGTGGCTAGAGATGCTACTCGACATCCATGAAACAAAAAGCGATTAAATGACATATACTTGGAGCGAGCTCGGTATGGTGGCGGGGTACTCACTCAACCTGAGCCCTCAGAAGAACTGGAACCGGTATTGTTGGATGACGACCCTGAACATCTCGCCTATATCGGCTCTAAGCTAGCGGAAGACCTCAAAAACCTCCTTATCCATTTTTTAAGACAAAACAGAGACGTCTTATGGAAGCGGCGAGATATGGGAGGGGTGATCACGGTAATCACCCGTAGGTTGAGTCGACCACGTCCTTTAAGCGATCAAACAAAGAAGGAGGAACTTAGCGCGAGGAAAGGCGAAAAGCGTCAGCGAAGAAGTCAACAAACTCCTACATGCGGGAGGCGATCGGGGAAGTAGAATACGCAGATAGCTGCGATATCGTACTCGTCAAAAGGCAAGCGGCAAATGGCGACGCTCACGCCGACTACGACATCAACTAAGCATGCCCAAAGGACAGTTTCCCTCTGCCGCGAATCGACCTCATCGTAAATGCCACCGCGGGCCATGAACTCCTCAGTTTTATGGATGCCTTCTCCGGCTACAACCAAATCAGTATGGACCCAGGTGACCAAGAAAAGACGTCATTCGTCACAGCGCAGGGAACCTATTGCTATCGTGTGATGTCGTTCGGGCTCAAAAACGCGAGAGCTACATATCAGAGGTTGGTGAATCGGATGTTTGAGAACCCCGAGTTAGAGCTAGCTATGGAAGTGTACATAGATGACATCTTTGAGTAAAGATCCACCTCGGATAGACTCCACATAGCCCGTATGAGCGTTCTGGATCTGAAACTCTGACATGGCTGAATCAGACTAAGTGTGCCTTTAGAGTATCGGTAGGAAATTTCACAGGTTTCATAATCAACCGCCGAGGAATTGAAGCAAATCTAGACAAGATAAAGGTTATACTCGACATGCCTTCGTAGTGGTATAGGGAAGTTATTTTTGTGGAAGGATGCGCCTTAGCCCGATTCGTATCGAGTAGTGATAAATGCTAGCCTTTCTTCCAGGTTCTGAAGAAGGCTTTTCAATGGGATGCGAAGTGCGAGGAAGAATTTTCAGCCTTGAAAACATATTTAAGCTCCCCACCACAATTATAGTAAAGTCTGATGAAGGGCTCCTCACCTATGCACAGCCGTATCGGACTTCTCAACCCAGGTGCTATCTCGTCGGAGAGCGAAGAGCGATGCGGCCTCGGTTTTACTATTGGCCGAGCTTTGGGAGGGCGGAGGAGAGATACCCGAGGATGGAGGAAACTAATTTTGGCCTTGTGCTTGCCGGCTCGGAAACTGCGCACTTCCCGGGCTCACACCGTGAAGTCAGTGAATGCGGAGTAGGCTGAGTGTTACATAAACCGGAAGTCTTCGGAAGGCGATGGAAGTGGGCCGTAGGTAGTGAGTTCGACATCGGATACAAACCAAAACCGCGATAAAAGGGGCGGAGTCATGGCCAGGCTTCATCATGGAGTTCACCACAGCGGGACACCTTCGGGGCAGCTCGAGCAGCGAATGACCTCCCATTCCCCGGAAACTCTGTAGATGGAGCCTCAGCATATGAGGAAGCGGGAGGCGAGTCTAATCTTGACCTCTCGGAAGGAATAGACATAGAGTACACTTTCGGATTTGGATTTCAAGCCTCGACAAGAGGCCCAGTATGAAGGCCGAATCATAGCGGGCCTCGGCCTCACTCATTCCTTTGGGAAGTTGACCGAGTTAGAAGTGCAACAATGACTCAGTGGTAGTAAGACAAATAGAAGACACTTTCTGAAGCTAAAAAGTGAAAGGATGATCTATATCTCCAAAAGGTACGAGGAGTTATTAAAAAAAATTCGTACGGGTTGGTCGAACATGTCCCGAGGCAGAGGAACTCCCAGAGGCTAGACGCCTTGGCGAAGCTAGCGCTTGACCTTGCGGGGAAGACCTCGTGGTCGACTTCACTGTCGAATGCACAGCGAGGAAGCCCTCGTCGATCTGCGATGTGGAGGTTGCCTAGGTTGGGTCCAAGCCGAGTTGGATGGACCCCATTTTGGGGCTTATATAATGACGGGACGTCTACGGCGACCGAAGGAAGCGACTAAAATAAGGGCAGTGCGCGGGTTCACTAATCATAAGGGAAGCTGTATAAAGCGAGGTTTCTACCGTCCTCGAGTGTATCGTGGGGAAAAAACATTGAATCGTGCTAAGGGAAGTTCACGAGGGTATATCACGGAAATCACGTCAGACTCGAGCCTTGGCGAGAAAGGTCTTGAGTAAGGATACTGCGGCCTACAATATAAAGATGCAAGCGCGACCTGGTCGAAATACAAGATCTGCCGAGGGCACGCCCGAAGTCAGCGCCTCCCATGAGGCCTTGACGTCGATCACAAGCCGCTAGCCTTCAATGATGGGGTTTTTGGACATCTCTTGGGACCTACGCCCCCCTTAGGAAGGGCAGCGATGTAAGTTCATCATCGTCGCGATGAACTACTTCACCAAATGTCTTTGGTAGAGCCTTTAGCCCGCAATCACATAACAAAGATCGCAATTCGTGTGGCGAGCTATCATATGCAGGTTTGGTATCCCAAGAGCCCTGGTGTCGGACAACGGAAAACAATTCGGCAAATGCCAAATTCGAGATTGCAATGCCAGGAGCTCGGAATTCAAATTACTGCTCGTCTCGACACATCCATGATCTAGCGGTCAGGTAGAAGTCACCATCAGAACCCTTAAGGCCGCTTTGAAGACCAAACTGGAAGATCTCAAAGGAAAGTGGGTAGAATATCTCCCCGAGGTGCTATGGGCTTACAGGACAACACAGTCAGCCACCCGAGCCGATTCGCTAGCCGGCCGCAATTTTGTAGCCTGATCGAGAGATCGGACTAAAGTCCACGGGGATCGAGGAGTTAGCGACGGTGGAGCACAATGGCGAGGCTCTCCGTCTAAATTGGATCTTTTGGATAAACAGCGACAATTTCTAAGACGTACGAGAAGAATACCAAAGAAGACAACAAGATTTTCTAGCCAAAGAGTAAAACCCGGGAGCTACATGTCGGGTGATTTGGTCTTAAAAACTCTTTGCCGTAAGGAAGGAATCTGACCCATGGAAAGTGGGCCCCGGTGGGAAAGGCCCACATCATATCTCTCGAGTCATCGGACCGGGCAATTGGGCTCCAAACAAGGAGGAAAATTTTACGGCATGCACGGAATCACGGAGCATCTTAAGCGTTTTTATCGGTAGACCTTGGTTTGTAATCTTAAATGGAGATTTGTCGATTTCGGTTAACGATTCGACCATTTCTTAGTTATTAATTTAAGACGTCACAAGCGAACCGGACATATAATGCTTTCAGAAAAATTACATGCAATAGAATGAAAGCTCATGGAGCATAAAGAAATTTTTCTCTTTATTCCAATCGGTGCATTTCTTCTGTCAGTAGTGTCATCGATTATCTTGGAAGCACTTAGTCTGAAGCCGTTCCCTCAAAAAAAAAAACTTCAGGAAGAAAAAAGGAAAAATGAAAAAAGGCCAGAAAGGTGGAAAAGAGGAGAAGAAGAAGAAAGGGATGGAAGGTTTGTGCGAGTGGAAAGCGGTGTGGAAGAAGAGGAAAAACAAGAAAAAGGGATGGAAGGAGTTTATGCAGAAGAAACAAAAAAGGGGAGAATGAGATGTGGAAGAAAAGATGAAAAAGAAGGAGAAGGAGAAGGAGAAAGGAGAAAAGAAGATAAGGAAGAATAGAAAATGGAGAAGGCGACGCAAGAAATGCACCCAAGCCTCTCGGGCATCTCTGTACAGGGCAAGGGAATAACATGACTCTACTTAAAGGGAAACTAGGGAAAAACACAACTCACGAGAGCGCCAGTCAATAACTAAGCCGGAATCTTCGGTGGATCGACAAAGACAACCAGACCCGGCCTTCATCTTCGCGGGTTTTGGATCACGCGACGAGAATATTCAAAAGTATAAACTCCATAGCAATGAAATGAGTCATTTATAAGAAGCGAGCATTGAGTCACGCGGAAACGTTCCAAATTCTCCGCCATCCCGGCGTTAAAGTTGCACCTTTCCAAGAAAATCGAGTCGAATGGCGCGCCGCGGCGGATCACTTTGATGAGTGCGTCTACTCTGCGCAGTCACGCTACGAGAGTCGGTCGGCTCGGGCTACATCGCCACTTTCGGCCACGGTGCGGGCGGTGGCTCACTTTGGCGAGTTCGTCTACTGCCGCGGAGTCCGCGCCCCACGAGGGAGTCGGATCAGCTCGGAGCACATCGCCGCTCGGCCACGGCGCCCGAGCCCGGCCAGCTCGCTTTGAGTTCGTCACCTGCCTGCGCGGTCACGCTGCACGAGTCGGATCGGCCTCGGCACACGCCGTACTTTCGACCCACGGCGCCCGGAGCCAATGACTCACTTTGTGAGTTCGTCTACGCGCAGTCCGCATGCACGAGTCGGATCAACGGGCTGTCACCCTTTCGGCCCACGGCACCGGGCCGGCGTCCGCTGGCGGGATTCGTCTACTCACCTGAGTCCGCAGCCCCACGAGAGTCGGTCCCATTTCAGTATATAAGCAGCTCGGCCCAACGCCCGGGCCAAATCTTACTTTGCTGGGTTCGTCTACTCTACCGCAGATCACGCTACGAGAGTCGGATCGGCTGCATTACATCGCCACTCGGCGCGGCGCTCGAGCCCGACTCGCTGAGTTTGTCTACTGCGCGCAGTCCGCCATTACTAAGGAGTGGTCATTTCGAGCTACACTCCGCCTCGGCCCTGGCGCCCGAGCCAATGACTCACTTTGGCCAGTTCGTCTACTCTGCCACGAGTCACGCTACGAGAGTGGTCGGCTCGGGCTACATCGCCACTTCGGCCCGTAAGCGCCGGAGCCTGGCTCACTTTTAGCGGGATTCGTCTACTCTGCACACAGTCACCTTGCACGAGAAGTGAGATAAACTCGGGCTCACGTCGCCACTTTCGGCCACGGCGCGAGCCAGCTCCACTTTAGCCAGTTCGTCACACTGCCGTCGCTTCTTGAGTCAGATGCTTTCGGGTTATATCGCCACTTTCGACCCTGGCCTTGGGCCCGGCGACTCACTTTGGCGAGTTGACTACTCTGCACAAGTCACGCTACGAGGAGTCATATGTTTCGAGGCTACATCGCCACTGGCCCGCATTTCGGAGCCCGCTCACTTTGTGAGTTCGTCTATTACGCCGCAGTCACGCTACGAGGAGTCAAATCATTTCGGGCTACATCGTCACTCGGCGCGGCGCCGGGCCATTTCAGCTGGCGAGATTCGTCTACTCTTGCCGCAGGTCACGCTACGAGAGTCATGTCGGCTCGAGTACACATACGCCACTCGGCTCTGACGCACAGGCCCGATGTCGCGCTACGAAGTCGAGTTCAACTCAGTAGTCGGTAGTCTGACCAGTATTTCGCGTGGCGAGCTCTCGACGCTATTCTACGGAGCCGTACGACTGTCAGTTTGACTCAGCCAAGTGATGTTGTGAATGACGGCTCACTTTGGCGCAGGCACCGATCATTCTACGAGGCCCGAGGCGACCACAAGGTCGATTCGACTCGAGACAAATCAGCGTCTGACCCGGCCGGCTTCGCATTGACGAGCTGGCCCAGCATGCCACCGACCATGCGGCTAAGTCGGTTGGCTGGCGAAGTCGGCCAGCGGTTGCCCGATGCTTCGCATTGGCCAGGCTCAACCATCCCTACCGCGGGCCATGCGGCTGAAGTCGGTTCAACTCGAGCGAATCGATGCGAAGATAGCGGCTCGCATTGGCGAGCTCGAGCCATCATCCTACCGCGGCCATGCGGCCCTAAGAGTTAGTTCAACTCGGGCGAATCGGTAGCCAGACCCGGCTGACTCGCGTGGCGAGCTCGACCGTCCTACGAGCCATGCTTAGCCTGAAGTCGAGTTCAACAGAAGCGAATCGGCCGGCGGAGCTGACTCGCATTGATGAGCTCAATCATTCTACATAGGCCACTCCTGACCTAGAAATCGGTTGACTCAAGCAAGTCGATGTGAGACAATGACTCACTTTGTGAGCTCAGTCATTCTACATAGGCCATGCGGCCACAGGAGTCCCGGTTCAACTCGGGCAAATCGGCGTCACGGCTCGACGGCTCGGGCTTCGCGTGCGAGCTCAACTATTCTACCGCGGACCATGCGGCCTAGGAATCAGTTCAGCTCGAGCCGTCGGTACGTCTGACCAGGCTCGATGGCGTGACGTTCGATATTTATTCTCTGCGAAGCCATGCGAGTTTAGGAGTCCATTTCGACAAAGCCCGAATCGGTCGGCAAGACGACTCGGTGATGAGCTCAAAGCGCTCACCTAGGCCATGTATCCCAAAGGTCCGTTGACTCATTTACTTAGGCGCCCGAGCCAAAAACTCGATTGGACTAGTTTGAGCAGCCCGACACCTCGACTCGACCCGACTCGGTAGTCGCGGTGAAGTCGATTCAAATTAAGAAGAGTGTCAAGAAGAGCACACAAGTAAGTGAGAATGAGTGCAAAAATGTGTATTCATCGAGAATGAGGCTACATATGTTTGGGGCTGAGCCCAGCCAACAAAAGAAAAAAAAAAGAGCATAAGCCCAGGCATCGGGGCGGGCGAGGCGTGCACGGAGATTAGGCACGAGGAAGGAGAGATGCGACGGTGAAGAAGGGAGTGGGCCTCGAGCGGGGGTGCAGGCTCTCGATATAATCGGCGAAGAAGGACCTTCAGCCTCCTGCCGTCAGCTGGGAAGGTCAAAGTTAAAGTTCGATGGAATGGCGTGTGACCTTCTTACGAAGGCCAGAGCCGCGAGAAACCCATTGATTGAAACTCGACTCTCGGTCTTCCAATAACCCGTCCAGGCACAAAGTTATTTCTTGATGGAGATCCCACATGACAGCGACACTCCTCATTGACGTTCCGCATTTGTTTGCCTCGTTAGCCTCGCGAGCCTCGTCAGCGGCGTCGTCTTATCAAGAAGATCGTCTTTGATCGCACATGACTCTTCCTTAGACTCGAAGCTCGCATGGGGCGTGAAGCTCGTCCTAACCATCCCCGAAGTTCATCGCGGGTGATTTGCCAACCCGTCCCTAGCCTGCATCAAGTCGTTTGCCTGACCCTCAAATCACTCGGCGTCTAGCTCGCCTTGATACCCTCGAGCTATTAGGGCCCTCGTCTTCCCTACCTCGGCCCGAGCACGGTAGAAGTGGTATGTTTTGGTCAGACTTGAGCTTCACGGCTTCCTCGGTCATCACGTTGCACCAGGCCTCGCCAGTTCAGCCCCCGTTCGGATGAGGGAAGCCACTCTTGCCTTATAAGCCGGCGCTTTGGCACGACCTTCGTTTATTTTGGCGCTACGGCCCCGAGCCTGTAAATGGTAGCCACCTGCATCCCGGCCTTAGAATCGACATCAGCCTTGACTCGAAACTCATCTCAAAATGGAGTCAAATATGACAAGGTACGGGAACTTACGGAGCGACCCCACACAGAGATAGGGCGAAGCCTCGTCAACGGGCAAGCAGCCGACCTCTCAAGATCCCGAGAATCCTTAAGAATGAGACGAAATTTGCGCACACGCAGGATTCGGCATTGTAAAGTAAAGAATCCGTCTCCGCTGATTTGGGGTTCGGATCTTTCCTCCTCGCCTCTTCAGCCGCCGAGAAGGTGACTTAGCTTCTTCGTTTGAAGGCGGGTTCCATCTGATAATGGGAAAGTGATCGCCAGCAGCATCCACGGCCCCACCCAGAGGACCCTTTGCCTCTGCCGGCGGACCCGAGGAATGGGACCCGCGAACTGAAACTATAGGAGCCATAGCCGTCTTTGGGTTATGGATATGAGAGGACCGGGGAGAGATGAAAGATGCCCCTGACTTCGGAACTTTGGCCAAGAGCCGGCACATCTTTCTCAGCGACGAGAATCAGGGTTTTTCGTTTCCCGCTCCGGGGCTTTCGAGACACCATCTCAAGCGGACGACGGTTCCCCTAGTGGGTTTTGGCATCGGAGGGCCGTGGGAGGAACTTTCATGGTGGAAGGAGGTAGAGGCCTGGGCAATGACGAGTAGACCTCGAACTTCGAAGGGCGGGGAGAACGTCAGACTTAATCAACTCTGCGTGGGACGAGAAGGACTCGATAGCGCCCAGCTATGGCATTATCTTCGGCGGGATCAATTCGAGGCACGGGGAAGCGCTAATAGGCCAGTGCGAGGAATCGGAGATACTTGACCACATACAAGTTATAACGAAAACAAAGCGAACCTCACGAAGATTCTCGGGGTGGGTCAGAATACCGGGCGCCGGGGTGTCGTCCTTGTCGAGAGGGTCATACTCCCAATTACGACCGCTAACGAAGAAGTAGCGTCCCTTCCTGACCTAATGGGGAGGAGGGAAGATCGGGAAATCACCCGGAGGCGCTCGAACGCCTAGAAAAATAAAGAAAGCCCTGGATGTCTCCTTCGGGCTAAAAGGTAAGAAGCGAGCTATCTTTGGGGACAGAGGCCCTCTGTCCCTAAAGAAAACCAGTAGGCTAACCAAAATACCTCAACCGTTGGGCGCGAGTTGAGAAGGACACACATTGAAATGTTGCAAAACCCCTTTTATGAAGGGATGCAGAGGGAAGTGAAGGCCGTTATCGAAGGCCACTTCGAAGAAGCACACCATCTTAGGCACGGGAGACCACCATGGGGGTGGTCAAAATGTCGGGGGGACCACACCGAGCGTAAAGGGAGGTTGGTAGCGTCTGCGAAGATATTACGAAATATGAAGGACCGACCTTATAGGTCGAAGTTAAAGCATCTTTGAGCGAGCGGATCTTAGATATTCGACCCCCGAAGGTATTTAATCAGTTCACTTTCTCCTTACCCTTGTCGAGGAAGAGGAGGCACCTGCGGGGCATCCCGAGTTCGGCTTCGGCGAAGGTCGGAGACACCATGGTCGTCGGAACCGACCCAATGGCGAGAAGAGTCACCATCGATATGCGAGAGAAGAAGGCGACCGGACCCATGATGAAGTAAATAATGAAAATAAAATTATTAGCCCTGACCACTAACGCTCAGTCGTATCGCGAAGGGCCAGGAAGACAAAGGCGCGGTGGACCCGGAAATCTGACCAGGAAAAGACTATCCCAGAAAGTGACGAGAGAAAAGACTACGCACAAAAGGTTCGAGACAGGAAGGTAAGAGAAGGAAGTCCGAACTCGCTAAAGGCAAAAATGACCTTGAATGATGGCACGACGAGAGGATGTCTGCTTGAAAGAAACAAAGGAAGCCCAGAAGAAAGTGGGAGAAATGAGTGCGAAAACCGAAGAGTCATCATTATCATAAGACAAATAGCGTGACTTGAGCCCTAACTAATGTAACCAGAGCGGGACACGTGGGAGTTGCACCCGAAGCGAGACCGCGTTACAGCCCTTGCCCGCGTCACGTCATTACACACAAAATTTGAGGGCAACTAATAGAGTTCGAAAAATAAGGCTCATAAGCCCACTTGTCAGGCCCAAGAAAGAGGTCAGCCCAACAAAACACTGAGGCCCATCCGCTAAACCCCAAAGGAGAGACATACCCATTTGAGCATTTAGGCCTTTCTGCGCCAACATTCAAGCCTTTTGTGCCAGCCCATAATAAGGGCCCAACCCTATTGGCCCAAAGACCGATTATGGGAAGTCTCCATGGGAATCTGAGAAAAATAGAATAGTCCACTAATAATATATTATTCTAGCAAGTCCATCCAAATCTCACCAATAAGGAAGAAAGGCGATAATAAGACATCATCATCGGATCCATGAAGGATCCCCGATAAGGAAGGAAGATTATTCGAATAAATTGCTCTTTCTATATCCCTTACCGTCAAATACGATAATAACAAAAATATCCCGTCAGTAGAGATGAATCCTAATCACCATCAAGCGGTTGAACATCTACTATAAATACAAAGCCACCCCATCGATGAAGATGCGCGATACTAAGCGATCTAAGCATTCTCTTTTTCTCTCGAGAAAGAAAGCGACTTAGGCATCAGATGACCCGCGGGCGAAGCCCTACGCCGACCAACTTCTTTCTTGTTTTTGCGAGAGGTGCCACATCCGGGCACGCAAACCAGCACTGCATCGATCCTACCTCGGCCCTGGAAGCGATCCGAAGCTGCATCCCGGCCCACGACAATCGGTCGGCCAATGACCCTACGCTCGGCCCGGTCAGATTGAAAAAAGCATCATCATTACTCATTGTTAATACATGGAAGTTCATAAGGGAAAATTCAGTCATCAAGAGGTATTAGGCAAGGAGATCCTCTATCTCCTTATATTTTTATCATTTGTGTTGAGTTTTTTGGTAGAGAATTAGTTAAACAATCAAAGAATCCCATAAATCACCTAGGAATACAAACTCATCAAAATGGCCTTAGAATTCTGTTTCTTATGTTGTTGATGATTGTATTATTTTTTCCAAAGCTTCACAAAAAGCTTGCTCCATGATTAATGATATATTACATAAATTTTGTGGTATGTCTGGTCAACTTGTGAATTTTTGTAAGCCCTCAGTTCAATTTTCAAATAATATTCAAGGGGCTATAAAGAGAAGACTAGGGGAAGCACTAAATATCCTTATTTCCAATGGCATTAGCAAGAATCTAGGTTGTCCTTTAATTCAAGGTAGAGTTAAAAGAAGCACATTCTCAGAAGTGATTATTAAGTCCCAAAAAAAGTTAGCTTTTGGAAAGCTCGTTTCCTTTCTATAGTTGGCAAAATAACTTTAAAAAAAATTACTTTGGCAAGTTCTCCTCATGTGATGAATTGCTTTAAACTTACAAAAATAAATAATGAAGATTTAGATAGAATTAATCAAAATTTCTTATGGCTTCCAAATATGAGGGCCAATAAAACCAAAGTGTTTCCTCTAGCAACTTGGGATGATGTTTGTTGACTCAAGTCCGAAGGAGGCCTTGGAATTTGAAAGAATGATGATACGAACAAAGCTGCAAAAGCTAAACCAGGTTGGAGAATTCTCACGGATAATGGTAACATTTGGGTAAGGATAAATATGTCAAAAACAACAAATTTTTAGAATTCATTCTATTGTATGGAGAGAAATTTTAAACCATAGAAAATATATTGGAGTTGGATAAAAATGGTGTGTATGAGATGGATCAAAGGTTTTTTTTTGGATAGATTATTGGGTTTATATGGAACCCCTTATGTCTTTTGTGGATGACAGTAATCTACAATACATAAATTTGAATGCTAAAATGTTTGAATTTATAAATTATGATACCAAGGAATTGAATATTCAATCAATTTCAATAATCCTTCCTTCGAATGTGCTAGCATATATTAGAGCAATTACTATACCTTATAGTCCTATAGAGTATTGTGAGGTTTCTCTCAAGATGGGAAATTCTCTCTTTAAGTCAACAACTTGGGCAATGAGAAAACTTTTAATGCACCACATACATAAAATTTTTAACTGGATATGGAAATTAAACTTGCTATCGAAATAGAGGTCTTTCATTGGTTGGTTCTTAGAGAAGCTGTCCCCACTTGTAAGTTTCTAATTGCTAGAAAGGTAAAAATTACAAACACCTCAATGCAATCTAAAGTAGTGAAAATATTGGTCATATATTTAAATCATGCCATTTTGTTCAATGAATTTGGGATCATATTAAGTATAATTGTCCTATTCCTCTATTTTTTGAAGGTGACTTCCTTTCTTGGCTTGATTTGGTTTATAAAAATTACAAATTCAATTGCAAACTCTTCAAATACCTTATGAAAAAAATTGTCATTATCCTTTGTAATATTTGAACACAAAAATGAGGTTGTGTTTAGGAAATTAAAACCCAACCCCTTTCTCATTATGGAGAAGGCTATCGTAACTTTCCAAAATATTCATGAATTGATGAATGAATCTTACTGTAATAATGAAGGACGCAATGTCTCTCGTCGAGTTAAAAAATAGATTTGATAGATTTCTCTTATTAATGGAAGATTCAAATTAAATTTTGATGGTTCAAGGATTAACAATATAAGTGTTTAAGGATGGGTTATTAGGGATTCCAATGGGACTATTAAGATGTCAAGAAACAAACATTTAGGAATGCTTCGATAATTATTGCAGAATGTGTGGTTTTGAGAGAGATGGTGTTATAGCTACAAAAAATAATGGCTTTCTAAACTTGGAAATTTAAGGGGACTCCAAAGAAATCATAGATTGTTATAATAAAAATTGTAGTTTACCTAGTTAAATTATTCTTCTAATGAAAGATATTTGGAAACTTTCTCGGGACCTAAATATAGATAATTGTTGTCATATTTATAGGAAAGCGAATAGAATAGCAGATTGTTTAGCTAAGAAAGATATTTACAATATTGATTCTAATATTTAGTGATCAGAATTTACAAGAGATATTAGAAAATTTGCCTTCAAAGATTATTATGAATCATTGTTTAACCAATTGTGTCTCGTGGTCTTCTTTCACAAAAAAAAAGAAAGGGGTAATAAATAATTTGAATTATTTAATGAAACTTCCAATTTGTAAGGAATTTGAAATTTAAGAAACTCTAAACTTTTTTGTGTTTATGATTGTGTACGAATTATGAATGTAATGAGAATTTAAACTAATAATTGTGTTAATACTAAAACACATTTTCATATATAAACATTATTTATAATTTTATTATAATATTAATATTCAAGTTTTTCTAATTATTTAATTTATTTATAATTAATAAACCCCAATTTCATTTTTGATGAGATTTAAATTTAATTTAATTTAATTAATATTATATAATTAAATTTACAATGTTTTTAAAGCAATCTATGGTGAAGCACTTTGTATATATATCGTCGATGATATGTTGTCGATATATAGTAAATAAATCCAGATGGGAGCGCACGCATGTGGGGGAAAGAAAATCGCCAAAAAATCGATGATATATCATCGATTTCACCGATATATTGGTGATATATGGTCGATTTTTGTACAAAATTGATCTCCACCTTTGAAAAGGAATTGAGGAAAGAAAGAAAAAAAATGACAAGATGGGAGAGAAAACATAAAAAGAAGAGATGAAAGAAAAAAAAAAAGAAAGGAGCAGTCCATGGCAAAGAAAATGAGAAGAAGATAGGAGAGGAGAGCAATGCACGACGCAGTACATGAAGCAAATCCTTAAGCATTTTGGGATTTTTAGGCCCCGTTTAATTCACGAAAATTTTATTTAATAAAATTCGAATATGAAAATTTTGATGTATTCTAATCTTTAGTTTCGTTTCGGAAAATACGTTTAAATCTTGGAATTTGGTTGAAAATACGTTTTCATTTTGACCTCATTTGATTAATTTGGTTGAATTTAATTCGAAAACAAGGAAAACGACTTTTACTGTTTTAAGTTAAATATAAAATAATGAAATAATGAATTCGATTTTTTTGTTTTGAAATTTGTTTCGTCTTGTTCTCGTAACTAAACGTTTTACTGTTTCCGAAAAGTTTAAATAAACGAAAATTCTACCTCTTAAACAGGGCCTTAGGGTTTAAGAAAAGTCAACGGTGAAAATGTATTAATGAAATATGGACAGCTTGGATCTAATCTTCAGAAAGGAGGACCATGGGCTGATAAAAAAAAAATAAAAAATAAAAAGGCTGAAAGGACCCAAAAAAATTAGGTTATTTATTTTTTATAATGTCAATTTATCCATTTGTGTGTTTTACATGTAAAACAAATTGAGAAAGCCATAATTTTTTTAATATTATAAAATTTTGGAATTCTTACTTTAATTTAACATATAGAAATATTATAATAAAAAAGCTATTATTAAAACCTTATTTGCACTAAAATTTTTATTTTAATTTTATATGATGTTTATTGATATGATTTAACTTAATAAGATTACTTTAACCAAAATCTATTATATTTAGCAAGAAAACAAAGAACTAAAAATAGAGAGCATGATGTAAAACAAAAAAGAAAGACTATTGCAATATAATATCCATATGAATTATTATAAATATTATCTTTAACAACGTATTTTTATTTATTTATGTCATTTTTACATTTTTTTCAAAATATTTTCATTAATTTTAAAGTATTTTTATTAATTTTCCCTTTACCGATATCTATGTAAAAATATTCACTGATATTTCTGATATATACATAAAATTCAAGTAACGATATACCTATGTTTACGGATAATTTGATCCTTAGATTTTTGAAAGGACTTGGAGCAAATCCTGTCTTGAGAAGCAAGATTCCAAGGCAATAAATTGTTAAAAGAGGATCAAATGTTATCTGCTGAAAAGATGATCATAATAAGTCGGGGGAGATCCAAAATACAAGAAACCTTCAAGTTCTTGAGGAACCCACATGCCAGGAAGAGTTGAAAAAGCCAACCTATGCCCTTATTAGCTAGAAATTGAGAAATAAACATAATTTTCAAGCTCAAAGAGGACCTGGAAAAGTGCCGTTCTCCCTCTGTTCATTCCATTTTGCAACCTGCAGCCATCGAACCATAGATTCAAGACACGGAAAATCTCCCATCACTGGCAATGGAAGAATTTTGGTAGAAATAAACGGAGAAAGTAACTTTATCATGCTCAAAACATACTAAATGGTAGCCATAAAATAATTGAAGAAATGGAGAGAAGAACAACCTTGATCCCAAAAATCAAGTTTTTATAGATCAAATGTTCTATTGGAGCGACCCACATCCGTTAGTAACATTATGGTTTTTCTCTTTCATCCTTTTTGTTACAGATGATGTAGTATGAAACTCAAGTCTATGGCAGTTCTTCATGATAGTATCCGGTGCCTCAGCTGTCAAGGATGTAATCATTTTTTGCAACCTCAAATTTAAGTGTTTTTCCTACTCCTGGTTTACAATTTCAAGGGTGTATGGTGCTCTTCTACTCCATAGGAAAAACTTTTTCTTGTATGCTATAGTTTTGAGGAATAAAAATAATGAAACCTATAAAAGGGATAAGAACAGTTGATATATTTAGAAAAATAAAAACATGTTACAAAAACTTTGCTATGTTACATTTTGGAGGTCTTCGATATGCTTTTCACTATCATAAAGATAAATATTATGTTGCTTCTCATAAGGCTGTTCCTCAATTTTTATTTTTATTTTTTATTTTGATAGATAAAGGCAGAATATATTAACAAAAAGCCACAAAGTAGGCAGTATACAAAGCAGCCCAAAAAAGAAGGCTGAGCACACAAAGAAAAGAGACATTCCAGTGCTTATATTCAAAGCTGTTCCACCAATATTCAAAGAAAGCGACATTCCAGTGTTTACTTTGTGGGAAAGAGATGTAAAGTAATGTTCTTTAGTGGGAGCAACAAATGTTCATTTGCAATATATATATAGACTCATTTGCAATAAGTGACGGAGATTCTTTTTGCTTGGCATGGTTCCTTTGTGGGAAAGAGGCTTGGATGGCAGCCCCATGTGCATATTTTGAACAATTTGGCGCGAAAGGAACAGATTTGATTTCGACAATGTAGATATTTCTGTTAATATGATGAAGTCTATTTTTCTTTGTAATCTTTGGCCTTGGGCAAACCTGTATATTGTTGACAGCCCTATTTGATTGATTTTTGACTTGGTTGGGCTGTAAATGAGGTTGTTGGGTTTGGTTGAAGGTTGGTAGGTTTTTTGTTGCCCCTTTTTTTTTCCTATTTCCCCTTGAGGGTCCTTTTTTTAAATATCCGGTATACTCTATGTTGTCCCCGGGTTCTTTTTGATGGTTTAATATATACTTGATTTTATATTATATATATCTCCTCATATATACCTTATATATATATGTAAGCTAAATGCAAATAAATAGGAAAAAAAGCATCCTCATATTTTGTAGGAAGAAGAGAAACATTTCATAATTTTAGAGTTCGAAGCATCTTTGAAGTAGTTATTTTTATTGCAAAGAAAAATATTACCTCATTGTCCGTAAGCTGTTCTACCACATTTATAAAACATATTTAGAGATGGCATGAGGCACACTTTCAGAGTAATCCAAACTAGCTCAGTCCAATACTAGGATGAACTCTAAACAGACGGAGTTAAGCTTGCAAAAAAATAGCAGAACCTAATTACCATTCAGTCCAAAGTATGGTAATAACCCAACTTAACCAGGAGCACATTAAATAATGTGCATGTCTACAAAATCTTTAATCTTCACAATAATGACAAATCTCCCATCACATATTCATTAAACAAAACACCTGCTTACATCTTCCCTTGTCTATTTAGGTCTTCCTATCGGAATAGCCATTCTTATGCATTTTTGCAGTCTCCAGAACCAGATTTCCTCTGCACCCATGGGCTCCTCAAAGTCACACCAGGCACTCATGCTTTTCTAAGCTTTCACATTTCTTGTTTGGCATTTCAATTTGTCAACAATCTTCAGCTTTGATTTGGTTTTGAAGATCCAGACTGGGTTTGTTTGAGCTCCGTTTTTTATTTTGGTACATGACATTAGTTAAATTTAGTTTGTGCAAGGTTTGTTTTTGGGATCAGATTATTTGCAGATTTCCAATTGAAGATAGTTTCAGAGATTGAACTTTTTTTAGATGAAGTTCAGATTTTCACTAGATTTCGGAGTCCCCTTATATTTTTCTTTTTTAAAAAAAAAAATTCCCTCTTATTAATACTCTTTTGTTTTGTTTTTAAGGGTGGATTCATTAGATTCACAATCCGCTAAGGGGATGGGACTCAAAATCCTGCCCCACTTTAAATTCAAGCTAGAATTGAGATGATTGATTCCTCTGCTGGACTGAGATTGGTTAGAGATGCACCCTCTCTCAACCGCTCAACAACGACAGACACTATTCATCCCACCATGTTCTATTCCTTAACACCTGTATAAGCAAATTTTGTCACTGGCACCGTGTAAATTTGTTTCACAAGTCGCCACATAATGAAAGTCAAAGAACGCACCAAACAACATAACCAAAATATCCTGTGAAAGAATCAACGAGAATTCAACAGCTGCATGTATTGACCAAATCTAAGCATAGAGAATATTAACTTATTACTAAATCTAAAACCAACAAGTCATCAATCTTACTCTTCCTGAACATGTTGGGAGAAGGTAAATTGTATGTTTACCATTTGTTATGGTCCAAGAGATGCCTACAGAATTTCAACTTTATGTACATTACACTAAGAGACTCATCATACCCATATTGAACACAAAAGTGTATGCCATTGTTATCTAATTCAAATCAGGCACAATACAAGCATCATGTGATAAACACCAGCAGAGCATGAAACTCTGGAGAATACCCTAAAGAAGAAAGGAACTTTCAGTCCTCAATTTCATTCTGCAGATAAGCTCTTACCCCAAGTTTGAAAACATGGGAATCTTATGCATAATCATAGATTAAGGTAATAAGCACAAAGAAAAATTAAATATTAAGAATGATAGTATTCAAATTATATATCACAAAAATGAAACAAGAAATAGCACTTTTATCTAGACCATGTCTATCCAGGACAGCAACAAAACATGCATCCAACTATGCTAACAAAAGATGGTTAACTAAAAGCAGACCAATAATGGTATATATATCATACTACTCACCCATTCACCTGGACAGATAGACCGATAGTATTTGGCAAATTTTTCACATTCGCCAGAATCTTCCCCCTTTGCTGCCAAGCACCTGAGACAAACATTGAAGCTCAAATAATACCTTACGGTGATACATAAACTAATTGACAGCTTCATTGGAACCTCAAACTATTGTCCTAAAAACAATCAGGATTCATAACCGGAGGAATTTGATTGCCATAGTATTAAAAGCAATACCGATGAAACTCGATGTAGCGGGTGAAACAGTGTCTGGTCTGATTTGTGGCAGGAAATCGGAAATCAGCTGGTGCTGTTTTGAGTTGAATCTGACATACAAAATAGGAATCAAAGTATAAAGTGAAAGCTGAGATGATAACACCAAAGTTGAGACAAGGTTGTCATAGAATACATAAATGGATGTCCACTGACACAATGGGATTGTTTGTAGAAAGACACTTAGCAAGTTTGTGTAATTTAAAAGGGTCTTGCACATACTTCCTAGAAAGGGACTTTCTAATGAATTGAATGAATACATACATACATACATATATATATATATATATATATATATATATATATATATATATATATATACTCCCACACTGAGTTTCAGTCTCAAGCAGTAACCACTCACATGAACATAGATCATAAAAGAAAACTAGCATTTATCAGGTAATGGTCACAGGCAAGAAACATTCTCGAAGGCACTTCTAACTTTTCTAAAAATTAAATAAAGAAACTTTTCTAAAATGACATAGATAAAAACACAAAATCAACATTTTTTTTTAAATCTTACTGAGTTATTTTAGATTCAGAGCTGGAACAAAACCAAGTTACATAATCATAGATCACTGAAAACATTAGGCATAGAAGCTCTAGCAGCAGAATCCAGTTGCAAGAGGACTTCAAGAACAACCTCTTTCCTAAAGATTCTAGACGAGAAGTAGGGGTATGACCGTTTTCATTTGGTTCTTTTTCAAAGTTAAGGAAAGAGTGAGTCTAAAATGGAACAAGGGTTACTGAGAATGCAGAATCAAGGAGTATTGCAAACATTTCCCATAGCATATTGCCAAAGTCAAGAGACAAGAGACCTAGCATTAACGGATGACATTCGTTTATCTTAGGAATACAGACTTGAGGGGCTTGGAGGCTCCATTTTTAGAGAAATGAGTGTTCACTGCCTTGTCTTGTTTGAACAGGACAAAGCTTCTTTGGCCATATGGTTTAGAAGTGATGTAGAACAATATGGAGAAAAGATGCAAGGGACAAAGGAAAGTAGAAGAGTGAAATTCTAAAAAAAATATGAACATTATTAATGAAAAAAAAAAAAGTTTGCTGTTGTTAACATTATAACTAGGCATACATACATGTATACATACATACATATGAATATATATATATATATATATAGGAAATTATTTTTTTTTAAATTAACTAATAAAACTTTACTGATAGCCAATAATGAACCCTAAAATAAGTAATTAATAACAAAATAATCTAAAATAAAAAAATCTAACACTTCCAATATTTACACCTAACATTCATGTGCAATTTAAATCTTTATATCCATCATTTCCCCCTGGTTAAAAAGAACTCATCTCTGGTGAGTTGTGTAGATAATGCCCTAGAAGATGAGGATCACAGTGACAAAACTCCATGTCGAAAATCCCAATATGATCAGTATTAAGACAATCTCTCCATCAAACAAGAAAGCATTGACTACCACTAATGGGAAAAGCAACATGCCAATCCACCAAGACATCAACACTCACATCAGTTGGCACCGATGATACACATCAGGAACAAGCATAGATCAATAGATTTATGCGCAGAACAGAAGGCGGCAATACTCCAGGCTCGAATATGCCTCAGTAAGAATTAAAAATTTTCATATTAAAAATTAGACTTATGTGATGGAAAATCATGCTATTATGCACTACATTCAAGCCCTTAAAAAATAAGAATTGAATCCAATGAGCAGTAACGCGGTTTCTTTATGGAATTTTAGGGTAATGCTCAGAGTACAAAAGCAATCAGAACATAATCACCATCATTGAACTCTCTATTCCTACAACAAGTGCCACGAGGCATCAGTAGCAAGTTTATAGTCAACATTACTCAAAACAATTTTTTTGTTGAATTTAAGCATGTTAGTCACAAATATGGTCAGCAAAGGCCTTCGTAGAATCATAAGGACAGTAATCAATAGGCAAAGGAACAAGATCAATGGATTGGCACAGTGAAAAACCAAAAACAACCTCAAAAAGACTTTTACCTGTGAACCAGTGAACTGAGTTATATCCAAAAACTCAGAGTGGATAAGACAACATACCAATCAATGGGTCTCTCACCAACCAAGCACCTAAGCTATGATTAATAACTTCTGTAACCACCTATTTGAGGATGGACAGAAGAGGAATACTTCAAAGTGGTTCCAAACTGTCTTCCATATATAACCAACAAACTTGATCTCTAGCAGTCATGAGTAAACCAGGACAAAATCCATGCTGAGATCATACCAATGTGTGTGTGGAACAAGTAATGGAATGTACAATTATGTCTCTTGATCCTTAGTCTTACCCAAATGATAGCCATGACATTGGGAAACAATCGTAGCAACATCCTTTTCCAATGAAAGCCAACAAAACCTAACTTCAAGCAGAGCTACAATCTTTTTCCCTATTATAAATGTCCAATTAAACCTCCCATCTGTAATTCCCAAACTAGAAACTTCCTAAATGAAGCACAAGAAATGCACAATCTAAATTCCCTTGAAAAGATAATCATCTTGAATGGGAAAGATGACATGATTTCTATTAGAACCAGCTAAGAGATTAGTTAAAATCGTACAAAATTTGGGGCAGTGGGATGGTTGTCCTTGATTCACTCATATCGTACCACTTTACTGCTGATAAAGTGAAGGATTGCAGCAACACAGCTAAGGGCAAAGGCAACATTATTTTATACCCCCCAAAAAAAGGTTTGCAAACAAAAGTGTAGTCATGGAGGAATTCAATCCATGAAACATGTCTTTCACTCAACTTACACTAAAAATCAAGCTATCTAAAAGTTTGATGGTCAAGGTAAAGTATGAACTCCTTTCACAGTAGATGGTACTGCCAACAAAGAAGAGATTGCACCAAAGAATAAAACTCCTTATCATAGGAAGAATTCCACTGTTTTTCCTTGTTGGTTTCTCGTTAAGGTAGTGTACAAGATAACTATCTTCACTAGAGACACCATCTATACCCACTTTAGAAGGATGAGCATCATAAGCTACCCCCAAAAGCTTAGAAAGAAAAATGCATCGCAAACCTGAAACCTCCATTATTTTTTGATTAATTTCTAGTATAGATTTATGGGCTGTAAAGATAAAATGAAAAAATCGGTTTTTTCTCATTCATGGAGTCAATAATTGGAGAAATGGTGGTACCAAAACCCTAAACAAATTTACTATAAAGAGAAGTTAAACCATGAAAAAACTTGAGTCAAAATTTTGGGTCCAAGCTAATCTCTTATGGGTTATGGCCTTTACCTTGTCAAGTTTAATAGATAGAAGTCTCTTGAACAATCACAATAAAACGCACTAAAAAATTTAAAAAAAAAATTGTAAGTTGCAAGAAACAAGACTACTTGAAATTAGCATGCAGCTTCTGAGTCCTTGGGATATATATATACTCGCTTGAACAACAATAAAACCCACTAAAAAATTTTAAAAAAAAAAAAAATTGTAAGTTGCAAGAAACAAGACTTTTTTTTTTATAAATAAAGGAAAACTTTTATTAAAGAAAGGAAATCCTAAAATAGGCATCCCAAAGTATACAAGGCGTATACAAAAACAAGAAACAAGACTCTCAGTACTTGGGACATATATAGTAAAAGAAAGTATATTAGAAAAGGCAAGAAATATTCCCTTCTTGGATTTTTTTTTTTTTTTTTTTTTTTTGATAAGTACATTCCCTCCTTTGATTAACTATAGATCTAGGATATCATCAAATAGATAGCAAGGAATATTCTCAGGTATAGCATGTGAAACATGTGTCATAACTCTCATGGAACTACTACAAGCGTTAGACATTCCAAAAGGCACTACTAAACACTCAGCTAATTTATTCTAACTCTCAAAAAGTGTTTTCCACTCATCTCTAAGTGTAATAGTAATTAGATCATACCCATTATGTAATTCATCTTCACAAACCATTGAGAACTAACTACCTCATCTAAAACATCTTCGAGGTAAGGGATAGAAAACCTACACTTAATTTAATCATTATTTTTTTGATGGTTCTATTATTCATATTATTCAAGGCCCATCCTTTTTAAGTTTCAGAAAAACAGGCACAACAAAATGAGTAAGGCTGTGACGAAAAAGCCCTTAGCTAAGAGATCCTTAATTGAATGGCTTAACTCAGCTATATCCACAAGGTTCATCTTGTGACGAGGAAGATTTAGTAATTAAGGTCCTAGACTAAGGTGGCGTTTGTTTTTTTTACTTATTGTTGAATAGAACTTTTATTCTGAATAATGCTTAATAGGATTAAGTATTTAGTTGTTTGTTTTTTGTAAAAAAAAAATCAATTTTTTAATTTTTTTTTCTAATTTTTGAGACAATAAATTTTTAAATAAAAAATTTAAAAATACAAATGATTTTATTTAATTAGTATGAAATGGATCATGAGAGTTTCAATTGAATCATATAGTATATAATTTTCTCATATTTGAATATTTAGTTTTTTTCTTAATAGAAAAAAACATTAAGAAAAGCCAAAATACCAAATATTTTGGCTTTTTCTATTCAACCAAAATTTTCCGAAATTCTCCAAAATTCACCAATAAGTCACGAAAAAGTCAAAAAACAAACAAGCTGAATGTTGAAAGCAAATTTGATTTCAGCAAAAAGCCAAAAACAAATGCCACCTAAGTTTATAGCATGCTGAAAGTCTTTCATGTGTGAGAATTCTTCTTTTCTTCTTAATTTACTTGTCAGACACCTTTATTCTTGAAATTTCTAATCTTATATTGAAATTTATATAATTTCATCACTTTTTAAATTGAATGTTTCTTTTAAATGTTAAGAATCTTAAAGTTTTTTATCAATTCAATTCGATTTTGAATCATATTTTATAAAACTAACGTGTAACCAAGGTAACATTTCACTTCACTAGGCCCATGCCTTGTATTGCACCTAAGTTTCAAGAGATTTTTGCAGCTAGTTGCGCCTTACCTCTTCTAAGACATGGGTAGATATTCATATATTATTTCTCCCTCATGATGCTTTCTAGAGTCTTCCATTAAATAGCCCAATTCCTGATAAGCCGAGAAGACTTAATTAGTTTTTTTTTTTTTTATAGTTTTGAATAATTATTTTAATGTCCTGTTTATTAGGTTTGTTAGTTATCCTTTTAATTTGACTAATTTTCAAATATTATATCGTCATTAACTTAGTGTCCTATTTTTTAGGTTGGTTGATATGTTAGTGGCTTATTTGTTAAGTGGCCTATTTTTTAGGTTGGTGATTTAATAGTTGTTAATTTACTTTGTATTTAAATCCTTTTGAAGTTAATAGAAAGGAAGAAAAAAAAAGAATTCAAAGTTTTGTTGTTAGTTCCCACCCGGAGAGAGCATTTTCATATTTTCTTATTTTCAAGCTCTGACTGGGACCTAACATTGGTATCAGAGCAAGATTGTAATGGCAACAATCAAAGAGCGCATTTAAAATTTGGAAGCCAAGTTCATGGAACTCCAATACCGATTCCACATAGTGGAGGTGGGAGTAGCCAATAAGCTCACAAAGATCGAGGAAACAATCACCAAGCTTTCTAAAGCTTTCTAAACCTTTCTAAAGCTCACAAAGCCAATAAGCTCTCTTTTAAATGTCATAGTCGAAGTGTAGAGAAAGAAAATCAGAATAATTTTGAAGGCGGGTTACCACTGTTCAATTCTCAGTTAGCAAAATTGGAATTTTTTAGATTTTGTGGGGTGATCCAAAGGTTTGGTCCACTAAAGTGCTGCAATTTTTCGACTATCAAGTCACCCCACATTCTCAAAAAGTCCCCTTTAACTTCTTTTCCCGTGGAAGGTGAAGCCAATGAGTGGTGGCAATGGTTGAAGCATGCATATAAAGAAGATAACAAAGATGACAAAGAGAAGTTCTTTATTTGAACCTTGAGGACAAGGTTCCAGTTATAGTGGGGGTATTGATAAGTCGAGAAGACTTAATTAGTATTTTTGTATAGTTTTGAATAATTATTTTAATGTCCTGTTTATTAGGTTTGTTAGTTATCCTTTTAATTTGAATAATTTTCAAATATTATATCGTCATTAACTTAGTGTCCTATTTTTTAGGTTAGTTGATATGTTAGTGGCTTATATGTCAAGTGGCCTATTCTTTAGGTTGGTGATTTAGGAGTTGTTAATTTATTTTGTATTTAAATCCTTTTGAAGTTAATAGAAAGGAAGAAAAAAAAAGAATTCAAAGTTTTATGGTTAGTTCTCACCCGGAGAGAGCATTTTCATATTTTTTTTATTTTCAAGTTCTGACTAGGACCTAACAATTCCACAATAAGTTAGGTCATAATACATTTCATATTCATCAGAACATCAGTAACACCTCCATTATCATAAGTTCATTTTCATTCTGTAGTTTCTATTGGTCAGTCTTCAAGGAAAAAAGATTGATTAAATAAATTATTCTCAAAAATTAAATTTTGGAGGCCCAAAGCCCTTGAGGCCTAGCTCAAGTGGTAAAGGGTTGGGTTGGGGTTAGAGGAAGTTCTAGGTTCGAATCCAATGGTATATATATTTTTTAATCAATAAGAGGAAAAAAAAAAATATATATATATATATATATATATATATATACCTATTAAAAAATGGGAGGCCTGAAATATGATGCCCAAAAACAATGCCTTTTGAGGCCTCGCTCAAGTGGTAAAATGATGGAGAGAGCTTTCAGGAGGTTTCTAGTTCAAGTTGGGACAAAGATTTACCTATCAACAAACAATATTCATAAACTGAAAAGCTATATTGATTCAAATATTAAAATATAAAAACAGCAATAAAAAGCATTTTAAAAAATATTTATCTGTAGGTTTTTTTTATTTCGACTTTCAATATCATGGAGGCACCAAGTAGTAGGAAATATAACAAAATTGTAAATTTGGAACGCATGAAATATGACACCCGAAAACAATGCCCTTGAGCCCTGGCCCAAGTGGTAAAGTGATGGAGAGGGTTTTTAAGAGGTTCCAGGTTCAAGTCAGGACAAAGATTTACCTATCAACAGAAAAATAACAGTACTACCCAAAAACAATATGCATAATCTGAAAAGCTACATTGATTCAAAAATTAAAAATTAAATAAAATAAAATAAAAATAGCAACAGAACATATAAATGAGTTAGCAATCGACCAAATTTTTTAATCATAAAATACCCAGAATTTCATATATATATTTAACCCATAAGGGCAGAGTTCAGAACGGAGATAATTCAGGAAATGAAATTCCACGGCTTACCTAGGGTACCGTTTGATAAGGAGAGTGATAAACATCAGAAGATTTATAATTTTAGCTACATTCAGGTTTCGGTTGTTCAGATCCTAATGAAACTAGGAACAAATAATAATAAAAAATAAAAATCTAAGTTACGTTGTCAATTTTTTTTCCCGTCTCAAGATTTTCGCACGTACCAAACAAAATGAATCAGATCAAAAAACAAACTGAATAGGAAGAGGAGGTTTATTACCTCAGCCATGACGGATCCGATCGAAAACAACCTGAAAGCTTTCGAAGAGACAGATGAATGCCAGAAAACGTGAAGGAATTTGACACTGCGTCTATATATGAACAGCTTCTCTCAGGTTCTTCCGTTTACTAATCACAATATGCCACGTGGCTGGATGAGGACCCACCGCGTTTTGACTGGAATAATGAGATTTTTTAAGCTTTTCTTAATACATTAAAAAGTCATAATATTTTCTCCTAATAATTAAAAAAATTATGATTTGATTAAGAGACCAGGAAATATGAATTTCCTACATCTAACCTTTTATTAATTTTTAATCGTAAAAAATAAAAAGTATTTTACTATTTTTATCTTTAATGACTCATTTTCCAAAAAAAATATAAAAATGTTATATTTGAAAATTTTGGATTATTTAATATATTTTAACTAAATATTTCGTTACAAAAACACTCTAATCTTTTTTTAAAATAATAATAACATTTCCCCACACATCCATATACATTTCATTCATTTTACCATTTTTGGAAAAATTCCAACTTTCATACAACAAATTAAAAAATTTAGGTTTTTAATCCTGTGTGAAAAAAAAAAAGTTATTATTCCTACATACACTAAAATGATATTAATAAAAGTTCCATAATTACTCTCTCTTTCATTTTTGACACGACGAAATATTAAAAAGTATCATAATTTTAATTAAAAAAATCAAATAATTAGAATCCCCGTCATCACCTTCCTTTTAACATCTTTTTCCTTCGTTTTTTTAATCATTTAACACTTGCCTCGACGACTGTTTTGATTTAAATTAAAAATATATTGATGCCACCAAAGCTTTTCTTATAAGAAAAACCCTTTTTAATAATGTTTAATGTTTTATCTTTTGAAGATAATATATTAAATAATTATTTATAAGTCATTCAATGAGATATGACAATGGTGTTTTGTGAAATGTTTTAAAAACACTTTTAAGTATTACAGAAAAGTTTGTAAATATGAGAAATATTGAAAGGAGTTTTTTAAATCAATACAATTTTTTTAAATATTCCAATAATACCTTACATTCCTCTTAAAAATCTAATTATATTTTCTTAAGTTATCTAATTATTTTTCTTTCATATTACATTCAATCCTTTTAAAAATCTAATTATATTTTCTTAAGTTATCTAATTATGTTTCCTTCATACTACATTCAATCCTTTTAAAAATCTAATTATATTTTCTTAAAATATCTAATTATTTTTTTCTCCAACATTGCTTTTCTTTTCTCACTCTCCTCTTCCTCAAATCAAAAATTTCATTCAACAAGTTTCTCAATATTTTTAATTAAAATTTTTTATAATCATATTAATAATTATTTTAGGTTTTTATTAATACAAATGTTTATATATATTTATTCAATAGTTTAATTCAAATTTATATATGTTTATTCATTAATTCAATTGTATAATGTTTTAAAATTTTATAATGTAAAATAGTTATTTTAGGTTTTAATAATATAAATTTTATATGTATTTATATATTTTTGTAATAAATTTTTTTTATTTATTATAATATCCTATTTTTATAATTAAAATATTAAGTTTTTAATTTTGAGTATTTAATGACATGACTTCTTTCTTGACATATTATAAAAATATATAAATCGATTTTATACACATGCAGCATATTTTGCAGAGATTCTATAAAAATATTTATGATAAAAGTGCCACTAAGGAAAACATTTTGACTAAAAGCGTTGTTACAAAAAGCAATATAAAACTGGCCCTTAATGAGGGTCTCAAGTTTAAGTCTAAAAATACAATAGTATTTTGTGATAGAGTTTTCCTTCCGGCTCTTAGGAGGATTAGTATGATATAATATGCCTTAATAATAATCTACCGAATCTATTTTGATTTGAGATCATGGATGAAATCCCCACAAAACTTCTTTTAAATTCCAGTTTTGCCTTAAAAAAAGTAGTTCTCTTTTATTACTTTCACGAGTAAAAAAACAATTATTGTTTTCTTTTTTTGCTGAGAAGCACGTATTTCAATTAAAAATATAATATTTTATTTTCCTCTATTTCTATATAATCTATAGATTGTGGTGTGGTGTAAAAATTCAAATGTCTTTCTATTATTATTATTTAAAAAATTTAAAAATAATGCATATTTGTCATAATCCGGTAATTAAAACATATATTAGATATAGCTTTTAAATTCTTTTATTTTTTTTATTTTATCAAGGGGAAGGGGGAAATGCAAAAGCACAATTAAGAGTAGGACTAGTAAACAGATCAATTCAACTCATTTCGAGTGAGCCCATTCGAGCCATGGGTTAAAACGGGCTATGCTAATTGGTTCATTTCTATTCGAGTTAGCTTTCGATCAACCCAGCCCATGCGGGTTATAGGTCAAAACAGGTAAAAATTGGTAAAAATCTTTAAAATGCTAAAAAAAATTAATTTTACAAATTCATTTTTCTTCAAATAAAAATAAATAATATATAATAATAATTAATATGTAAAATAATTGAGTTTAAACAATAAAATAATTGTAAACAAACTTAAATAAATAAATAGTGTTAGAGCACTGTTATAACCAAAGTATCAAACTAATTAGCTAAATAGTACTAAAACAATAAAGTAACAACTTAATAACATATATGAAAAAACAACTTCAAAGAATAAATAGTGCTAAAATAATAAAGTACAACTTAACAACATATCTTAAAAAAAACAACTTCAAAGTATAAAATTAAATCTTATATACCTCTAATCTTCATTTTTATCTTCTTACTCGTTATATCCAATAATAACATGTGATTCTACATTATAAATATTCTCAACTACCAGGCTTATCATCATCTATTAATTAAATTTTAACGTTAATAAATTATAAATTTCATTTATTTCGATTAAAAATATTTTTTTCAAAAATGCATTTCAACTGTATAATAATGAAATATTCTATTTATTTTGAAAATCTATTTTTCTAGAAGATATAATCATATTAGGTTTTTATAATTATTTTAAAAATAACAATATTTTGTGATTTGCACTAGTTTAAGTAATAAAATTATTTAAAATATATTGATAATTTAGTTATTATATTTAATTTAATTTATAAACTAGTACAACTTCATTTTTATAAAAAAAAAAAACATCTATGATTGAATAAAATTTAAAGGATAAATAAAAAAAATGAAATTGTATATATTTAAAATATGATTATTCATACAAGATTTTTTAAATATTAAATTATCATATAAGTTATATTTAAAAGATACATTTAAAAATTGAAAATAAAATAGTTAAAACAACATAGTTTAATATATTAATCATATATTATAATTATTATTAATTTTAAAATCCCTATGCTACAAAAGCAATAGCAAAAATATCGAATTTTCTATTGTTCCTGCTCTAAAGTTCGTCATCTGAAGACATATTTTTAACACATTTTTCCACTTTTTGAAAAAATTTCTCATACACCCACAATTGTGGATGGTATAGAAAACCCATATGATGAGCATATGCCCACTACTGTGGATGATATGGAAAGCTCTCATGATAACAAAGAAAAAAGGTTCACTTTGAGATGATTTTTATACTTAATTCAAAATGAACCATCATCTTATTTTGAAGCGATTTCTTCCTCTGATGCATTACTTTGGAAATAAGCCATTAAAATTGAGTTTGACTTTATTTCAAAGAATCAAACATGGGAGTTAGTCAATTTACCTTCAGGAGCAAAACCTATTGGTTACAAGTGATTTTCAAAAGAAAATATTTGCTAGGTGGTTCTATTGAAAAATACAAAGCTAGGTTAGTAACCAAGGGTTTTTCACAAAAATGTAAAATATTAATTATTTTGAGGTTATTTGTTCTTTACTAGGATTTTTTCCATTCGATTTTGATTGTTTTAGCTTCATTCATAGACTTTTATCCATCAAATTGTATGTTAAAACAACTTTTTTAATGTAGATTAGATGATAATATATGTTATATCCTCATGTCAGATTAAACATGGGGAAGAAAATAAAGTTTGTAAATTGAACAAGTTTTTATATGGTTTGAAACAAGCACTTAAACAGTGGCATGAGAAATTTGATAATGTATTGTTGGGAAACGAATTTTTATCTGTTGAAGTGAATAAATGTGTATATACAAAGTGTACATGAAAAGAATGTATAATCATTGCAATGTATGTAGATGGTATGTTGATTTTTGGCACTAGCTTGAGTGTGATACATAGTACCAAGAGATTTCTAGCTTCATAGTTTGACATGAAAGATATGGTGAAGCTAAGGTAATTTTGGGTGTGAAGATCATTAAAGACGTGGTTGATGTGATAACGCTATCACAAGAACATTATGTTGAGAAATACTCAAGAGGTTTGACATTTTGATGTCAAACCCGGTGAGTACCCTTATGATGCTAACACCCATTTAATGAAAATCGAGGTGATCCTAATGGATTGGTTGAGTATGCACTGACAGTCGGATTCGATGCATTGATAACTTTTCTAGACTCGACATAGCATGTAGTGTGTAAATTAAGTAGATATACACATAATCCCAATAATGATCATAGAAGTGCATTAGCTAGATTAATAAATACTTAAGGTACCATGAACTATGGTATCCAGTATAAGGGATTTCCCGCCAGGTCGAAGGACGTTGATGCTAACTGGATCTCTGATTCATATGAGATAAAATCGAAAAGTGGTTATGTCTTTACTTTGGGAGGTGGTGGTGTTGCTTGGAAATCATCTAACCCTCATCGCTACTTCTACCATGGAGTCGTAATATAGTTCTTAATCAGAGGGTAAAGAAGTTCCTATCGTGAATTTTCGAATGCAAATGACACCTTCTGATCACGCAATATGGATTGCCAAGCAGCAATATCAATCGCAAAGAATACAACATTCAATGGGAAAAACAGACATATTCGTCTAAGACATGAGGTTGTGAAACAGTTGTTGAAAGATGAAATTATTTCCATTGACTATGTAAAGTCAGAAGTGAATTTGGCCGATCCTCTAACTAAACCTTTGGGAAGAAAATTAATTTTGGAAACATAGAGTGGAATAGGACTTAAGCCAATTAGAGATTAGCACGATGGGAAACCCAACTCAGGATTTGAAATCCCATGAAGAAGGTTCATATGCAGAATAATAAGCTCACTTGTTAATCCCGCAAGACGAACAAAATGTCCCTTTCTATGATGTGGTTATGGTGCTAAAATGCATAATTTGAGAGGATGAGTAATACTCTTAATGATTTCATATCCCTCATGGGTGGTACATATAAATGTAGTGTGTACTTGATGAAATCACCTATGTAAGTGTGGAGTGAGGCCGCTCCCATGAAGTGGTATGGCAAAATTTATAGAGCACTTATGAAATAATCGTGCACGTGATATGCCTAAACGCTAATAACGACGCTGGGAATGCTAAAGAATCATTATTCGGTGTTAATGATAAGGCCCCCACTTACAAGCAAGAGTACTTTACCTGCTGTAAAGTTTCATGTGCTCACACCAATACTCTGTAAATTAAATATTATTCATCTATGTTTGGTTCATAGTTCATTGAACTCCAAATTTAAAGCACTCACACCTTCTTCCATATTCCAAACAAAGTGTTTTGAGTACAAATTTTTTCCAACCTTCTTTTTGAAAAATGTGATGGATTGTTAGTAAACAATAGTTTTCGAAAACAAAAAAAAACAAAAAAAAAAAGAAAAAAAAAAAAGGTGTTGTTCCACATGGAAAAAAGACAAGAGTTTTTATTGGGTTTATAAACTAAAACTCAATTATGGGCTTGTACATGACTTGAGAAGAGGGGAGGCCTCGCGCGCACAAGAAATGGTCGAAAGGCCGATTTCAGTTTTGCTCCAAATTAATTTTTGCTCTGCTTCGCTTCAAATGAAAACCTTTGTTTTCAGGTGTTAAAATCAAACTGTCCAACTCATATAAAACACAAAGAATTACAATAATTTTGATTTTTGAATCAAATTTAAAATTAAGTTTGCATTTAATTATTCTTTTTGATTATTCTTAATGCCAAACGTTTTGAATTAATGCCTATACGTTTGGATTTCAAACCAGTTTGCCTATAAATACACATAGCTCATGATCTTAGAAATCACGTTTTTCTTCTTCACCTTTCTTCTACCTGTCTTCATCTATGTTATTCCTGCTCCAAAGTTCGTCATCGTCTCTGAAGAACTGTTGCATCCTGGGGAATCAAATTGCTAAGAACAGTGTTTTACACACGCCTCAGTTGGTTCTGTTTTCTCCAACCTTCTGCTCATTTTACAGGTTCACCATCAGTCCCGAACGTCCCATCCAAATGATCTTCATGTTCCGCCTCCTCGTCTACTTATTGCCACTGTCTTCATTTCCGGAATCTTCCGTAGTCCGGTGAGTTCCAACAAAGCCCCACAAGATCTCTCCTGATTTACTCACACCTGCCGCGATGAATGAGCCGCAGCAGAGCGCACTATCTGAGGGACCTTTGCTTAGATCCGTCCCACAACCTGCTGAAGGCGAGCCTCGAGTTCTTTTGTAGGTTCAGATTCTATAGGCTGTAAATCCAAACAAGAAATTTCCACAGAGGTTGGCCCCTAGAAAATTCTATCATTGAATTCATTATCTTGTCTAACCCAATAAGCCGAGAGATGATTTTCTAGTTAGGTTGTGACTAATCTATGGAGCATCTCCCAGTTCCAGCCTTGTTCACTATCCAGTAGTCTTAGATTTTTCTAAAAGAGTTTCCTAGAGGAATTTCTCGTGGGGCAATATTAATCAAAGGGATATCTCCTAGCCATTCATCTCTCCAAAAGAGGGTGTTTCCGCCATTGTATACTATTACGAACTGCAAACGCACAAGTCGTAAAAGTAATACAATGGACTAAAAAGTCCAGATATCTATCCCACATGGAAGGTGTGGTTTTAGTGAGGATTAAGTACCCCAACCACTAAAGTCGTTCACTATTTGAGAAACTCCTTGATTTGAGATGAAATTATAAAAGTAATAAAAATAAAACAAAACAAAAACAAAGAGTGATTTGTGAAAACTTGAGTAATTTAATAAAACTGGGAGAAAACGACTAAGAGAGGAACTATGTTTGGTTATCTTCAATGATATTTAAGGATTCATCTAGATAAGTCCAGGGTTGAATGAATTATAACTTGAATCGGTCCAAGGATACGGTATAAGGATCCCATTTTTGTGTTCCCCTTATATTTTCTCACACTATTCACCTATTCACAGTTATGTTCATCTAGGTCGATAGGGGGATACTTTTAAAATGAATTTTTCCTCAGGAGCTCTATTAGTCACAGTTACGTGCTTGCAATAGAACTATCCGAACTAAGTTTAGATTGGTCACAGTCATGTCTTTGCAATCCTCACTTAATACATTTGGTGTCCCCTCCTAGTGAAATCCGCTTAGTACTAGACCTTTCTAATTCCCTAAGCCTCTTTGACTAAGTTAATGGGAATTCGGATTAATTGATTCACACCTTAAGAGAATCATAACCAGATTTTAGGGCGTAATCTAAGCGTCACCAAGGATACCCTAGTTAGAGGATCGAAGATCCGATTCTCAGCATGCATTTGTTAACCAAAACATTAGTATTCTAAGTATTAACACCAAATACAACAAATCAAGCATAAAACATCCAACCAATCTAAAGATTAGATGAATCAAACACCAAATCTGATAACCAACCTTGTGAAATGTTTATCCTATCATTTCAGCCATCAAAACCCACAAATTCATGTTAATGACAAACATAAAACTGCATAAATTGAAGAAGGATTAGAGATAAAAATACTAAACAGAGATTAAGCTGCAAATATCTTCAAATCCCATATCCAAGCTGAAATCCACACTCCACAAGGTCGTGCTTACCAACAATAATCAATTACAAACCAAAGTATTCACAAAACAAACCTAAATCTAAGTAATCTAAAGAAATCTAAACTTAAAAAGGAACAAATCTTGAAGAGGGAAAACTCTAAAAGAGAGCCTCCCTCTCTTAAAGTTCGAACCCTAGAAATGTGTGAAAATAGTCCTTAAATACACCTTGAAAAATAGTCCAAAACAAGCCTAGAAATGGAAGTATTCTAGGCTCAAATCATCACGTGGTCGCCACCATAAAGGGTTTATGGTCACCACAACATAGAAAATGATACACACTTTTCGTAGGAAAATGCTATGGTCGCGATTGTGGTCGTGACCACACCGAGTGTGTTGTTCTTAGTTGTTGCTGGATCAGGGCTTGTGGTCGTGACCACACTAAGTTTGAAATATAGTTGCTGCAAGAATAGGATCTGTGGCCTCAACCACATCGAATGTTGGTTGCATCTTTACTGCTCAAGTTCTCTTTGCCTTTGCCTTGTGGTTGCAACCATAGATTCTTCCTTGCACAGATTCTTCAATCCTTGCCCAAATTGATTGATTTTCGTCTTGTTTTCTTCGTTTCTACAAAATACACAAATATAGGGGGTTAGACATGAAAATGATTAAGAAGGGTGCTTAGTTAGCATCAAAATCATGAAATATGTTATGTTTTGCACCAATAAAAGCTAACCTAAAGCACCCTTAACAAATTCCCCCAAACTTAGTATGTTACTTGTCCTCAAGCAAAGCAATAACATACTTTCCTTATTCACAACTAAAAAATATGTTGAGCAACAAATTGGGATAATGAATGATAATTTGCCTCAAGGATTTTGCATTCATACAACACAAAGAAAACTTCTCATACGGCCTTTTAAAAAATAACATTATCTAAGGTTGAATCTACCTAAACCAAAGTTCTCGGCGTGAGGTGTAGTTCCCATCTCTAATCGGGCCAGTGCGCAAGATGAATGATGAGCAGAGTGAATTGTAAGACCCGAAAATTCCACTTCGAAAAAGGGTAAAATCGCATTTCGGCCAAAACCAAATTTTTCTAGATCTCGATAATGAAACGATTTCATCAAGAATCGCCTCCTCACTAAATCTAGCTAACACGCCGACTTCGCCGACTCCGAGATACGTAATTTCAGACGCTGGCATCGAAGACGCGCACAAAGACATGCTGAAAAGGACAAAGTCAACTATAACACGATCACGACACATGTCGCATGAGTAGAGAGAGACGAAATGACGCCGGTATCGCGCCACATGTCAAAATCCAAGCTTAGGGACATGATTGGTATTCTTTAAATTTAAATGATAATAAGGACGCAAATAGGAATAATGTCATCCTCTTCCTTTATTCAAAAGGCCAAAACGTGAAGGCGAAAAACCCTACTGTGTTTAGGTTTTTGATTTTTGAAGAGAGAGAGTGCGACTTCTCTCAAGATCCCAAGGACGGACCGTCGGAATTTCTGAGCAAAGGCGAAAAGTTGTTCTACGTGGCAGCACTGCGGCACCGACATTTTAAGGAGTTTCGACAAACTCATGAGGTAGGGGTTTATCCTACTGAAGTTACACTTTGTTTAAGTGTTTTGTGATGATTAGGTTGGTTCGAGGCCTCGAACGGTCGCTGATCGCCCCAAATCTGAACCGAGGTGTGGAAGTTTTAGAAACCTGATGTGGGACAAATCCAGACCGCCCACGAACCGTTCTGGCTGTTAATGGTATAATTTGTGCTATAAATTGTATTGTGGTGTATAAGGCTGGAATGGCTATAAACGTGGTTACCCAAGTGGAACTCGATGTCGATGATTGGTCGTGAACAAAGAACCCGAGGGTTCACTGCTCACGTGAATGTTTTGCATAAGAAATATTTTTGTGAGAAAATGTGTTCGGCCGAGTAATTCAAATAGAATTGCTCGTGGCTTGTTAATTAGCCCATGTGAGCTAATTCATAACATGCTTCAGGCGATGGCATGGCGTCCATATACGCCTGATGACGACGTACGTGGTTGTATGAAAATGGTTGAAATTTATAATGCATTCATATGCACCGTAATCCTGTAGACAGGCAGGTAAAAATGCACATGAAAAATTGAAAGAAAACGAACATGATTTGGAAAGAAATTTCATAGATGATATTCGAGAAACTGTGGCTCGGAGACAAATTCAATGTGATCATTTCTGACGAGGACCATGACTGCTGTGAAATTCCCTCCACCACATCACTGAGCAGAAATTCCATCTTTTACCAAATCTGCAGAGGTATTTCAAGAACAACAAGTTTTGCTTTGAAAATTGCGTTTTTCTCTCTACATACGGCTTAAAGGTGTGTGAGAGAGTCTGTATGAGGACTCGAGACACGGAATGGGCATGTGTGACATTCAAGATCACGACTCATGAACGCGTTTACATAGATCATCAGATATACACTACGGGAGTAACCCATTTAGTACGATTCCTACTGTGCATTAAATTTCACCCCGTCGAGGGAATATATTATTTCGTGTACGTGGAGCTCGAGGACGACTCATCTTAGAGGTCGATCGAGAAGAAAGCCTAAGCCAAGGGGTTTCATGGTGTTTTAGTTGATACATGGCCTAATGTTTTTCATTTTAATATATGTGTCAGATAAGGAGTAATTTATTAACTCTCAAGCTATGGTATAGTCGATGATATCGACGTGCATTGGCTAGACGGCCCAAGCGTCGCTGTTAATTGCGATGTCTTATGATGTTTGTCAGACAAAGACAGACGCGTGGCAGCTCCAGATGCTGAGACTCGCCCGATTTTCATAAGTGGTACAAACTGACATCCACTACTTTTCCACAGTCGACTGTACCACCCGACCCCGAGTCAGGCATCACTGCAACGGGGATCTCTACTCACGGTGACTGTATAAGACCTACAGTTTATTCAAGATATCACTCTTACTAATGCAGCAATGCACAACACTTAGATCAACTAAATCTTCAAGTCAGAATGCACGCATTTAGGTAAAGGTGGTTAAATAGCCTTAGCTTCGGGGCTTTACCTAAAAACATACATTATTTTTATTTTTTCTTCACTTGTTCGTCTTAATTTTTTAAAGATATCACATTCTTCAGAATCGACTTTAAGCTCCCCCAACTTAGCTCATTTCATCTTTTTATCACATACCACCCTCAACCTGATTTCCACTATTTTCACCATTTTCTTCAAGAACACCGCGTTTCATTCCTTCTTCATAAACATTCAAGGCACAGTAGGTAACGCTTCTAATTCTTAAGTTTTCACCTACTTAACCAATTGGCTCTTAGAAATGTAGAAACCCCTAAAACTTACTCTGATCAAGGTAGGCTACAAGGTCAAACATACTCCTTGACGTTCCTTTTTTCTTTTTTTCTACTTTTTCTTTCTTTTTCTACCCAAACTTCCATTTTTTCCATTAAAATCTCACTGATGAGCGTCTAAAACACTCATCATATACCCGCGTTTGATCACGTTTTAGGTTTATTACATCTAGTAATAAGTGTGTTTATTGTCGTATATCTGATAATCGGTTTTTTTTTTTTACATTTCAAGTGAAAACGGTGGCATTTGGAAGATGTGTGGAGATTTGAAGAAGGAGATTTGAGGGTAGCTTAGCCTCAACGTCGCAACGTTCTCACATCGCGACGTTGAGGTTATATGATGTGCAGTCTACATCAGCCAACATCGCGACGTCTCCGGGACTCACCCATCGAGAGTTTTTTAGATATAACAAAAAGAACGGAGGGGGAGAACAAGGTACGAGATGGAGAAGACGACACAGGAAGATTCGAGAGATCGTGGTAATCTCAGACAGATTTTCTTTCTCGAATTCTATCATTAAAACTAAATGATTGTAATGATCAAAACGGTGTTCTAACTATTTCTGGGGTTTTCATTAAGACACTCATATATTCATACGGATTAGTTTTAATTCGCTTATCTTGGTGATATCTATTAGACTGACATCGACTGGCTTCATTTCCTTCATCATCTGGCATGGTAGTGTTTCAACACCAACTTGTTACGGAATCTAAGATCGAGAGATAAAGGTTCCCTGGATCCGGTAAGAGGACACTCTCATTAATCTGAGAGCAGAGATCTCCTGGCTTCAAACGAAGCATTAGTGGCTAACCATTTAAATAAGCCTTTGAGTCGAGGTGAAGGCAGACGCGATCAACCCTACTAAATGTAGATAAAGTAATATACCAAGAGAGGATATCTGTAGGCACGCATCAACCCGCCAACGCATATCTGCTAATATAATAAATAACAGACATGATGCATTTACAATCCATCAATACTTTAAAGCAATAAGAAAACCCTAGTCTTCAGCAGAATCGAACTAACAACTCATTTGTAGATCAAAGCGTCAGCCATATTAGCAAGAATTCACTCAAGCTCGAGATCCAAATACTCTAGAGCGATTCCAAAAGATTCAACACACTTCTCTTCACGTGGAATGACACTTGACCAGCTAATTATATTACATAAACCGAACACGATACTTACGTGACGTTTCACGCTTTATACTAATTTACACACCTATACCGAGCCCATCAAGTTTTTGGCTCCGTTGTTGGGGTGAAGTTTCGTGTTTATATTGACAATAGTGCAATTAGATATTACTCTGGAATTTTTTTTATTTTTTATTTTTATTTTCATTTCTTTTAATTTTATTTATGCATACAAGTTCAGAATTGTCTCACTGCTGCTGCAGATTACAAATGGCTGTTACTGAGTGTACGCAAAGATCGGGTCGGAGCTGAACTACTCTGCCTGATCCCTGAACTTAAAGAACCTTACTAATCGATTTCACAGAGAACAAAGAGAAGTACACCAAAGAGAGATCTAAAGAATCATGCAAAACAATGAAGAGCAAGATCAGGGCTAAGAGCAAAACAAGCCGTTAGTGGGGTTGGAATTGAATAATCAGGATGACCATGCTTCCCAGTCTGCTATATAAAATTAGACGATTCATTTATGTTGCTGAGGAGTTCGCTTACCACCTACAGCTTGTTCACCATATCCAAAGATCAACTCATTCAAGCAAACAATTTCAAATGAATAAGAAATTTCGAGAAGCTCACATAACATTCAGCCCAGCCATTTCACCAAGTGAGAAATCAAACACGCATTCGACAAACTCTATCAAGTACACGCGACACTCCACAAATACAATGAGTGAGATAAGAAGACGGGATCAGATTATTCCCGCTCATCGGTGATGAGCTAAACACCGGTCGACAAGCCAACTACCGATTCAAGACCTACAATGATCTGCGTGTAAAATCCCACCAAGCTTTTTCATTTCTCAAAGATCGCACAATCAAAAGTAAAGAGATTAACACGCTAGACACCGGAGATAACTAGCCGAGGCCCGAGAGATTCCATGAACTCGTTAATGGCTGTGTCATACATCATAGCCGACTAGATCGATGCAAGTCCACACCTTTACAAATGTTGGACTCACTGCAACAAGAATAGATGCCTCAAAGAGGGGGCAACTGATGAAAAGACTACGCACTAAGATATGGAATCCTGAAGATATGGCTACTAATAGTAACCAAGTGTCTGCAGGTAGACAAGATGATACCAAGGAAGCAGGAGTAAACACGTAGGTCCCGGAGTACCAGAAACACGCCGATAACTCACCAACAGCTACAAAGGCAAAGAAGGTGTTAAATGCCATTCAGCAACCTCGAGATATATGAATCACGCTGGGGACAAGATACCATGACCTGGGCCACAATGACAGAATGTGACACAATATGTGTCAAGATTTAACCATAATCAGCATTAAGAAATAGGTCGGTGACAGGGGTAACACCTATCAAAATCAAACTAACCGTATGCGATACGAACAATAAGAACAATCGTAACTATGACTGAGGAACAATTAGAATAAGATACACTTCCCAAGTGAACAAATCTCCAAAATGAAAGTGGATTCGAAGAAGCACTAGCTCAACAAGCTTACTTCATACAACCTTTATGAATGAAACGATGAAATTATGCAGACCGTCAACCCAACTCGAATAATCAAGTAGTATTAATGAGAAACTCCTGAGGTCAGCCAAACGGCTGCTTACCGACCGAGGCGTGAAGGTTCTTCGCAAGCAACTGTGAGATAAACCCAAGGCGTGAAGGTAAGGAACATGTTAAGGCTATCGTTAAGAAGTAGAGAGCTGCCACACTGGCTAACCTCAAAGAAAGAGAAGAGGAAACTGAAGCAATGGATCCGGCTTCACTTTAAGATCGATGTAAGTGTAGAGTGCTTCAAGAGGAGAAGCAAAGAAAGAGATCGTAGAGAGGAAAGAGACTCGAGAACAGAACATACCGAACTCCTACACCAAATCCCATATCCCTGCTTGTTCGATAAGAATAAACCGTATTTTCATCAAATTCATCAAGTGTTTAAGAAACTACAACACATTTTCTGCTTATGTACATTAGAACATATGCCCATTTATGTCAAATTTATGAAAGATATAATGTCAAGTAAAAGAAGGTTATCAGACTTTGAGACAATGAATCTTACTGAGGAGCGTACATAATTTTGCAGGAAATCACATGGTCAATAGATTTGAGTGTTTTCACAATCCCAGCGTAAGATAGGGAACTCGCTTCCTTCGAGAGAGCCTTACGTGATTCGAGCCAAGATTAACCTTCGCCATGCCTTTATCCATTTTCGCATCTATTAAGTCAGTGAAGCTGCACTACTACTTCGCCACCTCATATACCGGTAGACGATCATCAAAACATCATCGGGGGAGCGATGTAAGACGCAAGAAGAAGGTAGACAAGCTTATCTTCCCAAATGATTTATAAGAAGGTATACGGAGAAGATAAAGAGATACCCATCATAATTGTAGACCATTTCAAAGAACTCGGTAGTGGCTATGATTGACGCAAGTAAAAGCGGAGAATCAACCAAGAGCGTAGACTTATATAGATCGATTTAGTATTCACGCAATGAAAGATTCAAAGCAGAGAGCGACATGTTTTAGCGACAGAGGTACATAGTAGTTTCAGCCAAAGTGGTTTAATTAACCTTGTGAGAGGCTACAGCCTGGTGGTAATGCCAAGGAGGAACTAAGTGAAGAGGCCAAGAGTACGTGAAGGATTTGACCTTCCAAATTCTAACATACGAAGTATTATGAGCCGCTGAAGAGAAATAGCCAAACTCTTCAAGGTTTCGTTGTTTACCACCACAGTTGGAGCAAAAGCCACTCCCTACTCACTTGAGGTATTATCTAGAGGAATCCACAACCCTACTAGTTATCATATCAGCGTCTCTGACAAGAATGAACAAGAGAAGCTTGAGTGTCGATTACAAGGGATGTTATCGAGTGGTCTCTAAATGATTTGAAAGGATCCGCCTCCATGTGTATGCACTGATCCTATTAGAGGACGGGTATTAAACCTCTGGAGGCTTAGAGAAGACTCAACCCGACAACTAAAGATGGTAAGAAAAGAGGTACTGGGCTGTTGGGATGCAGAGGATCTACCATCTCATAGTTCGGTGGGCTCAAAGATAGCTTCGGGTCCCAAACAAGGAAGGACCATAAAGATAAGGGACTCCAGAATAACGCACCGCTACCTTCTTCCTCAAACGCTATAGGATGGAGAATCAGCAGACTACGTAAATTGGGCCGCGCAACCGTAAAAGATCATTTCCCACTTCCGCTCCCTGACATGCTGGGACCGGGTCAGTGGCACGAGTATTATCGCTTTCGACGTATCTCGTGCTATAACTCGATCACCAGGTCGCCTGGCATGACCAAGAGAAAACAACATTTATGTGCCCGTATGGTAATGCCATTTTTAGTGGAATGCCTGGGTTATGTAATGCATCGCACGCTTCAAAGACGACGGGGTCATATTCATACTACGAGATAATCGAGGTATCTGCCGGATGATTTTCCATAGAAAATCCTTCGATAATACCGAGAACCTAAGACGTATTAATCGATAAGATGTGAGGAAACTAACTCAGTTTAACTAGGAAAATGCCACTTCACGTGAAGAAAGGCTTTCTGTATCGGGGTAACGGATCTTACAGGAATCGAGATAGCCAAGATCAAACACAGAAGCACGCTCTATCTCGTTGAAAGGAATATGAGCTTTCTTTAGGTCACGCTAGATTCTGTAGAGGAGATTCATAAAGGATTTCTCCAAATAATTAAGCCCCCGTCTAATCTTCTCTCAAGAGCTCTTCAGTTCGATGATTGGGTCTGAAAGTGTTCTGTTTCAAAGAGAATTTGCATCAACATTCATTATAATAAGACCGACTAGAATTCTTCCTCAACTAACGCAGATTCGAAGCCACCACGCATTGTGGGTAAAGATTGTGGTAAAAAGGGAAAGAACATTTCAGTTATCTATTATGCTTAGCTAGACGCTGAATTACGCTAACTAAATTATAACAATCGAAAAGAAATTTTAATTTATCAGGTTCAGATTCGACAAGTTTCGACCAGACTGACGTAATTGTATTAGTAGACACTTACCATTCAAATATAAAGTAATTGATGACTAAGAAGGACGCGTAAATCGGTGACCTGATAAGGTGGGTGTTACTACTACGTGAGTTCGACCTGGAAAATTAAAGATAAGAAGGGATTGAAAATAAGACCACCATCTTCAAGATCAGCCGTCGAGCAAAGAAATCGCATCAATGATGATTTCCCTAATGAATATCAACTCACATCAAGACAAAGAGCCAATACATCGCTCAGGAATTTCGAGAACTAGCTGGTGGCAAGAGTGCTCCCATGTTTTTAGTTATCTAAGAAGAGATTTTTCACAATACACTACTAATGAAGGAGCCCATCTTCAGAGCAAGCATCGCGCCAATCAGATAAGAAGACGCATTCCAGAGGAAATGGAGTATCCTAAATCATCGCACACTCAAAGATGCTAAAGCCACTTGGGGGAAATAGAACGCCTACAAAGGTATTTCCATCAAATTTATCGCCCACCTTATCTGGGAAGATGCACACCCATTCAGATCCACCGATAAATGCCAAAGAATGTGGAGCATATCAAAACGAGATGAGCCGCCTCAGAACCCATTTTGGTGAGAGGTAGAGCCGCGAATATCTAGATGGATTTTAGCGGTGGTCTCCTTCATCTTCAACAACCTATACATCTCCCCGGGTCGTGAGATTACGTTTCTAAATGGGTGGAGGCCATACCTACTCGAACTAATGATGTGAAAGTGGTAGCAAGCTTTCTCTGGCAAGCCATATATCTACATTCGTTCGAACCCAAGGAGTTGATCACGATGAGGAACACATTTCATTACAAACTTGTTGACAACGCAGGTTGAGAAAAATATGGTGTCCAAGATTCGGACCGTACTTGGTGATACCACCCATAGAATTAGTGGCCAGAAGAAGTGTCAAATCAGGAGAAATCAAATCTATCTTGCAGGAAAACTACACAAATAAGAAAGATTGAGCGAAAAAGATAGATGATGCGCTCTAAGCATATAAAACAACATTCAAGACACCATTAGGAATGTCACCATTCAGGTTAGTGTTTGGAAAAGCGTGCCACTTGCCTGTGGAATTGGAACATAGAGCATACTAGACAACTAGGCAGTTGAATATGGATAGTAAGATGGTCGGCGAGAAACGCATACTGCAGCTTAGTGAATTAGAAGAGTTCCGCAATGAGGGTACGAGAACATGAAGATATATAAAGAAAAGAGGAAAGCCAAACACGATAAGCATATTGTAAGGAAAGAGTTTGACCCGGGTTAACGGGTCTTCTTATTTAACTCCCGACTCAAGCTCTTCCCAGGGAAATTAAAGTCGAGGTGGTGGGAACCATTTACTATGACTTAGGTTTTTCCATATGGAGGAGCATAAATTATGCGCCTAGAGAAAGGGAGCTTTAAAGTTAACGTGCAACGATTTAAGCCATACTTTAGGGGCGAGTTTCATGCAAGCAAGCAGGCCATAAATCTGAACACACTGAAAATAGTGTCGTAAGGAGTTTGTGCAGCCCCATAGTCTCGGGAGCATTGAGATTCAGGGAAGTCGAGCTAATGACATTAAAAAAAGCACTACTTGGGAGGCAATCCAAGAATTTTCAAATTTTTTATTCATTAGTGTAGCTTTGCATATGTTTGTTTATTGTAAAGATGAAGATTTTCTCGGAGACCGTAACTTATGCGTGTCATTATGTTCTCAGGCTTCGAGATCGAAGCGGCGGTAGAGAGGTAGCTTGGGTAATTGAAGCCAGGGTTGGACAAGGAGTGGAATCTAAAAAGAGGAGTGCTCTTAACCTTAGAAATTTGTCTTTCAAAAAGTTGAGTTTTCTTCTTCAATGTCGCTGACATTGAGTTGTGAATGTCGACGCCCCAATCGCCGCGACGCCCCAACGTCGCTGGACGCTGAGAAAAAAAGAAATCTCAACTTTCAGATCGTCACGACGTTAGGTTCCCCCAACGCCGTGGATGTTGAAACTCATATTTGAGTAACTCTCGAACATCGTATGACGCGGATCCTGGTTCGCCGCGGACGCTGGTAATATGTTTCAGAACGTCACGACGATCCTAACGCTATGACGCCGATCCCAACATCGCAACGCTGAGAATTTAACTCGAACGCCGCAACATTGGCCCGGAACGCCGCGACGTTGTCTCTGCTTTTGCGAACATGAACGTCTCGGTATTCTCCTCGCACGCACAGGAACCCTCACTTGTTTGTCTGCGATTTCATGTGTGCTCCAGCCCAACCCGATCCAAGTTCTGTCCCACACCCAAACTTAGAAACCCCCAAAGCCCTAAGCACATTCCTAGATCCGGAAACACTTGTGTCCACCTTCATTTGGAGATCTTCTTACGGTTTGTGTTTTCGGGTAAGTTTAGGTTTATATTCAGTTTATATTTTAGTTTTTATGGGTTGTTTGTGTTAGAGAAGGAACCCTATGCGTGGTTGGTGGTTATAGAACCCTTTGCTTTAAGTCGAGAACACCATCTCACTTAGTGCACATTAGGTGTTTGTTCTTTTGCCTAAGTGAGTTTTTAGTGACTCTATTGGGTAATTCGGTAGAATGGCATCACAATAGGCGTTAGGAGGCCAACTAGAGAGTGATTCAAGCCTAGAAGATCATCCAACACCTACCCCTATCAAGTGCCCGATGTCAAGCAAAAAATAGAAACTGAGCTCGAAAAGAAGCCGGGTAAGTGAAGAGCCAACTCATGATTACGATCATGAGAAATTTGTCAATGAGAGCACAACTAAGAAATTCGGCCTCATCTCGAAGAATAGGTCCTTCATCAAGGAGAAGGGGTTTCACCACCCCGATGATTTTTTTCGCAAAACCATTGCGAACAAGGGATTGAGAGTGCTTTGCTAACCTCCGAGACCAGCTGCCACAAGTGTGGTACGAGAGTTCTATGCCAATCTCGCCTCCCACATACTAAAAAGGGTCCGGGTGCACGGGGTGTTGGTAGACTTCAATGCGAAGTATATCAATCGATATTATAACCTAGAACCGGTTAAACCTTAGTCCTATGATAGGCTCCATGAGCATCCCAACTATCTCGAAGGCCTTAGGATGTTGATCAACGAGCAGGGTGAGTAGAAACTGAACAGTGAAGGGCACGACGTGCACTTCAAGGCCAAACACTTGGCCTACATTCCTAAGGTATGGCATCACTTCATCACATCGTGTGACACCCCAAAACCCGGGGGTCCGTTGACAACCTCACAACCTCGCGGAAAGACCTCGTGGATGCCTGCAATCCAACACTCACACCACCGTGTCCCCTTCAGACCCATGATTTAACGAACCTGACAGCCTCTTTGTAACGGAGCTCTACCCAAAATACAACTTGTACAAAAAACCTAGCAACATGGCCTAATATAACACAATGACCTCACCAGTCTAATTACGAGTGAAAGTGGCCCAACTGCACCACTCATCCACACTACAATATATTGGACTGGATACCATAGTCCTCAAGAGTTTAATTACAACACTCTACAAATATTACAACTCATTAGAACAAGGTTGACTCCAAAGTATTTTTACAATTCTTTTTACACAAAATACAAGCTAGAACTAGTTTATTCCAAGCTTCTTTACAAAAAATTAATTACAAGCCACAACCCGGATTTCTTCATAACTGCGGCCTCAAGTGAGTGTCGCCCACCTGCATACTCCTTGTACCTGAAAGGGGGTCCCACGATGGGGTGAGCAATTCCCAGTAAGGTAAACTCCTATAGGGGCTACTCCCCACCTAAGTGCACATGCAATGCCATGTTCACATAATCAAGCATTCCTAAGTAAAATGCGCTTCTGACTGGAATGCCTATACATATGAATAAAGTGTAACTCACCATGCCTTTAACACCTAGTCCTCACCTACTCCTCACACATGCTTATGTCAAGGTAAAACTTGTCGTTGATGTTTCACCCACGATCTTTATCCAAACAAAAGCTTTTGTTTTTAAACCCACTCGGACATTCTTCGATAAACCGCTTATTCAAAGCCATCGATACCCCGATTAAACAATCCTTATTCAAAACATTAGACAGTCTTTGATAAACAACTTTATTTAAAAGCGTTGGATAGTCTCCGATAAACATATTTATTAAAAAACATTAGACAGTCTCCGATAAACACATTCGTAGCATTAGACGTCATAAACAACTTTAACTCAAAAGCACTGATAGCCTCCGATAAAACTGCTTTATTCAAAGCATCGGACATTCTCCAATAAACAGCTTCATTCAAAGTTATGAAATGCACCTGTGAGGATCATTGGACTTAGTCCACCAGAAATAATATACAATTCTAAATAAACCATTAGTATCACATGTCAACATAGTATACACATTATTATTGACATTCCACAAGTCATCACCAACTACACAATGACTTACATTATAATTTCCCTAGGCTTAATCGGTACTTACCATGTTCATAAATAGACTACAACAAAGCCATGCAATGACCTTGTTCATACACAAACACATCACAAGCCAAACCATTAGAACACACAACCATGCATCATTTGGACAATCATATCAATCAACATACAATTTCCAAATAAACCACACAATACATGTCAACATATTATACACACATATATTGACATCTACAAGTCATCACCAATCAAGCAATGACTTACATTATACTCTAAGTTTAATTAGGACACTATGTCCACAAATAATGATAACCAAGCTTCATGCAATGGCCTGCTCATAATAATAAACACATTACAAGCCAAACCATTAGAACACACAATTTACTTCCAACATTTTAAACCAGAAGAATACCCATGCATCATTTGGTCAATTACATCAATTAACATACAATTTCCAAATAAACCATGACAATACATGTCAACATATTATAATACTACTAATATCTACAAGTTATCACCAATCAAGCAATGACTTACATTATACTCTAGGCTTAATTGTGAAACCATGTCCACAAATAGCCTACAACCAAGTCATGCATACATAAACATATCACAAGCCAAACCATTAGAACACACAATTTGGCTTCCACACAATTTCAACCGAGTATATCACTCAATTCAAGCAATGATATGCTACAATCATATACCAATTGTGGAAAAAATCTGGAAACAAATCATTAAACAACCTAAGTTGTAGCAAATCTTAAAACTAATTACAACTTGAGTTATAGAGGTCTGATTTGGGTGATTCAAAATCCTAAAATCAATTTATCAGATATAGCTACAATTTCCTTGAAGGATACTAGTCAAAATTATCACTTTTTCCCAACCAAAAATCTGGACAGTAGGTTCAGCCAAAACAGGGCAACCTGTGGTAGTCTATGAAAACGGACCATAACTTGGGCTATAGATGTCCAATTTTGGTGATTCAAAATCCCAACAATTCAGCTCTTGGGATAAGGCTACACTTCTCAAGGATACTAGTCCAAATTCCCTCCCTTTTCTAATAAAAATCAGCCCAAAATACTCGGATATCACACAGGTCAAAACAGGCACTATTCCATAACCCATTATTTTTTCCAAAACAGCCCTTAGGGTAAAAATCCACTAAATAGCCCCTAGCATTAAACTCAACCAAATGTTTTCTAAAATGGAAAATAACCAAAGCAGGAAAATTCCCTACTGCTTAAAGCGTGAGCAACAACCCGAGGAAGTTATGTGAACACTTCCTAAAACCAAAGCTTTCGACTTCCTGAACCTTCCACGCAAAACCTTGGTGATGTGAAACCTCAAGAAAATCCTAATTTTCTGAAAAAGGGTAAATTGGTAATTTCAGTCAAAATCCAGAATTTTTCTAGATCTTGGATGATGAAACGGACTTCACCGTTGGAATCGTCTCGCGAAATCTAGCTACCACGTTTACTTCACAATTCTAGAAAGTCTAATTTCATCGCTGAGGCAAACTGGGAGGTGGACACAAGATTGAGCACAAGATGCCACGCGCCATGTGCAGACTAGTCAAACATACGTATGGCCATGGGTGGACATATGACATGATGCCATTGGATGAAAATCCAAAGTAGATGGATAAAGTGGATAGGGAATCCAAGCCAACCAATGATGGCTTGACATGTGGCAAGTGAGAGGACCCAAATCTTGACTCCTCTCTTCTCCTAAATAGTTTGGGAGGTAAAATTAGAGAAAGAAAAGGGAAGAGAGAGAAAGGAAGGGATTTTAGAGAGAGAGGCTCCAATCTTCTCTAAATCTTTTCAATGATCGGACAATGAATCTTGAGCCAAGAAGGAAAGCTGTTCCCACGGCAAGGGCTACGTGACTGGCACTGGGCCATGGAGTTTCGACAACCCGGAGGTAGGTTCTTCTCCTACTCTATTTTCTACTTAAGAGCCACGCTTAAATGGTTTGGAAGCTATGAGGCAATGAGTGATCTGTTACCGATCCCAAAATTTTAGGATCGAATACAAATAGATCGCTTAGCTGAAATATTTTATCGTTATTGTTCATGTGGTTGTTTGCGTTATGATTATATTGAGTGTTATGTCAGAATATTTAGTTTTGTCAAATTAGCGAATGGAGTCCCATACACAGAGCATGAGACTCATATGTATCCATACTGACTGAACATCTATAAGTGAAGGTTCTATACATGAATGAGCTATTCTGAGTGTATATGTGAATGAATGCATTGATTTCTAATAAAGGATTGATATGTTTGAATTATATAAATAAGTAATCTGTGTGATATTGAAGAATTTGTTGGATATCGATAGAGCTAATTCCTTGATGTTATTGCTATGAATAAATAACACAGGTTAGTGAGGAATTTTGGTCAATAGATGGGCGATCAGAATATATTGACACTGTTGTATTGAAATGGTATTATCGCATTTCATATGCACCGGGGTTACCTAGAGCAATAGGTGTGAGTGCATAACATGAAAGAAAAAGGAAAATGGTTGTGAAAGGAATTTCAAAGGAAGATTTTCCAAAGAATTGCCTTGGAGAGTTGTCTAACAGTTCACATCGGAGAGGCCCATGACTATTTCGGAGAATTACCCAGCAATTCACCTCAGAGGGTTGTCTAATAGATTTTATCGAAACTCGATAGTATGTTATCGAGAACAAAAACCTTTTGTTTTGAAAACAGTGTTTTCTCACACTTGGCTTAGGCATGCGTGAAGCGGTGAGAACTCGAGAAGTGGAAAAGGGTGAGTCACATTCTCATCCATTTCATGTAGACATTTGAGTAGGAACATATATGTTTTACTTGAATGTGTTTGGTTGCCATTACATGTGCACTTAGTTGGGGAGTAACCCATGTAGGAGATTATCACTACTGGACATTGTTCACCCCGTCGTGGGATCCCCCTTTCAGGTACAGGGAGTGTTCGAGAAGACGACGCTCATTAGAGGCCGCTTTTGAGAAGAAAGCCGACATGTGGCTTTGATAGATATATTTTGTAAAACATGTATTAGAATTATTAATTTTAATATATGTTTGTATTAAGAGTGATGTAACAACTCTTGAGACTATTATAATATAGTTGGATGTATTTTGGTGAGTATGATGTGTAGGCCAATGTGGCCATTTTTACTCATGTATGGGTCTCATGATATGAGACACACAGGTTTTCCTCAAGTTGACGGTGGTCAACGGGACCCCCAGGAATTGGGCGTCCGCAGTAGCACCAGGTTTTGAGTATCCATGTGTAGCCCTCGTTGAGTACTCCGACTTTAAACCTTGGCTCATCGGAAGACGACCACCCAATCTGCGTAGATCGTAGAGATAAGTTGGAGCTTCTCTCTCTACACCCACTCTTCTCTTCTCACGTTTTCCTCCCAGTAAAAATCCCCCTCATTTTTTACACAAAAGCGATTTTAACCTTTTCTGCAGCAATTCTTAAGTTTGGAGCATTGTTCTAAATATTATATATTAATACTGATATTGGATAATTTATATGGCTATTTGTTTATTTCTTCCCGGTTCAAGTTCAATTTATTTTAAATGAACTTTACTTAATTTATTTTCCTCTTATGAGATTTTTCTCAAAAAATCCCGTTTTGAGATCAGCTGGACACTCGGCGCCCAATCGTGAATATTTATTTGTCTCGGAATATAAACGAGGGTCGTGCGGAGTAGCTAGATTTGAGAAGATCTCAAAGGTGAAGTCCATTTCATCATCTGAGATCTAGAAAATTTCCAGGCTTCCCTGAACCATTTCGACAATTTTACTATTTTTGCCATTTTTTCCTGGGTTTTACACATTTCGTCTCATCCCGACGACTAATGTGTGTAAGTGACAACCAAGAGGGCCCTGCTCAACTATGCCATCATCCAAGACATTCCATTTGATGTCGGGGAGGTTATAGATGATGCAATCCTCTATAACAAATATGCGAAGATGAATCCCGGGCACCTCTTCCTTATCTACGGCCTATGCAAGCAAGTCGGGGTGCCCTTAGAGGATAATGAGGCTTGGATACACCGGATCAAGGCGATCATGGTTAAGAAAGACCGTTTGGAATAACACTAGGGCTTGGGGTGTACGATTTGGGCAATGAGCCCTCCGATGAAGATGACCTTAGAGCATACCAATCTAGGTTTGGGATCCCAGTAAGTTCCCAGGGAGAGGCCGGGTAGTCATCCACCCAACCCCCACCGCCACAGCCATCTCAGGAGAAGGACCCGATCAGTCCTTCCACTACACTGGAGGACCAGGTAGAAGACCTCACCGCCCAATTTGATGCGTACTAGAATGAGACCCAGGAGCACCAGGTCACCATCAGCTAGGACATGGATGCGCTCGTAGCCGACGTCACGCGACAAAGAGACCGTCCCCTCGGCAACCCGTGATCCATCCGGAGCAACGCACAACCTGCGCCTTTCACGTTACCTCCACCCACCACCACAGCGATCACTCCATCCTCACTTGTTATTTTATTGACAATGAGGACAACGTCGCTTTGTTTGAAGTGTGGGTGTCGGAGTCTTTTTATTATTTATGTGTTTTCTATTTTAGTTTGTGCATTTTAATGTTTGTTATGTGTTTCCTGTTTATTTCTGGTTTCCTATTTTAGTTTGTCTCGGTGTTTAGGGTGTTTTTCCCAACATTTTCATGTTTTAGGCATATTTTAGGTATTGTGTGTGAGTGGATGTCATGCTCGAGAATGGGAGGTTAATTTGAAAAATAAATTCAAAAAGATCGAGCAGAGAATGACAAGGGACCCTTAGGTTGTTACATAATCTGGAATAGTGTTCTAGAAAGGTTGGGTTGACTTAGTTTAGTCACCCCCTGTGGGTTTCAAGAAGCCATTTCCCAAGTAGTCTTTCACACACACACACGCATGTGATCTCTAGGGTATACCAAGGCTCCAGACCTTGCTCACAAGAATTCCACGAGCCTTGAGAGTTTCTAAACAACTAAGTGATGGGACACCTTTGAAAAGAGGATTTCCATCATTCCGATCTTCAATGAAGCTGACAAACAAGCAGAAAATCTTATGTCATGAATGGGATAGTGGGGTTGCTCAGATGGGATCAGACTAGATCAGAGGACTTCTAAAGCCTAATGTACGAGGCACGTAAGTTGTATTAAACTTACTTTGTTTACATACTGGTGGATGATTGCTGCAAAATCTCGAACCTTGGACTTTGGACTAGTGTTCGAATTGAAGTTCGAGGGAACTAAATGCCAGTGCCCTTAACGGCGGTGAGAGTCACCCGATGAATCCTCCTTTACATGGGCACTCGACTAAAACTACAGGGCCTTTGAGTTCTTTCATGCTTAGGTAGTATGTAAATAAAAAGGGGTGCGTACTTATCCTTCTATGGTTAGATTCTTTCAAATGGGTGAGTGGACTTCAAGTTTGGGGGTACTGGAACCAAGGTATATGTTGGAGATCATGAAACAATTACACATAGACTTATGGGGAAAGGTCATTGAGAACGTGGGAGGTTGAGTTTCTTGGTTAACCCGACCTTGCTTAGCTATTTTCATGAAAAGTTACCTGACTCTAAGGATCAGGTTACCCCAGACGATAAAGGCTCGGATTCCGGTTTTGTTAGTTTTAACTCTCCGTTTCATCGTCATGTATATCACACTCATGTCGTAGGCGTTTTGGTGTGTCAAAATTTCATGTGTAATAGTGTTATGAGTATGTTTCTTTCTTGGGGACAAGCAAGAAGCTAAGTTTGGGGGTACGATGACTGCCTAAAACACTCATCATATACCCACATTTGATCACGTTTTTGGTTTATTTCATCTAATAATAAGTGTGTCTATCGTCGTATATCTGATACTCGATTTTTTTTGTACATTTAAGGTGAAAACAACGGCATTTGAAAGCTATGTGGAGATTTGAAGAAGAAGATTTGAGGAGAGCTCAGCCTCAATGTTGCGACGTTCCAACGTCGCGATGTTCTCACGTCATGACATCCCAACGTCGCGACTTTGAGGTCGTATGACGTGCAACCTACATCAGCCAACGTCGTGATGTTCCAACGTCGTGACGTCTACGGGACTCACCCAGCAAGAATTTTTTAGATATAAAAAAAAAAAAAACGAAGGGGGAGAACGGGGTATGAGACGGAGAAGACGACACAGGAAGATTCGAGAGATCGTGTAATCCTTATACTTGTATTTACTTTCTCGAACTCCTATTGATTAAAACCAAATGATTGTAATGATCAAAATGATGTCCTAACTTTATTTCTAGGGTTTTGTTGTACTCTTGTTGTATTCATATGGATTAGTTTTTAATTCAGTTTATTCAGTATATCTATAGAGCTGATATCAACTTGCTTTATTTCCTGTTAAATACCTACATGGTGGTGTTTGGCCAACACCAACTTGCTTTTACTGGGAATCTAAGATAGAGAGATAAAGGTTCACGGGGATCGGGTAGAAGTGATAGCAGTTGTCAGTAGGGAGATCTCTCGGTTTCGAATATAGCGAGTAGGGACAACCATTTAAGCTTCTCGGTCGGTGGCTCGAGAGATGCGATCCAACCCTACTAGTGAGATAAGTGAATATACCTCGAGAGAGAGAGGATATCTCGTGAGCACGATCCGACCACGCCCCGATTAATACATCCGTTAATATACTGAATAATAGATTTTACATAGATGATAATCCATTGAATATGGCAAGGGAAGGTAAAACCCTAGTCTTCGTTAATTGAACTAACAACTCATTTAGGATCAAAGTGTCATTATATTAGTAGTAATTCACCTAAGTTTGAGGTCCAGATAATACTCTAAATGATTCGATTATTCAACACACTTATAACTTCATTAAGAGCGACACTTATTCAACCACTATATTACGTAAACTCGACGCGTAAACTTGCACGTACGGGTCTACGTTTTATACTAATTTACACACCTATACCGAGCCCATCACTCACTCACTTCAACCAAATTTCCAATTCACACTACATGTATTCACAAGATAAAAAATTAAATGCTACATGTTAGGGTAAGCACGAGGCTTACGATTGAAGGGTATTAATGAGACTACAGGACTGTTCTTGGCTTCCACAGAAAGAAATAAGCTATCTGACTCAAGTGGGTGACTATGGATCAACGCATATAAGGGTTAGCTAGAAAGGCTCAACCGATCCAAGGATGGCATATATCATTTTCTAATCGTTGTGTTTCCTAGAATTTTGCTTCAATTGATAATTGAACAAGTTCTAGAGTCTCAAGATATCAAAATGAATGGTATTCACCTAATTCTTCTCTAAACTAAGCAAAATTGACTAAAAAGGGTAATGTGACTTATGCTCCAAGTGGTAAGAACTTTTGGCTAAATCTGCTACTCAATGTTCAAAACATTATTCTTTAAATAACAACTAATAATATAACTTTATTCATATGAAAAAGATTAAATCTCTATTCATATTGGTTTGGATATAGTATGCTTTGGTTGTTTTCTTCATTACAAACATGACTTCATTTAGTTGATTTGCTTTAGCTTCATGCTTACTCATTTTCATGTCTAACCACCTATATTTGTGTATTTTGTAGAAATAAAGAAAACGAGATGAAAAGCGAGCAATTTGGGCAAGAATAGAAGAAGTTATGCATGGAAGAACCCATAGTCGCAACCACAAAGCAAAAGAAATGAAGAACCTGTTTCTAGCAAAGATGCAGTGTGGTTCAACCACGGTCATGAACATAGACGACTAGGTTGTCTTTAGCATACACTTGTGATTCGTGCCACAGTAGGGTGATCCGGAATCAACAAAATTTGTATCCTAAATTCCTCCTACTGCCGTAGTAAAACTATTGCGTATAAGCGGTCTGAGGTCGAGCAACGAGGATGGGTTTTCTTCACGCAAATGATTTAAGTGAAATCAAAGCGGTGAATTAAATTTGGATTTTTTGGGGTTTGGGTAAAAGCAGAGTTGGTTGTTCCACAGGCTAGAAAATAAAATAAGAAAAAAAAAAATGTAAAAATAGAACCCCTTGAAGTTTGGACCTTTGGTTTAGGGTTTTAAGGCAACTAACATGTCCTCGGGTCTTTTTCCTCGCATTGGGGAGCATGACATATAGTCATTTCCTGAACCGGATCTTCATTTAGCTTTAAAACCTAGACCCTATGATTTTCCCTTTTGAAACATAGCATTTAATTGGGCAAAAATATTCCTAATAGCGATATCATATCTCAAAAACCTACCTTGCAGTAACTAATAGGAAACAACTAACTGGATAACAGGGGATCTAGTGATAAGCATCCACTGTAACCAAAAAGCTTGCTAAATACACGTTAGTGAGGGTGTGCCTAGAAGATTTTAACCTAAGGTGAGAAATAGAACATAAATACCCATAAATTCGTGCGTTAAAAACAGAGGACCGTTAGTTTGCCTCAAATCCTAGCCAGCGACCCTTTCTTCCAGGAGAGAAGTGCCTTGACATCCTGCAGTTGTCATCCTCAAAGAAGGGTGTTTGGTAGCCAGAAAATGGAAAAAGGGAAGAAAATGAAGCGAAAGAAGCGGGAAACGGGAGAGGCAGCTTCTCCAAAAATTTATTATGAAGTGATTGATGTCCATTTATTCTGATTAGAGGCTTATATATGCTCGAGAAAAAGGAAATTACAAAACAATATGAAACAACAAAATTACAGTGAGGGTAGAAAGGAGAAAAACCAAAACGGAGTCGTTTGGATCAAAAACAAGAGCAGACAATTTTCGCTATGCATAGTTATTTTCGCTATCATAGCGAAAATTCGCTATGATAGCGAAATTCCATAGTGAAAATCTGAGGCATAAAGATTCAAATTTTGGCTATGCACGTTAATTACAAGCTATGATAAGCGAATTTTACTTATCATAGAAAATTTAATGCATAAGCAAAATTGAAAATTTAAGCTGTACGGTAATTTTAAGCTATGATAGCGAAAATTCAATAATGAGTACAGCCTTGTTCCTCATTTAGCTCTTTGTTCATTTGCTCCTGCTTTGCTTTATTCTGCTTTGCACTATTCCATTTCTTCTTGCTTTGATATTCTTCATTCGGCTTCTTGAAATGATGAAAACCATATGAAATTGATGGAAATTAACCCGACTTTGTTATGATTGGATTGACATGGCGATTTGGTTTCCAATTCACATAGAAACTAAAAGCAATACGGGATACGTCAGAGAAGAATAGTAGGGACCCGAACATATCAATTGGGTTAATTATAACAATTAGTACACAAAAAGCGCTCAAAACCTATTAAAAATAGGGTTCAAAATAGCACTTTTTGCTTTTCATCACACCTGACCTACACATTGCTAGTCCCTTAGCAATGAAAGAAAGAAATAAGAGAGCATACAAAATGATAACAAAATAATGTTCACAAAAATGGTATTTCAAAAAGGTTGTGAATAAGTAATGCCTAACCCTAAGTAAGAATCATCAAACCCTTGTCCAATAACCATTTCGAGAGAATGAATGCCATACAAAATTGAGTATCAAAAGAGCTTCCTTCTCGATGACTCAACTAGAAACTTCCACCAAAATCTAAGTGTTTGTTTGATCAGTTCTCAACAATAAACTGCCAAACTGCACTCTCCCCCCAACCTAGCTACTACCATGACCTAGCATGCTAACCAACCCAAATAGATTAGGACCCACTTTTATTCCACAACACTTTTTGTATTTGTAGGGTCTGTCTTGAGGTTTGACTTCACCAAAGTCCGTGCGAAGTTAACGATGACTCCCAACCAATGAAGGTTTAGGGCATCAAGCCATGAGGATCTTTCGACCACAAACTCTAAAGGTTTCACCGGACTTCGAATGATTTCGAAACTCCAGCACACAACTTCCTTCAACTCCTACCCATCCGCCCGTCTTAGAGAACACTAAGTCGCGACTCCTGACCAGTGAAAGGTTTAGGGCACCGGGCTTTAAAGGCTTTAATATACCCCTCGGGCGTTCTCGGTTTCAAAATGAAACGTTGCGATTTTCTTCTTTTTCTCTTTCTTTTTTCTTTTTATTTTGGAAGACACATTGCCTTCTATTCATAGAGGAGTCCTTAACCTATTAAAGGTGATCAACGAAACTAGGGTAGGTTATTGCAAGGCTTAGGAGGCTAGGCAGTTTTGGTTATTGAAGAAACCTGATGTGCACGGTGTGTGGTTAGCTAAGGGGAAGAAAAGAATTCGAAACGACAAAGTTCAAGCGATCATCCACTCGACTAGGCATGGAACCAATCTAACATCAATAGAAATTTAGATGAGTTTCAATTTTCAAACTATGAGCTAGGCAAAACACCTGAGAATTTTTGGTTGCAAAATGGGTCCAAATTTTTTGAAAAGTAATTTGTATAGTATAACGACTTTATAGAAGGGAACCCCGGCAAGCCACTGAACATCAAAAATGGGCTTACTCAAAATATTAACAAAACATAAATACAAAAGCCCTTAGCCACATTAGCTACCACGACCCAAACATCTCAATGTCCGAAATAGGGCTTGGATTGGAAATTTAGGGGAGGAAGTGTTACCTCCTTGATGAGATTTGATCGTTGTTGGATAGGAGACTTCGCAAGCTTTCCATCGACACCTTATTTACTCCGTTTGGGCTTCAAATGAACAAGTTAGAAGAAGAAAAGAGAGAAAAAAAGTGACCAGTTGGAGCATTTTGAAAATTTCACTTTCATAAAAATTTCAAAAGTGTTCTTTGTGGTTAGATTTAGATTCTACACTCTCTAAGCTTTCCAACGGTACCAAAAACGCCTAAAACGGAGTTCGGATGAAAAAGTTATAAGCGAAACAAAATCAGGAGGCAAAACAGTGGGGCATAGCGAAAATTTTCGCTACCATAGCGACATTTCGCTATGATAGCGAAAATCTATCATAGCGAAAATTTCGCTATGTGTGCGAAATTTTCGTTATGTGTAATAGCAATTTTTTTTTTTTGAAAAATAAAATAAAATAATTAATAATAATAATAATAACAATAAAATAATAAAAATAAAAATAAAAACTTTTTTTTTTGAGTGACAAATTTTTTTTTTATTTTGAGAATTTTTTATTTATTTATTTTTTTATAAAAATAAAAATAAAAATAATAATTAATTTTTTTAATAAAATAAAGTAATAATAAAAATAAAAATAAACAGCAATACAATTTTTTTTAATAATAATAAAATAAATAAAAATAAAATAAAATAAAAACAACGTACGAGGACATCAGTGCCAATTCATTATGGTACAGAAATTTCTGCTCTCCCCTCCTCACAACTGTGATCTTCATTTATGCTCAATCTCACTTGAAGTTGCAAAAATTAACACAAGAAAAATTAAGAAAAATTACAGAAAAGTGAAAAACAAGCTAGAAAAAAGATTAACTTAAAAATTAGTGAAAATCTAAAAAGAAAAATTATAGAAATCAAATAAATACGATAAAATAAAATAAAATAAAACAAGAAAATTAAAACAAAAATTAAAATTTGTGCTCCCCAGGCAGTTTTAGGCCTTTGGAGGTACATTTGGGCGCGGAGCTTAATGGGAATGCTAAGGTCGGGTGCTCGAGCCAGACCACTTTGTTCATCTACTATGCCATGCAACATAAGCAACTACCAAAGTTTTTGATGTAGTGGCAAAATTCTGTACAGTGGCCACTAATCTCTTGAAGTTTTGCATGGCAGGCAGTGATGGGCTGGACTTAGCTTTGGGAGCAGGTGCTTCAGGTGTGAATTGTGTTGTTGGCAGGGTATACACTGGGTCTAGAGATGACAGTGGGCTATTGGTGGCTTGGGTAGTGGGCTTTTGGGGCGCAACCTTGCTTCCTTTCCATTACTTTCGCTTAACAGGGAAGGATTTCTTCTTTTTCCATGGCCCATACTACCCAATTGTGGGGCATCCTGCGGGTTCTCCTTAGGAGGGCTTACAGCAGTTCCTCTTTCAATTCCTCCTGAAGCTGCAGTTGAGCCTGTTCACCCAAAATAGTGTTAGTCAGGCACCCTTCCTCCAGATTCTCCTCCTCTTGATGAACAAGCTGATTGGTGAGCTTTGAGATGGATTCCTGCAGGATGTCAAATTTTTTACCAATTTCGCTTTGGAACTCATCCAATTCCTTATTCAGGGAGCTCTCTATTGTGTTAGTTTCTTGATTGGCTTGGACAGTCACTGCCCTTTGCTCCTCTATGAAATTATCTTATCAGCCTCAGTTTGCTAGGACCAGGGATGGCTTGACTCAGCGGGGATGGGGTTGGTGGTTCTTCTTCTTTAGGAAGATTGGAGCGTAATGGAGGTTCGAGAGATTTGCATATTGGCGGAGTCTTGGTTCCCGTAAGGAATTTGTGTGGTCCCCGACTATGGTTGTAAGCACTACCTTGGTGAGCTCATCCATTAGTTTCTATAATCCCTCATGGACTATCTATTCATTTAGTTCCTCTCCCGCGGGTTGCTTACTTTGCCATGGTTGGTTTTTACGTAATCCTAAGTGGACATGGCTCACAGGGTTTCTCTCCACGGGGTGTTTTTGCCTCATTACTGTTCTCCGTTGGAATTGTTCCATTTTGAGACCTAATTCAAGCCTTTGGAACATGTATTCTATGTTAAAAGCTTGGACAACACAAGAAGCTAACCTGAAACTAAATCACATAGCTTAGCTTTTTTTTTTTAAATGAAATGAAACTAAAGAAAATGACAGTGACACCGGTACTGCGATGGGGATCCGCAGTGTTGGCCAGTCATCTCGTTCGCATAGGCACCATCCGACCTTGGCGCCATTTGATTACCGTGCCCTGATAGGGTGATAGGAATCAACAAAATTTGTATCCTAAATTCCTCCTACTGCCATGGTAAACTCTTTGCATTATAAGCGAGTCTTAGGGTTGAACACGAGGGGATGGGTTTTCTTAGGCACAAATGATTTAAGTGAATGGGAATTTGGTGAATTAAATTTGGATTTTGGGGTTTTGGGTAAAAGCGAGTTGGTTGTTCACAGGTTGAAAATAAAATAAGAAAAAAAATGTAAAATAGAACCCCTTGAAGTTTCGGACCACTGGTTTAGGGTTTTAAGGCAACTAACATGTCCTCGGGTCTTTTTCCTCGCATTGGGGAGCATGACATATAGTCATTTCCCGAACCGGATCTTCATTTAGCTGAGCCTAGACCACATGATTTGCCCTTTGAAACATAACATTTAACTAGGCAAAAATATTCCTACTTGTTGATATCATATCTCGAAACCTACCTATGGTAACTAATAGGAAGCATGACTAAGCTGGATAACGGGGATCTGATGATAGCATCCGCTGTAACCAAAAGCTTTTGCTAAATACCGCACGTTAGTGTGGGTGTGCACACAGAAGATTTAACCCTAAGGTGAAATGGGAACATAAATACCCATAAATGCGTGCGTTAGAAAGCAGAGGATGGATAGTTTGCCTCAAATCCTAGCCGACGACCCTCCTCTTGAGGAGGAAGAGGTCTAGCCCGACATCCTGCGAGTTGTCATCCTGGAGGAGTGTTTGGTAGTCGAGAAAATGGAAAGAAAGGGGAAGAAAATGAAGCGAGAGAAAGAGCGGGAAGCGGGAGGAGGCTGAAGCTTCTCGAAAATTTATTATGGGTGATTGATGTCGAATTTGACATTTACGGTGGGAGCACATATGCTCGGAAAAGGAAATTACAAAACAATGTAAACGACAAAATTACAGTGAGGGTGAGAAAGGAGAAAAACCAAAGCGGAGTGGTTGGATAAAAAGCAGGGAATGAGACAATTTTCGCTATGCACGGTGATTTTTTATTATCATAGCGAAAATCATTTATAAGCGAATTCAAATTTTCGCTGCACGAGTGTTCGCTATGATAGCGAAAATTTGTTTCCTCTGTGAGTGAAATTCTTATTATGCATAGTAATTTTCGTATGATAGCGAAAATTCGGCGTAAGCGAATTTTGCTTGTTCCTCAGCGGCTAATGTTCCATTGCTCCTCTTTGCTTTTATTCACATTCTGACATTCCATTTCTTCTTGCTTTGATATTCTTCATTCGGAAACTGTGAAATTGATGAAAACCATATGAAATTGATGAAATCAGCAGACTTTGTTATGATTGGATTGACCGCGGCGATTTGGTTTCCAATTCACGCAAAAACTACAAAATAATACGGAATGCGTCGAGAGAATAGTAGAGGACAGAACATATCAATTGGGTTAATTATAACAATTAATTTTATAAGCGCTCGAAACCTATTAAAAATAGGGTTGAAATAGCACTTTTGAGCACTAATCAACTTGGTGTGAGCCAGCGACCCTGACATTCCCTACGGTATTGTGTTTCACCATGTTCGATTATTGGTCGCCCACGACCCTTGTTCCCTCTGACAATTGTATTAAACTTTTCTATGTGGTGTGACCCTGAGGGCGAATGGTAATAACCATGCGAAGATTTGGCCCAGAAAACTTTCTAGTTTTGTCTTGTTTTGGTCCATTTTTCAATATATATTTAAGGGCTACTTTCATACTATTCTAGGGTTCAAACTTTGAGAGAGGGAGGCTCTTTCCTAGGGTTTTCACTCTTCAAATTTTGTTCCATTTTTAGGTTTAGATTTATTAGATTTAGAGTAGTTTTGTGAAAACTTTGGTTTGTAATCAATTATTTTTTGGAAGCACGACCTTGTGGAGTGTGGATTTCAGCTTGGATCTTGGGATTGAAGATATTTGTAACTTAATCTCTGTTTTGTATTTCTATCTCTGATCCTTCTTCACTTTCTATAGTTTTATGTTTGTTGAAAACATGAATTGGTGGGTTTTGATGGATGAAATTTTAGGCTAAGCATTGCATAGGGTTGATAATCGGATTTGGTGTTTGATGTAAAACCCAGGTAAATTTGAATTTTTTTCGAAAATGGGCAAAAAGGTAAATTGTCTCTATAGTATAAGTTGCAAACCTAAAATTTTTTAGATCTCGGATGACAAAACGGACCTCATTATTGGATTCTTCTTGTGGAATCTAGTTACCCAGACGAATTTCGTTGAATTATGAGATAGTCGGATTTTCATGATTTTCAAGGCATACCTAGTAGACCCAAAAAAACGAGATTTTTAAGAAAAATCTGTAAAGTGGAAAATAAATTAAGTAAAGTTCATTTAAAATAAATTGAACTTGAAACGGAATGAAATAAATTGTTTTGGGACAAAAATGGACCTGGACAGGTTGTGGACACGTGGTGTGACGTGAGCCACCCACTTAAACTTAAGTGAGGGGCTTTGGGGAACAAATGGAAAATATCTCATTTTTCCTCTTGGCTTGTTTTCTTTTTATGTGAGAGAAAGAGAAGAGAGGAAGAGAGCATCCAAGCTTCTCTCTTCAATCCTTGGAGTTCCGTTGGTCGGAATTCGTCGAGCCAAGAGTGAAAGTTCATCTACTCGACGAGGGCTACCAGTACATACCAAAAATGAGGGATTTCATCGAAGATCCAAAGGAGGAGATTTCGAGGAATCAAAGGATTTAGACCAGGCTTCCTAGTAGATCTTTACTACAGCAGCGAGGTAGGGATTCTTCCTACTCTGGTTTATTTCCACCATAAGGGGTTGATTTCATGGAAAATGTGGTGTAGAAGTCCTAAGGCCCTGTTTGATTGGTTTACGAACTGTTTAAAGCCGTTTTTATGGCTTATTTGTGGCCGATTTCGTGGCCCGGTTTGTGAAGTATCCATAGCATGCTCAAAGCATGGTTTAAGGGCTATTTGGCTGAAATCCTTGCCCTTAGGGATTGTTTGGCTATGTTAAAACCGCTTTAATAATTTGTTTGCCTTTAGTTGTAACCGGTTGTGGTGTTTTGTGGTGTGTTCCAAGATGTCCCAAAAGTGTTTAGAGATTTGTTTGGATTAAAGATTATTATTGGTACTAGGGCTGTTTGGTCGGGATTTTAGCATGTTTAAAGGCTTGTTGGCGGATTTCATAGCGATTTGAGCCGGGTTAAGAAGTATTGGGGGTACATTGTTTTGGGCACCCTATATGCCACATTTTTCCTTGAGGATTAAGTGTGTTGTTTCTTAATATGTGATAGCATGCTTTTTGTTGTGGTTGATAAATTTTAATATATGTGTTCTAATGTATTAACATTGTTATGAGTGTTTAATTGGAAATTATATGCATGTAATATAATTGTCCATGATGCATGGTTAAATGCATGAGATAAATCGTCCATATGGCATTCATCACATATGTGGCATGACATAGACATGTAATGGTGCATCACATTGCATTATGCACGGGAAACATCCCATTACATGGGTGTGAGTGCATGGTTAAAATCAATCACCTCACTTAGTGATTGATAAGTGGGCTCGGTACCATTGGACAAAGTCCAACAGAGTCACATTGTTGAATGAAACGAAAAACTGTGTCGGGTAATAGCAAGAAGGGCTAGATTCTCTCTCAGGTGAAAGACCCAGACTAGTTTAGACACTTCAATGGTGAAATTCCAAAAAGTGTTGGAAGGCGTGCGGAGCCTACGGTGAGACTCTAAAAATTCGCTGCCTATAAAAGACACATGGTTTTGTAAATGAAATGATCATTTGAGGTGTAACATCCTAAAATCTTTTGGTTTATAAACAAACGAATTTTGTTTGAAAATGATCATTGGATGTAATCCATCAATGACGGTTTATCACACATAGGCGTTGCATTGTGTGGTCGGAGTCGGTAAAGACTTGGGTATGATGGGAGTCGGTAAAGACTCGGGTATGGTGCATGAGTGAGTCTCATCTCATTTCATGGCATGACATGTAGAATTCCAACATAAGATTGCATATTCTTGCTTTGAATTGTTAATGTGAAAGTGGAAGGTGAACATTGCATGTGCACTTAGGTGGGGAGTAGTCTGCATATGAATTACTTTACTAGGTGTGGCTCACCCTATATGGGATAACATTTCAGGTGTGGGAAATGTCGATGGGCTGCTCTCATCCGGGACCGCGACAGTGAAGAAAGCCGGCTTGGCTTTGTGATTATTTTTTGTAAATTTTTTTGGCGTAAATCCATTTAGTATGTATTAATGTGTAAATGAGTGAAATTGAACTCATATGTATATTTTCATGCAAAGTGTATTCGCTTTCAAAAATGGACTTTCTTTTATGCAATTGTCTTGTAATCGTAGGCTCTACCTTGCCTAAGCGAAGGTAAGTTCACCTTGGCGAGCCCAAGGCTGTCTTGAAAATTGATTCTACCTCGCTTAGGCAAACGTAAACTTCACCCAGGCGAAGGTGGGCTTCACCTAGGCAAAGTTGGGGTCTATTAGTTCGAGAGATGTTGAGGTCTATTAGTAGTTGGCACATGTACTACTAGTTAGACAAGGAGAGAAATCTTAAAGTTTATACTTGATCCCTATTTCTTTGGGATACCGTGTAAGAGTAAATTGCTATATGACATATGTAGATGGCTAATCAAGGAAGGGCAGGCGTTAGATTTGGAACAACAACCAGCATTCGCGGCCTTTGACAAGCGAGCCTTTAAGGAAATTTATTGGTCGCTGCCGTCTTTACCGTTGCCTGAGTGAGTGTTTTGCTCTACCCTTGTGCATAGTAGTCTGATTGTAGAGCCGCACGAGGCGAAGCCAACCTCGAGAGGTTTAAGGCATATCATCCTCAACCTTCAGGGAGAGGGGGACCGATGGAAGTTGATCGGTAGTTTACGACGAGTCAGCGAGATCTTGGGGCTAAGGAGATTACCTTGATACCACGAGGATAAAGGCGCTACATTCCGACTAGAGGCGAATTCCAGTATGGTAGGATTAGTCGGCTTCGAGGAACTTGGAGGCATTGATATGGGAAGAGTTCTGTGAGCTCTTCATGGGCAAGTATTTCCAGGCGTCTGCTCGACATGCAAAAATTTGGGGTTCACAGGCGAGACGAACGATGACCGGTGCTCGAGATATGTGGCTAAGTTAAGCGAGTTAACTTAGTTTCGCCGATGACTATGTGGCCTGGATATAACTGAAGTGAGAAAGGTTAGATGATGCGAAATTGTCATCCAGGGGTAAAATTGTGGGAATCCTCACTCACCTGAGACATGAAGCAGCGGTCGAGAGCGGTATGACCATTGAGTGAGGTGAATGATGCATGGGCATCAGAGATCCGGTATTGATAAAATGAGGAGAGTTAGCCTTGCTTCCATTTCAACCCAAGCAAAAGGGATAGACTTGAGGGGATAGGGCTGCGGTATCGGTGCGAGGCGAGTCGATCATCCAGATGGGGATAGACTTGAGGGCTCCAGGGCGAACCGAGGTAGAGGACATGTTGCATTGCCACCGGCCCCGGACACATGAGATAAGATTGTCCTTAGGGTAGAAGTCCCCATAGTTATAGGACACAGTCCAGTCATCTGTGGAATCTAATGCCGCAGGCTCGGTTTGATTCCTCTTTACCCCTGTGGGCGGGGAACCCAGTATTGTGACGTTACCTGAGCCCTAACATTTCCGCAATCGGTAGAGATGGAGCGGGGCATGGGTGGGGAACGGGGCTTAGCAGGGACTTCAAGAACCAGTGAGTGTCCCACTCCGTCCTGCACCTCAATTGAGCACATTAGGTCAATCGATTGTCGGGGTACATTTTCTACTTTCTTGCTTCAGATGAGTGATATTGCATCGTATTGAAAGATTTGGAAGCTCAAGGTTGAAACCTTGGAAAATTCGTTACATGTGAGTTCTCCTGAAACTAATGTTTGTTGATGTTGTGAGGAGAGAGTATTATCGTGATGTTTTGTGACCTTCGACTAATGATTTCATAGCTGATGACTATTGAGATTGAGACTATCGCGACATTATTTTGATTATCATGGCCTTCCCTTCCAATCTTATGTCTTCAAGGTTTATCATTATTACTTTGCCCTCGTGATGTCTGGTATGCGACCTGCAGAATGAATGTCGCGACACAATCGTTTATCATGACAGCGTGAGGCATTTTGCTTGTTGGTCTTGGGGTGTCATGATATTGACATATTTATTCACTCGACACTTTTTGGAAGTAAATCATCGCGACAAGTTTGTGAATGTTGCGATATTGTTCAATTGTTTCTCTAGGGACTCTTAACGCTTATGTCATGACATAAGTTGCAATGTTGCGACACAACTTATGCCATCTGACCTTCTATTATGTCTTTAGATATGTTGAGGTGTTGCGTCTTAGACTATTTTCTCCCTTGTCCATTCTGCTATTGCAAAAGTGATTGTGATGTCGCGACCTTCCTTGCTTCCTGCCTTAGTCAATTAAACACATTTTCTTGCTCTTTTTGCTTCTTTTGATATTGATTCCTACAAAACAGTAATTTTTGTGAAGATTACTTAATTTTGTATTAAATTAAGCATTAAAGCCTCAAATATGTATGCAAAAATGGACTTAAAGTTATATGAGTTTCATACTCATCAAACTCCCCCAAACTTTTGCTTGTCCCCAAGCAAAGAAAAGACTCCTTACTTGTCCTCAAGCAATTTAGTTAGACTTTAAGGCCATTTTTCTTTACATCCTCACTTTGAAATATATCAGCACTTGAATTCAATGAATTTCCAATTGTGATATGAATTTTAAAAAACTTCAATTCTAGAATCAAAAAGATTTTCAATTAAGTTCACTTAACACACTCAAATGGTTAACAGCTTAGCTCTTTACCCCTGATTTGTGAGTGTGTGTTGGTCATCCCTCTTTAACGGATTTGCATGTTAGGTAATCTTTTGAGATATTATGTAGACGAATGGAAGTCTCCTTAGATTGACTTTGGTCCCATAAGCTTGTTGGTCATATTATTCTCCACTAATGTAAGCAAAACACCACCTTCAAGATCAAATAGATCTTTTAGGCTTGTAATGTATGGTTTGGGTATTGGGTAGGTAATTGGACATTTAAGGCTCAATTTTACCCAAGTACTTTATCTTGCTGACATTTAACTCGCACTTCTCATCCTCCATTTTCTACTAAAATCAACCTTCAAACACCCCCAAACTTGGTTTGGTGCATCATTTTGCATACTCTCCATTATGGCATTTCTTTTGGCCACTTTTAGACTTTGAATTCAGTTCTTCATACATGAAGCTCTTTTCTTTTCCATTTTTGTGCAAGGTTTTAGGAATGGTGCAATGTTTTGCCTTCTTAAGCTTTCTACCACCCTTAGCAAGCTTTGGGTTAGTAACTCCTATACTAGTTGGCCTTAGGGTACTAGGTGTTGAAGCACCCTTAAGAACTTAATGGCTCAAGGGATGAAGGCTACAAGACAAAACACACTCCCCCCTTGATACTTTTGTAATTTTACAACTTCTTACTTTTCTTTATGCACATCTTTTGGTGCATCTTTACTTAATTTCTTTATCTCAATTGATCATCTTTTCACAACACATACTCTCGTTCTTCTTCATATTTCAAATTTGTACACCCTTAAACTTGTCCCATTGTCTACTTCATATGCACTCATATTGCAATTTAGGCAAATTAAGGGTTCTTTACTGAAGGACCATATTTAAGGGAGGATTAAGGTTTTTTATTTAGCTTTTGATGATGGAATTGGAATTTAGCTCAAACAAGGTACTAGGGTATATGCATATGCATATCACAAGGGTAGGTTTGAAAGACACAAACTTTCCAATGATGGCCTTGTGGACCCTACTCGATCCACGTGCTGACGCGACTCGCTATTAATAGAAAAAGTGAGTTGATTTTCGAGCTTTGGAAAATCTGTCCCAAGTGAGGAAAAGTTTTGTTTGAAGTCGCTATTTACTTTTTATTTTTATTTTATAAAGGGGAAAATCAAGTAAGAACAAAAAAAACCCCTAATTGACTCAAGTTAAGAAAAAGTGGTTTACAAAACTAGACTTTTGGGTCTGGGGATCAAGTTACTTATTGGGAAGGTACCTCATGTGAGGTGCAACCCTCTAAGCCTGGAACTCAGTCTCTACTAATGAATTGGGTACATTGGAGCATCTTGGGTCAAGATGGGTTTGGTCGCTCGAAGCTAAACATATGACATGACTGCAGATCTTAATTGGTATCTAGCATGCTTAAGAACACTCAACAAAAAGAGCAAATGGCGCATACACATGGTCACAGTATATAAGTAAGGATTAGCCCGACAAACATAGCAAGCATGCATGGCACTCGAACACTGAGCATCCATGTGAAATACCTTTACTGACATCAAGCACATGCACAGTGGTCCTGCGACGGCGTAGGAAAGGTAGGCAGTCAAGAAACAAGTGCGCAACCCGACATGAAGCAAGCATCATGTACGGATAAGAATATCAAGCAAAGCAGACAATGTGCCCATCTTAAACATCAAAACAAATCAAGCTTTCTTAGCACATTTCTCACAACGAGGTGGGCCGCTCAAATTCAAACCCGAGGTTCGGGTTTCAAACTCCCGAAAGTCTGAGTTTTTGACGAATGGGCTTAAGCCACAAAGTCTTTGGGTTTGAAGCGAGCTAAAAGGATGAGCTTTCAAGGTACACAGCAAAACAGGTTGAGGAAAATCCTCAAATTTGGTTAGAATATTCCTTAAAGAATAAGGAAACCAATAAAAAAATGGCGCATGATTCCAAGTCCGGATGAGTGAGATATTGCTAAAACAAAACCGAGTGTTCATTATAGATAAATTAAACCAGACATAAACTTTATTAAGAGGCCATGGGCTCACTAACTAATGATCTCATTTAGACCACATGTAACCCAGCTGAAATCTCAGCCCCATTGACCTCCACCTATAACCACCTAAACTTCATGCAATCTAGCTAAAATTCAGCCACCTGAATATCATGAAGCAAACTGAAATTTCAGCCACCTAAAGCCCCCCAATGCAGCTACATGAACCTCTATATGCAGCTGTTCAACTCCCTAGAACCGAGCTTAAATTTCAGCCATCTAAAGCCTCCCAATGCAGCTTCTTAACTCCCACAAAAGCGGAAATTTCGACTTTTAAAGCTGTAAATCCGGTGAAAGTGCCTTCAAAACTCCAGATGACTACATGAAACCTCCATAACCCTGAGGCAGGGTTTAAGTCTAGATTAATGATGGGTGGCCCAAAAAAAAAAAATAGAGAAGGTTATGGAGACTCTTTCTCATCACAGAAGCGAAAGGAGGTTTGAAAACGAATGGCCAAACGCCCTGCGAAACATATTTTTGAATCGCATCTAAGGGTTCTAATCCAAAGCTAAGATGGCCATAGAATCCTTCCCTTAACGAACAAAGGAGGTCACAATGGAACCATTTGAAACTAAAGCTAATGAAGGCTGATCTTATGCAGCATTAAACACAATGCCTTCCCGTTCTTAAAAGCAAAAAGATCGAGATGACATCAGCCATACAAAAAAATAAAGGCAAACACATACATCAATCTCAAGTCTATAGCATCCATAAAATGATCAATGAAAATAATTCGCCAATAAGAAGCATGAGAAGTGCAGAATTACAAGCATTTCATGATTCTTGCTTGTCAAAGTGAGAACCAAATGAAGCGATTCGATGCATTTTCTAAACCGAGTTGCCAATAAAATTTGTTGAATTGGTTCCCAATTGAATCAGCAGATTGAGAAAAAATTCTCAAATTTCACGGAATATTCTTTAATGAATAAAGTCTAACAAAGCAAGCAGTGCACAGATTTTGAGCTTTCGAATAGTAAGAACAGCGAGAAATAATGGGATCGAAAACCCGGGGCTGCCAACAAAACCTATTGAACAGGTTCCCAACTAGTTGAGAAAAATTCTCAAATTACACCAGAATATTCTTTTAGTAGAATAAGGGAGATCTAAGAAAGCAGCGGTGTATGATTCGAGTGGGATAAGTGAGGAGACTGACTAAAATAATCCGATGTGTTTTGCTAAAGCGGGAGCTACCCCGAAAGAACTGTTAAACCCACGGTATAAGCGTAAGCCAGGTACCATTCAGATTAAAGGAATGAAGCACCGCCATCATGATTATCATAACTGTGAAGACCTTACATGTCTCATGAGATAATCAAAATAAAATATGCTCAGAAGGCCAATGAGCCTTCTTACTAAACTGAAATCTTGGCCCCATGGACCATTGCCTTACCCAACAAACTGTGCTTGGGCCAGCCAAGCAAAAAATATATTTTATTCAAGGATCAGAGTATAAGGAACAATATATGAAATAGAGTGGAGCAAGGATCCAGGTCTTACCTTTGTTTCTTTCACTCACCCACAAAATGTAGAGCCACCCGCGGATGCCAAGGAATTTCCCCATGTTCAGAACCAAGAAAACCTTCCTCAAATAAAGTCTCTTCTCTTTATCTTTGTTTCTTCCCTTTGTTTCTATTTCTCCTCACACTTCACTGTTATCTTACCACTTTAGGACTCCCGGGTAGGACCTCTGCTCTTTAAATCAAAAGACACCTCCTACCTAGAAACTAGAAAAATCCTAAAACAGTCTCCCCCTAGAAAAAGTGCAAAAATGTCTCTACACTATGATTTTTTTCCTCCTTTTATACTGATTCCAACCTAAGCATCCGAGCCCACCTAGCGTTTTCCACCTTTAAACTCTAGAAAGAGCTTCGTTAGCCTCCAAACAATACTTCCCAATAACTCTCCTTACCAATTCCCTATGCAAGCTGACTCCCTTAAGTTTTCAGCTTGCTTCACCCTCAGGATCCATAGTTCATGGTGGGCTATAGCAACAGAAAGCTAAAGCAAAAAATGGACCCAAAATACTGTCTAAGACTGTTCTGGAGCTTATGGGCCCGATCCATGTAGGATTTGGGCTCGAAATTATCAAATTGAGTATTACACACAAGTGATCGATGAAATTTGGATTTGAATCGGATGCGGCCGATCGGTGCATTTGAGAAAATTTTGAAATTTTGATAAGAGTATTCATGGAGAACAAAGTGCATAAAAAAAAAATGGTGCATGATTCCAAGTTTAGATGAGGAGATATAGTCGATCAAAACAAATGGGTGCTACAAAAATTCGAACATGCTCGATAATAAATTTTTAAGCTGTCAGGTCGAACTAGTTGGTAGGTTCCCATCCAGTCAATCCGGTTAACAAAAATTCTCAATTTTTTTCAAATAATTCCTCAATTGGTAAGGAATCCAACAAAAGCAACAGTGCATGATTTCTAGTTCGAAGGAGGGAGATATGATCAAAACAAACACAGGTGCTCCGAATTCGAACATGCTCCAATAATGAATTTTAATTGAAATCCGTTGAACTGGTTGAGCTAGTTCCTAACTAGTCAATCCGGTTGATAAAATTTGTTAATTTTTTTCCAGATAATTCCTCAATGAGTAAGGAATCCAAAAAAACAAACGGTGAATGATTTCTAGTTCGGATGAGGGAGATATGATCAAAACAAGCCTAGTCTTTCAGAATTCCAGGACATGCTTGATGAATTACGCCTAAAGTGGATACTTGAGACCAGTTGAGCTTAGGACAGGCCCAAATTACAAGGACCTAACGGTGCCATATGAGAATGATGAGTGAGTGTGACACCCATAAGATAAATGCAAGTGTTGAGGGACAAAATTAAGGGTCTACAAATATGCCTTTATTTAGTAGAGTGAATGAACGAGTGACTCATGGGTGCGAAGTACAAGCGATGCAAGAGTGAAATGAACTCTAGTAAAGAACCTAGATGACCAATAATTTTTTCCCCTTACCTAGTACCGAAGGCTGACGGAACTGAGTCGCCACGATTGAAGGACTAAGAGAAACCCAAGCACGATGCCTGGGAAGATGAGTGATCGGGCGTGATCTTGGAAGAATGGTAGTGGGCATGATCTTTGGAGAACCCAAAACAAAAGAGGGATCGAATCAAGACCAGTTCTGAGGAATTGAATAAAGAAAGGATCGAATCAGGGCACGATCTGGGAACTGAAGCAAAGAAAGGATCGAATCGGGTGCAATGCGAGAGGGCCCCAAAATAAAAGAAGGATCGGTCGGACATGATCTTTGGAGAGCCTAAAGTAAAAAGAAGATATCGAAAACAAAAGAAGGGATTGAATTCGGGCACGATGCCAGAGAACCCAAAGCAAAGGAAGGGATTGAATGGGGCACGATCTTGGGCGAAGCGAAGGAGGTTGGTCGGGCGCGATGCTAGGAACGAAAAAGAGGGATCGAATCAGGGCCTGTCTGGGAGGGCTTCCAGCAAAAAGGATCGAATCCAAGCACGATGCTAGAGAGCTCGAAATAAAAAAAAAAAAGGATCGAATCCGAGCACAATGCCAGAGAACCCTAAACAAAAGAAGGGATTGAATCCAGGCACGATGTCGGAGAACACGAAACAAAAGAATGGATCGAATCTAGGCACGATGCTAGAGAACCTGAAACAAAAGAAGGGATTGAATCCGAGCATGATGCTGGAGAACCCTAAACAAAATAAGGGATCGAATTTGGGCATGATGTCGAAGGAGCAGAAGCAAGAGGATCGGGTCGGGCCGCGATGCGAGAGGAGCAGCGAAGGGATCCATCAGGCGTGATCTTAGAAGATTGAATCTGGGCGCGATGTAGGGGGTCGAATCAAAATGAAGGGATCGAATTCGGGCACGATGGCGAAGGGCTTAGAAAAAAAGGGATCGAATCTAGGCCTGATCTTGGGAGAGCCAGAAAGCAAAGAAGGGATCAGACGTGTCGGAGGGAGTGCTTGATCCTGAAACATCAATACCATGTCAGAAACCCACCACTGCACATAAAGTCAAAGTCACAAAGCTGGAAATATTACAAACATTCATTCCTGAGGAAAAGCCCTCCTAACTAATTCATAACATCTAATATCCACCAACAACTGATAGGGGGAATGCCCCTATATGTACATCTAAAACTCAAACATCTTGATGAAAACCCTGAAATACGTCACTGAAAACCCAATCGTCTACACGAGAGAACAAGACAATGAATGGGGGAATGCCCCAGTATAAACATCCTGCTTTGAGTCGATAACGAATCTGTGAATCGATCCCGATCGGCTCTCAGCGCTACATTGTATGAAGAAACCAAGCTAAATTTAGGGCTTACTCAAACTCTGTTGCCCAGAATGTCTTTAGGCGACAATTTGTGTACATGAGTAAAACCCGAGCTAAGGATCGGGGTATGCTGATGTGAACATGTCGAAGCATCGAAGCTAAAGGCGCCATCTGATCTAATTCTCTGTATCATTAGGTATCGATCATGGACTAAAGCGAAACCGGCTGAATGAAAAGGCAATATGTGACCCTCGATATTCCCCAAGAACAGAGACCTGTCGACATTCCGTACTCAATTAGTAAACGGAACCTTTCCATATAAAATGCGTCGAAGCAAACACGAGATCTCATGGCCTTAAGGTGGTCTTATGACTCGGACCGTAATGTAGGCCAGGGGTGAAATGTGAATGAAATGATGGGAGCAAAGGCCCCGAATACCTAGATAATGCGAGCCCACACGTGTGCATAATGCGAATGTTAGGAGAATCATGTGAAGCGAAAGCTGACTCGACCAACACATAAGTGAGCAAATCTTGAAGTGAATTGATGTACACCCGAAAGACACGTCGTTCATGAAGTGAGACGACAATCGATGAGGATAGAAGAAAATGAAAAGCGATGTAGAAGAAAGTAGGGAAACAAGGTGGGATACAAGTGTAGAAATGAGTGATGATGACGAACACTCATCCCGAGGATGCCAAATTGAGGTAAGTCACCATCAAATGGGAATGGTGAAATAGATACGTGAGGGGACCTAGTGTAAAAGAAACCCCGAGCCTGCATCCCGATGTATACCTTAGGATCCATGGAGAAAAGGATCATACAATGCTCTCACCCACCTTTCAGAACAAAAATAAGTCTCTCAATCCAAAATGACCTATGATGATCAAGCCATAATACCGTCGACAAATCATGCTAATCTCAAATACCAATGAAATGAATATCGAATGAGCGTAACTCTTTTATTTTTTTTTCTTTTTTTTTTCTTCATTCATTTTTTTTTTTTTTTTAAATGGACAACCCGACAAAGTAAGATAGATGCCACACTAGCACAAAGGCAGCTTGATGAACCACCAATCCTAAACGAAATGGTCCCCTGGCCCAAGACTCTAGATCGAGCCTTAAGGGTGGAAAGAAGGGTGTGACCAACCTAACCTGTAGCTATGGGACATGAGCGTGTCATCATCACCTGAGGAAAATAAAGTGAAAAGAAACAAGATGATAGGAAACAAAACTCAAAGGCCGGCAAAGTGAAGATGCAAAATGGAGAAAGAAAGAAAACGGGTAATGATGCGAAAGAGCAAGCGAAGAATGACACAATGCTCTGTGCTCCCTGAATCGATTAATAAATCTGAGGCGCGAGGGGCGAGCCAGACCTAGATCAAAAGGTATCTGAGAAATTGAATGAAGAAAAAAAGGCCATAATAAACCACGTGAGGCTCAAAGGGCTAGCAATAGGGAATATGGCTACTCGAAGTGATGGCCACCCATCCTCTAACCATTATCTCACACATAAAACTTCTTGGTGATCCACGTTGGTGGCTTAGTGGGCCCGGATTTAGTCTGAGTGCATCGACCCAGCTACTCCCTCTTGGGTCGAATCTCGAATAACATACGACCCTCCAGAGTCTGTCCTAAACTTGCCTCTAGGGTTGTGATCCAATCCTTAGGACTTTCAAGTAGGTCGCCTTTTTTTTTAAACTACACAGGCTTGACCACTGCAGATACCTGAGTCATCTTCCTCGAATGGCTTTGAACATTATCTGCTACCTTTCAATCTCACTCATCAGAGCTAAGATGATCATAACGAGGTAGGCTACTTGGCCTCGAGATGTCTGTTCTGCTCTAGTGCTACTCTCAAAGATCCCATCTCAATCTCAACAGGTAGCACTGTCTCCATGTAACACCCCAAAATACACCCTAATTGTTTTTAAACATAATTAAGGTATATTATAAGTACATTTGGAAAATTTTCAAAATTATTATTTGATTCGTGGCTAGCTAAGTAGGTTGTTCCGGAATCAACAATATTTATAAACCTAAATTCCTCTGGCATCAAATGTGAAAGCTACTCTGTTATAATAAGCGATCCCCAGGGTCGAACTGAGGATGGGTTTTCTTTATACAAAATGATTTGCGGGTGATTGAAATGGTGAATTTTCGAGTTTGGATTTGGGGTTTTACAGTAAACGGGGGGTGGATGGTTCTTGGCTGATAATAAAATGAAGAAAAATAAGAAAAATAATAAGAGGTCTCATGAAGTATCAGGATGCTGGGCTTAGGATTCTAGAGGCGTGAGGTCTCGGGTTCGTTTCCTCGCGTTAGGGAGGATTACCTATAGTCATTTCGACGGATCTTCATTTAGCTTTAAAAACTAAATACAAATTTTCCCTTTGAAAACTTGACATTCTTGATCATTCATGGTCCGGCCCGAGTGAAAAACAATTCTCATACTCACCTTACAATGATTAATAGAGGGTAACTAATAAATCTCGAGTGGATGCAGCAATAGAAAAGCATCCAGACCTAAGATTCACTAAATCTAGTTAAACAAGTGAATCTAAGTTAAACTCATGATCAGAAGAAAAACCAAAAATAACAGTGAATACTTGCGTTGAAAGCATGAGAACCCTCTAATACCTTGATTCCCTTGCGGTAGCCTTATCTTCCAAGGAAGAGAGGGTTTTAAGCTCGTCACCAGAGTTGTCATCATCGGTGTTTGGGCTTTGCGAAAGTGGAAAGAAAATGAGGGAAAGGAGCGGAAGAAGGCGAAATGGGAGAAGGTAGCTTCTCCGTCGAATTTATTAATTGATTGAAGTTGATTTTATAGGAGCTTGGTGAGCTTATATAGTGCTCGGAAGCGGGGAAATTACAAAACAAACCAAAACCAAAAGCTATTCTGAGGGTAAAATAGGAAGAAACAAAATTGTAACAAAATCTCAAGCGTCAAGCGAATTGAATAGTGGGCTGCGGAGGCATGAGCAGTGGCAAGCGAGGGAAGCAAAATTTCGCGGCCTGCGGGGAATTTCGCGGGTCTGGTGCAACCTATGAAATTTTGTTTTGGCCTTTTCTTCGGTTTTAGCTACTCTTTCCTTCGACTTAGATCTGCGATCTTTGAGTTCAACTAGAATTCTTCGTGTTTGGATCGACTCAACAATTATGGCATAAATAGCTTGCAAAAACTCTGAAATTAGCCTGAATCGATCAGTAGTATAATACATACCTTAACATGCAGTGGGTTAATTAGAATGATTAGTACACAAAAGCATTCAAAACCTATAATAAATAGGGTTCGAAAATAGCACTTTTTGGAGTGCTAATCACCCAACCTACACATTGCTAGTCCCTAAGCGATGAAAGAAAGAAAGAAAGAGCATAAGCTTGATAACAAAATGATGTTCTAAAAATGATTATATTTCCAAAAGGTTGTGAATGAGTAATGCCTAACCACCTCGATGAGAATCACTAAAACCCTTACTTGATAATAACTATCTCGAGAGAATGAATGTCATCTAAAAATTCATGGATCAGAGCCTCCTTCTTGGTGAATCAACGGAATTAAAACCTAAGTGTTTGTTTGATCGGGCCAATAATAAACTCCGCTAAACTCCACTTCCCCCAACCACAAGCTACCCGCCACCTAGGACACTAACTAACCTAACAGACAGACTCCACTCTTATTCCACAACTCTTTTTTTGTTGTAGGGGTGCAATGCTGAGGAATCGACCTCACTAAAGTCCATGTAACGGGGATCTACCGATGACTCCCAACCAATTAATGCTTAAGGCACCAAGTCATAAGGATCCTCGACCACTAACTCTTCGTGCTTCACCTCGACTTGAATGATTTCGAGACTCCAAAGACCTACAACTCAAGCTAAAAAGCAAGTGAACAAAGGGGCTGGCAGAGGCATGAACAAGCAGTAAGCAGAAGCAAATTTCAAGAACTCGTTAAATTTCGCAAAGCTGCGAAAATTCAGAACTCCCCGCAAAAATTTTGCTTTTGGCCTTTTTTTCTTCAAGTCGCTTCTCTTCCCCACTTCCGATCCGGCACGTCAGTTCAACTGAATTCTTCGTGTTTGATCGACTCAACAATTATGGCATAAATAGCTTGCAAAACTACAAAATTAGCCACAAAATGCGATCAAGAGTATAATACTCTGACCTTAACATGCCAATCGGGTTAATTAGAATGATTACTATACAAAAGCATTCAAAACCTATAATAAATAGGGTTCAAAATAGCACTTTTTGGGTACTAATCACACCCCCCAACCTACACATTGCTAGTCCCGTAGCAATGAAAGAAAGCAAGAAAGAAAGAGCATACAAAACAATAACAAAATGATGTTCACAAAAATGATTATATTTCAAAAAGGTTGTGAATGAGTAATGCCTAACCCTCGATGAGAATCACTAAAACCCTTGCCCAACAACTATCTCGAGAGAATGAATGTCATACAAAATTGAATATCAAAAGAGCCTCCTTCTTGGTGAATCAACCAGAGACTTCCACCAAAACCTAAGTGCTCGCTTGATCGGGCTTCAATAATAAACCGCTTAAACCGCACTCTCCCCAACCAAGCTACCGCCGCCACCTAAATGACACTAACTAACCTAAATAGATCGTGTGACCCACTCTTATTCCACAACTCTTTTGTGTCAGTAGGTGCACGTCGAGGAATCGACCTCACTAAAGTCCATGTAACGGATCTAACGATGACTTCAACCAATTAAGGCCAGGCACCAAGTCATAAGGATCTTTCGACCACTAACTCTTCGTGTTTCACCCCTGACTAATGATTTCAGACTCCAAGATCTACAACTCGCTAAACCTCACCCATCCACCCGTGTAATCTAGCACTAAGTCTGGTTCCCAACCAAATAAGTTTGCACCGGCTTTAAAGGTTTTCGCCATATACCCCTGACCTCGCCGGCTCAAGGCAAAGTGCTGCACTTTTCTTCTTTTTCTTTTTTCTTTCTTTCTTTTTCTTTTCTTTTCTTTTTCTTTGGAAGACACATCGTCTTCTATTCACGGGGGTCCTTAACCTATTACAAGTGGTCAACGAAACTAGGATAGGTTTTACAACAAAGCTAGTGAGGCAGCAAGCCGTACTTGGCTGAAGAAACCCGATGTGCACAAGGTGTGGTTAGCTAAAGGTGGAAGAAAAATGGTCGGAAGCAACAAGAGCTCAACCGATCATCCACCAACCAGCATGGAACCAATCTTAACATCAATAGAATCGGGATGTTGTTTCAATTTTTCAAACTGCAAGCTAGGCAAAACACAAAAAAAATGGGTGTAATTTTTGAAAAAGTAAGTTGTATAGTATAACAGCTTCACAAAAAGGAAATCCAGCAAGCCATTGAACATAACAAAATGGGCTTGCTCAAAATGGTAACAAAAACATAAATAAATGCCACTTCCTTCGCTAACTCTCCCCCCAACCAAATGTAACATTGTCCGCAATGGGGCTTGGATTGGAAAGTTAGAGAAGGAAGTGCTACCTCCTTGATGATATGTGCTCGTTGATAGATACTTCTCGCTGTGGCTTCCACTCGATTACCTTATTCACTCCGCTTGGGCTTCAAATAAACAAGCAGCAAGTTAAAAGAGAGTAAAAAAGAATTAGCTTGAGAATTTTGAAAATTACAACTTCATAATAATTTCAAAAGTATTCTTTTCCTCACTATATTTGATTTACACCTCTAAGATTTCCAACTGGCATTCAAAACGCCCTTAAATAGTTCTGGATGAGAGAGTTACGATGAAAAACAAAATTGCAGCAGGTTGTAGAGCAGATCCCTCTGTTATCGCGGTGGCTCAAGAAGTCGCGAAATTTTCGCACTGCGGAAAATTTTTTTTAATAATAAAAATAAAAATAATAAATTAAAAAACAATTTTTTTATAATATATATATATATATATAGCAAAGAGTATATATATATATATATATATATATATATATGCTCGCCAAAAGACAAAAATAATGCACAAACATAAAGAAGATGCACTCGAGTCTTCGCACCTTATGAACAAGGTGGTTGCGAATTTTCGAAACCGTTATAAATTTCAGTTTTCGAATTTCCAGAACCTACGAAATTTTCGCGCGAGTTGCAAGCTCTGGGGCCTTTTTTTGCACCTCCCACTACATCAAAAATTTGATAAAAACTGCAAAAATAAACACATAAAAATTAAGAAAATTTGCAAAAAAATGAAAATTAATCTAAAAACAAAGATTAACTAAAAATTAGAGAAAATCTAAGAGGAAAAATTAAAGAAATCAAAATAAAATTAAATAAGATAAGATGAAAACAAAAAGCTGGGAGATCGTACTTCAAACCACCCTGCTCGAGGTCACGCCAATCGCTGAGCCTAAATGCTGAGGCTCGGGGTGCTCCAATCCGAACCAAGACTAACCATCCGGCCGTGCCATGAGATGTGAGCAATGCACGCTTTGATGTGGCTGCAAAAGTCTAAAAAAAGGCTACTAACTTCGAGGTTTTGTAGGGAGTGCAGTAAATGTGCATTATCCTGCCTGCAGTATCCCAAACATATGCAGTAAGATACGCGACTGCGCAGGTTACTAACAGGCAACTGATCCAAATTCTATGATTGGTTTAAGGATAGGCTGGTCCCTTCCATCGCATCCTTTCCGCCGCCTCCCCTGGCCACGCCTGGGAGATCATTTGATCTGTTTATACTGCCCTCCACTGTGGTGTCAATCAGGCACTCTTCTTCCAAATTCTCCTCCTCTTGATGAACAAGCTGATTGGTGAAAAGTGAGATGGATTGCTGCAAGATGTCAAATTTTTTATCGAACCCATCCAATTCCTTGCTCATGGAGCTCTCCACTGTGTCAATTTCCTAATTGGTCTCCGATATTCATCGCCTCTCGATCCTTCTATGAAACATCCATTAGTTTGCTCAAATTCAAAAGATGGCTTGTTCAATGTGGGGATGAGAAGCCGGTGATCACGTTACCAGGAAGTGGGGGCATAATATGGAGAAGAAAGAGGTGCATGTCGTGGGGAACACCGGTAGGCTGCGTACTTATCCATCGGGTCTCTATAATCCCTCATGGACCTAGATTCGGATTTCTCCCCCAAGGGTCACGATTCGCCATAAGGTTTCTATACCCCTCATTGACATGTATGCTCTAGGTTTCCACCGAATAATCACCGTGATTGTTCCTCCTCTTCCATTTGGTCACAATTCAAACCTAATCGGACATGCAATCCGTCAGATAACATGACACACAAGATAACACAAAAAAAAACTCAAGATCAAAAAAAAAAAAAAAGTTTTTTTTTTTACAGTGAAATGAAACTAAAAAAAAAAATTATAGTATAATATAAAAGAAATTCACCAGTATTTGTGATGAGGATCACAAGTGTTCCACAAACATTAATGCACTTAGCACCATCCGCAATCTACGCTATTTGATTCGTTAATATTATATTGAATCCATCAACAATATAACCAACTTCTAATTGCCATGAGAAGTGCAAAAACATCCAAAGATAGCAACAGGTGTCAACTCCAAGATGAGTTTCAAAATGATCATGATCCAACAAGAATTTCTATCATCTACTGTCGGTAACAACAAGAGTCTGATGGTGCGTCGATATTAAAATGAAGAAAAAAATAAGAAACATTAAGATTTCATATCAGAGTACCGTCGAAGATCCGGGGTAACTCGGGAGGGGTCCTCTGTTCATTTCCTCGCGGCCGGTGGAGGATGACCTATAGTCATTTCCAACCTGGATCTTCATTTAGCTTTAACCAAACCCTAAAATTTTCCTTTGAAAAACAAAGATTTGGTCATCATTCATGGTCCCCTGTATCTATGAAAAAAATTCTCCTTACTCAATTTTACAATGATTAATAGAGTGGTATCCACGAATCTCATGGGATTCAGCACAAGATCCACGAACCCTAAAAGATTACTAAATACAAAGTCATTCAAGGTGAATCTAGTGTGGGCTTAAACTCAGCGTGAAGAGAAAAACCAAAATAACAAAGTGAATACTTGCGCTGAAAGCATGAGAACCTCCGTTATGCCCGCCCTCTCTTGCCTAGTGTTCCTCTCTGCTGAAGAGAGGGTTTTAGCCGCATCCTCTCGAGTCATCCCCAGGTGTTCGTCGCCTAAAGTGGAAAGAAAATGAGGGAAAAGGAAGCAGAGAAGAGCGTAAGTGGAGAGCTGGAAAGCTTCCCGGCCAAATTTTATCGACATTGAAAAGTTGATTTTACAGAGTCGATCGAGCTTATATGCTAGAGCAAGGGAAATACAAAACAAACCAAAACCAAAAGCTATTACTAAGGTAAATAGAAGAAACAAAAAATTGTAACAAAATCTCAAGCTATTAAAAAGTAGGTGAACAAAGTACGCGATAGGCATGAACAGCTGGCAAGCAAAGAGTAAATTCTCGCAACCCGCTACTCGCAGTTGCGAAAAATTCCGTGAACCCCGCAAAAATTTTGTTCGCCTTTTCTTCGCTTCTCGCTTCTCTTTCCTTCCGGGCTTCCGAGATCTCGTAATGCCGAGTTCAACTAGAATTCTTCGTGCTTGATCGACCAACAATTTTGGCATAAATAGCTTGCAAAAACTAAGCAATTAGCTACACAAAATGCGCATTAGTAGTATAATAGGGACCTTAACATGCCAATTAGGTTAATTAGAATGATTAGTACACAAAAAGCATTCAAAACCTATAATAAATAGGGTTCAAAATAGCATTTTTTGGGTACTAATCATTATTTTTCTAAGTGAGAAAATTTCGAAAACCCGAAATTTGTACAAGATACAAGGGCAAATTTGTAATTTGTTCAAAATGGGACATAGAAGTCATAAGATAAGAAGATTATAGGTTAAAGTGAAATATGCATAACTTGACTTGCAAAAAGAAAGGAACTTAAGGACTAAAGTGCAATAAAAGGAAAGCTTAACTATAAAAAGGGGAGGAGACAAAAAAATATCTCATTTTTTGTCTAAGAAGGGAGAGTAAGCCGAGAAGGAGCAAAGAAGAGAGAAAGGAAGAGAAGAAGAAGAGGAAAGGTACGGATTTCGATAGTTTTGTATGGAACTTGTATGGATGCTATGCTTTTGTGTAGAACTTGTATGGATTTCTATAGTTTTGTTTGGATGCTATGCTTTTGTGTAGAACTTGTATAGATTTCTATGGTTTTCTATGGATAATAGGTTGTTCCATTTCTAGGGTTTAGTTAGGAATTCATCCTAACCCTAGATTTGTTGGAAGTTGGGTTGAAAAAAACCTTAGTTTGTATAAGATGAATATGGAATCCTTTTTATTTCTATGGTTTTGTATAGATTGGTGGACTTTGGTATGGATTCTTGGAATTTTTGTCTAGGGTTTGGTTATGAGAAGTTCTAAACCACCATTACAAGTGTTTGTGGAGTTGTTTTAGATGGATTCCAAGGTGGGTTTCACGAGGGATGGAATCGGGGGAGGTTTATGGAAGAAAAGCGAGCGAGTATGAATTTGTCTTTTCAAGTAAAATCGCAACATGGTACCTAAGATCAAAACAGGTGGTAATCGGGTACCTCAAACAAAACCAAAAATGGTACCTAAGACCAAGATAGCGGTACCGTACCACTCACCGTATCTATCGGGCACGGCATCAATCCGCGGTATTAGTACCTTCACCGCTCTGCCACAAATCATTTTTGTATTCTTACATTGTTAAGCTCAAATTCCTACCCCCGAGGGTATAGGAACCCTAATAAATTATTAACGGGGGTTCAAATAAAAATGAAACTTAGTGAAAAACACATCATACCTCGCCGCCTTGACGGAGCGAACAATGTTGGCAAAAGTAATGCCCCTATGATAAGATAGTAAGTTCTCGAACTCATATAATTATAGGAATACCTAAGACCAAATATAAAATGACATGACACTTTTGTTACATGGGCAAGAATGCCTTGATCAAGCTTCTAAGACTTCTACTAGTGCCGACACTGGCTACGTGTGCATCGTCTCTAATCAAGGTTTCTAAGACTTACTGCAAGCACGCGACTTCACACGTGGGCGCACATCTCTAACCAAGCCATTACTCCCGCTTACAGGTTACTTCAAGACCTTAGTACTCCAGACAAGACTTTCAGCACTTATTGTGTTGTGTCCTACTCATTTCTTATTACCTGGGTCTAAGTAGTCCAACGTTATACGATAAGAGTCCGAATGATCTATCAAGAGTAAAATAAAATACATCGTTCTGCTCTAAATGTACCTACGGGTGCCTCTGTATAAGTATAAGTTCTATAGTACCTACGGGTACCTCTATATAGAATAAGCTCTGTAACTCCTACGGGAGATCTGGATAAGTCTAAGTTTACTATATATACAAGTAGGTGTATAAGTTTATTATATGAATTCATGATAAATTTCTGATATCCGCTATTGTATACCTGTTACTGTTATATGCTTATTATAAATGAGTAATAATGCATGTGTATATATATAAGCCATATGTTTCCCATTAAGCGTAAAGCTTAGCACGGTTTTAACCGTAGGTACAGGAGGACGCCTCGCGATTCAGATATGATATTTTGTTATAGTTATGGGCAAACTCGGGGCTCCACTAATGTCGTAAAGAGCGTCCCGCAAAGCGCTGCGGGCTGTGGACCCAGCCCGATCCACGGGCCGGCGACTCGCTTTTAAATGGAAGGAAAAATGTGAAAAGAAAATGGGTTGATTTTCCGAAGTTTGGAAAATCCGTCTCGAGAGGAACGGTTTTGCTTTGGAGTCAGCCACTTACTTTTATTTTTATTTTTAAGTGGGGAAAACCAAGTAAGAACAAAAACCTAATGATCTAATATGGAAAAGCGGTCTCGCGAAAAACTAGATTTTTGGGCTGTGGATCGACACGGCCAGAAGGTACTTCCATATGAGGTAGCACCCTTCAGGTCCTAACCTCGGTCTCTACTAGTGAATCGGGTATGGGAGCATGGCTGGCCAAAAAATCGATAGTCTCATAGGCTAAATATACAACTTAGATCAGACCAACCTAATTGGCAGTATCAAGCATGCTTTAAAACACTCAACCAAAGCTTTAAAATGGTGCGTACTCGTCCCCCGGGCCACGCCACACATCAAAGGTTAGCCAACAAACATAGCAAGCATGCATGGCACTCAAACAATAAAGCATCCATGTGAAATTCATTACCCAACACTCAAAGCACATACCGTGGGTCCCGGCCAAGCGCCGTATAAGAGGTCGGCCAACGTTCGCATACCGTTCAAAATTAAATATAAAAAGCAAAGCAAACTAGGAGAAACCATACATTGCATCTCAGCCACTCATTGATGCTACAACACTTTTGTCCAAATTTATACAAACATGTCTATCCATCTCAAAGAATCTGGCCTCGACAAACACTAGATTATCGGGTGCTTAACTAATCACCCTTGACCCGCATAGACCCGACATTCTCAAGAATCCAAACGGAACCACATTAACCAGAAATAAAACCCCATTTCAGACCCTAAACATAGCCCTACATTGATTTGGGGGCTAATGGGCCGACTCACAAAGGTCATGGGCTTCAATTAAATCAAATCAGCGGACCCTTACGAAACTCCAACAAACCGGGACCGAATGAAGTTCCCCAACCCGGCTTCAGCCGGCTGGAGAGAGGCTCCAAAATTTTGTAAGAACCTTCCTCAAAGATTCATGAACTAACAAGACAAAAGGAGTTCACCCGACTCGAGTAACCAAGAACCAACACAAACAAATCAAACTTCACCCAAACCTGCTCTGAAGAAATCGAACCAAATGAACCGCTGGTTTGGCTTCCCAACCGGTCCATATGGTTGACAAAATATTTCGTGGGTCTTTCAGAACCTTCCCTACAGTCAGGAATCCAACAAGACAAACGGATTTCAATTCAATTCGAATAACACCAAGAAACCAACACAAACAAATCAAACCACCCAAACTCCGCTCCAGCAACCGAATCCAAATGAACCCGCGGTGTTTGGTTTCCCCAACCGGTCCAGATGGTTGAGAAAATATTTTTTGAAAATTTTCAAAATCTTCTTTTACAGTCAGGAATCTAAAAACAAATCTAAGTGATTGATTCTCAGCCTCGGATGAGTGAGAACCAACCAAAACAATCAACCGCCCAAACCGGCCGCCCAAAGAATCGAACCAAATGAACCGTTAGTTCGGTTTTCCCAACCAGTCCGTATGGTTGAGAAAATATTTGAAAATTACACCTTTAAGGAGTCAGGAATCTAAAACAAATCCAAGTGATTGATTCTCACGGATGAGTGAGAACCAATCCAAAACAAATCAAATCGCTGAACCGCTGCTCCAAAGAACCGAACTAAATGAACCGGCCGTTGTTTTCCCAACCTAGCCCGTATGGTTGGAGAAAATATTTGAAATTTTGGTCGACATCCTCGCAGAGTAGAATAGTGGAGCCAAAGTTCCATTTCTTACCCTTCACATAAAAGCCGAATTAAACCGTTACACATCCCTAAAAATCCAAGAACGGTGTCCGGCCCGTGGTGCGCTCCCTCCTAAGGTCGAGCGCTGGGAGCTTACGGGCCCGAACCATTAGATTCGGGGCTCCAAAATCACAAAAACAAGCAGTTCACACAAGTCGTCCCAACTAAACTGGCTGAATCCTCGTATGCCAACCCAGCCGAGCCTGGCTGAGGAAAATTATGAAATTTAGATAGAATGTTCCCTCGAAGAATAAGGAGACCAACAAAAAACTAAGGGTAACCATTCTGTTCGACGAGGGAGATATGATCAAACAAGGAGGAGTGCTTGCCAAAATCACCCAAAAACAAAGGTTGTGATACATACTACATCACGAACTGGGGTTAAACCGATTGGTCAAACGATTGACCAAAATTATGAATTTTAACATAAACCTCCTCGCGACAAGGAATCCAACAAAAAAAAACAAAGGGAACCCCCGAGCTCCTGGGACAAAGGAGATACAATCGAAAAACAAGCCTCGGGCGTCTGCAAATATGACATACTCCATAACCTCCTGATTGAGCTAAACCCTTGGGGGGCGCCACTTGCTTCCTATGGCACGATGCCAATAACTGACACTCTGATGACACTCCGAAGTGAAATACATACGCACTCAATGGACCATATATAAGCCCACCCGAGGCTCGGAGAAAGACCAGGCCTAAAAGGGCCTAAATGGTGTTATATGAGAACAATGGGTGAGTATGACACCCATAGGATAAATGCAAGTGTTTAGGGACAAAATTGAGGGTCTACAAATATGCCCCTCTTCAGTAGAGTGAATGAACGAGTGAATCGTGGGTGCGGGCGTTGATGCAAAAGTGAAATGAACTTGCGAAGAACCCGATGACTACCGCTATTCTTACCAAGATTAAGGATAACGAACAGAGTCGTCCGGTCGAAGGACTTAAAGAAAACAAGTCAATGGCGTTCGATATCAGCGATTCCGATTATAACGCCGGAAAAAGATAACATATCCGATACGTCGGAGAAGATGGATGCCCAAAACTGAGAAAGATCCGTGGCGTTATCAGGTACGCTGGATCCGAGTACCGGGTGCAGAACTCAATAAAGTTTGGTGCAAGAATCCGTTGAGCACAATGGATCCGCGAAACGCCGGAATGGGCAATATCCCGTGAAATTTAAAGGTGCGATCTCAGCGAGTAACGAAACAGCGGATCTCGAGCGAAAAATTTAAATGTGAGTGATCCGGGGCGAGTACTGAATGCGGGATTCGGGCGAAAATTAAATGTGAGATCTCGGGCGAGTACTTAAATGGACTGGCGAGTACCGTAAATGTGACGTACCAAAATGCGAGATCCGGGCGAAATAAATGTGGGATCCGGGCGAGTACCGTAAATGCGGATCTCGCGAGTACTTAAATGCGGATCTCGGGGCGAGTACTAGAAATGGACCCGGGCGAAAATGTAAAATGGTAGATCCGGCGAGTACGAGAGGCGTAACATCCAAAGAAAATTTAAAATTCTAGATCCGTGCGAAAATCGGAAATGTGGATCCGGGCGAAAGATCGAAATGAGATCCGCATGTACTATAAATGTGGATCTCGCGAGTACCTTTAAATGTGAGATCCGCGAGTATCAAATGTGGATTCATGAAATGTAATGGATTCGCGAGTACCGCAAATGGTAGATCCGGCAGTACCGAAATATTGCAACATCCGTGAGTACCGGTGCGCAGATCTGTGCGAGCATCGAAACGTGGATCCGGCAAGTACTAAAAGGATCCGTGCAAGTATCGAAAAGGTAACATCCGTGAGTACCTGGAAAGGTAGGATCCGTGCGGCATCGAAATGTGGATCCGGGCGAATCGAAATGTGGATCTCGAAGTAGTACCGTAGCCGTAGGATTCGTGCGCATCGAATGTGGGATCTCGCTAGCAATTTAAAACGGGTAGGATCCGCGAGTTCGAAGGCAGTGGATCCGGGCGAGTACCGGAAATGTGGATCTGGCGAGTACCAGAAATGTGGGATCTCGGCAAGTACTGTAAATGCGGATCCGGGCGTAGTACTGAACGTGGATCCTGGGCGAGTACTAAATGCTGATCCGGGCAAGTACCGTAAATGTGGATCCGGAAAGGTACCGTAAATGTGGATCTCGCGTAGTACCGAAGGTGACATCCGCAGTACCGAATGATAGATCCGGCAGTAATGGAAACGCGATCCGGGCGAAAGTACTTAAATGCGGATCCGGGCGAGTACCGTAAATGTGGGATCCGCGTACCGTAAATGTGGGTTCGCGTAGTACTTGAAATGTGGATCCGCAAGTACCGTGAAATGTGGACTTGGGCGAGTACTGTAAATGCGGATCCGCCAGTACCGAAGGTAACATCCGTGATTACCGAATGTACGATCCGGCGCAAGTATCGGAGAAGCGTAAAATCCGGGAGCAGTACCGGAATGTGGGATCCGCGAGTACCGAAAGGTGAATCCGGGCGGTAGTGATCGGTAGCGGCAACGATCCGTGAAAGACGGAAAAAGCGAAAGATCCGCGCTTTAGCATCGAAATGTGGATCCGGCGAAAATCGTAATGCGGATCCGGGCGAGTACCGTAAATGTGGATCCGGGCGAGTACCGTAAAGGCAAAGATCCGTGCAAGCACCGGAAATGGATCCGGCTAGCATCGAATGTGGGATCCGGGCGAGTACCGTAAATGGATCCGGGCGCAAAGTACCGTAAATGGGATCCGGTAGCACGGAAGGTAACATCCGGTGAGTACCTGAAAAGGCAGGATCCAGCGTAGTACTCGGAAATGTGGATCCGCGAGTACCGTAAATGGTGAACCGGCGATGCTAGAGAACTCGAAACAAGCTAAACGGCAAACAAACTCGTGGAAAGTGGCAGCCCTAGTATGAGATCCGGCGGTCTACCAACAAATGACTCAATAAGCCGTAAATCAAACACAATCATGACAAAGAAGCGGGATGCCCCAATATGACAAATAGAAAATGCCAATACAAATGATAAGCGAGAAACCAAGAACTTCATATAACAAGATGGAAATAAAGGGGTATGCCCCTGTAGGACAATCGCACAAATGTGGCCTCAAGGGTGAAAGAAAAGGGTTACGCCCCGGGCCTAGTGGTATCAATGCCACGTCAAAATCCCATAACTACACATGTGGTCAAAGCCAGAGAGCTGAAAATATCACAATCATTCATTCATGAAAAATCATCCATTTCACTCCATAAACTGATATAGGGTATGCCCAAGTGTGCACATCTGATATGCAAGTGCCTTGATGAAAAAAACTCTAAAATAAATTTCTAAAGACCCAATCATCTGAGCAAGAGAACAAGACAACATATGGGGTGTGTGCCAGCGTGCACCTTTATCAACAGCTGGACAAATATCAATGAATCTCGACCAGGCCCTTAGAAGCACTCGTCGTATGAAGAAACTCGGCCGCATGTAGAGCATACCAAACTTCTTTGATGCCAAAACATTCTAGGCAAAATGGTCGCCAGCGTACATGCGCACGCAGCCACGCCAACATGAAAGGATAAAGGGCGCCCCAACGTGAACGCCACAAGCATAAAGCTAATTGGTTATCCATGGTCCACTGTGACGTCTGCATCGATCAGGACCTCGATGCAAGCAAATCGAATGGAGAAGCAATATGTGACCTCGATATTCCCAAGAATGTAGACCGTCAGACATCCCGCATCAAATCAAGAGTAGATTAACTGGCCCATAAATGCTTCGCAACACGATCTCATGGTTCGTGGTGGTCTACGACTCGACCTAATGTGGGCCAGGTGAAGGTGAATGATATGATGGGAAACAAAGGACCAAATACCCAATAAACATACCAAACCCTTGTACGCGTTAATGTCAAATATCAAAGGATCATGAGCAAGGTAAGATCAACCAACATCCAACGAACAACGGAAATGACAAATCGGCACCAAAGGACACGCCGCTAAAAGCGAGACGATGATCAATAAGAGAGAAGAAGATCGAAAGACAGAAAATGATGAATGGATAAAGCAAAAAATAAGAAACAAGCCGATACAGTGTGGCAATGTGTGACAACGACGAACAACTTCATTCAAGAACGCCAAGTCAAAGCAAGTCACTTGTAAGATTTCGGGAGTGGTGATGCGTGTAATGACTGTGGACCTAGTGCGAAGCAACTCCAAACTCCGATACCCAATGTGTTACCTCCAAATCCATGGAGAAAGATCGCACAACAAGCCACCAACCTCGAGGAATAATAAATCTCTCAAACCTAAATATAAATCTAATAATGTCAAACACACTTTTTTTTCGGTTTTTTTTTGTTTTTTTTGCTTTGTTTTTTGCTTTTTTTTGGTTTGTTTTTTTGCTTGTTTTGTTTTTTCTTCTTTTTTTTTTTGTTTATGTTTTTTTTTTTTTTGCTTTTTTTTTTTTGTTTTTGAGTCGAACCTTCAAAGTAGGTCTAATGCCATACTAACACAATCCAACCGAATAACCCTCAAACCTCTTAAGCCCAAATGGTCCTCAACCTAAGAATCCTGATCAAAACCTACAAAGGAATGAAGGGTGTGACAAACCCGACTAGTAGCTCTGACGAGCATGTCATCACTATACAAAAGGAGATAAAAGGAAACAGATAGAGATGATAGAAACTGCATTCAAAGATATGGTATGCAAAGACTAAAAACGGAGAAGAAAAAGAAACAAGCAATGATGCGAGAAAGAACAACAAAAGAATGTCACAATGCTCATAATGCTCACATATCCAAATAATAAATGAAAAGAGCACGTGGGTAGCCCCCACCCGTGCTCTTAAAAAAGCATGCAAAGGTCGAATGAAAGAATAGCCATAATAAACCGCGCGGAGGGCTCAGCAGGCGCTGTCAGGATATATCAACGGCCAAGTTATCAGGGAATATGGCTACTCAAAGTGATGACCACCCATCCTCTAACCATGATCCTCCCAAGAGTAAACCCCTTCACGATCCACATTGACCCGCCTGTGGAACGATCGCCTAAGTCCACAACCAGCCCGCCTCCTCTGAGTCGATCTCTGATGACATAAGGCCCCTCTCCACCCGGCCCAAACTTTCCTCTGGGGAGTCATTTGATCATCCCCGAGGACCTTCAAGACTAGGTCGCTCTTCAAACTTCGGGCTTCGACCTTTTATAAATGCACTATTTATTTTCCTCCTCGAGAGCAACCGAACATGATCCGCTGCTCCTCAATCTCCTCATCCAAAAGGTCGAGTCTCGCGCACAAACAGATCGGGTCGGCGAGCCTCTCCATCCCATCCCATCACAATATCTCATCTCCCAAAACTCAATCGAATGTATACCACCCGGGGGTGGAGGTACAACTCTAGTGTCATGAGTGGGGAGCGGATCTCAGAATACTTCAGCATGTCCCAAATCAACTAAACCCCGATCAACTGTTCCACAGCATGCCTCAAGGTGAAGACATCACTCAGATTATGACCAACATGATAAGCACAACAAGATCCGTCTTAATCCCAAGTGGTACTGTGTGGTCTAGGTGGTAGTGAACAATCGAAACTCCCCAACCGCCTCAAATGTCGCCAAGCATCCGAGTCAGGTAATCCAGCCTCAGCTCGCCTCTGGGTGGAGGCGGTGCTCTATACCACGATGGCACCGTACATGTGGCCTCCGAGGCGCCGCAGCATATACCGTCGTGGGCGGCAAGTGTGGATGGGTGGCCCAACCTACCGGGAAGGAGTATCGGTCCGCATCACCCCGCCCTATCATCCGTGCTGGAAAGTGTCCAAACCGTCTCTCGGAACGAGGCACTGGGACCGTGTCCCGCCATGCCACTGGCACCAACATCCACGTGTCCGGGTCCCGACCCCGGCTTCTTCCCTTTCGATCCCAAGGAGAAGAGTCCGCCCATAATCCTCTAGATATGCCCTCCTCAATGCCATGGAGGTCTCGAACCACGATCCAAAGTCCGGTCTGCGGTGTCCATGAGATGTTCTAGCAAAGTTTGAGGTCGGCGACTACGACAATCATGCCGACCGCGCTCCGAGGGTTCATCTATAACTGCGTAACCTTCTCCGCGGATAATGGCGATCACCCATCCGCCTCGCCTCGAGGGCCTCTAATCCCTCTCCGGATATCATTCACTACATGATTAAAGAATATCAACTGGAGCAAACTCCTGTCCCAAATCAGCCCATGTCCGCGCCGAAGGGTCTAATGATGCAAACTAACGCCAGCTGCACCACTAAATACGAGGGAAAGCATGATCATCTCAGGTTCGTCTAATCTATGCCCACGCATACCACATAATCAGAAGTGAACACGGCACCTATCCGGCAAGGGTAATTCTCAATGTCCGTATAACTCAATCGCAAGGCCGCCATCGAAGGTCATCGATCCGCCCCCCTATAACTCCATCGGGAAACATGTAGAGACCTCGATCCTCGCTCAAGCCTATCGATGCATGGCCTCGAGGTTATCGGAGCACCGGCAGGGGCCACAACAGACGTGGCATGGTCTCGGGCCCGTCATGTAGAACAAAGTCTAATTACGGTCAATGGAACTAGTGGTGGTGGGCGGAGGTGGAATCAGGAGAACCCGTCGCATGGGTCCGTGATAACGGTGGGGCAAGCGAGGTGGAGCCGGCAGTAGTCCTCGATGTAACGGGTCCGTATAATGGGTGGTGGCGTGGAGCGGGTAGAGTCATGGGTGCTCCCAAAATTGGCAATGGTCAGCCCTCGATGCCCATCAATCCTCCGTCCCAAATTCCAATATAGCATCCCGTAGAGATGCCATGGTACTTCCAGACCCGCCTAATGCCGACAAGAAAGACGAGAGTCCATCTCTATGATTCGATGTCTGCTCGAACTGACCGTCTCGAATCAATTCTAACAAGTCTACCTCCGATCCGAATCCAAGCTTGGAACCCAAAGTCGCTTCAGAATAACAACTCACAAAAGGAAAGGGCATGTCACCCCCGTGGTCTATCAACCGAAAATCAATCCAAGAATGCAATCCCACAATGAAATCCCCTATGAATGAACGCATACGGACATCAATGTTTAACTGATATGCGCCCTACATGCAGGAGCGATTCCGACATGGTAATACCCAGCGGGGTAAAGGTGGCTCAAAGCTAACAAAGGGGAGAGGCAAGTCCTAAGAGGCTATGGCGACTGCATCTGCACAAGGGCAATACAACCCGAGATCCTAATCAACAATCAAAGGAGCACGGGCTAATAAAGAGAAGGGTATCCATGAAATCTAACTGGGGCTATGATGTGTCTTCATTGCTCTGATATCCACATCTCCATAGCGCTCCCAAACATCGATATAGCCTCCTTATGTTAGACTTATTCCAAACCCCTAGATCGGGTCGAAGGCAAGTTAAATCGGGGAATGACTCCCAAGCAACTCAAGCAATCAATGAGGAATAATGGACCAAGACTGCTGATTCAAGTGCGGATACAAACTGCCTCTACTAAACACAAGCTAAGGGGCCATACAGGAAGGAGCAATTAGTGCAACAAAAACAATCACATGCACAAAGAGCGTTTAATACAAAATCTATACAAACTAACCATCTATGCTAATCAAAAAACATATAGCTAGGTACCAAATCAATCGCGAACAAACATGCTAGAATCCAACAGGGAACACACAAGCATAAACAAAACGATAAGTGTATGCCAATACTAACCAAGTTTTGATCATCAGTCATCTATGTAGCCTAAGAGCCTATTGATCAGAGAACCATGCGCTCCAATATACCCAACTCAAGTTCAAGCTTGATCCTCTTATGAAACCGTAGATTCTGTCTGCCTCAAATGAGTCGCTTAATTTTAGGACCCTACCCGATCCACTCGCCACGACTTTCTTTAAATGGAAGGAAAATGAAAGAAAATGTGGGTTGATTTTCGAGTTTTGGAAAATCCGTCCCCGAGGAGGAACGGTTTTGCTTTGGAGTCGCCACTTACTTTTATTTTTATTTTTAAGTGGGGAAACCAAGTAAGAACAAAAAACCCCAATGACTCCAGTATGGAAAAAAGCGGTCTGCGAAAACTAGATTTTTGGGTCCGGGGATCGACACTATCAGAAGGTACTTCATATGAGGTAGCACCCTTCAGGCCCTAACTCGGTCTCTACTAGTGAATCGGGTAAGGGAGCATATGGGTCAAAAATCGATAGCCCCATAGTACTAAATATACAACTAGATCACCAACCTAATCGTATCAAGCATGCTTTAAAAACACTCAACCAAAAGCTTAAAATGGTGCGCACTGGTCCCCCGTCACGCGCTTACATCAAAGGTTAGCCAACAAACATAGCAAGCATGCATGGCACTCAAACACAAAGCATCCATGTGAACGATACCCAACACTAAAGCACATACCTGTGGTCCCTAGCTAAGCGCTGTATAAGAGGTCAGTCAACGTTTCGGGCATACTGTTCTCAAAATTAAATATAAAAAGCAAAGCAAACTAGGAGAAACCATACATTGCATCTCAGCCACTCATTGATGCTACAACACTGGGTCTACCTATACAAACATGTCTATCCATCTCAAAGAATCTGGCCTCGGAGCAAAACACTAGATTATCAGCTTAACTAATCACCCTTTGGACTCGCATAGACCCCGCGATTCTCAAGAATCCAAAACTAACCATTAACCAGAAATAAACCCCATTTAGACTCCTAAACATAGCCCTACATTGATTTGGGGCGAATGGGCTGACTCACAAAGGTCATGGACTTGACTTAACTAAATCGAAGGACCTCATTTAAACCCAACAAACTCGACCTGATCTAGTTCCCCCAAATCCTGGCTTCTCACTGGCTTGAGAGGGGCTCCAAATTTTGTAAGAACTCTTCCTCAAAGATTCATGAATCCAATAAGATAAAGGAGTTCAATTCGATTCGAAAACTAAGAACCAACACAAACAAATCAACTACCTAAACCTAAGCCGTTTCCAAAAGAACCGAATCAAATGAACCGCTGGTTTGGTTTCCCAACCGACCAGATGGTTGACAAAATATTTCAAAATTCAGAACCTTCCTACAAAGTCAGGAATCCAATAAGACAAACGGAGTCTAATTCCGACCAATAACCAAGAACCAACACAAACAAATCAACCACCCAAATCAGCTGCTCAGAAGAACTGAACTAAATGAACCGGCAAAGTTTGGTTTCAACCTGTTCAGATGGTTGAGAAAATATTTGAAAATTTTTCAAAATATTCTTTTAAGGAGTCAGGAATCTAAAATAACGGCGGATTGATTCTCACGATGAAGTGAGAACTAACCAAACAAATCAAATCGCCTAAACTCGCCGCTTCAGCAAATCGAACTAAATGAACCTGTTGTCTTGGCTTCCCAACCGGTCCAGATGGTTGAGAAAAATATTTGAAAAATTGCTCTAATCTTCTTTAAGGAGTCAGAATCTAAAAACAAACGGTGATTGATTTCGCCGCATGAGTGAGAACTACAACCAAAATTAAATCAAATTGGTTTAAATCACGCTCTAGCAAATCAAATCAAATGAACCTGGCCGGCTTGTTTTCCTAACCTAGCCCGTATGGTTGAGAAAATATTTTGAAAATTTTGGTCGAATATCATGTATGAATAGAGTGACAGTTCCATTTCTTACCTCTTCACATAAAACGCTGAATGTAACTAAAGCTACACATCCTCGGAAAAATCCAGCAAACGTGTGTCCGAGCCCGTAAGTGCCCTCCCAAGGTCGAAATGGAGCTTACGGGCCCGAATCCATTAGGATTCGGGCTCCAAAATCACAAAAAACAATATCTACACAAGCCGTCCCAACTAACCGGTTGAACTGCATGCCAACCGCCGAGCCTCATTGAGGAAAATTATGAAATTTGGATGTATCGTTCCTCGAAGAATAAGGAGACTAACAAAAAAATGTGCACCATTCTAAGTTCGATGAGAGATATGATCAAAACAAGGAGGAGCGCCGCTAAAACCCAAAAACAGCGCAAGCGATACATACTACATCGACGAACCAGTCAAACCGACATCAAACGGTTGACCAAAAATTATGAATTTTTAACATAAACCTCGCGAATATGAATCCAACAAAAACAAAGGAACAATTCTAAGCTCTGACAAAGGGAGATACACCTAAAACAAGCTCAAGTGCTCCTAAACATGATATACTCCATAAACTCCGATGGAGCTAAAACTTCGGGGGGGCCCACTTGTTTCCTATGGCACGATGCCAATAATCGACACTGATGACACTAAGTGAAATACATACGCACCACGTGATCATATACAAGCCCACCAGGTTTGAGGAAAGACCAGGCCTAAAAGGGCCTAAATGGTGTTATATGAGAACAATGGGTGAGTATGACACCTATAGGATAAATGCAAGTGTTTAGGGACAAAATTGAGGGTCTACACGCGCCCCTTCATCCGGCTAGGCGAGGGTTGGGGGCATGACACTCCATACCATACATAAAAGAATACAGGGTAACTCTAATAGAGGTACGAAAAGATTTACAATAAGGCCACGCGAAGGAGCTCCGACCCATCTGTAGAAGTCTGACCTTCATCTTCTTCTAAAATTCTCTCTTGATATTCTTATTCACGACCTCAACTACCCCATTGGGTCTACTTCGCCATAATGCCAGACGTATCCGTGATGTCGAATGCCATATCCCGAATCATCGTGTCCACCTCACTCTAAAATGCACCCTCTATCATATAAATCAACTCATGAGGGACCCTCTCGGCATCTACAGATAATGTGCGATTCGATGAATTTGGCCATCCCTGAACGTCATTAATCTAGCATAGGAAGCAAATTTCTTCCACTACTGGGTGAAACGGTCAATGAAACCAAATGTACTACGCCCCATCAGGAAGACTTAGGCGAGATATTCCCAATAATATCAATACCTTATATTGAAAATGTCTAAGAGGATTTGAGTGCATGCAACTCAGAATGTGGCACATGTATCAAGTCTCCGTGCATCTGACACTCCAGACATCTTTGTACAAATTGGTAATAATCTGTCTCCATAGTCAATCAACAGAAGACAGTTCTCATGATCTTACGCGTTAGCATATGACCTCCCATGTGTAGGCCACAAACTCCAGCCTGAACCTCTCTCATCACTCGATCTACAGAGGCACGATCTAGACATAATAACAACAGGCCATCGGGCGATCTCCTATACAGTGCATCCCCACAAACAACAAATCTGGCCACTAAATGTCTCTGATGTTTCAATCCTTGGCCAAGGCCGACTTAGGTAAGCGCATGACAAAAATGGTAACATCATGGTATCGTGGTAGCCTCATCTTGATCCTCAATATCTCCAATCAAACAACAAAGAATGCGCAGCGCCTAGTCTCGATCAACATCAAGGTAGTTATCACCCCAGAGGAATACCACCAAAGCCAAGGTGGCTAACGCACAAGAACCCGGATTCTCCGTCTAGGTAGATGTATATATCTTAACTCATCAAACCTATCAACCAAAAAATCCAAGTAAGCATGGTAGGGCTTCAGCTTCTCATCTCGAGTCCTCCAAATACCCTAAGTCTGTTGAATAACCAAGTCGAATCTCCACATCTCCAACTGTTTACTCCAAGATCAATGTAGTTCCTAAAGCCCTCAGAATGCCTCATAATTAACCATATTATTCACAACCGACATGATCAAAGAATGTCGATCGAACTGATCTAGGAATATGATCACCCTGAGGTGATATCAATAGGATACCAATGCCAAACCCTGACCGATTGGCAACACCATCAAAGTAGAACTGCCATCCTGCAATACTAGTTACTGAAACAATCTACTCATCAAGGAAATCATCGTCAATAGGTCTGTCATCGAATTTTGGCAAAGAAGCCAAATTATCTGCAACAATGCTTCCCTTTATTGACTTCCGGGTAACATACTAAATATCAAACTCTGTCAATAGTACTAACCATCTCATGAACCTACCAATCAAGACAGGCCTGTCCAACATATATCTCAAAGGATCCAATCGTGAGACCAAAAGTATGGAATACTCACACATATCGTCTCACCTTAAGAGGCCTTAAACTAATGTCAAATAAAGGCGCCTCAATCCTAATGTATCTACACTCATACTATATCATCCTCTTACTCAGATAATAGAGGGCTCGCTCCTTCCCTGAATCATCGAGCTAAGCTAGCATGCATCTCAAGGCCATGTCCGAAACTAACAAGTATAGAAGTAGAGGGCGGCCCTATGTGGGAGTCACTAAAACTGGAGGAGAAAGGAGATACTCCCTAACCTTCTAGAAGGCGCGCTGGCAAACATCATTCCAACCCGAGAGTCGGGTCTTCCTCAAGACGAAGATAGCTCACATATGTCCCCACAATTTGAAGAATGAAACCGCCGATATAACGTAGTCCGCTCTAGAGCCCCACCCTCTGCCCTCTCGTATGTATGCCAAGTATACTGATCTTTCAGATCAACCTCTATACCCCCGCTCACTAACAATATGTCCCGGCAATCCCTCCATAAGCGCCCTAAAGGTGCACTTCGGGGTCTCAACCCGCCTCAAACATCTTATCCTCTCAAAGAACCTTATAAGGTCGCTAAGGATCTCGCCTATCTCAAGACTTCCTCACTATCATGTCGCCCACATATACCTTTGGACATCTCTCGCGCATCATGTCATGGAACAGTAGTAACAAATGCATGACAGTGGCTCCTGTATTCTTCAACCCAAATGGCATAACCCGGTAGCAATAAGTACCCCACTTAGTAATGAAAGAAGTCTTCTCTATATCCTCTAGAGCCATCATAATTTGATTATACCATGAAAATCCATCTATGAAGGACAACATCGAATGTCCTGCAGTGTTGTCTACCAACATATCAATGTATGGGAGGGGAAAATCATCCTTAAGGCTGGCTTTGTTCAAATCATGAAAGTCTACACAAATCCTAACTCGCTTATCTGGGGAACAGGACGACATTAGCTGTACCACTAAGATACTCAACCACTGACAAGAAGCCAACACTAAGTTGCTTATGAATTTCTTCCTTAACCTCGGCAGAACCCATCGAGGGTGTAGTCTACCTCAATTTTATGCTTAATCGCGCAATGCGGTAGAACGGGTAGATGCTACACTCAGGAAGGGCGGTCCGCACATGTCATGTAAATACATCCAAGTATGACCTGAGCAAGTCAATCAATCTACTCCTCTCATCGGGAGATAGGGAAGAGCCAATCCTAATCTTCCTGGGCTGATTTAGTGCCCCAAAATCTATCAACTCTATGCTACCAGTAATGGGTGTAACTTTCCTGTCCTCTGTATCAGAATCACACTCTAACTGCCACCTAGTGGGTCATTTGTGTCTCCCATATCATCGACATCATATATATGTGTTGTAGGTGCTGGTAGTGTAATCAAAGGAAAATGTTGTGACACAGGCAAATATTGAAAAATACTCATGTCATTATTACCATCGAAGCTGAGGATCAAAGTGTGACAAACCCGAACATGTTGTCAAAAGAAAAGTAGTGAGTTTGATTAGCCTGACGCCTTCCAGAATGTAAATGTAAAAGATATGAATAATATCAAGAGCAAACAAGTCCATCATCATCATCATCTGGCATAAACCAAACATATAAAAACAAAGCTGGGCCAAGTGGCCAGATCTCGTAATGTGGCCAAGACCGATCATGTCCATCGTGACTTAGCGCAAGCATCATAAAGTGTCGATCCTCAAAATCACATAAACTCCAAACATGTCGTGCCACGGGGCTCATGTGGGCCGTATCGAGGATACGACCTATGCCAATCATGTCTATCTTGTCTATATAAGTATCATGAAGAGTCACTCCATCAGTCTCATCCCCTAAATCCATAGGTAGGTCCATAGTCAGGGACCTCCTCAAGGAAACACATAGAGAACACACTAGTCGTTCCTGTTGACGGGGCATAATCCATCATGGCAACGTGCCTCAATAGTCTCAAAACTAAACACATATGGCCTGTGGTTTCGTCGATGCCTGATCCCACCGCCTCAAAGCATGACGCGACGCCCCTACGCCGGTGCATGCTTTGATCCTCTAATAAAGTAGTTAACTAATCGAAGGCGGGCGGCGGGATAATCGAATGGAACCTAGACAAAGGCGCCTCACCCCGCCCCCGTGCAATCAGTCATGTGACATGCATCGTCCTTTATAGGAGTGTAACCTAACCCATAGGGTATGTCATGATCAATTGTAAAATTAAACTTACACGGCCCTTACTAGCGGTGACCCAACCCTAAGCCAGGCATATAGGACATGCCTCTTGATTACTACCCAAATAGCGTTGTTTCATACCCTTAACACTTCATGTTTTGAGCACTTTTTGTGTAGTAATCAGCCTATTTAACCCAGTTGGCATGTTAAGGACCTAGCAAGCCTACTAATCAATTTTTGTGCAAGTTTTGTTGTTTTCAAAGGCTATATATCTCAAAGGTGGGAACTGAGCTCAAAGCATGAAGAGCATAGTTGCACTCGTAGCTTTGTAGCTAGAAGAAGCGCGGTAGCGTGCGTAAGAACAACATAAGTAACCATGCCAAATTCGCAAATTCACAACCCCTACGAAATTTCGCAACCCCTACGAAAATGTTTTCCACATTTGACTTTTTGAGTTTTTTGTGTTTTTCCCACTTTCTCTCTATGTAAAAGTGTTTTATTCTGTATCTTTTAGTAATTTGTAATGGATCTTGGTGGTATGTAATACCCATAGAAAAATTTGTATGACAATTATTCAATTATTGAAAGTAGTTTTTGGGAAGCTTGTTCAAGAAGCTCCCGTTTTCTTTCATTTTCTCTCATTTTCTTTCTCTTTTGTCTCACTAGCCAAACACCCTCTGAGGATGATTTCTCATTGGATGAGTGGCTAAATATCCTCCTTCCTCGAAGTAAACGGACACAGAGGAACCTATGGAAAACCAAGGGTTTTTATGTGTTTAAAGCAGGTATTCACTGTCATTAATGTTCTTTCCTTCAACTCTAGGTTTCGATCCCTTCGAGTCACCTTGAATGGTTGATATTTGGTAAGCTTTCGCTTCTCACTGGATACTTAATGCTGATCGCGATGTTCGTAAGTTATCACTTATGAACTATTGGAAGTTGAGTCAAGGAGACATGTTTTAATTGATTAAGACCATTAATGAGAAGTGAATGTTATTTTCAAGAGGATATTTATTGAGGGTCAGTTTTTATAGATAAATGAAGAACCGATTCGGGAGATAACTATATGTTATCCTCCCCACGCGAGGAAAGCCTGTAAACCCTCATTTGCCTTTAGAACTCCAAGCCTAGTGACCTTCGACACTAAGGGATGTCTTTCCATATTTTAATCCATTTTACTTTCAGTTTTAATCACTAAAATCCACTCTTTTTATCACAACCCCAATATCCAAAATGAAATCACCAGTATAAGCTTTACAGTCAGTCATTTCCACGAAGAAAACCTATCTCTATGGACAATCCTAGACCCATTATACTATAGTAGCTATGCTACGCTAGTATAAGGTATTAGGTTATAATTTTGTTGATTAATACCCCCACTGAGCCATGAATCAAATGACACCGTTGTCAGGGATGGTGCCTTAGTGCAAATGACAATGTTCTAAACACTTGTGATCCTCCTCACAAGCTCTGGTAAATTTTTTCTCTTATCATTATTTCTACCGCTCGTTAGTTTTACTTTAATTCTTTATTTCACTCAAGCTTCTTTTTTAGCTAACATTAACTTTTGGTATAATTGTTTTTTTCTCAAAGTTGTCCTCGTTTTTTCCCGGTAGGAGTTTATGTTCCGAAGGATTAGAAATTCAAGGTAGATTAGTCAAAGTTAGTATTCCGCTGTGAATCGTGATTCGAATCGAGCCTAATTTAACCTAATGGAACCTCCACCCGCAGAACAGCAGAGTCAGCGGGGAGTGGAAAGGAATCCCAACTCATTTAAATCAATGAGGGACCACATACACCCTCCTCGGATGAGTGCACCCTCCTGCATAGTGCCTCTAACTGAGCAAATGGTCATTAGGCCTCACATTGTGCCACTTCTTCCCACTTTTCATGGCATGGAGAGTGAGAACCCTTATTCATACATAAGGGAGTTTGAAGAGGTCTACAACACCTTCAAGGAGGAGATCACACGGATTTAATGAGGCTGCTTTTCCTTTCACATTAAAGGATAAAGAAATTCAGCATTCGAACAATCAGATGCAGTCGACTTCAAGAAATTCTTCCCCACTACGTAACAAATACCTTGAAGAGGCAGATTTGAACTTCTCAGCCAATGAAAATAAAAATTTTAAGGCATGTTGGGAGAGATATGTGGAAGCACTCAATGCTTCTGGTCCTCACTCACGGGTTTATATGGTCAGCTTTGGCCGCCTATTTTTATTATGGAATTCTCTCCCGCTACGGCTAAATCCTGTGAGACTATGTGTGGAAGAGACTTCATAAGAAAAAATCCAAAGGAAGCTTTAGATTTCTTGAGTTATGTAGCTGAAGTATCAAAAGGTTGGGATAAGCCTAACCCAAGGGAGATGGAGAGAATGAGACCTCAATTCAGTACAAGGGGTGGCATGTATTCTCTTCTGGAGGACATGGACATTAAAGCCAAAGTTTCAACCTTAGCTAGAAGGTTAGAAGAACTGGAAATGAGAAATTTGCATGAGGTGCAGGCAGTGACTGAGATTCATGTGCCAAATAAGCCATGTTTTATTTGTCAGTCCATTGAGCATCTAGGAGAACAATGTCCAACTATTCCAACAATGAGTGAGATGTTTGTGGAACAAGCAAATGTTGTTGGTCAATTCAAACCATCAACTAATGCACCATGTGGCAACACTTACAACTCTAGTTGGAGAAATCGCCCAAATCTCTCCTGGAAGCCAAACCCTGCGCATGCGCACCCCGTCCCACCACAAGATTTCAACTTCTCACCACCTCAACCATACCACCCTCTCCAATGGGAATGCTTTCATCATGAACCTTAGCAAAGTGGTAGGTAACTTTATGGAAGAGCAAAAAGCAGTTAATGCTCAGTTGAATCAGAGAATTGATACTGTGGAAAGCACTCGGAACAAAAGAATAGATGGGCTCCAAAATGACATTGCTCGCCAAAATAGACAGCTGTGAGTACTCCATCTTCGAGGCTCACGATCAACACCAAGTGTAGAAAAAGGGAAATTTCCTCTTAAACTGTAAAACCCAGGGAGTTCATGAAACCAGTGACTCAAGTGGCGCTCCTAAAATGGTGAAGTAAGCGGTTATCACCTTGAGAAGTGAAAAGTTGGCTTGACAATGCCTAAACCATGATGAGCTAAAGAGAGTAGGAATGAGGAGTCAAAGGATAGTGATCAAAGAAGTACAGTGAAGAAGAGCATGCCTCCACCATTTCCACAAGCACTTAGAGTAAAAGGGGTGAACAACCCAAGCGAGATTTTGAAGTGCTTAGAGCGGGTGAAGTCAACATTCCCTTTTTAACCATATGATTAAATGAATTCAGACATACGCTAAGTTTTAAAAAAAAAGACTTGTGCCTTATAAAGAGAGGGTTAGATGTGAAGCAGGCTTTCTTAATAAACCCAGTGAATTTGCATTATAAGGTCCACAGGAACCCCGGTGAAGTACGAGGAGCTGGGGTGTCCATACGTTTCGGTAAGCGTTAGAGGAACTTGTGTGGAGAAGGCATCATTAGATTTGGGAGCCAGTGTAAACTTGTTACCTTACTCAGTCTATAAGAAATTGGGATTAGGAGAGTTGAAGCCCACCACCATCACCTTATCTTTAGCAGATAGATCCGTGAAAATTCCTAAAGGCATAGTTGAAGATGTTTTGGTGAAGGTGGATAAGTTCTACTATCGATGGACTTTGTTACATTTACCGATACTGGTAGGTAAATTTATAAGGAGCGATTATGTGCTATCATGTCGAGAGACCATTATTGGCTACATCAAATGCAATCATCAACTATAGGAATGGGTCATGCAACTCACCTTCAGCAACATGACAATGGAGCTCAACATCTTTCATTTAAGCATAAAGCATGTTCACCTAGAGGAAAAAGGTCCAGAAGAGATGTGTTTGAATGACACCATTGTGGAAGAACAGTGTGAGCAGCAGCAACTACATGCAGAATTGATAGAGGAATTGGCATAGCTTCTTGAAAAATTGAATGAACCCTCAGATTTATGTGCTGATTTTTGTCCTTGGAGAAAGAAAGAAGAAATTCTCCCCTTATTGATTGAGGAAGATAGTGGAAAGGAAGCAAAGGAAGAGCCCCAAAAGCTTGATCTCAAACCCCTCCCCACATAATTGAAATATGCATACTTGGAGGAGGGTGGTCGATGCCCTGTAGTTACTTCTTCATCTCTTAATGCCTGCATCTCTCATCTCCAGCAATCCCGCTAAGCGACCGGCCTCTCTGCCGACTAATCATCTACGAGTTCCTACTCGATCACAAGATAAGGGATGAGGTTCCACCATACCGTACTTGAGGGAGTATGCTTCCTCCTTTAAGTTTCCCTCCTGAACCATATTGAGGACAATGTAAGATTTGGTTGGGGGGAGAATTAAAGAAGGAAGTGCACTTTATGTTTTGAGCTAGTTTATTTTGTAGCTGAAAGACTTATAGTTTTTGAACAAGTATAGTACATGTTTTTAGTTTCTAGTATATGTCTTTAGTTAATGTTTTTAGTTTCTTATTTTCCCCATCGGATTTCTCTTTTTTTTTTTTTTTTTTTGTAATTCTCGACTTACGATAAGGAGAATTGAAACCTTGTCTCAATACTTTTGATTTTAGAGGGTGTTGTAGCATAAAGTTGATGAATTGTGAAACTCTTTTTGTCTTTGACCTTACTTCTTCCACTTTGAACTAACCACACCTTGTGCACATTAGTTTTCAATTATAAAAATTTGAGCTTGCCTCTTGAGCCTTGCAAAAATCTGGCCTAGTACTTTTGACTACATTAATAGGTTTGGATCCCTAAAAAGACCAATGAGGCTCAGAAAAAGAGAGAAAAAGACCAATATGTCTCAAAAAAAAAAAATTATGACATTTGCCTTAGAGCAGAGCTCAGATAAGGGATATATGGTGAAAGTCTTTAAAACTTGAATTTACTTTTAAGCTTGACTAGTTGGGATTCACCGACTTTGTTGCTCATTATATGGGTGAATAGGTGGAGTTTAGCAATTTGTAGGTGCTGGAGTATTGAACTTATTAAAAGTCTAGGGTGAAATCTAAAGAGTTAGTGGTTGAAAGATCCTTATGACTTGATGCCTTAAACCTTTATTGGTTGGGAGTCATCAGTGGACCCCCGTTACATAGACAATTGTGAATTCGATACCCTCAGCATTGCACTCCTACAATAAAAAGTTGTAAAATAAATATGGCTCCTGATCTAATGGTTAGTTAGCTCTTTGGAGTGCGAAAGAGCTAGGTTGGGGGAAGACAGGTTTGGCAAAATATTTTTAAAGCTAATCAGAGATTAACCTGGGTTTTGTGGAAGGTTTAGGTTGGTTCTGGAGTTGAAATTCTTTTGATACTTGAATTTGCAGCATAAACTCCTCTTGAGATAGTCATTGGACAGATTGATGACTTTTGTTGAAGGTGTGTTTATCGCCTTATTGCCGCTTTAGGCCTTTTTTTTTTTTTTTTTGTGGATATATATACAGTTCATCTTACTTTTGATTGCTTTATTCTTCCTTTATTGCTAAGGGACTAGCAATGTCGGTTAGAAGTGATTACTACTGACAGTGTTTCATACCCTGCCTCCATGTTTGAGCATTTTTGTGTAGTAATCAGCTAATTAGCTTGAGTTGGCATGTGCAAGGACCTAGCAAACCTACTAATCAATTTTGTTGTTTTCCAAAAGTATATATCTCAAAGGTGGGAATTTAGCTCAACATAGAAGAAAGCGATTACGATTCGAGCTCTGAAATGCTAGAAAGTGAGAAAGACGGAAAATGGCCATGTAGCCTTGCCAAATTAAAGTTAATTTTCGCAACCCTAGAGAATTTCACAGCCCTGTGAAATTTATGACCCTGTAAAATGTGCCACATTTTACTTTTTGAGTTTTTTGTGTTTTTCCCACTTTCTCCCTATGTAATAGTGTTTTATTTTGTGTCTTTTGGTAATTTGTAATGGATTTTGGTGGTATATAATACCCATAGAAGACTCTGTATGACAATTATTCAATTATTGAAAGTAGTTTTTGGGAAGCTTGTTCAAGAAGCTCCCATTTTCTTTCATTTTCTCTCATTTTCTTTCTCTTTTGTCTCACTAATAAACACCTATGAGGATGGTGGCACAATCACCTCTCCTTGAAGTAAAGGGACAATGGGCAAGAAGCGCAAAGCGAATAAGGGTTTTTCATGTTTTAAGCGGATATTCCTTTGTCATTAATGTTCTTTCCTTGACTCTAGGTTTGGGACCATAAAGTCACCTTGAATGGTTTGATATTTGTGTTAAGCTTTAGGAGCTCATTGGATACTTAATGCTAGATTCGGTGATATTAGATTTAGTTATCATATGAGCTAAATAGAGAAGTTGAATCGAGAGACATGTTTTGAGCGGTGAGACCATTAATGAAGTAGATACTATTTTCAAGAGGATATTTATTGAGATTCGGTTTTAGTAAAATGAAGAACCAATTCGGGAGATAGCCCATATGTTATCCTCTAAATGCCGAGAAAAGACTACAGGAAACCCCTCATTTGCCTAAGGAACCTAAGCCTAGTGACCTGATACTTCAAGGGACGTCTTTCCATATTTTAATCCATTTTACTTTCATTTTTAATCACTAAAATCCACTCTTTTTATCACAACCCCAATATCTAAAATGAAATGCGATATATTCCTTTGTGGAGTCATTTCTCACATGAACGATTCTAGAACCACTATACTATAGTAGCTATGCTATGCTAGTATGAGGTATTAGGTTATAAATTTTGTTGATTAATACCCTCAATGGGCCACGAATCACCTCTCATCATACTAAGTACCAAAATGTTGATGTGGTGATCGAAAGTGTAACGCCCCAAAAATACCCTAGAATTTTTATAATAATTTTATTATATATTCCGGGTATGAATTAGGCAAACTTAGGTTTTCAGGAAAATTGATAAATTGATAAATTATGAAATGTAAATTGAAAGTGTAGACATATGATTTAATATTATATGCCAAAATGGCGAGTGAACTTCAGAAAACAAACTAGTGAAAAAGATTAAATAAAAATTGAAAAATGAAGGACCTAAGGGTCCAAGTGTTATAAAGAATAAATGTCTAGGTGAAATTATGATAAATGGTGGCCAAAATGAAGAATAGGAGACCTAAATGAAATAATGGGCTGAGCCAAACATGGCTTTAGAGAACAAATGAATTAAAACGAGAGGAGAAAATGAGAATAAGAATGAGTGTGGGCGACTTGCCAGCCTTACACTTAAATGGGTTAAAGGCCAAACAAGGCCTTATGGATTTAAGGGATATAAAGGCCAAAAATGTGGTCTTAGGGCTCATTATATGAGCAATCTCGTTTTTAAGGAAGAAGAGAGGAGAAAAAGGGGGAAAAGCTAGGGTTTGGCTAGAGATCAAGTTTTGGTTGGCTTTGCTTCCCATTCCTTGCTCCTAAGAGACCAAGCAACATACAAGAAGAGATTTGAAGAGGTTTAAGGTGCGGTGAAGACGACAACCTGACCTAGGATTGTCTCGAAAGGTGATGATTAGTTTGTTCTTTGTTTATATTTTGTTCCGGTTGTTCTATTTGTAGTATACATATATATATATCGATTGAATTATTTAGTATTTGAAATGTTGTCAAATATACGCATGTATACGTGTATTTAGTATAGTGAAATTATTGCATAAAAGTAACTTGATTTGAGTGTAATATTGAATAGTGATATATTGGGTGATGAGTAGCGCTAAATACTTAGTCAGTACCGGCGTGCGTCTTATGTTTTTTAGCTTTATTTTATAATTAAATTCGTATTTTTGTAGCGGAGTATCTGGTTGTGCAATTGGTGTGAATGCGGGCGAGGCGGTTTTGGAACGATGCAGGCGGAGGGTGGTGCAGTAAAGATGGCTGGAGCGTCGTGACGTTCTGGCGTCAGCGGCGTTGCAGATCACCTGAAGTCTGCGTCGTGGCGTCGACTTAACGACGTTAGATTGACATATGAAATTGAAACAATGTGGCGTAGACATCTCCAAATGTCGCGACTTTACTAGCGCGTCCCTTGTTTATCGATCGGTTGCGCCTCTCGATCATTCATGAGACCCGAGTGGCGGGGGATCGGAGATCGGGGCCGTCTGAACTAGAACACGGAAATCCGAGCGACCGACTTTTATGCGGAGAGGAACCCGTGCGTGTTTTCTTTTTGGATATAAGTACTGATGTTTGATAGATTAAATACTAGTGTTCTCATATTCAGTATGTTCTAGATTTATACCTAGGGTGTTGTTGAACCCTGTCACGATTTCATGGAGAAAAGATTAGTATTTTATATTATTCAGTTGTTTATAATTTGTTAACATCTGCTTTATATCTATGACTCATTTACATGGTGATGTAAAACGACATTAGCGTGACTATCTTGGAAGTCAGAGATTCGAGAGATGAGGATACACGAGGGAGTGGCAAATAAATGACCGGTTGATTCGGTAAATAGAATATTTCGATCCAGGGTGGCAATTAAGGTTAGAACATTTAAGCATTTCGAAATTATCGAGTAGGGGTAGAGATACACTCGCTACTAGCAGATGAGGCGGATACACACTTAGAGAGGGTATTTCATAAAGCGAGATCTTTAGCCATCAATAAATTATAAATAAGTGAATAATATCATTTGAAATAATCCATCAAAAGTGGCGGGGAGTGCCCTTTAGCCTCATTATCTGATGAATTAAATTTAGATCGGTTAGTTTGGTTCAGATTAGACAGTAATATTTTCACCCAGCGGCTTATATCGGATAATATTAGCCAATCTACGTATTCAACGCTGCTCCAGTGGATCGATATAGTACCATAGGTACACTATATTACTTGGGCGGCCGCGTGCACTTGCGTGAAACTGGGGCGTGCATATGCACACCACTCTTTAGGCCCATCCATGAGTTCACCAGCGGGTCGTCATGAAGATGCGTGGTGGATGTGGAATCCGCATTGCTCTTGAATGACAAATGGGACGGGATTCTGGCCCAGATATGTCGTAAATGTCGATTTCTATAGCCATATGTGAGATGGTAATATTGAATGTGAAACCACATTGCTACTGAATGACAAACAAAACAGGATTCACCAACTGAATATGTCGTGAATGTCGATTTCTATAGCCATATGTGAGATGGTAATATTGAATGTGAAACCACATTGCTACTAAATGACAAACAGGAAAGGATTCACCAACTGAATCTGTCGTGAATGTTGACTCTATAGCTATATGTGAAATCACAAACCGAAAAGCGAAAAATGATATAAAAAGTGTATTTGTATAAGTATCTTTTACATTACACAGACATTATAAAGGCATTATTTTGATAAATGCATGATATATATATTGAACTGAAATGGAATAGAGAACTGTATAAAACCACTAAGCATGAAAATGCTTAGCGTATTGTTTTATCAATGCGCGAGTAAGTGATAGACGGTGAAGGCGAAGACCAGATCGAGGAGCTCGAGTCATAGAAGAAAGAATTGCGGAGTATGTAGTCATATGCATTCACTCCATTTCTTTGAACATTGATATTTTGTAAAACAATTTGAACTGAACTTCTATTTTGTAAATGCATTTTTGTTAAATGTAAATGTTTATGGAAGCACTTGAAAATGAAATAACTAATACGTAATTAAAAGGTCTAAAATTGAATAACATAAATAAAATGTTTTGAGAAGATAATTGAAAATGTCGGAGTAAACCGGGCTCGGTTTGGATCACTTGACCATGTCGATCGAGTTAGTCGCGACACTTTGAAAACAAAATTTAATAAAGCGATAACTAAAAGAATTAGCGGTGTCCCGGATCATGAAATGTAATTGCTAAAGGGGATTTGATTAATGGCTTGATTAGAGGGCATCCTCGGGCTTTAGTTGGATGATGGCCGGGTTGGGTAGAGATTTCGAGGGTCGCCCCTACCTTAAATTAATTATCGAGCTGAGTTTAGGCGGTTCTCTGAAAGTGATTTTGAAATTTGTTTGTAAATGATTTCAAAATTGTTTATGACATGCATTGCATTTTCATATAAAGGATGATATGACTCTGACGCGGATCTTGTGGGTCTTAATAGGATAAGCATGGATGGATTCGAGTTCCCGAGAAAGTCGTAGGTGACGAGGGATGGTCAGGATAGTCACGCTGAGTGTGGAAGGTGGAAGTGAGCATCGCATGCTCACGATACGCAACCGGAATAGCGATGGAAGAAACTATGGATATCCTCCAAACAGAGATAGCTCAGTAATCGGCAAGGAGCGCACAACCAAATGCAGAATTGCTCCACAATCCGCCTACCATCGAGCGAATGGCAAGGTATCGACCGATAGATTTTATGGGAAACAAAGATGATGAACCTGCTATGGCAGAAAATTGGCTCGAGAGGACCGAGCGAATGCTTCGCGGCAAACATCGCGACAAACGTAAGAGAAATTGAAATTTCAGCGATCTCACTACTTTAAGATGAAGCTTATCATTGTGGGTTTCGCTGGATAAGGACTACGCACCTAAAGTGTGACATGGAAGTTCTTCGATGAGTTTAAGAAGCAATATGTAGGTCGTGATCTACTTGAACAATATGAGGCGAGTTTCATAACTGGGCAAAGACGCATGAGTATGACCGAATATCAAAGAGAATTTACTCCCATTGGAGCAAGTATGCCCCGAGATACTAGTGTCCAAGAGGAAAGATGTCAGAAGTTTAAAGATGGTCTCTAATGACCATATCCGGGCCCATGTCACAGGATTCTGCCATGAGGATTTCTCAAAAATAGTGACATGTGCTCTAAATATAGAAAGAGTAAAGAAAGAAGAGAATGACAGAAAAGAGAGAAGACAGGGTAAGAAAAAGCCTGGTCAATCAAGTGCTCATCAGCAGCAGAGTAAGAAATTCAAAGGACCACAGGATTCTAATCAACCTACGTACCAAGCCACCTGCATCAAGAGTATTCTACCGATACCCTCAGTCTTAAGTGCACAAGGAGGTGTTTAAAGGACAAGTTGTCCATTGCCCTCATTGTAAAGAAAGCACAAGGGAGAGTGTTGGAAACTGACTAAGTTTGCTTTGCTCAGATCTAACGAGCACAAGGTGAAAGATCACCCCAAAGCATGTCCTTCACAAAGACTCCCGTGAAAGGGGGTAATGTTTCGCATTTAAAGGAAATAAGAGTGTTGCATCACCGAGTGTTCCGAGACAAGGGACACAGACTGCGGGAAGACAGGATGCTCGTGCTCCAGCTAGAGCATATGCAATGAAAGCAATGGAAGATACAGACGCCCCCGATGTGATCATTGGTAATTTTTCCATCTTTGATACTATTGTGCATGCATTGATGTATTCCGTGGTCAACCCACTCATATATTCAGATCACATACCCAACTTGGGTAATTTAATGTAGGAGTGAAACCGAGCAAGACATTCGTGACGAACCCGCCTGCATACGGTTATCGTGGAACAAAGTGTATGTGAGATTGTCCCATCAGAGTACGAGAGTATGAATTTTCGGGAGACGGATTGAGTTATCCTTCGTGATTTTGATGTGATATCGGGACGGACTGTTATCCCGACACCGAGCAATAGTCGATTATAGAATGAAAAGAGTGACCTTAAGGACACCGAATGACAATGAGATTATTTTCATCGGCGAGAGGTCGAATCACCTCTCTAATGTAATATCCGCAGCAGTTGTGAGAAAGATGGTGCGAAAAGGATGTGAAGCCTACTTGGCTTATGTAATTGATACGGTAAAGGCAAGGCCTAGTGTATCCGATATCCCTACCATTAGTGACTTTCCGAACGTGTTTTCGGAAGAGTTGCCGTGACGCTTCCACAAAGGAGATCGAGTCATCGACGCCAGCACTGTGTGCCACACCGGCATCCATTACACCGTATAGAATGGCTCCACTTGAGCTAAAGGAATTGAAATTGCAGTTGCAAGAACTTCTAGAAAAGGGATTTATTTGACCAAGTGTATCACCATGGGGAGCTCCCATGCTTTTTGTCAAGAAGAAAGATGGTACACTTCGGCTATGTATTGATTATAGACAACTGAACAAGTTAACAATAAAGAATAAGTACCCATTACCTAGAATTGATGATTTGTTTGACCAATTGAAAGGTGCAAGTATCTTTTCGAAGATTTACTTGAGATCTGGGTATCATCAGTTAAAAATTAAAGATGCCGATGTGCATAAGACGGCGTTTAGAACGCGATATGGACATTATGAGTTCCTTGTAATGCCGTTTGGTTTGACAAATTCTCCAGCGGCATTCATGGACCTAATGAATCGTGTTTTCCGATCGTATGATCGCTTTGTCGTAGCGTTTCATAGGACGACATTCTCGTATTCACAAGACCGAGAAAGTCACACGACACCTTCTCGAAAGTAAAGGTTAGAGACTTTGAGAAAGAGCGCTGAAATTCAAACTGAGCAAGTGTGAGTTTTGGTTAAATGAAGTGTCCTAACTTGGGCACATTGTATCGAAAGAAGGAATTCGAGTGGATCCGAAGAAAATAGAAGTGGTTGTCGAATGGAAGCCACCAAGAAATGTTACAGAAGTGCGTAGTTTCCTGGGACTAGCAGGTTACTACATAAGATTTGTAAAGGGGTTTTCTATGATTGCATCCCCAATGACGAGATTACTCAAGAAAAATGTAAAGTATGAATGGAGTGAAAAATATCAAAGAAGTTTCTGTGCCTAAAGTATTTCTAACCGAGGCTCCTGCTTACTCAAATGACCGCTGGAAAAGAATATGTGATCTATAGTGATGCTTCACGAACACTTTGGATGTGTCCTAATGCAAGAGGGTAAAGTGGTAGTCAGTGCTCAAGACAAATGTATCGCAAGAAAAGAACTACCCCACGTACACTCGAAATCACACAATTGTATTTATGCTTGAAAATTTGGAGACATTATTTCAGATGAGAAAAGTGTTTCATTTATTAATCGATCATAAGAGTCTTAAGTATTTGCCCTCACAACGAGAGCTTAACTTGAGACAACGGAGATGGATGGAATTGATAAAAGATTATGATTGCGTGATTGATTATCACCTGGGAAAGGCCAATGTAGTGGCCGACGCTTTGAGTAGAAAGACAGTACAAACGCTTAGAGCGTTGAATGCCCATTTTTCATTATCAGACGATGGTACAGTAGTGGCAAAATTGATAGCGAGACCGAATTTGTTGAATCAAGTGCTAGAGGCACAAAAGAATGATGAGACAGTACAAAGACAGTAGAAAGACAGTACAAACGCTTAGAAAGACAGTAGAAACGCTTAGAGCGATGGTACAAGAGAAAGACGCATAAACGCTTAGAGCGCCGAATGCCTATTTTTCATTATCATCGGCTTAAGTACGTGAGCGGTAAAATTGATAGCTAGACCAATTTGTCAATCAAGCAAGCAGAGGCACAAAAGAATGATGAGAAAATTTCGCCATAAAGGAAATAAATTGAGAAGGTAAGGAAACCGGAAGCCAGAAGTAAAAGGAAGATAGATCCTTGTATTATAAGGACAGGGTATGTGTACCCAATGATTGTGAATTAAAGAAAGCCATACTTGATGAGGCACATAGTGGATCTTTTGCTATCCATCCCGGTACCATAAAGATGTATCAAAATTTGAAAATGTCATTCTGGTGGTCCGAAATGAAAAGAGATGTAAAAGAGTTTGTAACCAAGTGTATGGTGTGTCAAAGAGTAAAGGCAGAGAATCAAGTTCCTTCGGGATTATTGCAGCCTATCAGAATACCGAAGTGGAAATGGGACCGAATTACCATGACTTCGCGGTCGGGTTACCATTAACAGGAGAAAGCATGACTCGGGCCTTTAGGTCAGAGTAGACCAATCGATTCGTCGCCACTTCCTACTAGTGAGAACCGACTATTCGCTTGACAAGCTAGTAGAGTTGTACATTAAGGAGATAGTTCGGTTGCATGGGATTCCAATATCCATAATTTCAGACCGAGATCCGAGGTTTACTTCGTGATTTTGGGGAAAATTGCAAGAGGCCTTGGGCACTCGACTAATTTCGCACAAATGTCTCCACCGTTGCATCTGACAGACAATCAGAGATAGTGATCCAAATTCTGGAAGATATGTTGAGAAGTTGTGCAATCAACTATGAGGGAAGTTGGGATCGACACATCCCTTTGGTTGAATTTGTGTACAACAACAGTTTCCAATCAAGTATTGGAATGGCGCCTTACGAGGCTCTATATGGAAGAAAATGTAGAACACCGTTGTGTTGGACAGAATTGAGTGAAAGAAAAGTGATTGGCCTCAATTTGATACAAGAGACTGAAGAAAAAGTTAAAATAATTAGAGAGAGATTGAAAGTGGCCACCGACAGACAGAAGTCATATGCCGACATGAAGAGAAAAGATATTCATTATGAGATCGCGAAAAGTATTTTGAGTATCAGCCAAAGAAGGTGATGATTCGAAAAGGGCAAGCTTCGAGCCTTAGATTTATCGCCCATATGAGGCGATCAAAAAGTGGGTCCAAGTGGCATACCGCTTCGTACATCTCGAAATGGAAAAGATCCATAATGTTTTCCATATGTGTCCATGCTAAGGGAGGGTACCGATCGGACTCCGCCACATGTAGTCTCTTCTGAGACAATCAGCTTAGGACCTGATTTGACATATGAAGAAGAGCCGTGATATTTTGGCTCGTGGAAGTGAAGGAATCAAGGGAACAAGAAGATTCCGCTAGTCAAAGTGTTGTGGAGAAACCACAGATCGAAGAAGCTACTTTGGGAAAGTGAAGAAACAATGCGGGCAGCGATCCGTGAATCAAGACCATGCTAAAAATTTCGAGGGACGCAATTTTATTGGGCGGGGGAGAGTTGTAATTTCTAAAAATACTTATAATAATTTTATTATATATTCCGGGTATGAATTGAGCCAAACTTGGGTTTTTCGAGGAAAATTGATAAATTGATAAATTATGAAATGTAAATTGAAAGTGTGAGCATATGATTTAATATTATATGCTAAAAATGAGAAACTGAGTGAACCCGGAAATAAACCCAGGTAAAAAAGGGCAAATGTAGAAAAAATTGAAAAATGAAGACCTAAGGGTCAATTGTTATAAAGAATGTAAATGTTCAGGAAATTATGATAAATGAATGGCCAAAATGAAAGAATAGGAGACCTAAATGAAATACTCGGCTTGAAACAAACACGGTTTTAAGAGAATAAAATGAATTAAAGAACAGGAGGAGAAAATGAGGAATAAGAATGAGTGAGTAGACAACATGGCCTTACACTTAACGGGTTAAAGGCCAAACAAGGCCTTATGGATTTGGCGCGATATAAAGGCCAAAAAAATGTATTCAGGCTCATTATACGAGCAACTTCGCTTTTAAGGAAGAAGAGAGGAGAAAAAGGGAAAAGCTAGGGTTTGGCTAGAGATCAAGTTTCGTTGGTTTCCCATTCCTTGCTCCTAAGAGACCAAGAAACATACAAGAAGAGATTTGAAGAGGTTCAAGGTGCGGGTGAAGACGACAACCTGACCTAGGATTGATATCGAAAGAGAAAAGGAATCGATAATTGGTTTGTTCTTTGTTCCCTATTTGTTCGCCTTGTTCTCTATTTAGAAATATACATATATATATCGATTTGAATTATTATATTTGAAATGTTTGTCAAATATCTCGTATAGCGCGCAGTATTTGAACTCATTATAAGTGAAATTATCAGATAAAAGTAACTTGATTTGAAGTGTAATATCAATGACCAACATGACGGGATTCACTAACCGAATTCGGCCATGAAGGTAAACTGTAATTGTTGGATGTGGAATCACATCGCCGGGCCGAATGACAAACAAGACAGATTCACCAACTGAATCCATCGTGAATGCTCTAATTTCTATAGCCATATGTGAGATGGTAATATTGAATGTGAAACCACATTGCTATCGACGACAAAATGTGACAAGATTCACCAACCTAATCGCCGCGGAATGCCTAATTTTCATACCTAAGGCGATGGTAATATTGGAACGAAACCACATCGCTACCGAACGACAAATAAAGACAGGATTCACCAACTAAATCAGCCAGAATGTTGACTTCTACAGCCATATGTGAGATGGTAATATTGAACGGAAACCACATTGCTACCGAATGACAAACAAAACAGATTCACTCAACCTAATCATCAGGAATGTCTAATTTCTATAGCCATAAGGTGATGTGAGATTGAATGTGAACCACATTGCTACCGAATGACAAATGTGACAGATTCACCAATCGACTGCCGTGAATGTCGACTTATGCTATATGTGAAATCACAAACCGAAAAAGCTTAAAATGATATAAAAAAGTGTATTTGTATAAGTATCTTTTTACATTACTAATGCATATTATAAAGGCATTATTTTGATAAATGCATGATATATATATATTTAACCCGAAATGGAATAGAGAATCAGAGTAGAACCACTAAGCATGAAAATGCTTAGCGCATTGTTTATCAATGCCAGTACCGAGTGATAGACAAAGGAAGCAAGACCTAAGATCGAGGAGTTCGTGAGTCATAGAGAAAGAATCATGAGTATGTCCACATATGCATTCACTCCATTTCTTCGAACATCGATATTTTGTAAAACAATTCTGGAATTTTAACTTATTTTGTAAATGCATTGAAAGAATGTAAATGTTTATGGGCTTGCCCAAATGAAATGCTTCCGCGTAATTAAAAAGTCTAAAATGGAATAACACAAACAAAATGTTTTGAGAAGATAATTGAAAATGTCGAGTAACCTGGCTCGCTGATCCACCTGTCGAATCGGGGATTCGAGTCGCGACACTTTTGAAACAAAAATTTAATAAAACGAAATTAAAAAGAATTAAACGTTCTCCATCATGAAATGTAATCATGCAAAGCGGATTTGATTAACGGCTTCGGCCGGCGCTTCTGGATTTCGTCAATCACCAACCGCCTAGCGGCCGGGTCGCCACAGAAAAGACATGTGCACCGTGTCTTTGCTGTCATCCTCTAAACCGACAACTTGAATCTCATCAAAAGTAAACTAGGTCAAATGTAGGTCATCCTCACTGTGGCTAATATGTAACACGGGCTCAAAATAAGTAACAACATCTCTGTCAAGCTGTATCGTGATAATGCGCCCCTCGTGTATGAACTTCACCTTTTGATAAAGGGAATATGGTATGGCACCGGCCTCATAGATCCAAGGGTGGCCAAGTAGCAGGTTAAAGGATGACTGAATCCTCAAAACCTGAAATAATATGGAGTATCTGATTCATGTGCCAGTAGGTGGTCCGGAATCAACAAAATTTATACCAAAATTCCTCTAACTACCATAGCCTAGCTACTGTAGTATAGTGGCTCTAGGGTCAACACGGGGATGGTTTTTCTTTGTGTAAATGACATGCAGTGAGGCTCAATTTGGTGAATTTATTTTGGATTTTTGGGATTTGGTAAAAAAAGTGGAGGTTAATGGTTTGCATTAAAAACAGAGAACAAACAATTACCTCAAAACCCTAAATTCAATCCGGGCCCCTCCTTCAAGGAGAAAAGCGGTTCAGCTAACCATCCTCGAGTTTTCATTCGCAGGGGTGTTCGCACCGAGGAAATAAGAGCAGTGGAAAACGAAATGAGGAAAGCAAAAGTAAATTTTTAAAACTCTGCACCCAAGCTCTATATCCAAGAAAGAAAAATAAGTAACTTCTTCATATGATTTGATTTGAAGCCAATGTTGCTCAAATAAGAAAAATACAAAATACCCTCAATACCGATAATACATGAAGGGAAAAATTAGGAAAATCACAAAAAGGAAGTCAAACGGGGGTCAACAGAGCAAAAACCAAAATGCAAGAAGCATTTCGCGTACCTCACCAAATTTCCTACAAAGGCTCCATTTTCCTTGCATTTTCGCCTTTCTTCCTTCCGGCTTTTTATCTACAATGCCGAAGTTTGACTCAAATTCTTCGTGTTTGATCGACTCAACAATTTTGGCATAATTAGCTTGCAAAACTACAAATTATCCACAAAATGCGATCAAGAATAGTCTAGACCTAATGTCCAAATCGAAAGACCGGCTGGGATTAGTACAATGCTGCTCAAACCTATAATAAATAGGGCTCAAAATAGCACTTTTTGGGCACTAATCAGTATCTGACTGGCCCAATCATGATATGTGTACTGAGTGTGCCCATAACTATCCTCTGAGTCCCATCATAAGCTCTAACTATCATGAAGAAGGCCTGCAATCGCCTAAGTGAAAATCCGCGCAATGGCAAAGAACTAACGGACAAACGCTAGTGTATGAGTCGTTATCCAAGAGGACAGACAAGACTCAACTACCGAACAAGCAACATCAATGAATAAGGGTGGAACATGATCCTCACCTCTCCTGCGGGTAAATCATCATCGAAACACAATGCATGCACCGTCTACTGGCCAAAGTGAATAAGCCCTCAAGGGTATTAGCAAAGTGTTAACTATGATCCGAGCGCCTAATCACTTCCATCTCTATGAGTAATGGATGAGGCCAACAGCTCCAAATGGATATACGAAGTCTATGCAGTGCGCACCGCGAGAATCTCATCAACCTCTCTCGAACATCCTTTCTAGAAGCTACCGCTCCAAAGAAAATGGCCGTCAACTGCAGGTCAGCTACCTCCCACTTCGTGTAAAAATATGAACACATCTAAGAACAGACCCATACTCATCCAGGAACATAATGAAGGGTGTCATAGGCGAAACATGCTGCAAGTATACGGGTGAAATTGAAGTCTGTCTAGGAACCTCATTTGGGATAAGTCCGATGGGTCAAGATCCGCCGCCGAGGTGTATCCACCAAATCAATCTACGTATTTACCGGGCCGTGAGTTCTTCCATCCCATCCCATCATGAATATCTCGCTCCCAAAACCCAACATCGTACACCACCCGTAAGTGGAGATATAGCTCTAAAGGCATACAGAGCGGGGTTTATAGTCATCAGAGGCATCCCAAATCAACCAAACCCCGATTAATCAAGTTTTGGGGCGGCGGTTCAAAGACGCGACAACTATCTGTATCATGGCATGCTTTTTGATGGTAGGCACAATAAAGATCTGTCTTGAATCCTGGTGAGGTAGGATGTGGTGGTGGTTTGGGTTATAGTAGAGCAATCAAACTCCCTTTAACTAATCTCTGAAATGCTCTCACTGCGAAGATCCTGAGCTGCAAATCAGCTTCAGCCACCGCGATGGAGGCGGGTGCTCTATACGCTACTTACATTTCATAGGTGGCCTCTAAGGTACCTATGTAGCATATATTGGCTATGGTGGCAAATGTAGATAAGTAGGCCCTGCTGGCCTATAGTGAGTAACTGATTGTACTGATCCTGTTCTACCATCTAGTAAGGAATATCTGTAGACTATCTTGAGTCTATGGCCGACATGAAAACCAATGGCTCGATGTACCAATAGCACTAATATCTGATGATCTGGAGCCTGACCCAGGCTTCTTCCCTTTTAAATTTGGAGGGGAATAGTCTGCCCATAATCCTCTAGCTATGCCTTCCTCAATGCCAAAGAGGGCTTGAACCAATGATCCAAAGTCTGTCTATGGAAAGCCCATGAGATGCCTAGCAAATCGGGGCTAAAGACTATGCATAATCATGTTGATTTGATCGTGCTCTGAGGGTCTATCTATAATCTGTGCTATCCTCTCCCTCCAGCGGGAGATAAATGAAGTGACTGACTCATCCGGCCTTTGCCTAAGGGCCTCCAACTCTTTTCGGGATACGTCCACTACAGTATTAAAAGAATACTGTCTAATAAACTCCTGTCCCAAATTAGTCCATTTCCTACGTCTTGAAGGGTCCAATGAGGCAAACCAACGCTAAGCGGCACCACTTAGTGACAGAGAGAATAACATAATCATATTTGCCTCATCCAATTTATGCTCGCGCATAACATCGATGTATAACTGTAAGTGAATACAAGGGCACCCTATCCCCGTGTACCTCTCAATGTCCGGCATGTGGAACTCAACTGGCAAGGCTGCCATTGGAAGGCCGTCATATCATCCCAACCTATAACTCAATCAGAAACATGCATAGATCTAATCCTCTGCTCAATCCTATCGATACGGGCCTGGGACAATCAATAATCTATGCAGGGGCCACTATAGAATGTGGTATGGTCTCAGTCTAATTGTGTAGTACAAATGCTCTAGCCTGTGGGGTTGACTGAACATATGGTGGTTATGGAGGTGGAACTGTATAGTCTTGTTGTACAGTGGGTCTAGCTGGTGGTGGTGAAGGTGTAGTAGAGTCATGAGAGGTGATCCCCGGAATTGGCAATGGCTAGGCCTGATGCCCATCAATCCTATGTCTTAGTCCCTAATATGGAATCCCGGAGAGATGCCCTGGTATTGGTAATCTCAACCAACTGGTCAACAATAGCATACTGAGGGTCCATATCTCTATGATCTTATATATGCTCTAATTGGCTGTGTGAATCTGATCCTCTAACAAGTCTAACTCCAGTCCGGATCCAAGCTTGGGAACTCGTGCCTGCCTCAAACAACAACTTCAAAAGCGAGTGGGTATGTCAACTCGCGGACTATCAATCCTAAAATCAAACCAGTAATGTATGACTAAAATCCTCCAAGAGAAAGAACCGATACGTGATGTCACGCCAAACTGATATATGGTCACGCCGGGTGGATCGGTTACGGTGATACCAAGGCAACGCGGCTCAAAAGCCAACAGGCGGAAAAAGGCAGTCCTAAAAGTTCGACGACCCCGCATCGGGATTCATAACCTAAGATCCTAACCATCAATCAAAATGACACACTGGCCACGCATGTATCCATGAAATCCAACTCATAGCTATACAGGTTTTCATTGCTCGGATATCCGTCATCTCCATATTGCTCCCCAAAAAATTGATATAGCCCCTATGCTAGACCTTACTCCAAACTCCTAGCTTGGTCGAAGGCAAGCAATTAGGAATGACTCCACAACAACTCAAGCAATCAATGAGGAATAATTGACCAAGACTTGTGATTTGGAAACAAAGGGATACAAGCGCGCCCCACAAACACAAACAAATCAAGTAGTCATGCAAGAGAGAGGGTAGCCATGCAACAAACAGTTATGCGTAAAGAGTAAGCCTACCACAAAATCTACACACAAACTAACCATCTATGCCAATCAGAAACACATAGCTAGGTACCAATCAACCATGAGCAATGATTAGTACCCAAATAGTGCTATTTTGAGCCCTGTTTATTGCAAGTTTTAAGCACTTTTTGTGTACTAATCGACTTAAATAACCCAATTGATACATTGAGGTCCCGCCTACTAACATCACATTGCAGCTCTATCATTGCAGTTTTGCGGGTCAAATACCTCGTTATCTTCAATCCGATTCAAACAAGATGAACCCGAGTCGAATTCGAAGATGCATGATTGAATCAGAGTAGATTCTGAGCAAAAATGAAAAAGAGAAAGAAGGTTGTGGAAATTTTGCAAGGTTGCGAAAATTCGCAACCTGCAAATTTCGTAGGTTGCGAAATTTCACAACACGCTTCCCGCACCGCTGTTGACCGCTTTTAACTACTTCGCTTGGCTTGCATAACTTTGCCCTTAATGTAATTTTGGTTCCTTTATACATTTTTGTATCTTCCCCTTATACCGAGCACCTATATAAGCCTCGCCGCTGTAAATCAATCAATCTTTCACCCATCAATCAATCAAGAAAATCAGGGCACTAAGCTCTCTCCCCGACCGTTTTGTGATTTTCTCTTTCTCCTTCATTTTCAGATTTTTTGGTAGCCAAACACCCTTGATGATGACAAATCAAGGATGTTCCTGCTTAAAACCCCATCATCCTTGAAGCGGGAAGGCCACTCCGGGTGTGTTAGTTTTAAGGCAAGCTGCATGTTCTCATGCTTTCATGTATGCATTTATAGGTATTTCAGGTTCTTGCTTCTCACCTTAGGTTAAATCTCTCTTAGGCATGCTCTCCTTAACGTGTATTTGGCAAGTTTTCAGGTTCAAGTGGATACTTAATACCAGATCCACTAATGCCTAGTTGGGCTGCCTCTCTATTAGTTATCAAGGGTAGGTTTAGGAGGTGTGTTTCATCGTTAGCGAGCATTATGCTCATCAATGCCATTTTTCAAGAGGAAAACCTTGTGGTTTAGGCTTTTAAAGCTAAATGAAGATCCTGCTCGAAACGACTATATGTCATCCCCTCCCCCAACGCGAGAAAAAGACCCGAGGATATGTTGTTTACTTAACCTTTAAGCCCCCGTGGCTCAAGACTTCAAGGAGTTCTCCTTTAACTTTTATTTCAATTTGTTTCCACTCTAACCATTCACACCGGCTTTTACACAAATCCTAAAATCCAAAGAGTAAACACCATTTTCAATCCACTGTAACTCTTCTCTCACGAAGAAAACCCATCCCCGTGTTCGACCCTAAACCACTATACTGCAGTAGCTTTGCTACGGCAGTGGTAGGAACCCTAGGATATAAATTTTGTTGATTCCGATACACCTACTTAGCTTGCCACGAATCAAGCAAGCATGCTAGAATCCAACAGGTGAACACACAATCACAAACAAACCACAAGTCTATGCCAAATACCAAACTAGGTAAGTGATCATCAATCATTTGTGTAGCCTAAGAGTCTACTGGTCAATGAACCATTTGCTCCAATATACCCAACCCAAGCTCGCTTACGATCCTCTTATGAAACCAGCATTCCGGGTTCCATCCCCTTGCTGGAGTAACCACTGCACCCACCGATCAACGTCGGGCGCGACTCGCTATTAATAGAAAAAATGAGTTGATTTTCGAGCTTTAGAAAATCCGTCCCCAGTGAGGAATGGTTTTGTTTAGAGTTTCCACTTACTTTTTATTTTTATTTTATAAAGGGGAAATCAAGTAAGAAAAAAAACCCTAATCAACTCCAGTCAGGAAAAAGTGGTCCGCAAAATTAGACTTCTAGGTCCGGGGATTAGGTTACTTCTTGGCAAGGTACCTCATGCAAGGTAGCACCCCTCTAAGCCCGAACCAATCTGCCAAATGAATCAGTACATCGGGAGCACACTCGGGTCAAAGATCGCTGGTCATCAGCAAACAAATGACATGACACACAATCCTAATTGGTATCTAGCATGCTTAAGAACACTCAACAAAAAGAGCAAATGGCACGTACCTATGGTCCCTGGCCACGTGCTACATCAAAGGTTAGCTAAAAAACATAACAAACATGCATGACACTCAAACACCAAGCATCCATGTGAAATACCCTACCCAACATCAAAGCACATACATGTGATCCCTATCCAAGCTCTATAGGGAAAGGTGAGCCAATCAACACAAGTACGAAACCAACATCAAAGCTTAAACATCATATCTCCATACGAATATCAAACCAAATGAACAATGTGCCCATCTCAAACATCAAAACAAATCAAGCTTTCTTAACCCACATTTCTCACAACTTCAAGGTGGGCCGACCTTAATTCAAACCAGGTCACCCCGCACTCCCAATGGTCTACAAGTGTGTTAGAACGAACGGCTTGGTTTCTCAAAAGGCTTCGGGCTTGAAACGAGTTAAAATTATGAGCTTTTAAGCTACATAATAGAACCGGTTTGACCGGTTGAGGAAAATCCTCAAATTTGGTCATAATATTCCTTATAAAATAAGGAAACTAACAAAAAAAATGGGGTGATTCCAAGTCCGAATGAGTGAGATATGGCTAAAACAAAACCGAGTGTTCATTATAGATGGTCAAACCCGAGCCACCCAACCTTATTAAAACTAAAGCCATGGAGCTCACTAACCTACAAGCAATGCAGCCCCCTAAACCACATGTAACCTAGCTGAAATCTCATCCCCTTTGACCCCCACCTACAACCACCTAAACTTCATGCAATTTAATAATTTCTGTTTACTGAATCAAGAAACAACTGAAATTTCAGCCACCAGCGTTTCTAATGCAAATACACAAACCTCCATATGTACCGCTCAACTCCCCCCAAACCGAGTCAAATTTCACCCATTTAAAGCCTATAAATCCAACTGAAAATCAGCCACCTAAAGCCTCCCAATGCAGCTACATGAAACCTCCATATGCAGCCACAAGACCTGGGGTTTAAGTCTAGATTAATGATGGGTGGCCCCAAATAAAAAAATAAAAAAAAAAAACAGAGAATGTCATAGAGACTCTTTCTCAATACCGAGCAAAGGGGGTTTCAAGAAAAACCAAATAGCCGAAACACCCACACTAACATAGCCACCTGAATCTAGCATCTGAGAAGTTCCTAATCCAAAGCTAAGATGGCCATAAGAATCCTTCCCTTAACAAACAAGGAGGTCACAATGACCTTCCTTATGTCTAAGCATTAAAACCTAGTCACCCTATTGTTAAACAGAAACGATCCGAGATGAAGCATCAACCATCAAAAAATAAAGGCAAACCCATGCATCAATCTCAAGTCTAGAGCATCCATAAAATGATCAATGAAAATAATTCACCAATAAGAAGCATGAGCAATTCAGAATTATAAACAGTGCAAGATTCTAAGCCCGGATGAATGAGAACCAACTGAAACAATCCAATGCATTTTCTAAAACCAAGGCTGCCCATCATAACTTATTGTACCGGTTCCCAACTGGTTCAACCGGTTGCGAAAAATTCTAAAATTTCACCAAAATATTCTTTGATGAATAAGGAATCTAACAAAATAAACTGGCAGATGATTCGAGCCTGATAAATGAGAACCAAACTAATCCGGGTGCATTTTCTAAAAAAAAAAAAAAAAAAAAAACTCCAGGCCGCCGCCAGAACTTGTTGAACTTGTTCCCAACTAGTTTAGTTGGTAGAGAAAAATTCTCAAATTTAACCAATATATTCTTTAATGAATAAGGAATCTAAAAAAACAAGCAATGCATGATTCTGAACCCGGATGAGTGAGAACTAACCGAAACAATCTAATGTGTTTTCTAAAATCGAGGCTACCCGGGCCAGACCGCCAACCTTCCCCAATATGAGTGTGAAAAACTCAGACATTAAATTTAAAGGGAATGACACCTATGGAAGTCCCATAGTTATCATAATCAAAGGTATCTTGAAGGTTTCATGAGATAATCAAAATGAAATATGCACAAAAGGCCAATGAGCCTTCTTACCAAACTGAAATCTTGGCTCCATGGACCATTGCCTTACCCAACAAACTGTGCTTGAGCCAGCCAAGCAAGAGATATTTTATTCAAGGATCAAAGTATAGGGAACAAGATATGAAATAGAGTGGAGGAAGGATCCAGGTCTTACCTCTATTTCTTTCACTCATCCACAAAACGCATAGCCACCCACGGATGCCAAAGAATTTCCCCACTTTCAGAACCTGAAAAACCTTCCTCAAACAGAGTCTCTTCACTTTATCTTCGTTTCTTCCCTTTGTTTCTATTTCTCCTTAAACTTCACTCTTGTCTTAGCACTCCAGGACTCCCAGGTAGGACCTCTACTCTTTAAATCAAAAGACACCTCCTACCCAAAAACCATAAAATTCTTGAAACAAAGTCTCCCCCCTAGAAAAAGTGCAAAAAGGTCTCTACACTCTGATTTTTTTCCTCCTTTTATACTCATTCCAACCTAAGCATCCGAGCCCACCTGGTGTTTTCCACCTTCAAACTCTGGAAAGAGCTTTATTAGCCTCTAAAGCACACTCCCCAATAACTCTCCTCACCAATTCCCCTTGAAAGCTAACTCCCTTAAGTTTTCAGCTTGCTTCACCGCCAAGGATCCATATGGATTCATGGTGGGCCGCAAGAAACCCAAGCTAAAGCACAAAATGGACCCAAAATACTGCCTAAGACTGATTTGGATCTTATAGGCCCTATCCATGTAGGATTTGGGCTCCAAAATTACCAAAATCAGTGTTCTACACAAGCTGGCTCAATGAATCGATTGAACTGGATGTCAACCGACTGAGAAACATTTTGAAATTTTGATAGAATATTCCTTGGAGAACAAAGAGTCCATAAAAAAATGGTGCATGATTCCAAGTTTAGATGCGGGAGATATGATCAAAACAAACGAGGGTGCTCCGAATTCGAACCTGCTTAATAATGAATTTTAACTGAAATCCGTCGAACTGGCCGAGCTGGTTCCTAACCAGTCAATCCGATTGATAAAAATTCTCTATTTTTTCCAAATAATTCCTCAATGAGTAAGGAATCCAACAAAAGAAACAGTGCATGATTTCTAGTTTTAATGAGGGAGATATGATCAAAACAAGCCCTAGTGCTCCGAATTCAAACATGCTTCAATGAATTCTGCCTAAGATGAAACTTCGAGGACTAATTGAGCTAGTTGGAAAATTTTTTGAAATTTTGACAGAATATTCCTTAGAGAACAAAGAGTCCATAAAAAAAATAAAAAATAAAAAGGTGTACGATTCCAAGTTCTGATAAGGGAGATATGATTGAAACAAGCTCAAGTGCTCCTCATTCGACATACTCCAATAAACTCCGATTGAGTTAAAACCTCGGGAGGCCCCACTTGCTTCCTATGGCACGATGCCAATAAATACATATGCACTCAATGTACCACATACAAACTCACCTGAGGCTCGGAGACCGACAAGCCTAAAAGGACCCTAACGGTGCCATATGAGAACAATGGGTGAGTGTGACATCCATAGGATAAATGCAAGTGTTGAGGGACAAAATTGAGGGTCTACAGGCCTACATCATTTCTTGTTGGTTGTGTTGCCTATAATTTTGCCTTGAGTAATAATTTAACAAGTTCTAGGACCTTTGGAGACTAAAATTATGATGGATCTCATAAGATGTTCCTAACCCAAGCATAATAAGGTTATATACACTATGTATGTTTTTCAAGCGTTCATTTAGGAACTAAAATGTTCAAGCAAAATAGAATTATTAGCTTTATTATTATTATTATTATTATTATTATTATTTGTGTTTAAATCTTCATGAGTCTAGAATTGCAGCCTAATTATCATTGACATCACAACTTTCCAATTCTTTTGAGCTCATTTTGCCCCTTTAATCAAACTAAGACTTCTCTTTTGTGCTATTCAGCTTGTTTTTTTTGTTTTTTTTTGTTTTTTTATTGTTTGGTCTTTTTAAAGGATAATGAGCTATAAGATAAATCAGAAGTTCAATGTGATTAAACTATTCACTTTTAGTCCAGTAATTTTAGCACAAGTAGTTCAACAACATTCAATCAATCCTAACAATTCAATATTCTGACCAATTTTCATCAAACTTTCAAGCAAGGGAACACACTCACTTTAGATCAAACAAACTCAACAAAATCAAGCTATTAACACAAAATGATTATGATTCAAACAATCAAATTCAAGCATGGTCACTTAGGCTTAGTATTTTCACCCTAGAAAAATTTAATTATTGTAAAATAAAGAAAATAAATGCAAGGAAAGTTAATTGGAACGTCCTCATAATTTTAAGCTATATCCTATCTTCATTCAGTAGACTCTCATTTTGTTTTCTTGTTTGCTTAAGGATCTTCATAAATACTATGGAAATTAAAATTGGGTTACCTCCCCAAAGCTGCTCTATTTAGTGTCCTTAGCTAGACATAGCTACTACATCAAAGGTTTTCAACAAAACTCCTCCTGTAAAATTTCTAGCCACATGACTGCTCCTCATTCATTAGTCCTCCCATGTAATGCTTCAGCCTTTGACCTTTCACTTTAAATTTTTTCCTGAATTTGCCTTTAGTGTGACTGCTCCAAAAAATGTGACTGAGATGACTGTATAAGGACCACTCCACCTTTATTTCAATTTTCCTAGGAAGAGTTTGACTCTTAAGTATAAACTAGGACTGATTCTCCCACCTTAAACTCTTTCCAAATTTTCTCGATCATGCCACTTTAGTTTATCTTGCAAATTCTAGCATTATCATATGCTTCATTCCCTAATACTTCCAACTCATTCAACAAGAGTAGTCTCTTCTTTTGCAAGCCAGTAGTCGGTTCAATTTTAATTGCCCACATAGCTTTGTATTCTAATTCAAGAGGTAAATGACATGATTTTCCAAAAACAAACCTGTATGGTGACATCCCAATAGGAGTTTTGTAGGCAGTCTTGTAAGCCCATAATGCATCATCTATCTTCAAGGACCATTTCTTCCTGCTTGTATTTACTGTTTTCTCTAGTATGTTATTTATCCCTCTATTGGACACTTCAGCTTGTCCATTTGACTAAGGATGATAAGCCAAACCATAGCATGTCTTACCCGATATTTACTCATGAGCTTTGCAATTAGCTTGTTGGCAAAGTGACTTTATCACCGTTAATGAGTTCAGCCCACATTCGTCTATAATATGTCTTTCTACAAACTCCATAACTCAGACTGCGATCATTCCTTTAGACAATCAACACTCTTCTACCCACTGATACATTGGTTCACAACAAGGAGAATGTGTAAGTTCCCATAAGATGGTGAATGGTCCCACAGCCTGTCTCTTACATAAAAAATACGCACAACCAAGATTCCTCAGAGAGCCATCATTTATTCTATCGATGTTGCCTATTCTTTAGCATTTGTCACATCATGAACCCATTCAAATCGGGTTAATAAACAATGTTGGTCAAAGGGAAACTGGGATTGAGGATCTTTCCGAGCCGCCCCGTCTCCGCAAACGACGCCCATACGGCGCCGAGTGGCATTTGTCAAGAATTTCAACTTGCTCACTTCAAAAAGTACATCCTTCGAAATCTCCGATCCGCACCCTCCTAAACAAGGCTGGGTCATCCCAAATGAAAATCTAACTTCATGCCTCAATTTCTTTTTATGCTGATATGTGAATTCTTATGGCACAATACCATAAGCTAGATAATTTACCAAATCAACATACCAAGGTAGCTGGATTTTCACCTAAAACAATTGCTAATTAGGAAAACTCTCTTCAATTTGAAGCCCTCTTTTGCCTTCAGTTGTACTTTCTATTTTAGATAAATGGTAATCACATTGTCACTCCCCTTTTTATCCTTTATCTCTATATCAAACTCTTGCAGCAACAAAACCCATCTGATTAATCTAGGCTTAGCATCTTTTTTTGCCATTAAGTATTTAATTATTGCATGGTCTGTATGCACAATAACATGAGACCCCAGGATGTATGATCTAAATTTCTCACAAGCAAAGACCATTGCTAGCATCTCATTCTCTATGGTTGAATAATTCTCTTGAGCTTCATTGAAGGTTTTGCTAGCAAAGTAGATGGCCTTGAAGGTTCTTTCAATTCTCTGCCCAATACTACTCCCATGGCAAAGCCACTAGCGTCACACATGATTTCAAAATTTTTGTTCCAATTTGGTGTTGCCATGACAAGAGCTATTACAAAGTCTAGCCTTTATCTCATCAAATGAAAATTTGCATGCATCGTCAAAATCAAATTTCAGGTTTTTCCAAAGAACTTCATAATGGTCTAGCTATCTCGGGAAAAGTCTTTAATAAATATTCAGAGAAGCCAAAGATATCCAAGAAAGCTTCGACTTCTTCACTACAGTGGAACCAAAGTGTCAATTACGTATATTGGTTTTAATTAACTTCTAACATACACTAAATCTGTGCTTCAATATTATTCCTTCTTTCACCATGAAGTGGCATTTTTCCTAATTCAAGGCTAGGTTCTTCTTTGTACATCTTTGTAGTACCACTACTAGATTCTGTAGGCAATTTTCAAAGTTGGAACCAAAATCGAAAAATCATCTATAAATACCTCCATTATTTCCTCTACTAAATATGAGAACATGGATATCATGCATCTTTAGAATGTAGCTGGAGAATTACACAATCCAAATGGCATCCTTCTAAAAGAAAAAGTGCCATAAGGACATGTACTGTTTTCTCGATCTCAAGAGTTATAGCTATCCATATAACCGTAATAATCCATCTAAAACACAGCTGGGTGAACAATCTATCCAAAGATATGGTCAATGAATGGTAAAGGATAATGATCCTTTCTAGTGGCAGTGTTTAACTTTCTGTAGTCTACACATACTTTCCACCCTGTCATAGTCCCTATGGGTATCAAATCATTTTTTTCATTTTCGATAACTGTAAAACCACCCTTTTTGGGAACCACAAGAACTGGGCTTACCTAAAGACTATCTAAAATGACATAAATGAATCCAGCATTGAGCCATTTGAGGACTTTCTTCCTTACTACTTCCTTCTTCACTAGATTTAGCCTCCTTTGATGTTCAATAGAGGTCTTTGTATTCTCCTCCATAAGAATTTTATGCATGCAAATAGATAGGTTGATCCTTCAAACCCATCGACTGCTTATAGCTCCTTTCAGAATTTTCGAGAGTCTCTACCACTTCCTTCTTTTCGCTAGATCACTATGATTACTAGCTTAGATTTTTCTTATCCCAAGAATGCATACTTTAAGTGCTTAGGTAGTTCTTTCAAGATTACCCTTCAGAGCTCTTCTCTGCTTCTTGCACTCTCACTTCACTGATCCTTACATCTTTTTCATTCCCTTCACTCAAGCTCAACACAGTTTCAATCAATTCAGCACTTGCAGTTAGCTTTTCCCCATCCAAGTTTTCCTTGTATAGTGACTTGAACATGCATTCTTCAAGTGGATCCTAATTCATAAAATCATACTTCATTTCTTATCTATTAGGAACTACATCATCTACTCTCATGCAATGACCTCCTTCAAAATCTGGTTGTTTTAGACTTTGATTCAAGTTAAATTATACTTCCTTTGTGCCAACCCTCAAAGTGACTTCTCCTTTCTTCATATCACTCACGTTACACACCTGCCAAAAATGGCCCGCCAGTGATTCGTTTAGGCCAAGTAGGTGTTCAAAAATCAACAAAATTTATAACTCAGATTCCTACTAATGACGTAGAGCAAAGCTACTCGCAAAGATAAAGGGGCTCTGTGGCTCTAACACGTGATGGTTTTCTTCGTGAGAGAAGAGTTACAAAGGTATCGAAAAATCGTGGTTTTCGCGACTATGTATTTGTGGGAAACAGTGAATGGTTGAAGACCGAAATAACTCGATGTAAAAGTTAAGAGAGAACTCTTGAAGTCTCAAGCACCGGGTCAGGTTCTAGGTTAACCAACATGTACTCGAGTCTTTATGCTCAAGGCCGTATACGCATATAGTCATTTCCCGAATCTGGGATCTTCATTTAGCTTTAAACCTAAAACCTAAGAGTTTTCTTGAAAGATGGTATTTGGATTAGCCATAATGTCCTTAGTAGAAAACACATCTCAAAAAACCTACCCTACAATAACTACAGAGACTAATTAACTGGCATCGTGGATCTAGTGAAAGTAATCTCAATCAACCCAAAAGTTTGCCAAATACACACATTGGGTGGAGAGCATGTCTAAGAGATTTTAACCTATGCGAGGAGCAAAGAGCACAAATACCCTTAAATGCATACACATGAAGAGCAATGAGAGCATGAAGCAAGCCCAAAATCACCACTCCAGCGCTTCTCCTTCAAGGATCGTGGGGCATTGAGTACCCTGACTATTATCATCAAGGGTGCTCGCTACCAAGAAAGTGCAAGAAAGTGAGAAGAAGAGAAAATCACCAATACAGAGGAAGAGGAAGTCAGCTAAGTTTCCTTCATTGATTGATGGAGACAAAAGTTGATTTGATTACAAGCATGGTCGAGCTATATAGGTGCTCTTGATAAGGAAATTAAGCAAAGTGTGCTGTGCAAACCAAAATTACACGAGGGAAACTTCAGATAAACCACCAAAAAGTGGGTCAAAAGGGGCCACTGTGCACAAGTGAGTAGGCGGTTCGCAGGTTGCGAAATCGCAACCTCGCGAATTGCAGTTGCAACTTCTTGCAACCCCGCAAAATTTCTACAGCTTCTTCTTCGTTTTTGCTCCAAAATTCCTCTAATTTGATCATGCAAACTTTTGCAACTCTGCAAAAATTTCTACAGTTTTTCTTCGCGTTTTTGCCTCCAAAATTCCTTTTGATTTGATCATGCATCTTTCGACCCTGGGTTCATCGTGTTTGAATCGAATCGAGAAATATGAGGGATTCGACTCGCAAAACTACTAAAAATAGCTACAAAATGTGATCGTGACAAAGCGAGACCTAATGTATCAATCGAGTTATTGGTTTGACAGCGGCACAAAACGCATAAAACCCGCTTATAAACAAGGCTCAAAATCGTACTATTCGATACTAATCACTTCAACCGAGACATTGCTAGTCCTTAGCAATGATAAAAAGTATGAAGATCAAGTAGATATGTTTTTGCAAAAATGGACTGTCTGTTTAAAAAGTATGTGCAAATAATGCCTAACCTTCAGTATGACAAATTGGGACTCTGTATAAAGACCAGCTCGGGAGAACAAATTCCATACAAGAACAAGTTTCGGGGCCGCATTTATTCCAAGGAAATCAGCCTAAATTTCCACCAAAATCTAAGTGTTTTTAGGTGATCAGTTTATACCAATAAGCTGCTAAGCTACCTCCCCAACCAACCATCGCTTACCTAGATCATCGACTCAAATCCCAAATAGATTCAGTTCCACACTTATTTCACTTCTATTGTATTGTAAGATGTCATGTCGAAACTCGACTTCACCCAAAGTCCGTAACTGGGATCCACCATGACTCCCAACCAACTAAGGTTTAGTGGCATCAAGCTAAAGGATCTTTCGACCATTAAACTCTACGGTGTTTCACCCCAGACTTCGAATGATTTTGAGAATCCAAAGACCACAACTCGCTAACCCACCCATCCACCCATAGCGAGCACTAAGTCTATGACTCCCAACCACCGGGTTTAGTGGCACTGGAAGTTTTAGCGTTTTAAATTGCACTTCTGAATCGTGCTCAAAGTTTCAAGGCAAAGTGACACGCTTTACTTGGTCTCTTTTCTTTTTTTCTTTTCTTTTTTGGCTTTTCTTTTCTTTCTTTGAAGACCTATCGTCTTTCTTAAGGATCTCTAATTCACATGGGTCAACAATGCTAAGGTCACAAAGTAAAAGGAGAAAGCGCCTTCTAAATTTAATACAAAAACTAATGTGAACCGTGTGTGTGGCTAGAGAATGGTAGAAGACAAGTGGTAATTACCAGGGTCATCAACTGACCAACAACTCAATCAGGCATGGAACCATTCTAGCATTTGGTATCATACAGTGCTTCAATTTTTCAATTTACAGGAAAGGCAAAACCACAACAATATAGGGCCAAAATGAGATGCAAAAGTGTAGAAAAATATATTTGTATTATATATATCAAGGTGAATTTACAAAATTTTTTACTTTTGCAAAAAGAAGTAAACAGCAGTTTCATAAACAAAATGGCTACGGGCACGTGGTACAAGTAAACTAAAATCATGCATTTAACATCACTTCCAATACTAACTCCGTCCCTTAAGAACTGAACGAAAGTTACGGATGGGCGGTACCAATCGCTGGTCGGAGAAGGATCATCCTCATCCTCGGGCGTGCTGAGGTGTCACTGTAGCAGATGATGCTGCTGCAGCTGCCAACACAAAGAAAAACAAGTCATCCAACTGATCACAACAAGATCATTAATAAGATGGAAACCTAAACAAGACTAAACAATTAAATTAGTGGCTTCTGAGACACTACAGGAGCCACTCCTAAATATATAGCCTGAGGGTCTCAAGGAGGGTCCAGAAGGAGAATTTCCACCGTCAAGTGGGGGCCGCCGCACAACATGTGGCTTCTACCTTCGTCCATCGACCTCAACACTCTATTACTCAATTCGAGTAGGTCTACCTAACCATCAGTGTGCTTGTTGAACGATGAATGGTCCAATCCATCTTGATTTGAGCTTGCTCGTAAAAAGGTGGAGTTTGGAGTCATAGAGTAGGACTTGGTCCCCCTGGTTGAAGTTCTTCCGGGTTATGAGCTGATCATGCCACTTCTTTAATTTGTCCTTCGTAATTTTCGACCAAGTAAAGGCCATTCCCGAAATTCCTCTAACTCATTAAGATCAAGGAGTCTCTTAAGGCCAGCTCTTCCCGTGTCCAAATTCAATTTTTTAATTGCCCACCATGCCTTATATTAGATTTCCACCGGCAGATAGGGGGACATTCCAAGGATGGTCTTGTATGCTGTTCTGTATGCCCACAAGGAATCTAGAAGCTTGAGAGACCAATCCTTCCTGTTTGAGTTCACCACTTTCATCAATATAGTCTTGATTTCCCTGTTAGCTAGCTCTACTTGGCCACTGGTCTGAGGATGATAAGAGGTAGCCACTTTATGCTTGACACCATACTTAGATAGGAGATTCTCAAAAGGTTTGTTGCAAAAATGTGAACCTCTAATCAATCGATTATGAAGCTTGGGAACTCGACCCAGAAAAAATGTTCTCTTCAAGAACTTCAACACGGTCTTATGGTCCGTTACTCTTACACCCAAGATCAAGTTTCCACCCACTCTTGGACACATAAATGACTCTCTAATGCGAGGATGTGTAAGTATACCAAGGAAGTGGGAAATGGTCCCATGAAGTCGATGCCCCAAACGTCAATAATCCAATAACCGCATTAGATTCAGTATATCATATGATTCGCGAGAGACTTTTTCCCCAACCTTTGCATTTGTCGCATTGTTTTTATATGGCATAGCATCCTTAAACAAAGATGGCCAATAGAAACCGTCGCAAAGACCTTCACCGCCATTTTCCTGGGAAGCAAAATGACCTCCACTAAGACCGTCATGGCAAAGCAATGAGCATCCTCGGTTGTTCTCCTTCCTAGCACACACCTTCTAATTATCCGGGACCGCACAATATTCAACAATAGGGCTCCTCCCAATAGTAGGGAGGGAATTTGCATGGTAAAGAACTTTCGTCTCCGTGCTTTCCATTCGCTGCAACTCCCGCATTAAAAAGTCAGATGCGCGGGCGAACCAAGGAGCACTGCCCACACAGTAAAGACTCCTCCGGAATTCGCCAAAGATTTGGGGTTAGCTGGGTGTCAAGCAGGCTATGGTTAGTCCGGGAGGACGTAAGAACAACATTTTCTACCCCCTTTATCCCGACCAGCAGTCGACCTCAGAGCAAGAGGGACCCACCCGATGCTTCTCCAGCTCGCATTCGCTTAGTGAGCAGATATTTCAAAGCTGAATGGTCTATGAATTATTTATGCCCCTAACAAATAAGCACGAAACTTGTCCGTGGCATAACCACGCCAAAGAATTCTTTCTCAAGGGTAAGGTAATCTCTTCGGGGCTTCATCTGTTTTGCTGAAGATAGTAAACCACATACCTGCCTCTTCTCGCTTTGTCCAAGGACGCTCGATAAATGGTGTTACTTGCATCGTACATAACTCAAAGGCAATCGCGCTGGGTGGGCCTCACTATCGGGTGCAAGAGCTAAATAAGCCTCGAAGTTCTTCAAACCTTTGTTGACATTCAGAATCCCATTCAAACGTAGCATCTTTTTCAAGAAGCTTATAAAGTGGCTTGGCAATTTTTGAGAAGTCCTGGTGATTTAACCTCCTGTAGAAACCAGATGCCCCAAAATCGCTCGCGCCTTAACATTCGTGGGTGGAGGCAGCTTTGGAATGAAGTCAACTTTGCTTTATCAACTTCTCAACCCTTTCTCTCGAAATGATACGCCCCAATACAATGCTCGTCGACCATAAATGGCATTCCAATTCAACACTAGGTTTTTCTCTACGCACCTCGTGCGGTGATGGTTTCCAAAGCTGACTAGGCACTCCTCAAAATTCTCTCCATAGACTCATTATCGTCCAAGTAAACCTCCATAATGCTCACTAAATCGCCAAAATGCCGAGCATTACACTGTCGAAATGTGGCAAGGGCACATAAAGGCCAAAGGCACCTCCGTATGCATACGTGCCAAATGGACAGGTGAAAGTTGTCTTTTCCTCGATCCTCACACGATCTCTAATTGAAATATCCCGACTCATCATCCAAGAAACAACAGGAAGGTAGCCATAAACTTTCCTCGCGCTGATCCATGAATGGAATAGGAAAGTGATCTTTCCGTGTTACTTCATTTAACCTGCGATAATCAATGCATACCCTCCATCCTGTAGTAAGGCGAGTGGGTATCTCCTCTCCTTTTTCATTATGCACCGTGGTTATCCCTGATTTCTTAGGTACTACCGAGGTTGGACTCACCCAAGTGCCGGCCCCACATGGGGTATATGATGCCAAATACAGCTGAGCCTTTAAGACTTCTCGCTCTAACCACTTCGTACATGTGGTTCAAATTTTCAAGGCTGTCTCTACTGACTTTGCCTCCTCCTAAGTAGATGTGGTGGGTGCAAACCTGCTGGGCTAATGCCCTTCAAACGAAATTCCTCCACCCAAGGGCTTTCTTGTTCCTCGTTCGAGGACTTCAGCCAGTTACCCTCCCGTAGCGGTCGAGCATCAAAATGACCACCGGACATTGTTCATGGTCTTCCAAGTAAAGTATACTTCGCTCTGCACAAGTAGAGGCTTGAGATCTATTTCGAGGGGCTCACCGATTCCCTCCGATCACCATGTAATTCTCATTTCTTCTTCTCCAATATCCTTGTACGGATTTCATGTAAACTTCCTCCTGCTCTTCTACACACTCAGTCAACTCTTCATTTAGTATATCCAGCATACCCTGCTGATCATCTTGTTCCTCCAGGATGGTGTCAATGATGCATGCTTCATCTGGGACATCATCTTCCGGTTGTATGTGCTTTTACTTGGGAAGATGTTGCTTCAAAGTCATAAGCTCAAGGTGAGTTGCATTTATCACCATTCCTGCAGCTGATAATTGCATTGGAGGTGGCCAAGAATGGTCTTCCCAAGATGATAAGTACATAATTGGCTCCCTCGTCGTCGTTGTCTTCAGGTTTATACAAATAAAATCTACTGGATAGTAAATTTTTGCCCACTCAATCGTAGACACATCCTCCACCCGTCCCTTTCGTATTTTCCTTTGATCGACCTATCAGCAAGAGAGAGTGTGATGGAGGTGGGCTTTAGCTCCCAACCCGAGCTGCCTCAGACATCGAATAGGAGTGAGATTCACACTTCTCCCAAATTCCAATGCTTTCTACGCAAGTGCCCCCTATATCGACCGAGATGGCCTGACAACTCCCATCCGTATATTTCACCGAGTCTCGTATTGATAATGGCATTACTGACTTGTTAAGTTAGGAAGGCTTTCTTGTCAATGCTCAACCCCTTTTTGATTGTGCACAAATCCTTTAGAAATTTTGCATAAGTAGGGACTTGCTTGATCATGTCAAGTAGGAATGTCGACCCTTTACTACTTCAACACTTCTAAAATTTCAACCTGATTAATGGCCTTCTTTTTAGTTTTTAATGATTGAGGGAAAGGTGGGGATGGCTTATTTTCCTCAACAGTCCGCTTGATCACCACCTCCTCTGGTTCAGTATCAATAGCTTCCTATTCTGGGTCTATTGCCTCGCAGATGGCTTGTAAGCTCTTCACACTCCTCGCTGTGATGATTGCCTTGACCTCATTCAATTTGGAATTCGGGTCACTGGAGGAGCTCTCTTCATGTAATCCCCTGAGGTTTGGTTGTTTTTTAGAGGGAAATTTTCCTTTTTCTTGCATCTGTTGCTGGCTAGTCAACCTGGAGACTGAGTACCGCAGTCATTCCACCTGTTGAAAGTGCCTTTCAGCGCTTTCGATGCCAGGTGGTTCAGCACATCAGTTTTCTTCTCGTTTTTCAACGGTGACCCACTACCTTGCTCCAAATTCAAAATGGTTTACTTACGTGTGACGAGGGTGGGGTTTGTTGCTACCGTGAACTCCGTGGGGTATGTTTCGGCTTTGCTTCCATGATAAATTTCAGGATGGTTTTTCCACTGATTTGTAGGTATTCCCATATGGGAGTTCTTATTGGGTGCCTACTTTGATCCACCATGTTTGCTTGCTCTTGCATCAAATCTCACCGAGGGAGCAATCGACATTGATCTCCTCGAGACTAGGATCGGGCAATTAAACAGATCTAGAGGTACATGTGGTTCACTTATCGCCTGTATTACGCCGATTTCTGAAATTTAGCTCTCCTCCAATCTTCTAGTCAAAGAAGATAGCTTGGCTTTCATTTTCATTTCCTCTGATAGTGAAAAATGCCCCTTTGTTCCATCAGTCTTCTATGTTCGACGCTTCCCGATTTGGTCTATCCTAAGCTGAGGTTTCAGCCACGTAGTTCAAGAAGTCCATGGCTTCATCAAGATTTTTGCTAAGGAAGTCCCCCCCACACATGGTTTCCAAGAGTTGTTTCATGGAAGAGGACATTCCATTATAAAAATGGTTGACCAACATCCATGTATCGAAGCCATGGTGTGGGCACGCATTGATGGTTTCAAGATACCTTTCCCAGCACTGATAAAATCTTTCACTGTCATGAGCCGCAGCGGTGCATCTTCCTTCGCATTGTCGGTCTTATGAGCACTAAAGAATTTTTTCAAAATTCCGCGTCGCAGCCTGTAGCCCGCCCCTCGATGGTCCTGGCCTTAGTGAATTAAGCCAAATTTGTCTTTATCTTTAGGGTCAGCGGGAAGGCTACTGAGCAAGTCCATATCAAATGCACCTCCTCAAAGTAGTGCAAACCCTCGAAATCCCGAATATGTGTATGGATTTTCGCTTTCCATACCATGAAGCACCATAGGCACTAAATAAGGTCTCACCGCTCACATCCTCTCATAGGGTATAATGCATGAGGGTGCACTACCCTTGCCGCGTATGTGATCCCTCATCAATTGGTAGTACGTGCTCCCAATGAACCCCCTGTTGGCTCTGCTGTTCTTCAGGTGGGGTCTCCATCTGATTGGTGTGCAGGCTAACTTCACAGCCCTGTTCAATTGGAGCACCTAGCCTTTCCAATCTGCCTGCAGTGTTCCTATCCCACTGCATAAGCTGCTATGAACACACCAAAAGCAAGAGACCAACAAAAACAAGACTAACAAAAAGGTTATGCTAGTTAAATCAAAACAGGTAACAACGCACAGTGAGTTTTTCAAACTCCCAGTGAAATTTTTACCCCGCAGTGAACCGTGCAGGGAAAAATGATAAAATCAAAAAGAAATGAGATTACACCAAAACTTGTGATGTGAATCACAAGTTCACTGTTTTTCTCTCTCACTAGGGCACCATCCCCGACAACAACGCCATTTGATTCGTTTAGGCCAAGTAGGTGTTCGGAATCAATAAAATTTATAACCTAGGATTCCTACTACTGACGTAGCAAAGCTACTGCAGTATAGTGGCTATAGGGTCGAACACAGGGATGGGTTTTCTTCGTGAGAGAAGAGTTACACTGAAAATCGTTTTCGCTGATTTATAGGGTTTAGGGAAATATGTGAACAAGAAGACTGAAATAACCGACATGTAAAAGTTGAGAGAACCTTGAAGTCTCAGCCACTCGGGCTTCGGGGTTCTAGTTAACCAACATGTACTCTGTCTTTATCCTTCAAGATTGGGAGCATGACATATGTCATTTCCTCAATCGATTACTAGCTTTAAAACCTAAACGCTAAGAGTTTTCCTTTGAAAGATGGAATTTGGATTAGGCATAAATGTCCTTAATAGTGAAACACATCTCAAAAACTCACCCTACAATAACTATCAGAGACAACTAACCGGGCATCGCGATCTAGTGAAAGTATCCACTGAACCCAAAAAGCTTGCTAAATACACATTAGGGAGAGCATGTCTAAGAGATTTTAACCTAAGGTGATGAGCAGGAGCACAAATACCCTTAAATGCATACATGAAGAGCATGAGAGCATGCAGCTAAGCCCAAATCAAGACTCCAAAGGGCCTTCTCAAGGATCGTGGGTTTATTTGTACATCCCTTGATTTGTCATCATCAAGGGGTTTTTGGCTACCAAGAAAGTGCAACATGGTGAGAAGAAGAGAAAATGTCAACAATGAGGAGAGGAAGCTTCATGCCAAGTTTCCTTGATTGATTGATGGAGTGAAAAGTTGATTTGATGATAAGCATGGTCGAGTTTATATAGGTGCTCAAGATAAGGAAATTACAAAAGTGTGTTAAAGAACCAAATTACATGAGGGCAATCCTTATAAACCACCGTGCTTGGTCAAAAGCGCCAACAGCTCACAAGAGGTGTTCGTGTGTTGCGAAATTGAGTAATCCTGAAATTTCGCAGTTGCAAAAATTTATAAATTCACAATTTCTGTAGAGGTTGCGGTTCTCGCACTCGGCGAAATTTGCAGGGCCAAACTCTTGCAACCCTGCAAAATTTCTACAGCTTCTTCTTCAGTGTTTTTGTCTAGTACCTTGATTTGATCATGCATCTTCGAATCTCTGCCTGCCCATCGTGTTTGAATCGAATCGAGGAAATCATGGATTCACTCGCAAACTACTAAAAATAGCTACAAAATGTGATCAGTAATAAAGCCGGGACCCAATGTATCAATTGAGTTATTGAAGTCGATTAGTACATAAAAAGCGCATAAAACCTGCTATAAACAAGGCTCGAAATTGCACTATTTGGATACTAATCAAGTAGTAATTTTACTTGCTTGTCTTCTTCCATATCAATCACCACGAAATCCACTAGGAAAAAGAACTTTCCCACTTTGACAAGCATATCTTCAATAATGCCTTCTGGTTGAGTCATTGATATGTTTATCATTTGTAAGGACAGTGTAGTAGGAGTTAACGCCCCCAAACTTAATCTTTTCACCATTGATAGAGGCATCAAATTAATACTAGCACTAAAGTCACAAAGTGCTTTCCCAAATTCATGGTTTCCTATAGTTCAGGGTATAGTGAAACTTCCAGGATCTTGCATTTTTTATGGCAGATCATTTTGAATAATTGCAATACAGTTTGCAAATAAGCTTACTATCCCATATTCATCCAATTTCCTCTTTTTGCTGATTATTTCCTTCATGAACTTAGCACAGTGTGGCATTTAAGCCAAAGCTTCAACAAAAGGAATGTTTATCTCTAGTTTCCTACACATGTTCAGAAATTTGGCAAACTGGTCATCTAGTTTTGTCTGCTTCAGTCTTTGAGCAAAGGGTATTGGAGGGTGATAAACTCTAACTTCTTTTTTCTTCTTTTGAATTGTCTCTTCTGTTTGCACTTAAGTCTGCCTTTTCAACTTCTGACTTTCATATGATGTCTCAGTTCTTTCTTGCCTCTCCTCACTGGTTGTTTGGTTATGATCTTCATTTTCAGCTTCCTTTTCAGTTTGCCTTTTCTCAACTTCCTTTTTGAATTGCAATTATTTGCCACTCCTTAATGTAATAGCCATACAGTCTTTTGGAATTTTCTTTGTATCAATAGGGAAGGAATCCCTGAACTGGTTTTGCAAGGCTTGGGCTAGCTACCCCACTTGATTTTCCAAGTTTTTAAAAGAAGCATTTGTGTTTGCCTGAAAAACATTAAGTTCAGCAAAATTTTGTTCATAAAGGTTGAGCTAGCATCCTTTTGTTATCAGCCATATAACTCAACATTTGTTCTTCAAAGGATGTTGGTTTCCTCTGCTCTTGATTAGTGCCCAAAAAGTGCTATTTTGAACCCTATTTATTATAGGTTTTGAGTGCTTTTTGTGTACTAATCATTCTAATTAACCCAATTTACACATTAAGGTCCCTGTGATTCTACTGATCGCATTTTGTGGCAAATTTTGCAGTTTTCGCATGTGATTTATGCCAAAATTGTTGAGTCGATCCAAGCACGAAGAATTTGAGTCAAACTCAAGATGCTGCATCAGAGACTAGAAGGAAAGAGAAGAAAAATACAAGGAAATTAAAGTGCGCCTACAAAATTGGCTTCCCGCAAGACTCACTACCATTCGTCACCGCCACCTGCTTTTTACTTGACTTCCTCACGTCCGTTTTTGCCTTTTGTTCCTCTTTTGTTTTTCTTCCTTTTTTTGGCCCCGATTGTAAGAATATTTGGGGAGGTTATTTTTGTAATATGGTAAAGGGGTTGGCTACAACCCCAAGCCAAGCACTCTTAAAGAAACGAATAAAATTTCTAGGGCAAAGCTTTCACTCTCGCTTTTCTCCAGCTTCCGCTTTCCTTTTCCTTTTTTCAACTGCCAAACAATCCCTCCTGAGGATTTATCAACTCAGAGGATGTTTGGCTAAGGCCCCTTCCTCCTTGAAGCAAGGTCATTGCGGGCTACTTAAGGTAACTCTGGTCCTCTGCTTAACGCACACATTTATGGGCATTTATGCTCCTAACCTTCACTCTAGGTTCAAATCTCTTAGGTGCATCTTAATCGACCAGTATTTGGCAATCTTTTAGGGTTCATTAGATGCTTAATACTAGATCCAGTGATATTCATTAGTTGCCTCCTATTTGTTAATGTAAGATGAGTCCGGGAGGTAGGTTTTCACCACCGGGGACCATGAATGTCTCTGTTAAATGCCATCTTTCAAAAGGAAAATCATAGGTTTAGTTTTTAAAAGCTAAATGAAGATCCGGTCTGAAATGACTATAGGTCATTTTTTCCTAAACGCGAGGAAATAAACCCTCCGGACCCTCGTGAACTTAGAACCCGAACTAAAGAGTCTCGACACTTTAAGGAGTTCTCTTTTACATTTTTATTCATTTTATTTTCATCCTGCAACCCACCATACACCACTGTTTTTACCAAAACCTAAAATCCAAACAAAATTCACCATTTTTTACTTCACTCAAATCATTTGTACGAAGAAAACGCGCATCCCCGTGTTCTCCGAATCTCAGACCACTATACGCAATAGCTTGACTACGGCGTAGGGAGGAATATAGATACAAATATCAAGTGATTCCTGACACCCTACCGTGGGCAATCTAATCAGCTCTTGATTGTCTGCCCTTGTACTTCCTTGATTTTATCCTTGGAATCCAGGTGGAATGTAATTTTGTTGATAGTTCTGAATTGGTCTTTGACCTTGATGATTTCCACCTCCATAAGAAAGATTCTCATGGTTCCTAAGAGTCAGGTAGCAAGTGTAAGTTGTCAGGTTTTGAAGTTGTAACTTCTATTCCCGTTTAGGTATTGGACTTCTTCAACTTTGTATGGACCTTCTTAGGTTAGTCCTTAGTCAGCAACACTATTTTGCTCAGTACCATTTACAATCCCCACTTTGTTAACTGAATGACCTCTTCTCTCTTGCACGTTCATTCTATTCATTATGTAATCTAGCTTTGCCTCAATAGTTGTCATCTTGTTTAGTTCTATCGCACCTCCTACTCTGAATCTACTACTGCTCCCTGAAGCTTCAGATGGAGCTCTGTAGTTGCTTCTTCAGCACTCTTCCTTCTGAATGCACCTCTGGAGGCTACGTCTGCTGTACCTTTTAAAGAGAATTCATATCATGGTAGAAGATATCCATTTGCGTCATTTGTTGAATTTCATGCATGGGACATCTCCTCACTAGTTTCTTATATCCCTCCCAAGTATTATAGAGTGGTTCATCTTCCCTCTACTTGAAGGCAATGATCTCCCATATTCTCTCAAAATTTAGAGCATGAGGGAAGAATTTACTAAGATAAGCCTCCATTTTCCCTTCCTAATTTCTCATTGAACCATATGGTAATGATTTAAACCAACTAGCAACTAGGTCTTTTAGAGAGAAAGGGAATAGTTGCAACTTGATTACATCTGGATTGACACCATTCATTTTTACTATGTTGGTCATCCTCATAAATATTCCAAGGTGTTCATTAGGGTCCTCACTTAGATGCCTTGTGAACTGATTTTGTTACACCATAGTAATCAGTATATTAGCTTAGATGTTGCCTTTGACTGTAAGGTTTTACTACTTAATATTTCCCTCTGGACACCGGCCTCCAAAAGTCTCTTCCATATTTTCGCGCTTCATTGAAGTCCCCCTACTACTACTATAGGAATGTTTTGATTAACATCTCTTTGCTCAGCCATAGCTACTTTCTCAACTTCTCTTACCTTCTTCAAATTCTTAATGTCCTTTCTATCTCAGTGTCTAGTGGTAATAGTTGAGCTTCTGATTCCCTATGCATATAATAAGCACCTACAACAATAAACACACTGAAACCACAATAAGATTACATGATAGAATTGATCACAACTTCGGTTGGAAAGATATTTCAATTACTATAAGAATTTGATAAACAAATGTTCAAATTAACAATTCCCTTTTTGGTTGGAATATTAGTCTAAGAATTCCATGCTAAATCCCTAGCAACGGGGCCAAAAACTTGTTGATAATCCAAGTTGATACTCTTTTTACTTTTAAAGTATTTAAACTCCAATTTGGCCTTTTTTACTGCAAGTGCATAGATCAACAAGTAGTAAAGCGGATTTTTAAGTCCAGATATTGTACCCACAAGGATCTGAGGAAATTTCAAAGATTAAGTACTCAAACTACTCAAGGACATCACTATTTGAACTTCGATTTTTTAGATTGTAAACTAACTATTTAATAGAATTAAAAACTATATATTGGGCTCTTTACTTTTCTTAAAAGATTGTCTAGATCTAAAACAATTAGAAATTTCTCTAAGATTGAGTAAAACAATGGGAATTGAATTAGTAATGTGACTATTAGTTTACATTTTGTTCCTAAACAAAATTGTCATGGGTTGAATCCTAGATTTGTCCATGGGTATTTTAGTATAGTCTTGAAAAACCTTCAACCACCATACATTTCATAATTATACTACGTTCCAAAGCCAAGACTGTATGTGTCTAAAAAGCTACTTTTAGGATCTGATCCCTTGCCATCGGGATGATCTCCTTAACCCGACTCTTCACCCACTTTAGATCAGTTAACTGTTCAAACCATGCAACACAAGCTTCCTCCAACATAATTAGTCAATCACTCTGGAAAATTAACCAATATATCCACTTCTATTGACAGAAATGAAGGATTTTGATTAAAATGAGACAAGTTCTCAACATATTAATTTCATATACCAAGATATCACTATTCTTAACACCGGGAACACACCTCAACTGTCACTTGAGGGGATCCTTGAAAGCACGGGTTTACTACAGCTTCTTTGGTTCATATAATTAATAAATCAAACATAAGAAGATACACTTTTAAACCAATTATGTCAATTCAGGGTTCAAAGCAACAACCTACATTAAATCCTTGCAAACATAATAATCACATAACCAATCCCTTCCCAGAAGGTGCTTAGCCTTCTATCACCGGATTACACATAACGATGACAAGTCATTTAAACAAGTTCATTAGGATTATAACCGAGAAAATGAGGAAAATAAATTCAAACAATGTTTTCTACTTCTCTTTAAGTGCTAATAGTAATGGAGCTTGGATTTCAATAATCTCTCCCCAAATACTCAGCTCAGATAAACTATTCTAAAAAAAAAATGTTGTTTTGATCTTCTCAAAACCTCTCAATAAGAAAAATACTCTACAAAAACTTTATTTTGCTCTCTCTATCATTTCGCTGCCCTTCTGCATCCTACCGCTTCCTATTTATAGTCAAATCATTGCTAGGCCAGAATTCTAGGTAGATTTTGTGGATTTTTATGCAAGCCTATAAGATGTTGTGTCACAACATTCTAATCATGTCGTGACATTATCGTCTTTCATCTGTGTCTAGGGCATTGTCATGATGTTGTTGTGACACTCAACTGATGATTTTGCCTTTGAGATTGAATTGAGATTGTTGCGACATTATTTTGATTGTCACGACCTTCCCTTCCAATCTTATGTCTTCAAGGTCTGTCATGACACTGCCCTCGTGATGTACAACTGTCAACCTCTAGAATGAATGTCACGACACCAATATGTTTGTTGCGACACTGTGAGTTGCTAGTTGGTCTTCAGGGGTGTCGTGACATTCCTGCTCAACACTCTTTTGGTTGAATGTCACGAAAAAAATTTTGAGTGTCGTAATACTGTTAATTTGTTTCTCCAAGGACTCTTCACGTTGTGTCACGACATAAGTTGCAATGTCGTGACACAACTTATGCTATCTAGCCTTTTGTTATGTCATGAGATATGTTAAGGTGTCACGTTTTGATATTGATTCTTGCAAAACAATAATTTTGGTGAAGACTCCATAATTTTGCATTAAATTAAGCATTAAGGTCTGAAATATGTATGCAAAAATGGACTCAAAGTTATATGAGTTTCATACTCATCAACAAGTCTTTACCCTTTTGGTCAATTTTGTTTGGTTTAGAGAAGAATTAGGTGATCATTTCATATTTTGATCTTTGAGACTCTAGAACTTGTTCAATTATCACTTAAGGCAAAATCCTAGGCAACACGACAATTTGGAAATGATATAGGTCATCCTTGGACTAATTGAGCCTTTCTAGCTAACCTTTTTATGCATTTATCCATAGTCACCAAATTTGAGCCATATTAGCCATTTCCTTTCGAGAAAAACTAAGAATAAGCTCTTTCTCCCTTTTTGTTGAATACCCTTCAGTCAAAGCCCTTGTTTACCCTTACATGTTGATTTCAATGTTATATCTTTTGAATAAATTTAGTGTGAATTGGGAGTTTGGTTGAAGTGGGTGTGTTTTGAATGAAAATAAAGGGAGGTTTGGGGTAGAAAAAGGAAGAAAAAAAAGTAGAAAAAGAAAGGAAAAAGAAAGAATAAAGCAAGGAGGAGTAAGTTTGGCCTCGTAGCCTTCCTACCTTGAGCAAATAAGTTCTTAGGGGTGTTCTACACCTAGTACCCCAAGGCCAACTGGTTTATGAGTTGCTGACCTAAAGCTCATTACATAGGGTAGGTAAAAGCTTAAAGGGGTTGAACATTGCACTACTCCGTGCATTGTAATGCATGAAAAATAAAGCTCTTGGTGCTCTTGTGAAGATGGTGAAAATCATACAAGTTTGGAGGAGATTTGCGATGAAAAAGATGCAATAAGATAACTTTAGGGGGGAGCTTAAGAGACATATTTGATCCTAAGTGTTGTGCATTGCCTACATTAGTGGATAGTGATATGCACAACAAGAGCCTATGGAGTCTTACACACTCACCATGTGAGTGAGAGATCCCCATTCCACTCAAGCTCATCTAATTCCATCCGAACTGCAATTGGCCATAGGGGGGAAGACTACACACACACACTTGAGAACTTTGGTTTAGTTAGGTTCAACTTATGGTCGTTCTATTATTTTTGGAAAAATGCTATCTCAAAGTTTTCTTTGTGTTGTATAAATGTTAGATCCTTGAGGCAAATTGTCATTCATTATCCAAATCTGTTGCTCAACATATTTGTTAGTTAATAAGGAAAGTTTGTTATTGCTTTGCTTAAGGACAAGCAAAATACTAAGTTTGGGGGTATTTTTTAGGTGTGCTTTAGGTTAGCTTTTATTAGTGCAAAACATAGCTTATTTCATGATTTTGATGCTAACTAAGCACCCTTCTTACTCATTTTCATGTCTAACCCCCTATATTTGTGTATTTTGTAGGAACGAAGAAAACGAGATGAAAAGATAGCAATTAGGGAAGGAATAAAAGAAGTTATGCATGGAAAAACCCATGGTCACAACCACAGTCATGTGGTTACGACCACAAAGGACTATCTTCAGCATACACTCGATGTGGTCGCAACCACAGCATTCCCCTACAACCACTATGTTTTACCACGTTCAATGTGGTTGCAAATCCACCTGGCCACGACTCACACCCTTTGTTCCCACAAAGAATTGTATTAAACCTTTCTATGGTTACAAACTATAGTTATAGTCACGAATTACGTGACAATTCTTAGCCTAGCAAACTTTCTCTCTAGTTTGGGTTGTTCATTCATTTTTCATAAGTATTATATCACTTATATTATGTCTAGAGTTTAAACTTGTAAGAGGAGGCTTTCCTAGGGCTTTACCCTCTTCTCAATATTTATTCCATCTTTAGATTTAGATTTCTTAGATTTAGAATAGTTTTGTGAATACTTTGGTTTGTAATCGATTATTGCTAGGAAGCACAACCTTGTGGAGTGTGGATTTTAGCTTAGATCTTGGGATAGAAGATATTTGCAGCTTAATCTCTATTTTGTATTTCTATCTCTTATCCTTCTTCAATTTCTGCAGTTTTATGTTTGTCGACAACATGAATTTGTTGGTTTTGATGGACGAAATGTTAGGCTAAGCATTGCATAGGGTTGGTTATCAAATTTGGTGTTTGATTCCTCTAATCTTTAGTTTAGTTTAATGTTTTATGCTTTTCTATTTATTGTATTTTATATATTACTTGAATACTAAGGTTTTGCTAATTGATACATGCTAAGAATTGATCTTCGATCCTTTTTTACTTAGTATCTTGCAATCGCTTGAATTAGTTTCTCCTAAAATCTGGTTATGATTATCTTAAGGCGTGAATCAATTAATCAGGATTCGAATTAACTTAGTAAAAGAGGCTTAGGGAATTATAAAGGTCTAGTACCAAGCGGATTTCACTAGGAGGGAACACCAAATGTACTAAGTGAGGATTGCAAAGATGTAACTGTGACCAATAGAGCTCCCGAGGAAAAATTCTTTTGAAAAGTATCACTCTATCGACCTAGATGGACGTAACTATGAATAGGTGGGTTGTGAGAGAAAATACAAAGAGGAATACGAAAGTGGGATCCTTATACCTTATCCTCAAATCGATTCAAGTCGTAGTTCATTTCACCCGGGCCTTATCTAGATGAATTTTTAGACATCAATGAAGATAATTGTTAACCGAACCAAAACACATATACAAATTTATGACGTTATTACCAAGGACTATTATCTAATCCCCGGCAACGGCGCCAAAAACTTGTTAAACAGAACCAAAGAACACACACAAATTTATGTCACTATTACCAAAGGACTATTATCTAATCCCCGGCAACGGCGCCAAAAACTTGTTGATATTATAATATATAAACCACCAATCTCTTAGAGTAAATCATTTTCAAAGTTTGGTTTTGGTCTGATATTCTCGCAAGGCACAGTCACAAGTAATAAAATGATTTAAGTCCAGATATCGATCCCACGTAGATCTCAAGAATTTTAAATCAACTACCCCGACTACTCAATTTCCATATTTGCTGATCACAAATGATAGTAGGATCCAAAGATTATGGTGCCGGAAAATTGCCGAACAAAAGGAAAATAACCTAATCCATCCAACATACTGAAAATAAAGAATAAAGAATAGTTAATTTCTAATAAAAGAAATGAATACTGAATAGTTATCCTCGTAAGACACATCAATATAAAATGCTATATGAACTATCGATTCCTGTAGTTAATTTCGATAAAAATTCGATTATCTCAAGTTTCAAAATCATTCATAGAAGGTACCGATCTCTCTCCACACACTCACATTTCATTATCTAATTCTATGACCTGATTCTTCGAATACGTGAATTAGATAACTACTTTTAAAAAGGGACTTCCTTAACTGGGTATTTTCAATACTTCATACCCATTTTGCGGATCAGAACCTTAGCTCCCAAGTTACTCATTGCAAGGATATACAACTTCCGCATTGTTCTCCTAAATAAAAATAGATCAACCTTCTTGATTAGATCACAATAAATACTGGATTGGCCTCTCACTATTCGACCGAGGTGAACTTTGCATAAATAGATAACCTCATTCAACTCTGCTTGATTTCAAGTGAGAAGTGAGGATTTATCTAAGTGAACTTTACAAAGCTCAAAAGATCCCTAATAGCGGTGTTAGTATACCTTCAAAGAAATGTACATTACTCGTGAATGTCTTCAATACTCAGAGGACCTCCGAACTCCAGAGCAATGACGCAAATCTTAACTGGTATAAGAAACTGATATTCAGATCCCAAGACACAAACCAAAAAACCGTAAGTAAATCATTAACCTGAATTAACAAGTCGGGCCGAAACGACTACGTGAGTGATACCTGACTATAACGTCACTTCACGGTGCTGGATCTTCACTACCGGGCCTACACGATACAAAGATTCCTCCTCGATCATAAGAATAATCGCACTTGAACCGAAACAATCGACCTTGCAAATTTGTCCGAACTCAAACATTCCGTAGTAATTTGAAAAGAAATTGAAATCGCATTCATTTTCAAATTTCAAACGATAACATCCAGATTCAGAAAATACAACGAAAATAAAAATACGAGAGCATAATCTGCTCTAAAACGACGGAAATAAAAAAATAAGAAAAAGAAGAAAAGAAAAGAAAAGAAAATAAAGAAATGAGCCTTCAGCTATCCAGACCTTCTCGTTCAGGGTCGCTAAGTCGCTTTAATGAGCCGGATAGCCGGTATTTATAGGGTTCCCAATCAGCCCTAATCCCAATGTAGCCCTCGCTAGGATTTTGTATATCCAGCCCAAGTCATCGGTTCAAGTCGCGACTTCGCTTCTCGTCGCGATTATCATCGATGTCGCCATTATCAATCTCACGCCGCGACATCAACTTACTCTATGTAGCCTGATTTGTCATTCTTGATGTCGCGACATCACTATCTTGTCGCCGATATCTTCTCAATGCCTTCGTTGTGTTTCAATTGTTCTTCCGATGTCGCGACGCCGATATCTCGTCGCTGACCTTCAACTCATTTCATCTCATAGCCTTCAACCGATAAATGCTGGACGCCGCGACATCAATCTCTTGTCGCGACATCATCTTGCTTAACTGGTAGTTTCAATCGGAAACGCTTCTTGATGTCGCGACGTCAATATCTTGTCGCGACATCTCTTCACGTCTTTGCAGCTTTGATCTGGTCGTTCCTGATGTCACGACATCGATATCTTGTCGCGACCTCACTTCATGAAGCTTCACCCTTCAACTGAGCAGGTCTGGTGTCGCGACTTCGATCTCATGTCGCACACGCCTCATGGCTTGCGCCTTTCTCGATGGTTCTGATGTCGTGGACTTCAAATTTCTTGTCGCGACATCGATGTCGCGACATCAATCTCACGTCGCGACATCAACTTAGTTCCTCGCTTTCAATCAGCCGCCCCCGGGCGACACCCGATCCCATCGCCGCGACATCGCCTTAAGTCTTTTCCAGCCTTTAACTTCTGTTCTTCGGATGTCGCTGACATCATATGTTGGTCGCGATTTGATTTATGACTCGTATTTTGAACCCGTGGGCTCTTGGATGTCACGCCTTCACTCACGCGTCGCGACGCCGCCATTTCCCTGCGCCTTTCTCAAGAGCGCCCCGTCGTGACCTCAATATCTTTGTTATCCATGTCGCGACCGAATCAGATTTCCTTCAATTTCCGATGTCGCGACCTCATGACTGGATCGTAAATCTCTAAACCGCATCAATGACTCATCAGCTTCTTTCTATTTCGCTTCACTAATCGGGATCGCACTTTTATTCCACTTACTTCGCATTTTTTATCATCGCTTTTCTTCTTCTTCCATTCTACCTCGTTATCAACGTATGGGTGAGTTTCTTCATATTTCTGCAAAGTAATTGTCTCTTTTGATATGAAAATTAAGCAGAAAAATGGACTAAAAATAGATGACTTTTAAGCTCATCAATAATCAACCCTAAATCCTCTCTACGTCGTTTTCTCTCGGTTTTATTCAATTACTCCAGTTTTCACAAATCACTCTTTGTTTTGGTTTAGTTTAGTTTTTAGTATTTTTATAATTTCTCACCAAACCATTGAGTCACTCAAATAGTGAACGACTTTAGTAGCTGAGGTACTTAATCCTCACTAAAACCACACCCTCTCGTGGACGAGACTGACCTTTAGTCCACTCAGATACTTATACGACTCGTGCGCTTTGCATATCAGGAAACACATAGGTGCATCACAATTATCCTGATACTGCTTCTAATCCAAAAAACAAAAAACCTTAAAAATGAAAAAAACCTAAAAACTGAAAAAATAAATATAAAAGCAATTAAAAGAAAACACTAAAAATATGATAATTGAAGTTGGAAAATTTAAAAACAAAGGGAAATTTCCCCAATAGCCCTAAATTTAAAGTATGCATTGTCCTCAATGTATGAAGTATGAAGGTTAAGAATAGAGGACTCCACTAGATGATCAAGTGCAATCATTGGGCTCAAATGTGGTGGGTCTTGATGAAACTCCCTCACTAAGAATCAAATTCAATGTCCTAAAAAACAAAAACAAAACCAAATAAACACCACAAATAAAATCAAAATTCACATAAACATAACTAAAAACAAACTAAAGTAATAAATGGATAAAAATCCTTATTTTTGTTTGGGTTGCCTCCCAAGAAGCTACTCCATTTTTAGAGTCCAATTAGACTCTTTGGGGAAGTCCAAGAGCTTTCCTTTGGCCCTTCATCCATCATGGCCAATACACCCTCTTCATCCATCATGGCCAATACTCCCTCTTCATCCTCATCACTCATGAGGATGAGCTCCTCCACCTCCATAATAAGCGATAAAAGCTCAAATGCCAACTCTTTGGTGGGAAAGAGTTGGCCTCTAATTCAAATCCTTCAAGAGTTTCCTCTTGAAATAACATAGGTGCATGCTCCTTAATGTGCGAAAATGAGTTCTCTATCTTCATACATGCCCTCCTTTCCTCATCCATTAGTGGTGTGCTTTGATGGAGGTCAAACTTCATTTTCTCCTCACCAACAAGAAGTGTTATTTCCCCATGTTCAGCATCAATCCACACTTAACTTGTGGCATTGGAAGGTCTTTCTATATATGGGATTTGTTGGTCCCCTTCCATGCCAAAAATCAAAGAATCAATGGGGAAATAGAAGTCTTCAACCCCAACGAAGACATTTTTAACTATTAGCTCAGGATGTTCCTTTTCAACTTGCTTCTCTTTCAATGACAGCTCTTCCTTAATAGCAAGCTCATTCTTCTCAACCAATGTCTGGTCTTGAAATTCTCCCTTAAGAATCAAGGATATTTTTTCATATTCCATTGTGTTCTTGTCCTCATCCAATGTCAGACTCGAAAGTTCATCTTCAAGGCTCAAAGTTATGCTTTCACACTCCTGTATGTCTTCATTCTTTATGTCGCTCAGGAGTTTCCTTGAAGATTGTTCCTTTAAATTTTTTGCTAATTCCTTAGCTTGTATTGTTGTTCTTTCCATTATAGCACACATTTCTCTATTAAGATTTTTCAAATTGATATCAATGTCTACTATCATGTTGGCATCCACCTTGGTTTCCATGACTGGAAACCGCATTTCTAAAGCATCTTTATCCTTCCTAATTTCTCTCTCCAAGGCAAGAATTGAGCTCAATAGATGGTTTTTGGAATTGTTCTTGATAAAAGGAACTTGAACTTTCTTTACTTTGCATAATTGGATGTCCATAGGAGAAATTGTCATGTGTCCCCAAACCCGAATGATGGTATCTTGGTATATAGTTGTAAGGTTGAGAGAAGTAACTCACATTGTTGTTGAATAATTCCCCCTTTCAAAATTATAAGCTTGTTGGCTCACAGGGGCTTGTGCTTGCATTGAGGCAAAATCCTCCCATGTTGGTTCTCTTTGGGTTGTGTGAAAGGAAAAATGATTTCAGAGGGTGTAGAAAAACTCATTTATCACTTTGGTAGACATTATGCTTTGCACCTTCCATAAAAATACAAAATAAAAAAAATTGAAGTAAACTAGCTACAAATAGGAAACAAATGAAAATAAGAAAAAAAAAATTTTTCTCAAATTAGCAAACTTTTCTTTTTCCAAACACCAAATCGTACCCTCCCAGGCAACGGTGCCAAAAACTTGTTACAAACCGCAAGCACACGGGTCGTACAAGTAATACAATGGACTAAAAAGTCTTGATATCGACCCCACATGGAAGGTGTAGTTTTAGTGAGGATTAAGTACCCCAACTACTAAAGTCGTTCACTATTGCGCGACTCTTTGATTTGAGATGAAATTATAAAATTAATAAAAACAAAAATATACAAAAACAAAGAGTGATTTGTGAAAACTAGAGTCATTTAATAAAACCGGGAAAAAACGACTTAGAGAAGAACTAGGGTTGGTTATCTTCAATGATATTTAAGGAGTCATCTAGATAAGGCCCGAGTTGAATGAATTATAACTTAAATTGGTCCAAGGATACGATATAAGGATCCCATTTTCGTGTTCCCCCTTATATTTTCTTGCACTATCCACCTATTCACAGTTACGTCCATCTAGGCCTGATGTGTATTTATTACTTTCTCTAAAGGCATTTTTCCTCGAGAGCTCTATTGGTCACAATTATGTCCTTGCAATAGAACTACTCGGAATAAGTTCAGATTTGTGACTCTTAAACCCAGGGTCCTGCTGACCACTCACACCTACGGAACCTGTGGTGTCTCTTATATCATGAGACACATATAGAACAAAATGGCCAATGGTTTACCATACATCCATACTCACCAAAATGTATATGTTATACAAAAATAAGTTAATATACAATTTGTTTTTATTACAAATTATCCAAAACTGGGTCTTTTACCCAGATTTTTACAAAAATACATAACAAGACCACATATGGCCATTTCTTTCTCTGCCTCTAAGATCTCTGATGCGGTCCCATCCCCTTGAACCTTCAAGACTCGAATAATTTTTTCCTCAATGTGGTGAGCAAAGCCCAGTAGTGGAATTATCCTACATGAGTTACTCCCCACCTAAGTGTTCATGCAATGGCAAACCAAACATTCAAGCAAAACATATATGTTCCTACTCAAATGTCTACATGAAATGGATGAGAATGTGACTCACCCTTTCCCACTTCTCGAGCCCTCATTGACTCCCTCACGCATGCCTAAGCCAAGTGTGAGAAAACATTGTTTTCAAACAAAAGGTTTTTGTTCTTGAAAACATAATACCGAGTTTCAGTAAAATCTATTGGACAACTCCTCCGAGGTGAATTGTCGATAACTCTTCGAAAACGCTACGGGTCTTCCTCCGCCGAGATGAACTGCTGAACAACTCTCCAAGGCAATTCTTCTGAAAATCTTCCTTGAAATCCATTTAGCAATCAATATTTTTCATGTAATGCCTCACACCCCATGATTCTAGGTTATCCTGAAGTGCATATGAAATGCAATATGCCATTTCACAACAATTCATGCTAATATATTAAGCATATATACTTCAATGGTATTCTATCCATAATCATCATGTTATTCATTCATACATAGTAATAACATAAAAATTGGCCTCACACTGGCTAATAGGTAAAATCCTGCTAGATCCATTTTGGGACTACCCATGGTATCACACACAAATAACATAAATATGTTATTCAATCAAGCAATAACATACCACACCCCAGGCCACACACAAATGTCCATTTGCCACAGGATCGGTGAGAAACCACTCTAGGGATTTCTTCACTCAGTCTAAATCTTTTGGAACCGAAAACACGGCCATCCATGCCTCAAAATATCCCTATCCATTAAAATGGCTCTTAGCCAAAGAATAAAACAAGTAGGAGAAAACCCCTACATTTCGAAGTTTGTCGAAACTTCACAAAACTGGTACACACGCGTAGCTCTTGCAGTGGGGAGTAACCGAGTAAATTTGCCTCTTGTCTCGCCAGAGTTTAACGAACTGATCACCGGAAAGTTTTAGAGAGAAGTGAGAGCTTCTCGCTCTAAAACTCTCTTCCTTTCTCTTTCCTCTTTCTTTTCTCTCTCTATTCTCCTTTTCCCCCCATCCAAACTGTTGGGTCAAGTTAAATAAGAGACTTGCCCCTTCCTCATTGTTGGGCTACGTCAACCCCTCATTGGTTGACTTGGATTTCACCTTATCCCTTATCCATCTAACATGGATTTCTCCGTCGGCAATGACAACATGCTGTGGTATCCATGTATTCACTCATCATTTACTTGATCTTATTCTGGTCGAGGACACGCGTGCACCTCCCGAGTCACTCATAAAGTGCCAAGTGTCCCACACTCATCTCCATGCCTCGAAAAACATGAAATTCTCGACCATCTCTCGAATTCTGACGGTAGCTAGATTTGAAGAGATTCATTCCAACGATGAAGTTTGTTTCATCATCCGAGATCTGTGGTACTGGATTTTGATCGAATTACCATTTTACCTTTTACGTAGTGGTCAATTTTCGGCTTACATTCCCCCTTAAAAAGAATTTCGTCCAAATCTACATACAATCACAAAAATCACATGCATATGCAACGTGCACTGCGCTACACACAAACCAGTCATTGCGATTAAACGGCAAACCACGTGACCTTCATCCCTAAACAAGAAGCGGGATAGGGCCTGCATCGTGTCCTCGCGCTCCCATGTTGCCTCCTCCACTCCACGGTGTTGCCATAGTACTTTCACTAGCCTCACGGTCTTGCGTCGCAAAACCTGATCCCAACTATCCATAATGCGCACTGGTCCCCCCTCGAAGGTTCCATCTGTGTCAACCAATCTCTCCCCAATCCACTACATGAGCTAGATCTGGAGTGTACCTCTGGAGCATGGAGATGTGGAATACCTCATGGACACCAGACATGCGGGCGGTAAGGCTAACCGGTACGCTACTGTGCCTACCCTCTCGAGTGTCATAGTTACATCCTTGCAATCCTCACTTAATACATTTGGTGTCCCTTCCTAGTGAAATCTGCTTAGTACTTGTAATTTTCTCACTCCTGCTCTTAACTGCACTGAATCCAATTTAATGATTCCACACCCCTTAACAGAATCAAAACCAGATTGTAGCGAATCCAAGCGGTCACCATGATCCTCAAAGAAGAGAATTGAAGATCCAATTCTCAACATGTATTAATTAATCAAAACCTTGGTATTCCAAGTATTAACACCAAATACAACAAATCAAGCATAAAACATCCAACCAAACTAAAGATTAGATGAATCAAGCACCAAATCTGATAACCAACCCCATGAAATGTTTATCCTATCATTTCAGCCATCAAAAACCACAAATACATGTTAATGACAAACACATAATTGTAGAAATTGAAGAAGGATTGGAGATAGAAATACAAAACAGATATTAAGTTGCAAATATCTTCAAATCCCATATTGAAGCTGAAATTCACACTCCATAAGGTCGTGCTTCCCAACAATAATCAATTACAAACCAAAGTATTCACAAAACAAACCTAAATCTAAGAAATCTAAAACTAAAAATGGAACAAATCTTGAAAAGGGAAAACCCTAGAAGAGAACCTCTCTTTCTCAAAGTTATAACCGTATAAATGTGTGAAAATAGTCCTTAAATAAACCTTGAAAAATGGGCCAAAATAGGCTTCGAAATGGAAGTATTTTGGGATCAAATTGTCACGTGGTTGCGACCATAAAGGGCTTGTGGTCGCAACCACACAGAAAATAATACACGGTTTCTATCGGAAAAAGGGTTGTGGTCGTGACCACACCAAGTGTGCTGTTCACAGTTGCTACAAGATCAAGGTTTATGGTCGCAATCGCATCGAGTGTGAAATACAATTGATGTAGGAACAGGATTTGTGGTCGTGACGTCACCAAATGTTGGCTGCATCTTTGCTCCTCAGGTTCTCTTTGCCTTTGCCTTGTGGTCGCGACCATAAGTGCTATGATCGCAGCCATAGATTCTTCCTTGCACATATTCTTCAATCCTTGCCCAAATTGCTTGCTTTTCGTCTCGTTTTCTTCATTTCTACAAAATACACAAATATAGGGAATTAGACATGAAAATGATTAAGAAGGGTGCTTATTTAGCATCAAAATCATGAAATATGCTATGTTTTGCACCAATAAAAGCTAACCTAAAGCACCCCTAATATATACTTTAGCCCTTGTCCCTGTGTTAAGGACTTCAGCTATTGAGGCAATTCATTTCCAAACATTGGAAGAACTTTTCTTTGTAATCAATTTTGATAAGTCAATCTCCCCTATGACATACTTATTAGTGATCACCTTAGCCTAAAGGCTTCCTTGTTCAAACAACAATCTCTATCTCATCTGGTGCATTGTCTTTATCACCAACCCTCTATGTTCTCTACTACAGGTGACGATGTCCCAACAAAGTAAATGCACTCTTTTCTTGTCATTTTGATTACCCCATAGAAGATATCGAACTATCTTATCTATTTTGTTGCACATTCCCAATGGGAGTAAGGGGATGGAGGTTAGGAAAGATTGTGCTAAGACGTTTATGCCGGCTACTGAGAGGCATTTTATTTTCCATCCCTTAAATCTAGCCCTAATCCGATCAATCAGCTGTTGGTATAGACCCTCATACAATTGAGTATGGATGGGGCTCCCAAATTGTAAAACTTGGGAAAATTTTTATTTTTCTGAAAAATGGCAAAAACAGTAAAATTGATGAAATGGTTCAGGGAACCTTGGAAATTTTTCTAGATCTCGGATAAAGAAACAGACTTCACTATTGGATTCGTCTCGCAAAATCTAGTTACCTAGAAAATTTTCGTCGAATTCCGAGACAGTCGGATTTTTTCACGATTTTCTGGGTAACAAACGTCTAGTGACTCCCAGGGACAAGATTTTTATGAGAATCTCAAGAGTTAGGAAATAACTCAAGTTAAGTTCATTTAAAATAAATTGAACTTGAACCGAGACAAAAATAAATTGTTTCGAGGCTGAAAGCCTGAAACGAACTCGCACTGGTCGTGGACACATGGCGCGACATGGGCCACATGTCCATCTTAAGTGAGTTGGACAAAAGGGGTTAAAAAAATCATTTTTTTTTGGGATAAAACACCAAATTTCTGGTCTGGTCGTGAGAGAGAGACGGAGAGAAAAAAAAGAAAAAACAATCAAATTTCTCTCTTCGATCTACGGAGTTCCGTCGGTCGGAATTCGTCAGGCCAAGAACAAAAGTTCATCTACTCGACGAGGGCTACACGTGGGTACCGAAAGTACTGGATGTTGCCAAGGATTCAAGCGAGGATTTCGGGAAATCAAAGGTTTCGGGTTTAGGAAGTGTTCACGAGACTTCCTAGAGTTTCTTCTACGCTCCAAGAGGTAGGGATTCTTCCTACTTTGATTTATTTTCCTACTGTCCATAATTTTGGGACTGATTTTAGGTAGGGAAAAAGTGATAATTTGGACTAGTATCCTTCAAGGAAATTGTAGCTCTATCTGAGAACTTGATGTTAGGATTTTGAATCACCCAAATTGGACCTCTATAGCTCAAGTTATGGTCCGTTTTCCGGGATCAAGCATAACTTAGGTTGTTTAATGTTTCAGGTCTAGATTGGGACTGTTAGGCTAGTTTTCGAACCAAGTTTAGAACTATAATGGTCCTGTTATGGCATTTGTGCTCACAGCTTTGGTGTTTTTCATGCTCTGTCAAAAAATCGGAGCGCGCGTGGACAGGCTGGCACTCGTGGTCGATGGGTCGCTGCCTCGTGCCGCACACGTACTAATCATGTCAACATTCTCCAACCTAAAACCCGACACGACCACAAACGGTCAACATCTCGTCAACCCAAACCCAACCCATTTATTATTCGTGTTAGGTAAGTCAACACGAATATGACCCATTTAATTTGATTAATTAAAATAATAAGAATTATAATGCATGTTTAACACAAATAACCTATTAAATTTAACATGTTTATCAATTTTATTATTTAAATTAATAGGAATTATAATTACTAATCCATATTTAACACAATAACTTATTTAGTAGGCGACCACTCAATATAATAACAACTGGTCAATTAGGTCAAATTCATGTTAGGTGTGTCAACACGACAGTGACCCATTATTAAACGCGGTTAGGCTGGTCAACACTAATATGACCCAAACATCTATTATACTCCTCAACCCAAACCCGCGAAACCGCGGTTGGGTTCGGTGGTCGTGTTTACGCAGAACAGGTCAAATTTTACCAGCCCTAGTGTGGATTGTTTTGTGGGAATTGCTTATGCCACAATTGATAAAGGGTATCAAGTTATCCCCGAAGCTGTATGATTGATACTTCTGTGTTGATATGCTTAAGATGCATGAAAAGTGATAACATGTTTATTGTATTGTGAATCATGTCGAGATATATGTGTTAGACATATGGAAATTAAATGGGAATAATTATATGTATTAAATATGATTATCCATGATACTTGGCATGAAGTATGACATTCATTGTGCATATAGCATGAGACACATGCAATGGCATTGCATTGCATTTTCTTATGCACAGACACGTACTTATTACGGGTGTGAGCTGGCTCTAATATGGGACAACGTCCAAAATGAGTCTCACGGTTGCATAAAAGAAAAAGGAAATGAAAAATACGTGTGTTGGGTATAGCAAGTAGGGATAGATACCCCATCGGGTGAAGAACCCGATATTCTTGGTTAGACATATGTATCCAGTAGAGGTGGCAAATCGCTCCGACCCGTGGCCAGCCCTGCTCACCCGGAATTGGTGGCTCTGGCCGCTTATTAAATTATTGGTCTCGAAAATCACAAATTTATCCGGCCCAATATGGTCTCGTCCCAGATGGGTCTAACCCGTCCGACCCGCCCCAAATTTTTTTGCCTCTCAAATATTTCGGGTCCGACCAACCCCGGCTTTGGTGGCCGGGTCAAGCTGCTAAAATCCCGACCCAAAAAACTAGCCACCTCGTCAGTCTGTTCGCCCAAATTTGACTCATGGCCCGCCCAGCCCGATCCTACCGCCTCTGATTGCCAGCTCAGTATCCAACAAGAAAGTTCGCGGGAAGTGTCTAAGGTATGGAGTCACTGGTGAGGCTCCGAAATTCTGCATCTACGTAAACACACAAGACTTGGTAAAAACAAGTGAATATTAGAGTTTGTCCAATGGATTTTGATTTATAAAACAAAAAGCTTTTGTTTTAGAAAAATGGTCATTGATGAAACATAAATGGCGGTTTTCACACTTGGCATATGCATGCACTGTGACACGATTTAAAGGTGAGTCATTACATTCTCATCCATGCATGTGCATATTCGAGTAGGAATGTGTATGTTTTTACTTGAATGTGTGAAATGGTATTGCATGTGCACTTAGGTGGGAGTAGCCCTTGTATGAATTATTCTCTACTAGGCATTGCTCACCCTATCATGAGATCACATTTTAGGTACAGGATAGGTATTGGAGGACGGTGCTCAATAGAGGCCTCAATTGTGAAAAAAGCCGGATTGTGGTTTTGGTAGTTGTTTTGACATGTATCTATATGTTCTGTATAAGAGTGTTGTAATGGACTATTGTGATATAGTTGTATATTGGAGATATGGACAAATAGACCCTGTGTGGTCATTACTATTTCTTTTGAGACCTTGGATGGGTTATGGATATACTGTTATACAAGTTGTATATTAGGTAGAGCTCCCCGAATAAATGAGACTCTGTCCAATTTTTGTGAAAATATGGATCCGGATAAATGGGACACGGTATCGGGTTACCCAAAATCCACAGGAATTCTACGGGTTGACGGGTGGTCAACAGGACCCCCAGGTTTTGAAGCGTCACACAAATATTTTCCCAAGTTATTTGTGATAGGAATTTGCGAGATGCTGGTGATCACCTTGGTCATATTATCATCAGCGCTTTAGGAAAAAAAGAAGCTAGATTTCTAACAACTCACTTTCTTACCTAACATCTCGCAAAAGTGGTTCAAGCACTCCACTACAACTTCAATCTGCTTTGTAGAGGCTTCTGCAAATAATATCATATCATTAGTAAAAGAAAAGGTGAAAAAGAGGAGGGCCATTTCGAGATAGTTGTATAAGTCTCCACCTCCGTGATTCAACTGCACAGTGTATCATGACGACTTGAACCACTCCAACTTTTTACCATTCCAAACAATCGACATTCTAGGAGTTTCAATACAATGCATGATGTTATGGACGATTTGTTAGGGAGTCCCACCTTTTCCAAGGTATCATGAATGAAACTTTTAAATTCTTTTATGTTGCCTTATATATTTTTTATTTAATATAACCCATGATCTCAACATAAATTTAAAAATAATTTTTGTAATAAAACTCATCTTACATTTTCATGAAATCGCGTAGTTAAAAGAAAATTAAACTTCATAAGATCATCTCACTAAAATTTAGATGACCTTAAGAAAAGTAAGCACATGCTTGAAAAATATCAACATTTTTTAGCAGGATGTTCTTATTCAAAGAATATGTAAATATTTTTGGAAGATATAATTACTTTTTTAACAATATTGATATTTTTAAGGATTGAACCAATGACTTTACCATACTAAATAGGTACTGAAAAAACCTCAAATGATTTTCAAGCCTTACATAAATGAATATTTTGACGAAAACAAGGGTTAGTAAGATCACACACTTCTCATAGCATGTATTATTATAATTGTGAAGCCCTATAAATCTGGGTCTTTGCCAATGAAAATGTAACCCAAAAAAAGTTTATACTGTCGTTATGATGAAATAGTTTACCTACTGTTCGTGAGAGGAAAGTTAATTCTAAAATAATGGTGTGAGATTATATGGAATGAATCATCTTTCTTTTATTTTGATCCCTATACAAATAAATGTGAACCGAAAGTTCAAAAAAAATAATGATAGTTCACAAGATCTTACAAATAGATTACTTGATGTTTTTATTGACCCAACAAATGTTATAAAATCACATATATCAACTACAAAAAATCTCAGTTTGGATTAAGATTCCAATGGAAAAATTGGAAGGTAACATGTCAAGTAAGATTAAGCCACAATTGGAATATGGACAACACAATATGACAACATCTTGACTCAAAGGATACAATTCCTGGAAAAAATAAATTGTTAAATTCAATACTACTAAAGAGCATACAAATATCAAAGAATTGAAAGAAATAGATGTTAAGTCCCAAATCGAGAAACAAAATTTTTCAAAAAAAAAAAAAAAGTAAGAGGTGTTTGTCCATATTTCTATTTCACAAATACCCTTGATATATTAACATAACATTAGTTTTATCATTTTACATTTTTGTCTCCAACAACGTATGAAGTCAAACGTTACCTAAAGAAACCATTAAAGGTTTTACACGGATGGGTCATCATTGACGATAGCATCTTACCGGGAAAATCAATGTCAATAATTCCATATATATGTAACACTCTAACCCCAACTCACAACCAAAAGATGTTATTGTCCATTCATATATAAGGCTCTAAAACCTTACATTTAATTGTCACCTTAAAAAATTTCTACTTATGAATCTTGTTTGTCCTTGACATACTCATAAGGAAAAAATTAAACTAATTTCATAAAATCAAATCTCTCAATGACATTAAAACTTTCCAAAGTATAAAAATGTCATCAAACCAACATATTTCATCAAAATAAATTTTTTGAAACTAATTTTCTCAAAATATAACATACTAGCAACATAAATCCTCCAAATTAGAGTTTGCAAATATCCAATCCAAAAGCATCAAAGAAGTCCAACAATTCTAAGTCTTTCCGACAAAACGCTAACTCAAAATACTTCTCAATTCTCATCTCTACATACCCCAGCATCACTCTTCGCCAAGGTATTGGGTGTAAGAATTTCTTAATGTGGGCTATATGAATTGAAATTAACTGAATTAGTTTGGTCTAATAAAGGTGAGATATATGGATTCTTAATCAGTCTAATATGGGGCTGGCTAGTGTGGGCCGAGTACGGCCCGGCCCGTAATGAGAGGGCCCGGGGTCGAAGACTCTATAAATAGTGCTCAAGTTCCTCCCCTAACCCTAATGATATACATTTTGACTCACATCCAGTTCTAGAGAAAACTCTCCTCTCATGAGTGGCAATCTCATTAGGCCAGTGTTTTAACGATGATAGGGAGAAGATCTGAGTTCTGTTCGCGGATCGTCGCACCTCGGCAAGTGGAAGCATGATGGATTCCAAATCAGGTACGCCGACCTAATAATTCCTCTCCGGGTTATCAGGTTTTGTTTTCTAACTTGTGATCCTCTGGCATGCTATTGTTCGTGGCCTACATGAGCCTACCATAGTTTGAACCCAAACATGCGGATTAGGGGGTTTTGTTCAAGAGGTTTTTGTCGAAGTTTCAAATTTTTTAACAGATGAAAGTTAAATCTTATTACATATTTGGGAATCCACTGCCGAGATCGAGAATATTGATGTGGGCAAAGACGTCGCCGGAGAGGAGGCCGGACGCCCGCTTACGCGCTCTACACGCTGCACTCAGGCGACTTGCCGCGACGGCCACGCCGGCCGCTGCCGCCTAACCGGCGCGCCTCTTACGCCGGTAAACCGCTTGATGACGCTCATGCTCGACAAGCATCGAGGTCCGATCCGGCCGGTGCCGGGATTTTGACCCGGTCCCCATTATTATTTTCATAACGTCTTTTCATTAAGGTAATTAATTAATTAATATTTGAATTACCATTATTATTTTCATAACGCCTTTCTACTAAGGTAATTAATAATTAATATTTGAATTATCATTATTATTTTCATAATGTCTTTTCATTAAGGTAATTAATTAATTACTATTTGAATTACCATTATTATTTTTATAACGTTTCTTTTTCAAGGTACTAATTAATTACTATTTAATTATCATTATTATTTCTTCATAACGTCTTTTCATTAAGGTACTAATTATTCAATATTTGAATTACCATTATTATTTTCATAACGCTCTTTTCATTAAGGTAATTAATTAATTACTTTTTGAATTGTCTATTAATGAATTGAACAATATAATTAGCATGACATGTAATGTAAAAGACATACGCCCCTGTTTTTCCGTCTGGCATTACATATATATATATATATATATATATATATATATAGTGAATGTGATACATAAAAAGCTTATATCCCCGGGTATGAGAGATTTTCATGATTCAATTGGGTTGTGACCACCAAAGTGGCACACTTGACCTGGGCTTGAGAAATATCGTCTCATATTGTGGTGGGATGTCTCCCTCTATTTATTGCGTGGATCATACTCCCAGTTAGAGTGTGATCTCGTGTTAGTTCACGGAGGGTACATGATAAGCATGTAGCTGAGAAATGACTGATTTTAAGGGTTCATCACCTAAAGGTGGTGATTTACCTAGCATTGTGAATATGTTCATGGCCGCTCTATGTAGAGGCAACCGAGATGTCATATTTTTCTCGCTTCAAAGGTGATTATGTGATGTATGTAATTCTCTCAGAGGTATTCACATGATGCCGGAGCCAGGTTGTTTACTGTTTTTAGTCACTTGCCAGAACGGTAATTCCCATTTCACCTCCGAGGTCCTTACTAGATTGAACTTTAAGAAATGGAAAGAGGATTTTCTATTTGACCTAAGGAACAGTCTTATGCATTGTGGCATAAACTGCTTCGTCATATCTCTAAGCACAGTAGAAAAGGTCGATAAAGACTCAACATCTTCGTCTCAAGCCTTGTAAATGACTTAGAGACATGCGTAGACCTGTAGGTAAATGACTATCATAAGAGCAAAAACTCCATAGTCCTGTTCCGACTCTGTTGGAGGTCATTCCCACAATCCGATATAAGTGGACTTTATACTGGGTAACCTTTGTGTAGAAATTTTATTTCATCACATTTATCGATGACTATTCGATATGGTTTTATCTATACCGACAAAGAGGCATCAGTCTCTCGAATGTTCAAGATTTTTCACTAAAGCTCCAGAAACGCTTGGGAAAGTTATAGCTGTTGTTAGATCCGACCGAGGTGGAGAGTATTATGGTAAGCATGGCATGTCGACGCCTTAAGGGGCCATTCACAAATACTTGGGAGATTCTGTGACAGCGGTTCGCCTTACATGTCTCGGGGAGTCCTGAGCAAAATTATAATGAAGGCATCGCACTCTTATGGAAATGGTAAGGAGTATGATTAGTAGGACAAATTTAATTCGGTTTTCAGGTGAAGCTTTGAAAACAAATTTCAGACATTCTAATCACAATTCTTCCCAAAGTCAGTCTGTCACCCTTTGAAGTTATGGACCTGAGCGTAGTTTCCAACTTTAAACCATTCCTTAAGGTTTGGGGATGTCCTGCGTAAGTGAAGCTGTATAATCCAACATTAAGTGAGTCGACTCAAGAACCACTCGGTGTTACTTTGTATCTTACCCGGAACATTCTCGAAGGGATATTCCGCTCTATAATCCCAATGGAGGCACAAGAATCAGGAATCACAAGACAAACAAGTTTTTGAGTTTGATGTGGCCAATAGGGGAAGCCACGTAATTATTGAGGATACATTAGTACCGTGCGATATGGCACTATCTCCTCCCATACGATAATTGTGAGACTCCCACACACCCACGAACTCACAGAATGGGTGATCTTGTTGCTGAGACAAATTTTTAATGGTTCATCAAGGCTCTCAAAGTGATGGCTATTGCTACTCCAGTAAGGAGATCCATTAGGGAGAGACTCATCAGCTATACCACCGGACTATTTAGTCTATATAGGAGAGCAAGACTACGATATCGTTCCAGGGGTTGATCCATGACTTATATGGAAGTCGTATTCTCATTCTCATTTAACCGTGGTCGATGCAATGAGAGATGAAATTCAATCTATGAGGCATAATGGAGTTGGGAACTTGTTGAATTACTTGATCATAAACCCATTGGCTGTAAATGGGTGTATAAGACTAAAAGGGACCCTAAAGGAAAGATTGAGAAGTTTAAAGCCAGACTGAGTACTGTCTTCACTGTAGATGAGCAGACTATGAAGCAACCTTTTCTCCCAAGGCCTTCCTTCTAAAGATCTTTCAGAGTGATCATGGCATTAGTTGCTCATTTCGATATGGAGTTACACCGATGGATGTTAAAACCGCTCTTCTACCTGAGACCTTAACAAGAAGTTCATATGATTTAACCTGGCTGTTTTGAGGCAAATGATCTCGTACGCTCAGATGTAGACCGAAAAGTCTATTTATGGTCCTTCAAGCAAGTTTCTAGACAATGGTACTTAAAATTTATAGTGTTGTTGGCTTCCATATGGTTTTGTTGGAGGAACAAAGTAGATCAATGTATATACCGCAAGGTCAAGTGAGGAAATTCATTTTCCTTATACTCTATGTGATGATATCCTCGCCATAGCAAGGGTCTGGTTTACCGTGATGAGACAAAAGCAGATGTTGTCAAAGAACTTTTGATATGAAGGACCTTGTGGAGGAGTTCTTTATTCCGGGCATTGAGATTCATATGAATCATTCTCATGACTATCGGGGTTTATCTCAGAGGGCATATGTTGATCGTATTTTTAGAAAGATTCAACATGCACAATGTGTCGTGAATTGCTCCTGCCCTAGTAGCTGGTGATAAGTCAGTTCCGTCATAATGTCCTCATTCAGATTTTGAGAAAGTCCAAATGAAGAATGTACCTTATGCTAGTGCACTTGAGAGTATTCTGTATGCTCAAGTATGTACTAGGCCTGGATATCTTTTGCAATGTGACTTAGCGCATATCGCCAAATCTTAGGACACGATCACTGTTGCCGTTGCCAAGAAGGTTATGCAGAGGCTTAAAGAGGACAAAGACTATATGATGATTTACAAATATGTTCTGTGGACCTACAAATTTAGTCAAGATTTTGATTCAGACTTTCATTTTGCCGTCGTGATGAAAAGAAGTCAACAACAGGTTACATCTTTAAGTTAGCAGGAGGTACAGTATCATGGAAAAGTGAGAAACATAAATCAATAGCATCCTTTACCATGCAAGCGGAGTTTGTAGCATGCTTTTCAGCCGCTTACTCAGTACTCGCTCCTAAACCTCATTAAGGAGTTAACCAGATTTGATTCTTTGTGGATAGTCTACGCCTGTATTAGACACCCCCGCAGCATTGTTTGCGCCAACAACAACAAAGGTCTCAAGGGGGGTCTACATAGGAGGTCAAGTACCCAATTATAAAGGAAAAAGTTCAGACCGTGATATTGCAAAGGAGCACATTTTCACCCGTATGATATGATTGCAGATCCGTTTAACTAAAGTGCCTTTCGCCTCTGTGTATTCGATCGACATGTCATTAATACGTGGGCTTAGAGCATCATGGATACTGTCAATTAGTGGGAGTTGTTTAGTTTTATGTTGCTCTTATGAAGTTTGTATCTGATTTCATTACATTTTTGTAATATTTGAATATGTATCAACTCTTTTGCATTCAATGAGGTATTCAGGAATGTAGATTTATCAAGTTGAGTACATAATTGTTAGAAAATTTGAGGCATTGTGTAAACCTTGAAGTACAAAGCAGTGGGGCATTCTTATATTAGCCTTAACAATATGTCTTGTTACACATAAAGTACAGTTAACTATCAAGGTAAGACATATCCAGGTTCGTTGGAACCATGATGGATATTCTCTGGTGACACACTAGGTTTTGTGACACTTAAGGAGAGAGAATTTGACTAACAAAATGGATAACACATGAAGTATCACTCATTATGAGGTATCATTCATTTAACACACTACCATATTGAATCCATATCGCAGTTAAAAGCTCTTGTGACTATGGAAGGTCTCACGTGAGTACATGCAGTTACCGCCATGATTCGGTGTTCGAGACTTTATGGGATGGGATTGACTATTAAGAATAATCTCTAGACCAATATGAGGGTGCGCACACAGTTCTGTTTCAATTAATATCGCCCAAGTGGGAGAATGTAAGAATTTCTTAATGTGGGCTATATGAATTGAAATTAACCTAATTAGCTCGTCTAATAAAGGTGAGATATATGGATTCTTAATCGCCCAATATACAGCTAGTGGGCCAGTACGGCCCACCCGGTAATGAGAGGGCCTGTGGTCGAAGACTCTATAAATAGTGCCTGTCCCCTCCCTAACTTAATGATACACATTTTAACTCACATCCGCATCTAGAGAAAACTCTCCGTGAGTGGCAATCTCATTAGGCCGTTGTTTTAACCGGCGATGTGGGAGAAGATCTTGAGTTCGTGTTCACGACCGTCGCACCTACGTGAAACATGATGGATTCCAAATCAGGTACGCGAATCGACAATTCTCTCCGTTATTGTGTTTTGTTTTCTAACTATGGTGATCCTGGGCATGCCATGTTCGTGGCCTACATTGGGCACCTGAAAAATTATTAACAATAAGGAGTAAGCTACCCAAGAAGAAATTATAATACAGTTTTATGGATCAAATATTTTAAATTCACAAAATTAGATATCTAACATATTTTTCTTTTTCTCATAAATCTCATAATGAGTACAAGAAAATAAAATATATATATATATATTTCAAACCAATATGCATCATATTTTATGTAAAATCCAGGTCAATTTGAATTTTTCTGAAAAATTGCAAACTAGAATTGTCGCTACAAGATTGTATTGTAAACCTTAAATTTTTCTATATTCTGATGATCTAAACGGGACCTCACCTGATCTGCCTCTGAAATCTAGTTACCCAAAAGAATTTCATTGAATTCTGATACAATCAAATTTTCACGATTTTCGAGGCGTCAGGTGCTTGGTGAACCCCAAAAACGATATTTTTGAGAAAAAAAATTCGAAAGTGAAAAAAATAAATTAAGTAAAGTTCATTTAAAATAAATTGAACTTGAACCAGGACGAAATAAATTGTTTCGGGGCATAAACAAACCTAGACTAGGCGTGAACACGTGGCACGACGTGGGTCACTCATCTAACTTAAGTTAAGTTAAACAAAAGGGGGTTAGGGCAAGAGAAGGCCCATTTTTCTTTTGTTTGGCCATGAGTGAGGAGAAGAAAGAGAGAGGGAGAGTTACCCAACTTCTCTCCACGATCTACAGAGATCGATTAGTCGGAATTTGTCGGGCCAAGAACGAAATTTCATCTACTCGACGAGGACTACGCGTGGATACCAAAAACACGGGATTTCACCAAGGATTTAAGCAAGGAGTTCGGGAAATCAAAGGTTTCGGATTTAGGAAGTGTCCACGGGACTTCCTAGAGTTTCTTCTAGGCTCCAAGAGGTAGGGATTCTTCGTACTTTGGTTTATTCCTACTTTTTATGGATTAAAAATCTGATTTAAGTGGTCAAGCTTTGACCAAAATCCCATTTTTATAGCTTCAGTTGCCTGACTTAAAAATCGGCTTACACCCTTAGGGGTCGTTTGGTTTAAAATCAGGTTTTAGAGCTCCTTAGGGTTTTTTTGTTGAAAAATAAGGTTTGGCTGCCCTTACTTCAAGCCGTTGGTCAATTAGCCGTGGTTGGCCGCCTTGTTTTGATCATGCACACTAGCCGGATTTTGGGATTGATTTTCAATTGAAAAAAGAGGGAATTTGGACTAGTACTTTTCATGGAAATTGTAGCTACAATTGATAACTTGATGGTAGGCTTTTGAATCACCCAAATTGGACCTCTATAACTCAAGTTATGGTCCATTTTTCGGGACTGCCACAGGCTGCCCTGTTTTGACCCTACATATTGTCCATATTTTGGGACTGATTTTCAATCAAGAAAAAGAGGAAAATTGGATTAGTGTCCTTCATGGAAATTGTAGATGCATCTGAGAAATTGATGTTAGCTTTTGAATCACCCAAATTGGACCTCTATAACTCAAGTTATGGTCCATTTTTCGGGACTGTCACAGGCTGCCCTGTTTTGACCCTACATACTGTCCAGATCTTGGGACTGATTTTCAATCAGGAAAAAGAGAGAAATTGGACTAGTTTCCTTTGTGTAAGTTGTAGATGCATCAATGAACTTGATTTTAGGCTTTTGAATTACCCAAATTGGACCTCTACAGCTCAAGTTATGGTCCATTTCATTCCCAGGACTGCCACAACTTAGGCTGTTTAATTGTTTGTGTCCAGATTTTAGGACTGAATTCGATGCTACTATGAGACTGAATTTGGGACTGTTTTCATGTCCTATTTAGGGCATGATTGAGGCCTATGGATAGCTGGTTCGGTAGCCTGTTTATGGCTTGTCTCAGGGCTGTTTTGTAAACTGTTGTGCGGGCATAGTATATGTCACACTTGGCCTCGAGGATCAAAAGTGTCATTGCTTGACTAAGTAGTGGCTTGTTTGGATGTCAGTATGTGTGTTCTAGCGTATTGACATGTAATGGATTTCTATGTGCAAATGGACATTACATGGCTTGATCAGATATGTGTTGGCTGCTTGAACATGTAATGACATGTCAGATAAGATGTCGATATATGCTGCATGATAGTACGACATGAATCAAATGATGTATGGAAATCATATGCAGGTGATGTGATTGTCCATGACACTTGATAAGCGATGTGGAATTGTGTGTCCATGTAGCATTCATTATGCATGTGTCATGATATAGCATGCAATGGCTCATCTCATTGCATTTATGCATGGGAACATCGCATGACATGGGTGTGAGTGGAAGATGGTCCAATAATCGTTGCTGGTGTTTGATTGGGGCGGGCTCAAGATAATGGGAGAACGTCTGCTGTGGTCGACGCTTGTATACATGAAAATGAAAATATGTGTCGTAATAGTGTTAGGATATATACCCTCTGTGAAGTCCCGCATTTTCGTTATACATATGTGTTCATCAAAGAGTCATGTAGTTCACGTGGTTCAAGTAGTTCACGTGGTTCAAGGAGTACAAAACAAAAGCGCATTATTGATCTTGAGATTGTTGCTTAACATCTACAATGATGTTTGAGGCTTTATGAAGATCATATGTCTATGGACAACTTGATGGAAGGTATAGGCAAGTACAAGATCGAGGGAAAATGTGAATTTTATGAAGATTCTTTGCACCTAGTCAACTTCAAGGTTTCTTGGGGCACAAAGAAGACTAAAGGTATGTACGCACGAGACTATGATTATCATGGGAGGTATGATTTCTACTATCTAAAAGAAGATTACTATAAAAGACATGGTAACTATGATGAAGGTTTAAGATTCAATCCAAAACTTAACATTCTAGAATTTGATGGAAGAATGGATCCTGATGAAATTTTGGATTGGCTTAATATGGTGGAGCATGTCTTTGAGTATTATGACCCCTGTGAGCATGAAAAAGTGAAGTTGGTGGCTATAAAGATGTGCAAGAACTCTTCCATTTTGTGGAAAAACTTGAAAAGACAACGTGAATGAGATGGTAAAAAGAAGATTGAAACTTGGGAAAAGATAAAGAAAGAGCTGAAAATGAGGTACCTTCCCACTAACTATCATCAAGACATCTATCTCAAATTTCAATATTTTAAGTAACAAAATTTGAGTGTGGAGGAGTATTCGACTAAGTTCTTAAACTTGATTATCAAGGGATACTTGCAAGAGGTTGAGGAAATATGCATAGCCCACTACATTGCTAGTTTGAGATAGATATTAGACTATTTTTTTGTGCAATCCAATACTATGAAGTCTCTCAAATGATGAAACTTGTTTAGTTATTAGGCTCAAAAAGTAAACAGAAATTCACCAAGAATCTAAGAGTGTGGCTAAAGAAGGGTCATTAAGACCACTCTAAGAATCCTAGTGATGCTAAATCTATCCCACATCAAGAATCAACTCCAAAGAGGTGTTATAAGTGCCAAGGATTGGGAGATGGTTTTCTGAATGTCCTAACTAGAAAAGCGATTATTCTAATTGAGAATGAGAGAGGTAAGCTATAAAAGAAGATGTTGGAACAAGTAATCGAATCTAACCATGTCCAAGATGAGTAGAGAAGAATTCATCAGTCAAAACTGTTGATGCCAAGTAGTTTGACCCAACCATGTCAAAGAAGATGAGGAGAAGAGTTCACTACTATAAAATTTTGATTTGAAAATCAAAGATGTTTAAGATGTGACAGCTTTGGTTGTTGAAGAAACCGAAAGTGGAAAGAAATTCTCGCAAGAAGTGAAACTAATTCTAGAATTTGTTGATGTAATGCCTTAAGAAATACCACGTGGTTTGCCACCTATGAGGGATATTCAACATCAAATATACCTTATACCTAGTTTGGTTTTTCCTAATAAGCTTGCATTTCTCATAATGAGCCCAAGGAGCATGTAAGATTTAAAACACAAGTTGATGATTTGTTTGACAGCGCTTGTCTTAAGAGAGAAGCCTATGAAGCTCAATTATGTTGGTGTACCTAAAAAAGATAAATCTTGGAGAATTGTTTTGATTGTCAAGCTTTCAACAACTTTTTTATTCACGAGGAAGCAAGATTCAACATAAAGCAAAGAGCGGAGCAATATGAAAAATAAGCAAACGAAGGTTATCAAAGGTTGGTATTTGATCCAAGATAGATGATCTGCTACACAGATAGTGAGAGGTTCTAAGTTGTGCATAAGAATAGATGGTCCTTCCAAGATTATTAAGAAGATCATAAAGAATGCTTACAAGTTGGAACTGCCCGATGAAAACATTATCTTGCCTACATTCAATGCCAAGGATTTGAGGCCTTACCATGGTGAAGACTTGAGGGTAAGTCTTTTTTCCCAACTATAAGAGATTGATGCAAGAGTTTATACAACAAACATTGGGAATTCGATCAATTATTACAAATTGGAATTGCTCGATGATAACAATATCTTGCCTACATTCAATGTCAAGGATTTGAGGCCTTATCATGGTGACGACTTGAGGGTAGGTCTTTTTTCCCAACTATAGGGGATTGATGCAGGAGCTTCTATAACATACATTGGGAATTCGATCTTAATTATGGAAAATTCATATTTGGGAGGCTGTGAAACCTTGGAGACACCAAATCTGTTTCTAAATCCAATTATTTTGAGTCTTATTACTATTTTGATTTTGATTTTGAGTTGTTTCAGAAAGATTTGTTCTCCAAGTCAAAATAGTAGTTGATTTATTTAATTTATAAAGTTTGTTTTCCTAGTAAAAGTAAGAGTTTCTATGTCTTTTTAAGAGTTGCTTATTTAATAGTGTCTTGTTTCTCTCCAATAAAGTAGGGAGTTTTTATTGGGATTTAGAAAGGCAATCTGGCATATATACCACTCCCCCTCACTCTAATGTAGTCTTTGACAATCAATCCAAGTTTAATAATATTTTCAGATTTTCTTAAGAGTTTTCTTGTTCTCTTATCTCTTAGGTGGATTCCCTTTAATGGATAGTTCAAGGTTTCTATTCCTAGGTGGATTCCTTAAAGGCAAAGCATATAAGGTTGTTCTCACCCTTTGGTGAATTCCCTGAAAGACTGTCTGCTGCTCTCATCCCTAGGTGGATTCTCGGGTGGTGTGTTATTTCTTTTTTCTCTAATCCCATGGATTCCCTTGAGTGACTAGTTTGCGACTTTACCCTTGTGGATCTTTGAGTGGTGAACACCCATCCTTTCATAACCCCTACAAATTTCATCATCTTTTCTTTAACCTTTCCATAACCCTTTTTTTTTAACTTCAATCCAAAACTTTTCAAACCTAGTCTCATACTTTCTAAACTTCCAAATACTAAGCTCACTCTAGAAACAATAAAAACCATCATCCTAACATTGGTGAAACTAAATTCATTCACAGCCCTACTACTGGAAAAAACCTAAAAACCTCAATTAGAAGTCTTAAAACAATGATGTCACTGTTAAATCCAAACATTTCCAAACCTAAATTCCTTCATTCTAAACCTTGATTTCATCATATATAAACCCTAAACTAGCCCTATAACATTTGAGACCAGACCTATCCCTAACCCTTTTAATGCATAACCTTAACTTACCTAAACTTTTATATCATCCATCACAGTCACGTCCTTGCATCAACATATGTCAAGATGAGTATAGTAATCATACAACAAGAATCAACATGTTTTGATAAATCAAAGGTCCAACCAAAATAATCAACTAGATCATGATAAATGAAGTGTGCAACAATAAGAGTATACATGTCAAGAATAGGATAAAATATCATATAGTGGGAGGAAGTCGACATGCTATGAGAATAGTCAAACAAAGCAATCAACACATCAAAACAAGTGGAATATACAATAATAATAAAATAATATTTTAAGATGAACAGAATGAGCATACCAAAAGAAGCAAGTAACATAACAAAATGACTAAAAGATTAAACCAATAAAATCAACCAACCAATACTAATGATACAACAATCAAACATATGAAAGATACAATCAACTAACCAAAAAAAACTCTCAATGTGCTACCACCAATCTAATATACAAAAAGCACAACAAGAGGTATTTATCAATCAAGTAATCAAAAGCTACATTTTCCTCAATTTGTATTCAAGCTTGACCCTCACTATCCCTAGTGGAGTCGCCATTTTGTGGGTCTTGCATTTTTTGCTATTATGTGTTTCCATTTAAATAAGACTCGTTTTTTATTTTGAAAAAACATTTAAAACCAGGTTTGAATCGAGACTATTTTTTGTGTTAGGCTTAAATGTGGGAAAACAAAATAAAAAACAAAAACACTAAATGGGACTCCTTATGGAAAAAGCATGTCTAGGAAAATCAAGTATAAGTCCGAGGATCAGGTTACTTATTATGAATGTACGATGGAAGCATATATCAAACTGGCTAGCCCAACCTTATTTCTCGAGCTGGTCACATTTGACTGTAATAAAACGGGTCGGGCTGACCATCGTTCATTTTTATTCAAATTTAGTTAATCAGCCCAACCCAGCACATGCGGGTTGGCCAAAACGGGCCAAAACCTTAAAAAAATGCTAAAAATTAATTCTTATAAATTTATCATTATTCAAAATGAATATACAAATATATAATAATAATTAATATATAAAATGATTAGGTCTAAACAATATTATAATAGTAAACAAACTTAAATAAATAATGTTATAACACTCCATATAACCAGCAATTATGGCTTCTAACTTAATGTAATAGTATCAAAACAATAAAGTAACAACTAATAACACATCCGAGAAAAACAACTCCAAAGATCAAACGAAATCTCATATCTCTCAATCTTTATTCTCATCCTCATTACATCTTAATAATGTACATAATTCACATAGAAATATGTATATCCTCATGGTGGTTGAATTATCAATATCTATTAATTAATTTAGAGAATGTTAACAAAGAATCATTTTTAGTGTTTAATAAAAAATATTTTTTCCAAAAATGCATCTCAACCGTATAATGATAAAATATCATATTTGTTTGAAAATCTATCTTGCTAAAAGATATAATCATATTAGGAAAGTGATTAGTATATAATTTTTGTTAATTATTTTTAAAATAACATTATTTTGTTATTAACACTAGTTTAAGTAATAAAATTATTTAAAATGTATTGATAATTTAGCTATTTAATTTAATTTAATTTATAAACTAGTACAACTTCATTTTTATAAAAAAAAACATATATAATTAAATAAAATTTAAATGATAAATAAAAAGAAATTGTAAATATTTAAAATAGATTAATGAGATAAATAAAAATATATTTAATATTAAACTGTAATTTATTTCATTTAAATTTTCATACAACATTTTAACTATTAAATTATCATAAAATTATATTAAAAAGATACATTTAGAAATTGAAAATAAAATAGTTAAAACAACAAAGTTTAATATATTAATCATATATAATAATAATAATAATTTTTAAAACCCCTATGCTACAAAAGAGATAGTCAAAATATCAAATTTTATAAATGAATCTTTGAAAATCTCAATTACTTAATTTGCCATTTAAAAATTAAATAAAAATTCAGTCAATCTACAATCTCCAGCCAACCTTCATATAATACCAATAAAATGGGTTAGGCCAAATTGGCTCAATTTTATTCAGACCTTAAATTTTACAACCCAACCCTCCAAAAATTTGGGCTAAAGTGAGCTAATCCATCAGGCTCAACCCATATTGTCAACTCTAAGAGCGTAGCACCCCTCTAAGCCCCTACAGTAAGATATCTACTTTACTAATCAATCAACCCATTTGGCTAATCGATCAACGGATACCAAAGACAAGTAATTACTGTGACGCCCCAAACCAAGGGGTCCGTTGACTACCCGTCAACCCGCGGAATACAAGTGGATGCCCAAGCGCCCGACACTATTTGCTAAAATCGGTTAGAGCCATTCTTCAGACGGTGAGCTCTACCCTTAGTACATAACCTGTCCCAAACAATCCAATGACCACACAAGGTCTCATATACAACTAAACTGAGTAAATAATGGCCACTTGGGCCCCTGCATCATCACTCACAACATATATCCAATATGAGTAAAACTGCCACTTGGGCCCATAAACAATACCCATAAAACATACCAACTATGAATCCAACTATATCCAATAGTTTTAAGAGTTCAAATATTTTTACTTTACAAATATATATTACAATTAGAGAATTCTAATAGATGTAGAACATCATAACCCAAAGCCAATAACTGCTTTCTTCTAAACCACACAAATAGATGAGTGTCCCCGCACGCTCCCTGTGCACTGCAGGTTGCACTCTGGCTGCTGAGTTGAGGCCAGACGGAATCACCCTAAGCTGGCTACTTTCCACCCAAGTGCAATGCAATGTTCCAAAATAAACACACATTCAAGCAATTGCGTTGATCCTACTTGAATAAGTTCTGAACTTATCATTCGCACTGAGTCCTCATCGCATTCCCACACTCGCCTAAGCCTCGTATGAGAATTTTTTATGTTTTATTTACACAACCCTCCTAAGTATAAGTAAGGACCGCTCCGATATAAGGCATTTAGTGATAACCTTCTCGATGTATATTATCAATCTGGGCTGCCTCCGACGATTGATATTTTTAGTATGGACTACCCTCCGATCATTATTAGTTTTAGACAACCCTCCGAACCATTTTTCTCTAGACTCTCCTCATGCACTCACTCCTATCATCCTAGTAATGTCCCAGCAAGGGCGGGAATGCATAATGCCATTTCCATTACAAACAGACGCGTAAATATATCAACATTTGCATATATTTACATAAAATTCCACCACACAATCACGCGCCATGTAAATTTCATTTCATTACATCAAAATTAGCTCACGTGGCTAACGGTCAAACACGAGCAATTCGACTTGAATCAATTAATTAAACACATTTTCACACAAAATATATTTTAGAACACTATTCCCTGAATACTAAACCCTTAGTTACTATTCCTCGGCAATCATCAATCATTTGCCACTTCGGTGTGGAACCCGCATTTCACGGTCATTTCCTACTCAACAAAACCATCCTGCATGCATTACACATAAATGTATCATTTAATAACCCAACCAGCGTGACGCCAATGCCAATTCATTTGGGTTTCAAAATTTATATCACCCGTCCCAAAGTAGATTCCATCAAACGGCCCTCACGGCCCTATATTCAATTTCAAACATCGACAAAGTACTTAAAGAAGAAATAAAACCCAAGTAGGGAGAAACCCATACCTCACAGAGTTTGTTAAAAACTCCTAAACCTATCCACGCGTAGCTTCATTCCGCGTAGAACGCTTTCTTCGGTCCCGACGACTCCGACTTATTTGATCTCCTTGATTTTAGAGAGAAGCCAAACCTTCTCACCTGTTAACTCCATTCGTCATCGATCATCCCCTCCCACCCACGCTTTGCTCCTCGGTTTAATTGGAGAAGACAAGTCCTATTGGCTATTTTGTCTTTATGACTTAAACACTCCATTAATACCCGTTATGTCCCCTTTTCCCACTTTTGACATTCTGGAGACTATCTCGGTCGTCCATTTTCACTATTTCTCTATTCATGCCTCTTATGGCACATGAGTACGTGTCATATGACTCAGAAGGCTGAATCGCTCTACTCAAGACCAAACGTGATGCCTCGAAAAACGTGTCAACTCCAACTGTCTCGGAATTCGACGAAATTGGACGTGCTACCTAGATTTTGTGAGACGATTCCAACGGTGAAATTATTTTTGTCATCCGAGATTCAGAGAATAGTACTGATTTGATCCGAAATTGACATTTATTTCGTCTCTTTTCCAAAATTTAAATTTCGGGTCTTACATTCTCCTTCCTTAAAAGACTCCCTGCCTCTCACTTGATAGTAATTGTACCAACAGACTGATATCACTATGCAACGCGGCACCTACCATGGAAGGTAAACAAATATTTAAATCTCAACGACTAAACCACGACCTTCATCCCTAAACAAGAAGGGATAGGTGGCCCACATCGTGTCCGCCTCCCACGTTGACCTCCACCAATAGTGACGCCATAGCACCAACACTGGGCCTCACGGTCTTCGTCAAAACCCGATCACGGCTATCTGTACGCACACCGGTCCCTCCCCTCGGTCCCATCCGTATAACTTATATGTCCCCAATCCACCACATGAGTCGGATCTCGAGTATACTCCTGAGCATGGAGACGTGAAATACCTCGTGGACACCCGACATGTCAAGGTAACGCCAACCGCAAGACGCTACGGCGGCTCATCCTCTCGAGATCCGGGGTGTCCACAAACCCTACGAGCGCCTTCGCGCCGTCGAACCCGACCAGCCCCTCTTTAGGGCATCACCTTTCAGAAGAGGGCGATCCCCCACTGCGAACCCTCACCATACGACGTCGCATGACCACAGATAACTCTTCGCCGGCCTGGAGTCGTGAGAAGACGCCGCATCAAGATCGCCTCTGAGGTGTGTCTCTAATCAAATCAGACCGCGTTGATGGAGCTCTCTCCCACCCTGGCCCAATATAATGGGCGACCGTGACGGTCTCCCCATACAAGGTCTCACGATACATCCGTATACTCGCCCGATAACCGCTATTGTGGTGGTTAATTCTACCATGGGCAAATGTTCCTCCCAAATTTACCCTTACGATTCAGACGCATGCTCACGTAGCATGTCCCTCTATCACTCAGATAGTCCTCTCGGGATCGACCATCCGTCTCCCGAGGGTGGAACGCTGTACCTATCGTCAGTATAGTCTACAGTCTTTTGGAAACTCTTCCAAAGTGTGTCAGAACCCTAGTCCCTATCCCACACTATGGATAACGGGTACTCCATGTAGCCTATTTATCTTCTGAATGTACAACCAAGCAGTAATCTCTCCAAGGTGAAGGTCATCCGCACGGCTGTGAAAATGTGCCGACTTCGCGAGCCGGTCCATCATCACCCATACCGCATCATGCTTCCGTCAAGGTCCGCGGCAAGTGGTCACACAAAGTCCATCGCGGACGCGTTCCCACTTCCACTACCCACCTCCAATGGTCAAGTAGCCCCTCGTCGCTTCCTGCGCTCAAATTTCTTAACTCCGTCGACATGTGAGACATCGTCGAACAAACCCCACGTGTCTCTTCATCCCACCTAATAGTATTAGCGACGAAGATCCCGGTACATCTTCGTGCCACCTGGATGCACCGCAAATCGAGAGCAATGAAACTCCCTGAGAATCTCCTCTCTCAAATCGGTCAACTGGGAACCACTACCCGCCCCTATATCAAAGACCACCATCCGAGTGCGAACGGTCCGTACTCTCGTCAATTCGCACCGACCAGATCACCCCCCGATGGAGTTAATTTTATCTTCTGGCCCGCCGGTTGGTCCAATCACTCGCCAACGCAGACTCGTAGCCACTAACTCTAAGGTACCGAATCGCCACGCATCAGAAGCCCAACCGCCCCACGCTCGGAAAGAGACCGCCACTCGGAAGCTATACTTAGCCAACGCTCCTCGTGACTTCCGATCGAAAGTGCATCAACCACCACATTTGCCTTACCGGTATGGTAATGCAAAGTGAAATCATAATCCTCTGTGAACTCCATCCACCGTGTTGCCTCATATCAGGTCCACGCATGAAAATATATACTTCAAACTTTAATGGTCTGAGGCCACCTCAACTCCTCACAGAGGCGTATAGTGGCACCACAAATCTTCAAGGCAAAGACTACGGCCGCCACTCCCATGTCGTGTGTGGGGTAATTTCGCCGCGTGATTCTTCAACTGACGAGAACCATAAGCCAATAAATTCTCCCCGATCGATCAAAACACATTCCAATCCGACCCTCGAGGCATCACAATACACCGGTACCCCGCCCCCTATCCGACTATCAAGATGGAGCCGAAGTAGTCTCCTCTTCAACTCCCGGGAATGCCCCTCGCATCGGGTCATCCCACTCAACCACCTCTTCCGCGGTCAACCTAGTCATAAAAAGTTGCTATTCGAGAAATCCTCAATGAATCTCCCTGTAATACCCAAATTAATCCCAAGAAACCACGTATCTCGGTTGACCCACTTCGCCTCTCCAACCCGACACCGCCCTCTCGACCTTCTCTCGGTCAACTAACACTCGATGTCGACACCACGTGTCCCAAAATCTCACCTCAATAAGCCGTAACCTCAAGACTTATCGACTTACGTGATACCGATGGTCTCACCAACCTGTGAAATTGATCCTCAAGGATACTCATGCTCCCACTGACTCTGGGAGTAGATCAAGATGTGTCATCCACGAAGACTATGACAAATCGATCTAAATGGGCTTGGAATATCCTATGCATGAGATCTGAAGGAATGTCGCCAAGATTCGTCAATTCAAAGGGCATCACGCAGAAACTCAAAGTGCCCATAACGCGCTCCTAAACGCCGCCTTAGGTATATTCGTAGATCCCTAACCCTCACCGATGGTAACCAAGTGGTTCATCTTCGCGAGACTCGCGCTCCTCTCAACCGATCAAACAAATCGTCAATCCTGGGTGAATGGGCACCGCATTCTTGATCGTGAACCCTGCTCAACTCAGATGTAGTCAATGCACAAATGGCGTCTTGTCCTTCTTGCAACAGAACCGTAGCGCCCATGGTGAAGCGCCTTTGCCTTATAAACCCCATTCAAAGAGCTCCTGTAGCTGGACTCGAGTTCCCGCACTCGACCGGTGCCATCCCATGCGGAGTCATAGAGATGGGTGGCACTGTGGTAACTCGCCACCGGTCTACTACCTCTCGTGTGGAGGTACCCGTAGCTCATATCCCGAAAACATCCACATACTCGCAGACACTTACCGAGGTGATCTAAGTCTGGTCTCTCCTCGCCTCCAGGTGGTGCTCAGGCCAACCCGCTTAACCGTCCCGACACTGGATCATACCGCCCGAGGCAAAATGTCGCGCTCTGTCTCCCCGAACACTGCACGAAACACCACCCAAGGCGGTAAAGCAGAACCCTCCCATGCTCATAATCTATAACGACCCTGTAAGTTGTCAGCCAATTCATCCTCAGGATGACATCAACCCGATATGTCCATGATCCTCAGTCCATCGTGAGTAGAGTCCCGAGATCTCCAAATTTCACAACCCGACATATCATCCCTATTCTCGCCCTAATCCTTAGTGGGGAGAACTCATACAATGGCTCCCTCTAAGGTCTCAATCTCTAAGTCTAACTCCCGATCACAACCTGATGCGAAATACAAATGGAATGCGAAGCACCAGAATCAAATAACACTCTTGCCCAGGCGAGATAGCAAAACTGGACTCAGAGAACCTCCGTCGGACTGGGCTGACCAAATTTCAAGGTGTGGACGGCTGCAGACATGCCCCCGAACCCCGCCATGTCCAGGCCTCGCGGGCCTGCCCCTCCGCCTACCTACCGCCTCCTGGCCCGGGCTTCGTGAAATGTGAGGTGCCCGTAGCCCTCGAACCGAGACTAGCCTTCTCGGGCTCAGACCGCGGCCGTGGAGGAACGCATCAGATCCTTCCTATATCTCAAGCACGACTCGGGACTCATAAGCAACCCCAAAACCCTGGGATCCCCTGTCTCTCGGGGCAATCCCTCCTCATGTGTCTCAGGTCAGCCACAATGGAATAATTATCTGGTCCTACTCACCCCAACTTCATGTCCTCAACCGATGGTCGCGACTCGGGACCCTCGCGAACCAGAGGCTCTCTCCCGCTCCTCTTTCCCGAATCCAGAAGGAAGACCCACCGGTCCTTCCTGCCACTAACACTCGTGATCCCGAGTGCTCCGAGCATCCTCCATCTCTCTCTCTATGGTCAAGGCCGTCCCAACCATGGAATCCATATCCTGTAGGCGGAGCCCTACAATCCTGGCCCGAATGGACAACTTCAGTCCATTCTCAAACCTCCTAACCTTAGCCATGTCCGTACAAGGGGAATACGTCAATCCGCTAACTCGTGAATTTAGCCACGTAGTCCATCACTGTCATCACTCCTCGCTCACTGAACTCCCGAGCCTTGGCATGCCCTCGCTAGCCTCGGGAAAGTACTCGCCCCATGAATGTACTCCCAAACCCTCGCCATGTCATGCATCTAAATCTCTCGAGGTCCTCGCCACCCTCACCATATCGTGGCTCGCCTCTAGCCGGAATGCATTTAACCCGATCCGGTCGTATCTGAGATCTCCATAGCCTCCAGCATGTTCTCGATCCGCATAAACCAATGGTCTCACACGGTCTCCCTCCCCGTGAACGTTTGAGATGTTTTAAACCTCCGGAGGGTTACCGGACCTCCTCGACTACCGCTTATGTCAATTCCCCGTGCGATAGCAGCCGCCGCATTACCTACAAATTTCAAGAAAGGCCTCACGATCGAATAATCGGTCGGGTTAAATATCTGTGGTGCTCGACCAGCGTCTCATGGACGCCCCTACGCCCTGTCCCTCTACTAGCCATCTACACAATTAACATGGTGTCAAATACACACAGCATTCTAAGGCATAAACACAAATTCCGAGACACTAATCATACACAAACCAAAGAGATATATCAAGTCCCTGCATTCTGAAGCAATGCAGAACAATTTATCCACAAATCAAATCATTTTGATCAACAAAAAATTTATTTTTGAAAATTTCATTTTTTCGAAATTTTGTCGTATTTTCTTTGATTTTTGTTTATTTTATTTAATTTTAAAAAATCCAAAATTTTGTCATGGAATAAGAAACGCTTGTGACTCGTGAACGCGATCGAAGTCCAAAAACCGAAAGGCGGAGTCGCTCACCAACACCTAACTGCCCAAATTGGCACCTGGGCACGCCAAAGCCCGGTCGATCAGGTCGCCTAGTCGCGTCGCGGGCCGAGGCACCGGCCGTGCTCGAGTCGCCCACGAGTACCGGGTCGGCCAGAGTCAGCTGGCCAGGCACGCCGCCTCTCGCAGGTCGTGGTCGCGCGCTTACGCCAGCGCCCCAACTCCGTGGTTCGTTCCTCAAAGAAACGTGAAAATGGCCCGGGTACCGGGCCGCGTCGCGGGCTCACCGGGCCGCGGTCGCGACACGGCCGTCGCCCAACCACCTACCCCATCACACAATACACCCCATCAGATATGATACAATGGCCTAAGCCATATTCAAGCCTCTGCAATACACTTTTCCCGCTCTGCTTCCCTTCAACATGCACACACCTTGGTATTGCACATAGCCCAAGCCTACATGCTCGTAATATTAAACTTTTCTTGTACATAATTCCTAGTTTAACAAGGTGTATTGTAATACACCTTCCTCCCAAAGCCAGCCACCTCTCTATGTACTACATTGCATTATCTTGTAATACAATTTTTCACAATATAATTTAAGTGAGTCTAAAATGAAATTTTACACCAAAAAAAAAATATTTTTTTTTCATTATTCACTTCCCTTATTTTCCAATGTATTGAAAAATTTAAAAGATATACTTATATATATATATATATATATATATATATATATATATATATATATATATATATATATATTTTTTTTTTTTTTTTTTTTTTTTTTTTTGCTCATTTTCCACACTCAAATAAATTTATTAAAATTTATTTTTCTTCAAGTTTCTTCAATTTTACAACTTGTAAAACCTTAGAAAATTGTTTTCATCACCTAATAGACCAAATAAATTTTTGAAGTTTATTTTCTTCATTTTCTTTTCCAATTTTTCTCATTGTGAAACTCCTAAAACTTTCCACATTTCATCCTATACTATCAACCAAGCATATATGCACACAATTCATCACTTAATCACATGATCTCACATCATTTCATCCAATCACACAAAACACATGCATGCAGTGTCCTAGTTTAGTCCCGTGATTTCCTAGGTAATCTCATACCTTAACTCAACATCAAACCATACCTAGTGGTGATGGATACCCAACCAGCTCCCTATTCGTATAATGGCTCATACTGCTGTGACGCCCCAAACTCAGGGTCCGTTGACCACCACAACTCGTTAGACAGTTAAGTGGATGTCGGGTTACCCGACACCATTTCAGAAAATCGAGCAGAGTGTCCTTTGTACGGGGAGCTCTACCCTTAGTACATAACCTGTCCCAAATAATCCAATGACCACACAGAGTCTCATATACAACTAAACCGAGTAAATAATGGCCACTTGGGCCCCTGCATCATCACTCACAACATATATCCAATATGATCACAACATGAGTAAACGGCCACTTGGGTCATATAAACAATCCCTATAAAACATATCAACTATGAATCGAACTATATCCAATAGTTTGGCAGAGTCTCCACTGGCACTTTACAACATAGAGATTACAATTAGAGAACTAATGACGTAACATCAATGTCCAAAGCCAATCCGCTTTCTTTCTAAACCACAAATTTAGGGATGAGCCGTCCTCGCACGCCTCCCCTCGTAATTGCAAATAGTATCCCCGACGTGGTGAGCTAGTGCTCGTGAGCTGAATCACCCTGGGTAGCTACTTTCCACCTGGGAGTCAAGAATTTAATGTCTGCTCAAAGAACATACACCAACAATGGTGATCCCACTGATGTCAACTGACGCTTCACACCAGTCTTCACTTACCTCACAGTCTCCACCTAAGCTCACAGATAGAGAATTTTATGTTTTATTTAAGGACAACCCTCCGACGTATAATTTGTGGACGGTCTCCGATGTTACATTTAGTGGACGACCTGGCTGGTTATCAATCGGCCGCCTCCGACGCATTAATATTTTTAATATGGATCACCGATCATTAGTTTTGTATTAACCCTCCGAACCATTTTTCTCTGTGACTTCCTCATGCACCTCCACTCCTATCATCCTAGGGCGTTCCCAATGAAGGCTAATTTACAACGCCATTTCTATTACAGCCTATATCACACGCAAATATATCAACATGCATATATTTACATAAAATTTAATTCACACAATCATGTCATGTAAAATTCTCATTTCATTACATCAAATTAGCTCACGTGGGCTAACGCATCAAAACACTTGGAAGTAATCTCGACTTGAATCACTCTGACCAAACACATTTTCACACAAAATATTTAGAAGATTATTTCGGAATGAAGTCCGAAACCCCGGCTACTATTCCCGACAATCATTAATCATCTGGCTTCACTGCGGAACTCAGATTAACGGCCATTCGCTCAAACAAACCATCCCATGCATTAACACATAAATGTAACATTTAACAGACCCCAAATCATCGTGGGATGTCACTAGCTACACCATTTTGCCTTCAAAATTTAGATCAATTCGTCCCAAGTTTTGGACTGACCAAACTACTCACTACTCATTCAAATTTCAAACATCTACAGCACTTAAAGAATGAATAAAACTCAAGTAAGGAGAAACCCCTACCTCACGGAGTTTGTCAAACTCCTAAACCTGGCAACGACGGCGTACTCGCCCCGTAGAACGGCTTTCCTTCTCGTCCCGACGACCGACTACTTGATCTCTCCGCAGATTTTGTAGAGAATGGACCATCTCAATTCTAAAGAACCCATTTTCGTCTACTGCATCATCCCCTCCCCAATTCACGTTTTGCTCTTGGTTTAATTGGAGAAGACAAGTCCTGTATCGGCCATTTTTATTTTTCAAGGGACTTAAACAATTCCATTAATACCCGTTATGTCCCTCTTTTTCCGCTGACATTCCCACTATCTCTGGCCGGTCCATTTTCATCATTTCTCTACTCATGTCTCTGGTGGCATACAGCACGTGTTATATGCGACTTCGTCGTTGTCGAAAATTTTGTTCTACTAAGACCGAATGCGTATCTCAAAAAACGTATCATTCCAATCGCCTTGAATTAATAAATTGATCGTATGAAGATTTCGCTAGACGACCTTAATGGTGAAACTGTCACATCCGAGATCTAGAGAATAAATCTCGGATTTTTAACCGAATTACAATATCATAACCTGAATACGATTTTACCCTCTTTCCATAATGAAACTGGTCTACACTACACACTTATATATATATATATATATATATATATATATATATATATATATATATATATATATATATATATATATATATATATGTAGTATATATATAAGCAAATAAATGGAGAAAATGTGTACCGGACAAATGTCAATGATATCACTCAGAAAACAAGTTTAGTGTAATAACAAAATACAAAATATTCACATTTAATTAGAAATTGATTATAGATCAGATGTCAAATTATTTATTAAAAGAATACATGGAATGTCAGATCCCACGCAAGCTCATTTATTTGTTACATAAATTAACTTCATAATATTCTTTTTTATAGAAATTGTGAAATTAATCATGTGATTTAAATTTTTGAAACCTAATTTAAAATTGAAATTTTGAATTTTGAAGTTTAAAAATTGAGAATTTTGAAATGAATTTAAAGTTTCAGAATGAAATTGTATGATATAAGCCCACCTTGAAGTACAAGGTTTTACAAAAAGATTTAAAATTAGCTATGAGGAGACTTATTCTCCTATAATGGACAACCACATTTCACTGATTCATATGTTTAGCGGTCTTTGAAGGACTTGATATGAATCAAATGAATGTAGTCACGACTTATTTTCTCGGTTATTTTATTGGTAAGATAGAGTTTAGTCTCGACTAAATTAAAGGCATTGGAACAAAATTAAACATAGATTAAGATATCTCCAAGAGACGAGTGACATAATACTATTTTATTCTAAGATATTAAAACTACAATTGTTTAGTTATGTAGGTGCAGATAATCTTCAAACCTTCACAAATTTTGATCACAAACAAGATATTTATTTACTTACGAAAACATTACATATATTAGAGATCAGTAAAATAAACAATGACAACCAACTCCTCCAATCATATTCAAAAATACTTGCGGTGTATGAAAGTATTCTTGAATGTGTTTGGTTGAGATCCAAGATACGACACATTCAAAAATCATGTGGATAAAAGCAAATCAATAATATTATTTATATAGAATGTTGTGTCTCGCAAAAAAAAAGAATTCATTTTCCTAAAACTAATCAACTAAGAACGTTATACGCTATATGAAATTCAATATAGTGATGAAACCAACATGCAACAAATAAAAGTTCAACGATAATTTAGTAGATTTATTTACAAAGGTCCTACCTACTGCAACATTCAAGAAGCTTTGTACCAAATTGACATGTGCCCGTTAAGAGATCTTCAAAGTGAAGTGTTAAGGAAAAACATAAATATGAACACTATCGGGGGAGCATTATTAAAGATGATAGGATGATAGTGAACTGTACTCTTTATTCTTTTTCTTTTGCCTAGGTTTTATCCCTTTAAATTTTTTGCTAATTAGGTTTTTGGTGAGATAGTTCAAACATCATTTGATCATTCAAGCGAGAGCTACATCATTTTATCATTCAAGGGTCGTTAAAAATGTAGCAATGATAAGTTTGAATGACTACACACATCTCATAACATGTACTACTGCAATTCCAAAAACTCTATAAATGTGGGTTTCTGATTCATAAAAATGTAACTCAGAATGAGTTTAATATTAATTTGGGGATTAACCCATATCATGTCTTCAATATTAATTCGGGGATCCTTACGAAGTTACGTGAGGCATTCCCCCACTTCGAATTCCAATTTGGAATTTAAAGTACTTACATAATAAAAAAAAAACATACATTTTCTTTATAAAGACACATTCTTTTTTTAAATGAACCAGGACCCGAATCACCCTTATTATCTCCTAAATAGCCATTTGAGGAACCTCAAGAAGCGAATTGTGACCATTCCTTACCTCAAAATCCAATATCGAACTCCTATTATCCCCTAGAGAAGTGGCTTGTGACGACCATTCCTTACCTCAAAATCCAATTTCAAATCCCACGTTCATTATCAAGAAAATTACATACATTTTTCACAAAAAAATACATGTACTTTTTAAAGATTAAACTGGAATCTATTAAGCTTTATTTACCAAATAAGGCAAAGTATGATGCATGTATGAGGTTTAGCTTCACCCATTTGGCAAAGTAATAAATGGCAACAAGAATTAACTCATGTCCATAAGAAGACTTTGTTGAAAACCAACATAGTCAATAATACCGTAAGTAATCAAGAATAGACATGGTCAAGTTAGTGCATGTAACTTTGAAGGCAGCAAGGAAATGATCTGCGGTTATTCAGTGGTACTTCCTCTAGAGTTAGACATCTACAATGAATCAAAACACTAGATCTATCCCCATGGTTAACCAAAACTTTAACTTTGTACACTTAGTTCTTTCATCAAATGACTCTAAATCTGATATTTCATCCACTAATTGGGGCATTAATCAATTGTGTTTTTGAATCCGACATTCCCTTTTCCTTTTTCCCCTTTAAATCTCTGCCAAGCTTTAAAATAATGAAAAAAACCCAGTGATTCCAACTTGGATGGTTCCTTGTAATCACACCCACCATTGGGGAACATGAATAGGCATCCCACAAGAATTAAAAAAATTGCTTCCTCATGAGTGTAATGAACACTCTTAAAAATCGAACCTCCAAAAGTCTACCACTTCATCAACCAAAATAAAGCTAAGGGACCCCATAACCATTTTTGAAAGATTAAGCAACCACATAAAAGGTGCACAACCTAACTTCCATAGACAAATATTAATTAAGCAATTTCTTGATGAAGAAATGTTTTATTCTAATTAAGAACAAAAATGACTACATCATATCATTTTTATCAATGTCAGACCACCAAATGCATGCTTGACTTTAATATTATCTCAGGCTCATGGTATCAGAAGGTGGTGGGTCCTTCTGACAGCTCTTGCAAGTAATTGTTCATTTCATAATCTTCCAAGTTCTGATGGTTTCTTAAATTGCTGGCCTTGAACTAAAGATGGTAAGTAGTAAATTCCCTTGATTCCGCGATTTGGTCCATAGCTATGCATGCTTCTATAATGGTTAGCAAGTGTTTTTTCTGATTGAATCTTAGCTCCTCCAATCAAAATCTGTTTATCTATAAACTCTTTGATGTCAGAGGTCCTCTGCTTCCGCTCAAGATATGAATATATAAATATCCAAAGGGGGCATTGATTGCCCTTTCCAACTGTAATATCTCATCTTTTTCTGATTTTTTTAAGGGAAAAATCAAAGAGAAGCTGTACTCAAAAGTCACTTCCCTTTATGGCCTCATTTCTACACATGTACAATCACTTCATTGAAGATGATACAGTATCCAATTAGAGGTGTAATCCAATTCATACATGGCCAAGCTTGAACTTAACTTAATTAAAAAACTCAAAGCTCAAACTCGGTTGAGCTTTTTTTTTAAATGCTCAAAACTCGACTTGAAAAATAATCGAGCTACTCAAACTTGACTCGACAAAGCTCGAATCTATTAAAAATTAATAAATAATTATACTCGAAATTTACTTGACTCGATTAAGATTGGGAGCAGCTTGAGTTAGGTATTATGATACTCGACCTCGATTCGATAAGCTACTTGAGCTCGAGTTTGACTCAATTAACTCCGATCGAATTCGAGTATTCTAAGAGTCAAGCTCGAATAGTTGGACTCATTTACACCCTAATCCCAACTCCTTGTATACTAACCACTTCCTAGAGGGACATGGATATAGACCGTATTTATAATGAGAGCCTACTTTGTATTAAGGTTTTTTTTTTTGAAAAGACTTTGTATTAAGGTTAGGATGGTGATTTAAGGGTACCTGCATGTTGGGGGCTATTTATATGAGAAACTGAGAGGGCTTCTTATCATCCTGCTAAGCTCTCTGAGGCTTGATTAAGCTTGTAGTTTTCTTTCGAATTGTATGGAGCCGGATTTCAAGCCAACAATGTCTGATGCGCATCCAGAGACCATGGATTTTCTGTCGCGTGCTTGGTGGGAATTTTTAGTCGCTATCCAGCCAGAGCTACAAGATCAATCGCTGGTTATTCTTGATAACCCAATTAAGAAATTTGGAGATGTCAAAGCCCCTTTCCCTGTGAGTTTCAGTTACTTTAGATCTCTGTAGATATTTTATGTACTTCATTTTAAGAACTGAAATTAAGCTTGGGAAATTGCAGAAGTTGGACAGCAGTAGTAAGGTGGATGATGCAGGTATCAAGCCTCCACCCCCATGGAAAACCAATGACGTGAAGGTAAGTAACTATGACTGTCAACTAACAAATAGTATTAGATCACTTATTCAGATTAAGACAACAAAAATTCATACCAAATTTACCTCTTTTTCTTCTCCTTCAGTCGTGGATATGGATGCAGCAGGCAATGCATCCAGAATTGAACTACAACAGCTACTTCCGAAAGAAATGGGTACATAATTACCCTTTCAAGTCCTTTATATTTTGGTTGCTACATAATTCAATTTATATCTTCCAGATGGGTAGTACTTCATTTGGTCCTACTAGAGATATCATAGAAGAACACTTTTCATGCAGTTTAATGGAAAATTGATGCTTACTTTGGGAGCAGTGTATCAATCAAGAAGTGGTTCAAAGACATAAAGCTAAAGAGAAAAGAAGAGGACAGGCTACAAAGAGCTGAAGTGCACGCAGCAATATCAGTGGCGGGGGTTGCTGCAGCACTAGCAGCCATTGCTGCAGAAAACTCCAAACAAGGTCAATCCAACGCCACAAAAGAATCAGCAATGGCATCTGCAGCTGCTCTGGTGGCTGCCCAGTGCGCGCAAGTCGCAAAAGCCATGGAGCGGTTGAGCAGCTCAGCGTCGTTATGGCTCGGCCATGACCGCACAATTGCTAGTGACATCTTAATCGCTCGCCAGCTGCTGCTGCTACATGTAATCAACCTTGCTCTCTCTTCCATACATAATAATTCAATTGTAGATTTTAAAAGTTAAGCTTTATATCCAGAAGATCCATGATTTATTGCCATAGAAAAGAAAGCAAATAATATTTAACATGTTATAGCTTAATTTCCTTTCCTGCATAAAGCTTAATTAATATGTATGTATGTTTTGGTTGAATTTTATGTTGTTGTAGCATTGAAAGGAGCAGCTACCCTTAAAGCAAGAACAGGGTACAAGAACAGATTGAACGGAAGCGCACCCGTTTTGCCTATAGAGGAAAGCAACGAATTGGACTCTGACTTGGAAAAGCATAGATCAATGCTTGCCAAGGGCGCTCAACTCACCATCCATACATCAGACGGTACATTAGTTTTACATGGATCATCTCTAAGCGGGTAGAGGCGTAGAGCTAATCCACAAGGAATTATTAATAGCCATTGTTTGAATTAGCTACATTAGCAATTGATTGATTTTCAGTTTAGAAAATAGAAGCCAAACAATTCATATCAGCTGCACAAAGAGAGGATAATGACATCAAAGAAAAACTTTGTTCTAAAAGTGTCTCTCACCCACTTGGGACAACATGATTGAGCCCCCACGACCTGTGATCACAAAGTTCCTTCATCTTTTTGAGTGTGTTCTTTTCTTATTGATACTGATTTTGTTTTATTTATTGAGCAGGGAGGCGCTTGCTCAGGTCAGTGTCCATCATCCTAAACAGCCAAGCCAAGGTCCGACATTTTCCGTTTGCCTTTTTTCTATCTATGCCCAAGATACAATTAAAAAGCAAAAAGTGGGATTCATGTGTATCATTGCAGGTTATTCTCAAGATAAGGAAGCTGAATATGATGAATACTTTTTCAAGCAAAAAGGAAAGTGAGTCTTTTATTCCTCTTTTAAAACCAATCCTGCTTCCTCAATTGTGTGGGCCAGTATCTTCACACAATGTGAATTACTGATGAAGGAAACTTCAAGGTACTAATCAATCTTGATTTGGTTTAGGTATAATACAGGACCTGCATGCAGAGCTTTATGATGACTCTGATGCTGATGAAACAAATACATGTTATCTAATTGTGTTAACGACAAATCATGGGACGATTAAGCTAGATATGGGGGATGATTATCATCTTTACAAAATATGGGCTACGACGGTTAATCATATGCTGACCCTCTATGCTTCTTTCACAAGATATGATCTTCAATTTTACAAACACTAGAACAAAGGTTAATTTTCTTTCATCATGTGTTTCCATCATCTAAATCTCCTGTATTTGTACTTTAATTGTGAATAACCATATGTTTAATTATATCCACTCACGGACTCTCAGTCAGCATAGTAATCATTTGTTGATTGAGGTTTGTTCCTTGTATTATCGTATGGAAACAAGAACTTCATATCAGATATACCAATCAATTTTTCATTTCACAAGAAAAACATGAAACAGGGTAAATTAAATTCCACAAAGAAAAAAAGAGAATGGACTAATAAAAAGACCCCTAGATTAGCTGCTAATATAACTCTTAAAACTGAGTTTAAGAATTGAGATGCGAGACTAGGGAATCTAAAGAATTAAGTAGAATGAAAATGGTATACAGAAGCCAGATTGAGCCACATGCCCAAAGAAAGAGATAATAGGCCACTCAGTGTATTGTGAGTTAGAAGCCTAATTGCATCAACTGATAAAGGAAAAAACAGGTAGGACAGAAATTTTTGGTCAAAACAGATCACTAAAATGATTGAAGAATGAAAATGCGAAAATGGTAATTAAATTGACCCCAAAGATTGAGGGGGCACAAGACTTTAAAGCTGTCCAAGGGCAAAATTAACCACCAGGCAAGCAAATAATAGTGATTTGACTTTAATAAAGATTAAACAAAGGGAGAAACTACACTTACATCAGACCCAGTAACTTGCAGGAGATACATCACAATTGGAAGCAGTTATGAATACAATGCAAATCACAGGATGCTTCTTTTCCCTACAAAATAAAAGCGACGACATCATCAAGAAAATGCTCATTTCCCAGACATTATAAGAGGTCAAAGTAGTTGTTTAAAAAGGTTAGGATGTTAATGAGAAGAGCTCTGATCCAAGACTGTCCTGAGGATGTCTACTTGCATTTCGAGCTCAAGAATCTCCACCACTGTCCTCAGAAATAATGTGTCGATATCAACCTCCTCATATCCAGGAATGATCTTGCGTAGCTTATCAATCCTTCTTTGTATTGAAGATCTAACGAGTTTTTGTTTCCTTTTAAATCTTGAATAAATCATCTTCCCATGAAAAGGAAATATTAGGTATCTAGAGAAGCTTGAGGACATTGGATTCATTCTGGTTCGGGGATTATATAGATGAGTTTCAATCACTTGGGACAAGGTCAGGAACTGACGTACTCAACAGCTCAAGTTAGAAATGGATCACTGGTTGGCATGGTCCTTTCCCTTGTCAGTTTGTGATAGTTACAGTTCACTCATGGGTGTAGAACAAACTTCTAATTTTTATACTAAAAAACCAACATTGACAGAGGGTTTGCTCTGTGTCATTGGCACAATTTTTTTTTCATGAAAAACCATGAGTAGCTTAATTCATCCGGCCATGGGTTTGCTCTCCAATGGTCATCTGTTCGAATCCCCTTAGGACTATTGAAGGATTTACCTGACCGTTAACTTCAGGGTCCTATGGAATTAATTGAGTTGTGCACAAGCTGGTCCGAAAACACACAGTTATCAAGAAAAAATAATTCATGGAAGATCTAGAAAATAGCCAATACAGAAACCTTAATCTCATTAAACAGTCAGAGGAAATTTTGTTCCAATTGATATTCTGAATGATAAACAGCAAGAATTCCAACAAAAAAACTAGGAAAACACTTCTACCAACTTGCACGGAAAGCTCACATACTAGTGTAACAAAAAGCTTTTGAAGTTATTGCTGATGATCAAGAAAAGCAATTATAACAATTGAAAAAGGATACTTGCAAATATCCTTTTCTTTCTGGTTCAAGTCATTTGAAGCATTATTTTAGAGGCCACCCTCGTTCCTTTTAATCGTGTGGTTAAGTTTTTACACATAACATAATTGCATATTTATTACTCAAACATATCCAAATCGGCCCCAGAGCAAGAACCTGTTAGTGTTGAAATCTGCATAGTAATGGCAAGAAATGTTTAGCTTCCAGGAATAAAATACAAGAAATTAGAGAATAAGGCTGTAACAAAAGTAGGGTGAAAATTATTTTAGAAGCATCAATGTTAATGCAACTGGACAAAACTGCCTAGTGTTTGGTTGGTTGGTTGGTTGGTTGGTGGGCTGTATTCTTGTATCCTTTCCCCTGTTTCTTGTTCTCAGCCATGTCACATTTCTTCTTCCTGAAAGAGACTGGATGGCCGTCACTTTCTAATATAAAAACAACCAACCGACCAACTTTGCTTTGTTTTTTTGTAGAATGCCCCCATCTATTCCCCCATACTGTTTTCACTTTCAAGGAGGATGAATCCTGACATTTTGAGTCTCTTTCTTCCACAAGGAGCACAATTGCACAAAAGTTCAGTTCCGGGGAGAAACATGCCCTATTTTTGAAAACTGTTCTAGAAAACAGTATTTGAAAATGCAGAGAAGACCATTCTGGTGTTCTCTGAAAATAGGGGGGTTTAGTGTTCTCCGTGTTTTTTCAAAACACAAAAAAAAATGGGAACCAAACAGATTTTCAGTGTTCCACTTTCTTTTCAGAACAAAAAACAGGAACCAAAAAGCCCCAAAATCTTATCTCAACAACTGAATGAGTTCCAACATCATTTAACAAGTACAGAGCATAACAAGAATCCAAGACATCACAACTAGTCCCAATCAATTGCTTGAAGTCAACTATATAAATTATTTTGCCATCCTACTCAATCTAAAAGGTCATATATCCTTTCAATCCTCAAACAGTTATTTCTTTTTCTTATGACCTTTTTAATAAAATTAAAAAAAAAAAAGCCACAATATATATGCTCAATGCATATCCTTATCAATGCTATCTTTGCTGTACTTAGTTGCCTGTATTTGAACAAGTTAATTCTTATCATCTTTTTCTCCTGTCCCAACATTGGCTACACTAAAAATTTAGTCACTCCAAGCTGAGATACCAGAGATTATGTTTAAAAATATTTTTTTACTTCGGGAGACTTGACATTGAGAAACACTATTCTACACTTAATCTAGCTTGGTTTTGCCAACATATAACCTGAGATGCATTGATAAATCATCCAAGTACCAACCTCTTAGCCAAAGATCATTTGTAAACCATCAAAGAAAAGTATCCATAACTCCTTGGTAGCAATTGGCCACATCAAACAAGAACTGATCAACCTGTTTATTATATCCTAATCTTAGATTTTAGAATCCATAGTGGTGGAGCCTGAATGTCTATTATGCATGAATCTTCTGTGTACAAGAAGATGTGGTCCTGACACTTCTTTTTCTCCTCGTCAGGCACCAATGGTGGCAGCAACTGGTCTCTTTTACTACACCAACCACTGCCATATCTAATATGAAGCCCTGACACAGCAGAAAAAATTTTCTACAAGCTGGCATTTCAGTTGAAAATATAATTTACATATTCTTGAAGTATGGGTAAGGTGGATCCACAGACAGTGTAGGTTGCACTTGCAGTGTGGATTCAAAGAATGTGGTAAAGTAGGCCAACTCCCTTGCAGGTAGGGCTCATTTTACGGGCGGAGCCAGGATTTGGTTTCAGGTGGGGCATGTTTAAGTTGTAAAAGTTTGGCAAGCATTAATAAGTGAGGGTTGTAGTCTAATGGTAAAGGGTTGATGGATTTCCATGGGGGCATAACCTTGCTTTCAGGTCCGAGTATCAGTGCCTATGCCTAGTTGAGGCATAGGCACAGATATAGTGTTCCAGACCCAGTATCTCAGTCCATAACATCCAGATGCATGGTCCTAAATGCCATCTAACCTTCTCCTAATTGTCATATAATCCTGTGCATAAATAGGAAGCTAGAGTTACAGGAAAGAAATGACAAAAAGAGAAAGGCAAGTTCATTACAGACACCTAAAATTGTAGATGTTAACCATATGGTTCAATGATAAACTTCCTACCAGTTGGTTGTAAAATAGAATCAGTTCCACATTTAAACTGTTAAAGAGTGCTGAACCAATGCAAATTTTGAATTTTCTGAGGGAAAAGGGGAAAAAATGCATGAAATTTTTTTTAACAGATGTTAAATTCAGATAGCAAGTTGGTTTGATCAAGTTACCAAGCTAGGTGCCTTCAGTAGTAGTGATCCCAACAGGCCTGCTGACTTTTTCCTACCCAATGGTCGTAGCAGACAGTCCTCAGTACCAACAAGTAATCTGGAAACCAACTCAAAACTAGAGTTTTAAATACTGTTAAGTTCTAGGGCTCAGTCCATGGATACTAAATCAAGAAAGGTATACCTCAATGATGAAGGTTGTAACAGTAGTAGCATCAGTAATTCTTCCAATGTCCTGAAACCTTTTCTTAGTGACTTGGCCAAGCCGACTTGATAAACAAAGTAGAGGAATTATACCCATGCTTGGTTGGTTGGTTGCAAATAACAACATTAAATAAGATCAAAAGATAAAATAATACCCTTTTACATGATTTGTTGATCATGAGATAGGATCATTATCTTATCCTTTTTGTTGAACCAAACATAGGATAGGATAAGATAAATTAAGAGATAACCTATTAAACCTCTTTTAGTATCCCTCTATATTTGGATGTAGTAATCCTAAGTTAAGATATGGGATATACATATCCCATGAATTACAAATTCATACCTCTCATAAGTTTCCCTTTTTTTCTTTTTTTTTACAATTTTTTTTTATCACTCATTTGGGGAAAATTTTATTTTAAAAAAAAAAAAAAACTAATTTAAATTATACAGAAGAAATTATAAAATGAAGAAATCTATGACAAGACTAGAACCTTCCACCTATGATCTTCCCAAGCAAATCTCTCTCCATATAGCCACTCTTTCCTAAAAGAAAGTTGTGTCATCCTAAACCTCATTGTGCAACAGCAGGCTAAAGACTACAGTGGACTATTGAAATGTTGATAAGTTAGATTTAAAGAGGAATAAATAAATGTGTATCAAGATTCATCTCAGGATAACAGACGAGCAATTTATTATTACATACTAGAATCTTGCTGTAAAAGTTTTAATCCTATCACTTAAATAATTCCTTCAGACATCAAACTATTAAAAATTAATTTATGAACAATAAAATAATAAGAGTCTCTGAAAGAAAATAAAATTTGTCAAAATACAATTGAATAGTCAGATTACAAAAATGGCATTTGTTAGCAGCAAGTTAAACATGTGTCACTGGCCTGTAAAAGCATATACGACAACTGATGCTTGAAGATCACGATCCACCTTTAAGTGAGCATGAAAAAACCTTCTTATCTGCAATTAGAACAAGGTTTAGTCACAAAAGAAAAAGAGAAGTTGCTCATATAAGAAAACTAATGAAGCGAACTAGAATGTACCTCTTTGAAAGAATGGGAAACTAGAAATTCCCTCAATGGTCTTTCTTCTGAATCAAACATTACAATGTGACTTGGTGGAGACCAATTTATTGCAAATTCTGATGCAAAACCAGCTGGATCCATCATGAAGCGGTCTGATTCATCCAGGGTCCCTTTCTCCTCACTGGTAACCAAGCCCCCCAAAACCAAAATTAGATTGTTGCATCAAATAAGAGTGCGTTTGGCAGTACTTTTGCTTGAAGTGTTTTTAACAGTGGTGTTTTATCTAAAGGTGTTTTCAGGAGAATCACCTATTAAGTGTTCCTCAAAAAACACTATTCGTGGTTACAAATAACTTTCTGATTTTTAAAAGTGTTCTGTAAATTTTTCCAATACCTACTTTTTATGCAAAAAAACTTCTTGGGCTAAAAACAATTCCAAGAATCACTGCCAAATGGACTCTAATTCTTTAGTAAACTGATAGCAAACCAAGATAAGGTTTTCCCACAAAATAAATTAAGTAAAAACCTTGGTGAGCAATCTAAGAAACGCATGGGCAGGTCATGATGCAAGGTGGAGTAGTAAGGTGTGGCATGACAGGGCATTAGAAAAAGAATACTTTTCACTTTATCATTGGAGGCCTCTTTGGATAGATAGTGCATTACATCCTCAGTTCCTCTCTGCCCAACAGCTTTGCAGGTAAGAATCAACCAAAAACACAAGATGGAAAAGACAAACTGACAAACAAACTAACTATTCTATGACTTCTGTTGAAGCAAGGTCTGTCAGCAATTTTTGATTCATAGAGATCAAAGGAGATAAGAATATGAAAATAAGAAAATTTAGGGCCTGTTTGGTTCCGGTTTTTGAAAACTCTTCTTGATAACAGTTTTTTAAAACACAGAGAACACCATTTTGGTATTCCTTGAAAACTATTCTTGTTCTCTGAATTTTGTGTTTTCTGTGTTTTCAAAACAAAAAACAAAAAAACTAGGAACCAAATGTGTTCTTTGAGTTTTCCTTGTTCTCCTTATTTTTCAGAACAAAAAACAGTTTTCAAAAAACTGTAATCAAATAGGCCCTTAGTCTCTTCATCTATTTCAAAAAAAATGGATTTACAGAAAATGATCAACAAGGATGCAATTTCAGACATTTAAATGTTAAGCTGTAGGAGAGAGCGAAAAAGGTGGATACCTGATGAAACAAACTCATATACAAAGCCATAGGAATGTTTGTAGAAAGCAAGAAAAAGATGGTCAATTGCACTTTTGAAGGGCATTTGACATGCCTGTTGGAAGACCCTTTCCTTTTACAGTTTGAAGAATCTGCAGCTGTCATTGCAGCCATTGAATATCCAGAGAACATCAAAGCTATCGGAAGGACAGGGAGGACAAACCTGTAATTCTGGGTCTAATTAGAGATTGATTGAATCCATTAAGCAAAACCAAATGCAGAAAGTGATCTTCCAAGAATAAAAGCACAAAAGGTTGAAATTGATACAAAAATAACCTGAATTCTTTGTGACCTAGCACACTGTAAAGTACTAAAACCCATACAATAAGGCCAGAAAGCTTCCATTGTTTGGACTGGACAATGCCAGCAATGGAAAATGGTAAAAAGGAGAACAGCATGACCGGAAATCCCTGAGTGAAGTACCAGTGCCATTTATGAGTGCCATAATAGTCCCCACCAGAGGAAAGAAAATTGAACTTAAGAAAATTAAGAGGTACGAAGATCCATGAGCAATACATCAAACGATCCACCAAACACATAAGTGTGAGCACCAGGACCCTGATACAAACAGTCAAGTTATAAGTGAAACGATAATAAAAGCAATCAAGAATGCAAAATATAGAACTAAACTGAAATGGATGTTGCCAACTTCCAAATTGGTTAGGAGGGATTAAAAATGTTCAAGTCTACATTCATGTTCCTGCAAAAACTTCTCTGCTATGGAAATAAGGGCTGCGTGAATTTTGGTTCTTCTTTGTGTGTTCATTTATGACCTTCTGGAAAGTAGGTATTATGGCAGAATCAATCAACTATTGTTACTACACTATGGAATGCACTTCCCTGAAATATCCAAAAATGGAAGCATTTCTTCCAGTTCACTTGTATTTTCCTATTTGGGTTGCTTTTAGAAATGACATATGAACCAAAAAAAAATATCTATTATAAAAACCAAAGCTTCCACTCTTGTTAGGATTTTCTCTCTTTCACATGATATTGTGATTCACCACCTCCTTTCTCATCTTATTTTTGTTCATATTTCCATATACCGAATGTTTGCTAAGGACATCTCTCTGGGCCACTTGTAATGGCTTTTTGTTTGCTGGATAGTTCCGTGTGCTTTGATTAACATGAGAAAGGCAATGGCAGCCATTAGATTAAATTTTGAATTCAGATGCAGAGAATGTCATATAAGTCATCTAGACGTGACCTGAAAATTGAAGGTGGAATTAGATTTTTATCACAAGTACCGGAGTTGCATGAATGCAGAATTCCATGCAGAATTCATGGGAGTTTAAGGAAGAATGAGATGATTCCCATGACCTACTAAAGCCATGGGACTAGGCGACCAACTCTCTTAAAAGATCAAGCTTATAGGATTAGGGTTTAATATGAAATATGCAATTTAACACCCTCTCTCACATACGGCCCCATACCTGCAGGTGGAGAGTCAAACAAACCAAACAAAGCCCTCCATGGACTTTCAAATAAACAAATAGGTATTCAAATTGCAGAGAGATGGCTCGAACCCAAGACCTCCCACCTAACCAAGCTCTAATACCATGTTAAACGACCAACTCTCCTAAAAGCTCAAGCTTATAGGATTTGGGTTTAATATGAATATCATGCTCCTTAACATGACAAATCCTTTAGCAGCTGGAGCAGAGCTGCATCAGTAGTGTAGAAACAACCAAGAGCTGCATCAGTAGTGTAGAAACAACCAAGAGAGAATTAGAGGAAAGAATTCCTTGTGTTTTTTCATTGAATTAACATGTGTATATATACAGGAGGGATAGTCTATATTTCCTAATCTGTTACAACTCTATATGTTAAGTTTCCTAACTAGTTACAACTCTATATGTTAACAAGTAGCATTAGGAGGATTCTGTCCGAAGGGTAGAAACACAAAATCTGTAGAATGGTACACTATGCAATGTTTGCTTGGGATTGTCAATATCGTAAATTCATCACAGAAATGCTAAAAGACTTCCTGAATCCATATATGATGTCAACTTATCAGAATTCAGCTGAATCGTGTTAGGCAGATTGTCAAAATGCGATGATCATGATTGAATTGGTGTTTTCAAATGCCACCCAGGTAACTAGTTCATGCATGGAGAGACTCATGCCCTTGGAAACCCTTTTTCATCCATGATGGATATGTACATCCTTATTTAATTCTTTGCCATGGTAACTCAAACCAACCTACTTGCAGAATCATGCCTGTTACATGAATCACTAACAACAGAGTATCTCTGTCTTCCAGGTTTAAACAATTATAACAGGGCTGATTCAAAATTCAGGAATTATTGAGGAAGATTTGTGTACATTGAAAAATGGTTGACATGTTATCAGTACAGAAAAAAGTTGAAAAAGGATTTCAGCGATGACTAACAGTATTTTGGAGAGTAATTCACAACAAATTTTTAATAACTTATTATTATTATTATTATTATTATTATTATTATCTGTCATTTTCTTGATGTTAAAAGTCTCTAACTGTGTAGGTAATCATTTAGGTAAACAATTGAGTAAATAGTAAAGTACTGGTTATGTGTGATAAAGTTCTTTTGAGTATAATATGTAACAACAGAATTGGATATCATGACCCAGGGAATATTTCACAAGGTGTCACACATAATCATTATGTTTTCTTAAATACCTTTAATTTTTTCACATGCATAGCATATTGCACACAATGCTGGTGTCTTTTAAAATGTCAAGAATGATTTGGAAATTCTTTAATAGTCAAAGAGAATCTGGCACTGTGACATAATAGAATCATTAAGTTTTAGTAAGATTTTTACCAATATTAATGACTTCCTACCATCACCAAGTTCAGAACCCTTAAGTCACTGCTAACTATCAAAAGTTGCCTCTTGAATGAGATTGCTAGGACAGATGAATGAACCTATACAAAATAATATCTATTAGGAAAAAAGAGAACTTGTCTCTGTAAACATATCTCAATAAAAAGTCAAACTCATAGTTCCCAAACTTTTCAGCGTTCTTCACAGCCTTTGACTTTCTTGCTATTGCAAAAAAAATGACATACCATCAAGCCAGATGAATTGCATTCATTATCCAGTTCAAAAATTATTATTTGGAAACAATCAAATTTAACACTTCAAACAGGATCATCCAAAGTAAAAACAAAGTAAACTCTACGTTTCATCTTGGTAGAAGCTACATAAAAGCAGGCTCCATAGTCTAGGAAGACTGCATCCTAGTTGAATACACTTAAACATTCAAACTGCAGCTACACAGTTATATTTTTGACATCCATAGATTTCATTGCATAGTTTTTAATAGACAAGTATGAATATATAAACAGAAATCTAAGTCCATTTATCTAGCAGATATAATTAAGGATGACTACGTGGTAGCTATTTCAGGTTTGTATATTTTTCCATGAAAAAAAAATCAAGGTTTATGTAGTGATGGAATCATTATGCACAGGATGCACAATATGGTGGGTGCAAGAATATAATAGACCATCAAGATAGAATTGCAAAACCACATCCAAGCATTGGTACAAAGATAGCTAATTATATCTTTTCTTGATAGACACTGAACTCTCTGGTTATGAAATTCTATGGCAGTATACCTACTTCATAAGCATGGCGTTTCCGATGCCTTCAAGCGTTGAGTCTGCTCAGTATGTTTTCCAGAGTGCTCACCAGCATTTTTCAAATACATGAACCACCCATCTGGTCAAGAGACAGGTGGTCTCGCGTTGAAAGAGAGTAGTTTGAAAGGCACTCTTGAGGCATGCTTTAGACGACGTCCCAAAGAAAAAAGAAGAACAAAGGACTATCTTTGCTTCATTGCGGTAAATAATAAGGGTTTAAGTGGACATCTTCTCTCTTTTGGTAAACACTGTCCTTCCTAGTCTCCTCGCCTTACAAACTTGGAAGGATGGAGGTCTTCGTAGCAAAAAAGAAAGGATGTGTGGAGGGCCGGGCCCTTATGTCTTTTTTGGGCTATATGGAAAGCTTGAAGATGCGACGCTATCTATCCAGAAGTTAAAGTCCTCTTTTGTGTATTTGCTCAGGGCCGAGACTACATTATGCATTAAAGAGGGCACTACAACGCTTATTGAGTTCATTGAGTGGCTGAGATCTAAGTGATTTTACTGTTTTTGTAGATTTTCCTTTCTACTGGATGTTTTCCGGGGACTGTCCTCTTTTGGGCAGCCTCCCCATTGGTTGTTGTTTGTGCTTTGTTGGGCTGTCTTTTCTAGCTATCTCTGGTGTTTTTGTGGGGTCATGGTTTGTTTCCTTGTACTCTCTTATGAGTCGCCACTTTGGCGGCTCTCCTCTTGAATATATTCTTCTTTCTTATCAAAAAAAAAAAAAAAAACCACCTATTCCAATAAGTTCTCCCTTTAGAAGACCTTAACACATCTGCTAGGTTTTTCCTGTTCACTCATTTTTAAATGTTTGTACTAACATTTCCACTCATCTACGATAAAACTCTATTCCATCTACCCTTTCAGAACATTTAAGCATAACCAACAGTGACTTCATCTAATCAGTGTAGTAAACGTTTGGTTGTCCAATAGGTTAATGGCTCCACTGTACTCTACATAACATTGGAGGGTATGAATTCGCTGTCTTAAGTGGCCCATAGAAGAATGTCAGAATCATAACCACCACAAAGTCAGTTTGAGAATTTTGACAACATTGTCATCTCAAATACCTAAATCGTGGACAAACATTTCTATAATGGTACATTTTTTATGACATTGTAAAATTTAGATGAACGAATAGCCTCCTTTATTTGTAACTTCATTTTTTTTATTGAATTCATTAGATTTATGATGACTATGAAGAAAGGCAAGGAGAAGGAAATGACTGAATTAGCAAAGACTATAACAGATCATTTGTAGAAGAATAACAGACATAATCAATGAATATGAACATAATAAAAACATGAATTTTAAGACAAAACGGAGTATAATTAAGAGAGCTTTGGAATGAGATATAGTGGAAAATGATTAATACCTACCCAATGGGGGCTACCTCGAGGAAAATGAACTTCAGTCTATCATGTGCCAAGAACAGCTCAAGGAGGCCAACATACATCCATATAATTGCACTTGTTGGTCGAATTGCACAAGCTAATGCTGCTATAGCCACACCCCACTTTCTTGAAAACAAAGTAGCTTTGTTGGGAGAAACTCTCATACAGGGCCAATAATATATGCCCACAAGGGTAAGAACAGTCTCCAAGCTATTTGACAATGTACGAGTGAAACAGAAAAACATAAACCAGTTCACCAACTGTGAAAAAAGCTGCCATTGAATTAAGTATAACACCTTCAGTGAATGTAATGATTTCTAAAGTAGGTTTTCAAAAGTAATAACCATATGAAGAGAGCTTCCAATATTTTTAAGAAACAAGGATATATAAAATCCATAAAATTACAGGTTGCAAAGATTATAAAAGGATACCGCCCATCGTGCAACATGACCATCAAATAGGACGTTAGACAGCTTGTACAAGTATAAATCACCAACTGCACAAAATATGGACTGCAGCATCCGTGGAGCCTTTGTCTTTAGGGCATAGAAATTAACATAACACACAGGATGGTATTAGTTCTTTGAATGAAACAAGCATAAATACCATTATTTCATCCACCTAAAGTTTAAATTTGTTTACAAACTTAAACAAAAAAAGGATCATCCAAGTTCTAAAGAGAAGAGACAAAACATTGTTTGGATTATTTTCCTGCATTAAAATTGTCATAAAACTCATAATTGCAGGAGCAAGAAAACAGCAGTGATTTGCAATGAAATAAAATAGCCAATCACAAATGCAAACTCCTATGAGATTCTAAAATATATTTAAATAAGACAATCAAGCTGGCATTAAATCCGGAAAACGCGACACATCAGTAATGAGTGGTTAGAGCATTAAGGTTCTCCATTTTGGTTGAAAGACCATAAAACAGGACTTGAATGCACAACCAAAATGTCTAGTGGCCCCAGAACCATCTGAATTCCTCCCATCAAAAAACAAATTCAAAAAAAGAAAAAGATTTTATTCAATTCATGTAAAGTCAAGGAGACTATGATTTACAATAACTCACTTCAGCTCTGTTTATTTATGTGAAATTTTAATGTAAGAAAACATAAAAACAAAAAACAAATTTGTAAGAAACAGAAAAGCAGAGTCTTATGCACATAACTTTCTTAGGAAATAAGGACAAAATGCATCAATTGATATTAAACATCTCAAGCTATTTTTGTGTGTGTGTGTGTGTATCATTAGCTACCCTAAGCATGAAGGCACAAAATGTAAAAGCCTCAAATTTTAGGCATCCAATTCATTTATGTAACTTAATAGGGAGTTCCTAATAATTTTGGCTAAACACACACAACCCCCTATTGGTTCAAATTTTCATCAAATATCCCCCTTATTTTAATTAAGAGATGATGTGAGTAAAAATAACAAAAGAAAATAATAAGGTAAATATTTGATGAAATTTCAAAACACCAGGAGTTGAGGGTATTTAGCCAAAACATGAGGGGAGATGAGTGAAATAGGAGAAAAGGTCATCACATTAAGAAGTTAATCCAAGATCAAAAGAACCTGGTGTAAGGTAGTTTGACTAACCCTTTTGTGCACGTACATCATGGTCCTTTACAGAACAAACAAATGTACTTTCATATATAACTTTCAAAGTAGCACTACCTATTCCAAATATGTCTTAATCCTTCATTGAATCTACCATCCTTTAAGCTATATCAATCATTTCTTTCTTTTTTTTGATAAGTACACAAATTTATCTCCACTGAGACTTGAACCTTGGACCCTCCCCTCCCTATGCCCACGGCTAGCTCTTAACCACTGAGCTAGGCCTCATTGGCAGCTCTATCAATTATTTCTTGCAGACAATCATGATTTATCTATACAAAAAGTGTTCATATTTTACTTATCAGAAACAAAGATAAACATTATTGACATAAGAAAGAGAGAAGGATAAGGGTTGCTTCTCACAGACATACAAAAGAGGAGTTCATATATTCATTCTCTTTTTGTTTTTTTGGGTAGGTAGGATTTATATCATACCTCCAATTTTGGGCAATTGGCATCACTATTAACATTAAAAAAAATGCAAAAATGCATTACCATGAACCACGGGGTATCAAGATGACATAAAGCAAGAAGTTTATAAAGAGAGGCAAACAACATTGGATGCAAGTAGCTACGAATTCCCTTCTTCCATTCCCATGTCAAATGACCATATCTGTGATTCAACCAAAATGAAACAAACATAATTAGCAGTTTACATGAACACAAAGATTATAAAATTAAAAAGACAGATATAATTAAAAAAATAATAATGAAAAAAAACTTTATGTAATATTAATTTACCCAAATGCAATGCGATGTGCAACTTCTAAGGCCTGCCAATGTTCATCTGGATTGAAATATGTCTGCACAAGCAAAGAATTTGCCATTCGCATGGCCAAGCAAACCATAAAAGTTTTTGTTGATGATGAAAAGAGACCGTAGCTATGTTTTCTCTTTTCCTCTTCTTCCGAAAGATTAGGATTTCCGATTCTATCCTTATGTCCTGCAGCCGCAACAAGCTGTCTCCGCCTCATTTGTCTCCGTAATTTGGTGAACTAACCAAAGAGTCAAACAATCATGATAGGCAGATGAAATGTGATATATAAAGATAGAATGAGAAAGTTTTTGCAAGTTCAACGAGCGGCAGAATATTAAGGACTTGCTTAGCTCAAAAAAATAAAAAATAAAAAATAAAATGTGGAATTTACATTGGAATTGCCTCTTTTCAATTTGTGGCTGTGAAATCATAATCAGTTCAAAACCCAGAGATAACTGTATCTAATATCTACATCTATAATATGGAAAAGTTCTCAAAGGCATTTTCAGACGAGGCGTAGCAGAAAAGGGTTGAGTCGTTGAAGAAAAAAAATGAACATTTGAAAGAGAACTAACAGAACATTTGAACTGATGCCGTAGAAATAGAACTAAGAAACTTGAAAGAAAAACCCTAACCCTGGCTATGTGAAACCATTACCTGACGAGATTTTGTGGCAAGTCAAGTCCTGCGAAACCCTCTCACTCCGGTTTCATCATCTCACTCCGGCCGGCAGCAACCCATCTTTCAATTCAGTAGTCTATGCCTTCTCCAGCTCAGGTACGCCTCTTCCTTTCCCTTTCTCCGTTCTACTTTTTTCCTTACACCCAGTTCGCCATCTGCATCTCTGATCTCTGTCAGTTATACCTCCGTCTCCCCTGACTCATTTTCTAAAGAACGATCACTTTGATGAATTACTTTCAAAAATAAATATTTGGTTAAAAAAAATATAGAAATATTTGGTTAAACTTTAAATACATCATATATTTCTAAATTTAGAATCTCATGTTTTTTTCTTAAAATTCACCATTTTGTCAAAAACTTTACAGCTTTTTGCTTTTCGACTTAACATCAGTTTAAATAGCTTTCAAAGATTGTTCTGTTGTTTTTAAATTTTCTACGATTTATCACGAATTTTTTAAAAAAATTATTTAATAAAAAACTGATAAATATTCAATTTTTCTATTCGTAGTTTCATTTTCCACAAAAATAAGAAAACTCAATCATTATCCAACAAAAAAGAGCTAAGAATATACACTACTACAGTGACGACAATCCTGAGTGTTTGGTGACTTTATCGTCCCATCCCTAATCTAAATTTGTTTATTTTTTCAATTCTAAAACTACTTCTTCATTTAAAAATTAAATACTAAGTAAATATTTAATTTTTTTATATTTGCTTTTATTTTTATTATATTAAAATTAATATTTTTCATAAAAATAAAAATATGAATTTTTATAAATTATTTATTAAAAACATTATAATACTATTATTATTATTTATATTAAAGTATAAAGATAAAATAATAAAAAAATTATTTTTAAAATATAATCTAAGGTACTTTATATTATTATTATTTTTGACAATGCTGCTCATATCGTTTATCTGCACCGTTTCCCCGAAACAATTTATTTATTTTCAATTCACTTTATTTTTAAATGAATCCTTAACTCAAAGTCATTTCGACAGACATTTTCGTAAAATTCGTCAAAATATCGCCCAAGAATTTATCACCTGCAAAATCGAAAAATCCCGCTTGTCTTATGTAACGGGAACTTTTCTTCTCAGGCCACTAGATTTCATAGATGAATTTAACAAATACAAATCGCTTTCACATCCGAGATTCGTAGAATTTTCTGCTCTTCCTCAACCCTTATAACAATTTATTATTTTTATTAACATTGTCATTTAAAAATTTCTAATTTTACTTCATTTTACGTAGTATCAATAATTGACTGCCTTCTGGATTTGAGAAAATAAACTCAAACCCGTTAAAAACCCGATTAAAATTAAATTAAACTTGTGTTTACGAAAGAGCGAAAGTGGGACGGTAACCAGTACACTCATTCCGCTTGTCATCCCTACTCACTCACCTAACGTTGTAAAAACAACAACTTAATACTTAATACTATTTAGCATCATTCAAACACATTAAGCTCAAAAAAAAATTATATCACTGGTTAAAGAAAAGAAACATCACTAAAAATAAATTCTTTATTTAGATTCCACCAAACAACCCATTGTGGTTCCACAGTGAAATAATGTAAAAAAAAAAACATTAAGTGAATATTTAGATTCAACTAAGGTCATTATTATTCACCTAAAAATGTTTGTATTGGGCCCTACTAAGGTCTAAATATTTATTTGGGGAACATTGTGAATAGATTTGAGGTTTGAAACCTCAAATAAATCCTTGGGAATAATAAATATCCTTCCATTAAAGCTTATCATGTCTGAATATTAACCTTATGGCCGAGAATATGTGGTCAATCCGATGGGCCAACTCAGTAAAATATAAATCAAAAACATAAAAATATGTCAAAAATTAAGTAAATTTTTGTTTTATATAAAATCAAATAATTTTTAAAGTTATTGCAAAAAGTATTTTTCAACAAAGTTTTATTTTCAATTTTTTTTTTTTAAGATTTTTTTAGATAATATTTATAAGTTAAAACTATTTTTACTATTTTTTGTTAAAATATATTTCAAACACATTCTTATAAAAACCTATATTAATTATTATTTTTGAAAACGAATATAAAAATAATTTATAGTAACATTTAAAAAAATATATTATTTAATGTTTCACTATAAAATTTTATGTATAGTATTATATTTTTAATAATTGTACATGTTTTTGTAAATATTTTTTAAAGTAGTTAATTTTCTAGTTATGAAAAAATATATGTTTCTTTGTTATTATTGAAAATATTGTTTAAAGAAAAAAGAATACTTTTTTTTAATCCTGAAAAATAGTTATTATAGTAATTTCAATTGCTTTAATAAAATAAAATAAAATAATACTCATATGAAAATAATTAAAAATAATATAATTTTTTAAAATAATTTGTGTTAGTCTTTTAATAAGATAAAAGCAATTTATGTTATTTAAAATTAAATTTAATGAAAATATTTAGAAAATTAAAATATTAATTTTTAATATTTTTACTATTTTGATCAATATTAATCCGTTTGACCCATGACCCACATAAGATCGAGTTGGGCTAGCAAAACATTGGCTCGAATAAAACATAAACCGAATGACCCGACTAATATTAGCCCACGGTCAAAATGGGCTGAACTAACCCATTTCCACAAGCATCCTTAGAAAGCAATTTAGGCTCTCTTCTCCTTGAATTTCAATTTGGAATTTTATATATATATATATATATATATATATATATATATATATATATTCTTTAGAAACACAAACAATTTTTTGAAGTTGAATTAAGACCCACCTATCCACATTATGTCTTAAATACCAACTTGGGGGACTTGAAGAAGTGATTTGCAATCAATCCCCATTCTAAAATCTAATTTCAAACATCTTGTTCATCCTTAAAAAAAAATGTAAATTTTTCACAAAAATATATATACATAAACATTTTTCAGAATCTATATTTTTTTAAAAGACACCTATAATCGATTAGGTCTAATTAAGGCCTAAATAGCCATATCTTAACATCTATTCTTATAAGGACTTGAGTATAGATAAACACATCTTACCTCTTTACCATTTGAGTCATGCGTCAAAGGCGATAAAGGAGCTAGTTTAAATATTAATGGTTCCATAATATCAATATAAATAATATTTTTTGACAACTATTCATTTTATATTACATCATAGTATTCGATTCCTTATAAATTTGTTCCAATTGGGACTCGAACCCTAGACCTATTCCCTCACTATGTCGGCATGAGTTGTTAACCACTTGAGTTATGTTTAATGCTTAGATTGTGCTTCTTAGAGGAAATTATAAATTAAGTAAGCCGGAGGGCCATGCTTTTGATAAAACACTATAAAGAGACAAGTATACACGTTACACTCCATCTTATTATTATTGTGATTGGATTACATGCAGGTAGACCAAAAGGACAATAAGAGATGGGAGGATAGAGGAGAAAATTAGCAATTAAAAAGTCTTAGGTAGAATACATTGCTCAAATATTTTGGTAGCCTTCATAAGAATTTGTTCTTGTTTGGGCTTGAATTCAGGTATGAGAGCAATAAATATGGTCAAGTCTTTGTGGCAAGTGATTCCAACAGATCTCATATTTTGACAGCAGAAACTGGTTATGGTTGAGGTTTCATTGAATAAATAGGTGAAGATCTTTGGGCCACAGCCACTAGGAACCTTCTTAATGCAGGTTCTCAAATGTCGCTCAATGATGATGGTATGTACTCCTTCCCCACCGGAGAAGGTGCCGGGGAGACTTCCGGTGAAACTCCGATTCTTTGTTCGATGATCACTTGGCTGAATGCTTTTCCGGCGGGCAACGCCATGGCTGCTGCTACACCAGCTACGACGATTAAGGCCAAGGCAAACACATTCCCTAAACTTCCCATCATCGATGGTCTTTAATTTGATCTTTCTAGCTAGAGGAATTGATGGGGATCGATATATAGGATTAGATCGATGCTGGGTACTGGGAATTATGAGTTCATATGTTTGTTTGTTTATATAAATAGTTGCATGGGTGGGAGAGGCATGGGCGATTATTTCTTGTTTATCAACTTATGTTTCTTTTGCTTTAAATGTTTTCTTAATGTCGTTTTTTGTCTACTTTAAACTTAATGATAAATAATGAAATGATCGTTTCATTGTTTTTTGGTATATTGAATGAAACCAACTAGTAAACTAGAATATTTTAAATGTTGTATTAATTGATGCCCGTCCTCATAATTGATGAAGTAGGAGGATGGGAAACGGCTACATACATAGTTCCCATAAAGAGGATGCAAAAAATGGAATATAAGGACCTATTTTGATTCTTGTTTTTGAAACCTCTTCTTGAGAACACTTTTTTTTTTAAAGAATTGAGAACAGTATTTTAAAACACAAAAAAAAAAACATTATTTTAGTGTTTTTTACATACATACATATATATATATATATATATCATTTATTTGTATGACAAAAGATGTATAAAAAAGGTCCATTAAAAACTATTATGATTCGTAGTTCCTATGTTCTTAAAAATCAATCAAATGAAATTTAAAATTTAAAAATTTACTATTAAAACCATCAAAAATCTCATTAAATTGGGATAAAAGTAAAAGTACTTTAAGGTTGAAACAATTCTAACATTCTGCTCCATACAATTCGCAAGATTTTTTATTTATGGACAAACTATATTTATTCAGAATCCTCTTGAGAAAATAGGTTCCCACCAAAGAATGATGCACTTCCCCTAGCTCTACCACACTAACAGAAAATCTTTTTGTCTTTTTAGCTTATTTTGGAGAGTTTTCACAGATCATACCAAGCTGTGTTGTCAGTTGTCACTGATATCTTGTGAATTTTTGTAGAATATATTTCCCTTATTGTTAGATTGTATGGTGAAGCCTTGCTTTTCAGCTAGAATGTTTCAAAGCAATATAATCTAAAATTTCATTCAATTGAAAAGACTTTTTATTCTCCATTAAATTTTTTAATAGGTCAATTAAAAAGTATAAATAAAAAAAAAATTTATTAAAGGAAAATAAAGAGGTTAAGGCCCTGTTTAGTTTACAAAATTTTTTAATTATATCCAAAATTCAGAATATGAAAATTTTCAATGTATTCTATCTTGGCCATTTTCAAAAATAATGCTTGTACTTCACCTCGGCCAAAATAAAGACAGCAAAATCCATTTTGTAAAACCATTTTCTTTGAAATGAAGCAATTTAAAACAATGAAAACGTTGCTTAAAATACATGCCACTATTCACACAACTCGCTGAAATCGATAAAAGAAAATCGTTTTAAGACCTAAAGGAGAAGAAAGAAGAAAATAACCACAATCACGAGTTCGTTTTATCCCAATCGATCAAACTCGCTGGCTTTCGATGAATTTAAAACAAGCGAAATGAAGATGTAAACGCTTTCTCGATTCATATATATAAAATAATATCAAAATAAATGAATTCATTGCTTTCAAAATTTATTGTTTGATTTCAGAACTAAACTGCTTTAAAATTTGAATGTAGAAAACATAAATTTTCTACCTACTAAATTAGTGACCCAAGTGCCTCTTTAAGAGGAAAGGGCTTTTTTTTCCTCCCCTTTTATTTTCATTCCTAATGACAAAAAGGAATGATCTTTGAAATTAACTTCTGCATCTCACATATCCTTTAAAAATGACAAGACCTTGTAATTTTGCATTAAAATTCAGCATCATTCTCCCCATCAAATCAATTTCTAGCTTGTTTACTAGGGAAAGGCAGTTGGGCACTAGAACTAAAATACTAAGATAGCCTTAAAACCTAAGCATTTGATCGGTGAACAACCTTCATGCCTCGTCAGGAACAAGAAATGGGTAGTCTGACAAGAATTGAAACATGCAATAACAATAGGAGGTTTCCAGGATGAACTAGCGTTCTTTCCTTCTAGATGCGATTTCTGAGGCCCAAGCTTTGCCCACTTCGGTCTGGAACTTGCCTGTAGAAAGGTTAACAAGCCACTTTCAAGGACTGTATCAAGTTAGGTGGTGTGTTTTAAGTGTTCAATTATTTGTTTTTGTACTGTTTTTATTTCTATTAAGCATTAAAAAGTATAGAGAACTCGATATGTTACTTTTTCTATCTAAAAAAAGCCCAAATATTTTGGTTTTTCTATCAAACAATAAGTCTTTAATTAAGTCATGAAAAAGTAGAAAAACAAACAATCTCAAGTCTAAAACCAGATTGCTTCCAGGAAAAAAAAAAAAAAAAACTAAAAAACTAGCACTCTTTGAGTCTAACTATTTTTTTAGTTTCTTATCTTGATTCACTATGAATACTACATTCACCCACACAAATTTATCATATTTGGACAAAAATGTAAAGCTACATTTGCGATATGAACAAGATGAAAAGCAACTACCAAATAAAAATCCATAACTTTTCAAGGTGTAGGTTATTGATATCAATAATAACCTCAAGCAAAGGTGTGAACAATAATGGTGTGAGAATATGCAGAATTCCTCTATTAAAAGGTCTACAAAATCAAAGAATAGACTAGGTGACCTAGTGATGCAGAAAGGGAAGTAAAAAATTCTAGTCTATCAAAAAATGACTAAATATACAATACAGTAACTCATAAACCTCAACAAGGGAAAATATTTTCAAGTATGCCTATCTGGAGCATCAAGACAACCAACCTTCTGATACTAGGAACTCAAATATAGAATACCTTCAACCTAAGATCAAAGGCTGTAGTTTTTACCTGAGTAAAGTGGTGACTTTCATGAAAAATGAATGCAATATCACCTTTTCACTTTTTCTGACTCTAAATAAATAATTATTATAATTCATTCATAAACACTCATCTTGTCTTTGCTAACCCAAAAAACAATTGTCTACACCCATATTGTGTCTCGACTTCATCACTTTGATGGCTAGTAGTCTTCCCAAATTTCAAACTCAGAAAAATTGTTTGCCTCTCGCATTGACAATGAACAGTTTGCTCGGAAATGCTAGTTTCTAGGAAATGCTACCTATTCTATGAAAAACTGTACTTTTTTCAGGGATTCTTTAGCTCTCTTGCCTTGGCTAGTCCCACTAGCCCTCCAAGGTACAAAACAACTCAGATGTGAACTCAAAAGGCATTCATGATGACTGGTGAGACTTGCCAAAGAGATAAGCTAAGTAAAAGCCTAAAAAATGCTCAAAGGACAGGCAGGCTCCGCTGGCTGGATAAGGGGGAAAAAGGCCAGGAGAAGCCTGAAATAACATACTTGCATGGAGAAAAATGCTGGCTCAGATTCTCAAAGAGGACAAAATTAGTTTGGAGTAGAAATGAAATCCTTTGAAATTTCAAAGGAGCCACTAAAAGGTAAGCGGTTAAGAAGATAGTGGAAGGGTTGGGGGTTTTCCTCTTTGATCTGATATGAGGAGAGGGGCCGTGCTTGGTAGCTAGAGGTGCTGGAAACTTGCCACAAAGGAAGTCAAACGGGTGTGAAATGCAGGTAGAGGGAGCTACAGGCTGGAGCTGTACAGCAAAGCTGGAAGATTCATGCATTGTTCGTCTTCATCTCGAGGAGAAAAAGACTCCCTAGTTGCAAACGAATAAATACCTTATAGGGTTGATTACCAGGAAATGTTTGCCACAATTGCTAAAATAAGCACCATGCAAATACTATTATCTCTTGTAGCCAATCCGGATTGGTCTTTTTACCAATTACATGTTAAAAATGTGTCCTTCAATGATGACTTAGAAGAAGTTTTTAACATGGATATTCCACATGGATTTAAAAATGCAAGCAACATCAACAACCTTCGTAGACTACGAAAATGTTTACGTGGTCTCAAACAATCTCCAAGAGCTTGGTTCAACAAATTCATCAAAAATGTTAAGTGTAGAAAGCAAGAAGAAAGAATTGGAGGAAAGAATTCCTTGTGTTTTTCATTGATCTATGAGAATATACATATACAAAAGCTAATCTAACCTTCCTAATAGATTAGGACTCTATATGACAAGTTTCCTAATAGGTTACAACTCTATATGTAAAGTAGATATATGTTATAACACTCCCCCTCGAGTTGGAGCATAGATATTACTCATGCCCAACTTGTTACATAAATAACTAACCCGATCTCCACTTAGGGCCTTTGTGAAGGTATTACCCAATTGTTATCTAGTCTTCACATATCCTATAGAAAGTTGCATTTTCTCACAAACGAAATGACAATCTATCTCAATATGCTTAGTTCTTTCATGGAACACAGGATTAGAAGCAATATGAAGGGCAGCCTGGTTGTAACACAAGAGTTTTGTTGGGACCGGTGTCTCAATGTCGACTTCCATCAAGAGTTGATGAAGCCACATGATCTCACACACGAACTGTGTCATTGCTCTATATTCAGACTTTGCACTCAAACGGGAAACAACCCCATACTTCTTACTTTTTCATGATACTAGGTTTCCACCAACAAAGACACGGTAATCTAAAGTGGATCTCCTATCTTCCCTTGACCCTGCCCAATCGGCATCTATGAAACATTCAATTTTGTTATGCCTATGATTGCTATATAGAATACTCGTCCTGACGCTCCTTTCAAATAACAAAGAATTAGTTCTACAGCTACCTAATAGTCGACCGTTGGAGCGGACATGGATGGACTTACAAAACAGAGTGAGTGGACAATATCAGGACGAGCTACAGTAAGGTAATTCAAGTTCCTAACTAGTCTTTTATATTTCTCAGAATCCTCAAATGTTTCGCCTTCTCTAGTAAGGTATACGCCTGGACCAGGTTTCACCCCCAACTTTCCAACCTTAGGCAATAGATCAATCACATATTTATGTTGAGATAAGAAGATTCCACATTTGTTTCGCATAACTTCAATGCCCAAGAAGTATCTTAGAATCCCTAAGTCCTTTGTATGGAATTGGCTATGAAGACAGGACTAAGAGATGAGATACCTTTAGAGTCACTCCCGGTGATAATAATATCAGCCAATATCTCGCTCACCGTAGAATGATTCCCCGAACTAGAGTTCTATAGAAACAGTGGTCATATTTACTCTTACGCATACCAAATTCCTCAAGCTTGCTTGGTATGTTTTAAAACCACACACGGGGACTTTGTTTCAAACCATACAAAGACTTCCGGAGGCAACAAACTTTCTCTATCTCCCCATAAGCATGGAGGTTGCTCCATATACACCTCCTCCTGAAGGTCGCCATGAAGAAAGGCATTCTTAATATCAAACTTGAGAATATCTCAATTATAAGTGGCAGCCACGGAAATAAAAAGTCAAACAAATGTCATCTTAGCCACTAGGGAAAAAGTGTCTGAATAGTCCACGTCATAGGTTTGAGCGTACCCCTTAGCCACAAGTCATGCTTTCAAACGAGCAAACGTCGGGATTATTTATTGCAAAAAACTCGACATCCGTGGCTCTCTTCCGATGGGAGTGTACGAGTTCAGTGTCATTCATGTCTAGCCTTTGCATTTCATTACTGTAACCCTTCAACCACGACCAGGTGGGATAAGGCCTCCTGAATGAGTGTTAATTTGAAGATGAATCAGGATGTAATAAAGAACATGAATGTGATGATAATTGGTTGTAGATAAAATGAGAATTAAGATTGAACATTGAAGTTTTATTATTTCTGAGAAACATGACCGGGAAGATCATGCTCAGGAGGATCTGGATGCTTCAGAAGTCTATCTATAAATAATGTGGTTTCCTGGGGGATACGGATGTGGGAATGGGGACCATTCAAGGAGTATATCGACCGATGAATCTTGTTCATCCTCCCCAGACAGCCTGCAGTAATGAGTAAAATGGGAAGGAAAAATGAGGATTGAGTCCTCAGAATGCCAGCATGGTGAACGCAGATGGCAGTGGAAGGTGGGACAATAACACCTCATGTGTCTTTTAGACCATGAATATCTGCAAAGATGCATGCCTGGGAGACTCGGATTAGTTTGAACCGTGAAGATGAGCAATCACCTGAGACTGAGCATCTGTCCATTCTGGCGAGTCACGGTAGGAGAACGGCATTGCTTTGAGCTTTGGTGTTATTGGGAGGCTTCTCAAGTAGAGCTTGATCAGGCATCTATTGTCCCAGCAACTGAGTTGTGGAGTTTAAATTGAAACTTCAGGAAAATGTTTGGGTTATTCATTGGAACAAAAAATTCAGGCAGTCTGATGCCTGTCTTTCTCTTCAGCTACCCTATTCGAAGGTGCCATCACTTTGCGGATTAACCCCAAGAGAATCCATCATTTAACACATCAGAAGAAAGGAAGCCAGAAAAGTTGGGCCTGAGAGGAAACCTCATTCTAATAAGACCATCACTTCTCGTCGTGTTCGCGGGGCTTGTGAACTTGCCGTCAGGAAAGAAAAGAAATCAGACTTTCTTCTAAATGTTTGGGAGTGGAATGATTCCCAGGTGATTCTTAGAGATCATCTGTTTGTTTCTCTCATTTCCTGTGTGCAGAAAGGTGTGTCAGGCTTGGGTTATGACTGGAGTGTGTTTAACTTGACATCGAAAGTAGAAGAAAGTTTCGACAAATATTTCGACGGCATTATCAAAGCTATAATGTTTCAATGAGGACATGGGAATTTAAATTGTGTTTAGTTTCATCAAGGCATAAAATGAGAAAAGCTGAGCGACTTTTATTAGATAAAGTCAGTGACAGAAGAAATCATCTTAAGGTGAAATATTGGGGCTTCTGGTGGAAGCCAGGAAGCTGAATGAAGACTGCACAGCAAATCATCATGGTTAACTGAGTGGGAGGCTGGGTTGTGGAAACTCTTGGGACTCCAGTATTTGTTGGACTTGGCTTATTGATGACTCATGACTGGAGCGGGATGACTGAAGCCCAGGATAGTTGTATGAGAGATGATACAGCTGATGTGTTCCAGATAGGTGGCACAACTCCTTAACAAATGTAGACCTTGGAGCCTCATGTTTGGATGCCAGGATTTCAGACTCGATCCTCCCTAATACCACTTCATGAAGATCCTAAATCAAACAATAAAATCAGAAAAAAATGGGAATGTGCAGACTCATTGTGAGTAGTTAACTCCGAAATTCAGATAAAAGAAAGAGATCACATTAACTATGTCAGAGGGTCCAGGGAGTGGGTTGGACTGCGTTGGATTTTGTCTTGCTTTTGTGGGACAGGATGTTGCGGAATCTCTATAAGATATGGTGGATGCGAGGTGTGACATTGGCACGATATTAAACCAAATGAAGATCACCTTTCATGTGGTATGTTGTGGTGGAGTATTGTTTGGAGATCGTGAATATATATTCGGTTCCGCGTTAAGCATAGTACTAAGAGTAAACACCGCTATTGGTTTCATGGCGACGCTCAGGCTGTGGGTTGTTTGTTTATTTTGGAGCTGCGCCCAGACATCTCTGGTACACTGGATTACTACGATCGCATGGCTGACTCCTGGTTTTTCTTGTTGATCGCCGAACATATCTTAACTCAGACGACCTGTAAAGGAGTTTACGAGAGGATTTTGAAAGTGGGATCTTTGGGTGAAGTGACCTTTGCTCACGAAAACTACTGCTTTGGGCCCGGATGACCTGGTCCACGGGCATGGTAGTGGGACTTGCACGGATCTGGCAATTAAAGAAGCCCAGGCCAGGGCGAGGACGTCGGCTTTAAAGGGGAGAGCTTCTGGAGCGCTGGGGCGGGAATGTGTGTTGTTTGGGACATTCTTCGTTCGCCGTGATGTGAGGAGGAGCTGTCGCGGAGATGAGCGCGCCTCACTCTGCCCGACCGTGGAGACGGGTTTGGTTGCTCCCGATCAACGCATGTGACCGCCTCTCAAACCTAACTTTAAGCACATGACTGGGTTCTCAAAAATTCATTGAAAACTTGACAGTTCAGGTGCTTTGGTTTTTGATGTGTGGAGCGGAGAATAGTGGAAGGATTTAACAGGTGGCTTAGACAGGTGGAGATACCTGCCATACCTATATATATATATATATATATGTAACTGTATATACCTCTATCTATCTCTCTATCATCTTATATATATATATATATATATAAAAATTCAATATAATAGTATGTGGGTTGGCCTTTGTAAAGGGGTTTCTGTGGTTCTGGCTCTGTACTGGAAAGAGTAGATCTCTCACTGCTTGGCTAAAGAGCAAAGATACTTCGAATTGATCGGATTACTTTGTTTCATGGAAACATTCTTCCGAGGAAATAGTTGTCTTGATCATTATTAAAAGACCTTATTCTAACCGAGATTTGAAAGATGAGTTCAAAATCTCTCATATAAGATCAGCGGGTTGAGCATGGGCATCTTGATATTTAACGTGGATTGGTTTTGACGATGAAACGAATGGTTTCTGACTTTGGAAGGTACTCCAATACTAATGACTCAGAATACCGGATCTTCTTTGTCCTGCCACTTTGACAGTTCTACTGATGGTGAAGAGACTTGTAGGGTGTGGAGTTTGAAGGCTGGAGATATTAGAGACTGTGGAGGCTTGTTTGTCTCTTGAAAAGCTGAAAATTTGAGCCTTGGGACTTGTGGGGTGACGCTGGGATCAATTCATGAATAATCCCTACGATGGGCCTTGAGTGGGGGTGTCACGATTCAGGTATCTATGTATTCCAGAGGTAAGTTCTTTCTTTTTGGAAATGACTCTGTTTGCAAAATCTCATCTTTGGGTTCAGTTTCTGGTTCTGAGAAGGCTTTCTGATCTACTGCTGAGGCTTCAAATCCTCTTCAGGCAAAAACCACAAGGAAACTCATGGATCATTAGTTCTTGCCCAGAATCTTTAGTTGAGGACATTGGTAAGGGGATGGTGTGTGCCTGGGAGGCTAGATGACTGAATCAATCTTGGCATGAGGGCTTTGTGACTATTACCTCGGAAAGAGATCAGCAGTTCCGTTGGAGCAGGTACCATACAGGGATAGAACTCCAGCGGCCTGGTCGCATTGATGACATACAAATGGGCGGAGCTTGGAGCTCAGGCGGGACATTTTGATAACAATCACTGACGCTCATTGACCAGAGGCTGGGGTTTGCGGCACTTGAAGCCGACGGATTCAGTGGGAGGCTTGCGCCTGGGCCCGAGCTGGGCACGAGAGCCAAGGATGAAGAACCCAGGCGGCTGAGTCACTCCTGTCGTCGGCGGGATGCTGTTGCGGAGTGTTCTGTTCTCGAGGGACATGGCAGCTGACGCACTTCACAAAGTCTAATGGAGCTATTTCGATCAAAGGTTAATCTTGTTCATGAGCCGGGAAACAGGTTCAGGAATGTGACTCTTAAATATTCTCTATCCCATCAGGATTCCTGTATGACTTACCGAGAAGTTACATGGCATTTTGCCGAGCTGAAATAATTGAGTTGGATCCATTGAGGAGTATTGGAGAAGATAGATGAATAACCAGAACTAACACATAAAGTGTCTTGTTTTAAGAGGTTAGCCAATCAGGTTCAGAGGCCCCATGGTCACATGTGCAGGCGTGAGACCTTCAGAAGCCGGCTGGGTTTCATTGTAGTGAGATGGCGTGGCAGAGGTCAGGATGGAGGTTTTCAGGTTTTGGTTGCGTTGGACTTAAAGAAAAAATAAATTAATAAGGAATTTAATATCTGGGAATATTGGATCATTGATTGATTTTGATTATTGTTTGAGGATGTTTCGGTAATCACCTCATGGTGTACCTGACTAGATCTGACCGAAGCGAACAGCGGGACAAGTAGCCTCCTTGGCCAGATGCATGAGGAAGGATATGCGAGGCGGATGTGAGCGGAGTCATTAACTGAAGGATGACTCATTTTGGTGCAACAGCTCTAAATCGCGTAGGAGTCAAACACTACGAAGGCTTGCTCAGCAAGGCTAAATTTAGAGACCCGACTAAACAATCACTGGCCTCACGGCTTGGAAGGCATGGGAATGCGGCCTTTGGCGGTGGGGTTGGGTGTTTGGGCCACGGCCTGAAAGCGCCTGGGCGCCGTCTCCCTGAACAGATTAAACGAGGTCTTCAGCGGGAAGGCGGCGACACTGGTTACACGAGCTGTGAGTCTGCCTTTGAGATTTCGACATTGAGTCCCAATGAGGAAAGCTAGTGAGGGAGTTTTTAACTGGGGTTGAGTGGGACTCTGGCGGTTCCCAGGGATTGTATTGGGATATTTGCCACGCTAGTTATATAGAGGATTGGCGTAAGAGCTAGTGAATCATTGAGGATTTGGATCACAAGATGTTCGATGAAATCCTGACCGTGTCGGGGATGACGCCCCATCTGAAAGTCTTGTTTTTGGGGGGTTGACACAAAATGAGGTCTCAGAGCTCTCTCATCATCTTACTGTGACCATAAAGAACATTCAGGGAGCTGGCTTTGAATGGTTTCCTGAACCCGCTATGCGAAACGCTGACCTTAAGCTTCATTCTTTGGCGGATTGAGATATCGGGCCGCGGATGTTTCTGGGGATGTTAGCCAGGCGGCATTTGAGACTAGTGGCAGGATGAAGCGAGAGGTGGGCATTGGGATGTGCGGGCGATCACGGGAGTTAGGCTGTGATTGGGGCAAACTGGCCTTTGACTGTTTTGGGAGAAAGCGTCTGCTCATGGCTCCGGTTTGATGAGTCGCGAGAAGGCCCATTTTGAGAAGAAAAATGGGCTTGCTCTTCGTAGTGTTGGATCATGATAAAGGAGTTCGAGAGTGAAGTGGAAGGATCTTTAGAAGGGAAATTATATTGCTGGCTCATGATAGTGGGGGTTGTGTGGTGCACTCTGTGAGGTGCGAGTGCACAGGCTCGACCTGTGGTGAGGAATGGGCAGAGAACTGCTCTGGGACAGCAGACAATATTTTGCATGAATCTTTATGAATGACAGAGTGAAGAGCTTGACTTTTGTTATATTTGGGTTATACGGCTTTGGTGGTGGGCGGATCAGTGACCCAGTGATGTTATTTAGGTTTAGGCAAAGATCAAGATATGGGAGATCCCAGAAGAAAGAAATTGGGGACAATTCAGCTACAGGCATTGGGATGACGGGAGTAGAGGCTTGGGTAGGACAGGTTCGGTTGAGACTAACAGAGGAGGTTTAGCTGTGATCCTTGACATCAGGACGTATGATGTTAAGTTGTCAAACTTCTTATGTGGAGTTCAAGGATGACTCAATTGGGTTAGAAAGACAGAATGTCGAACTTTGCCTGGGCCTGCGACGGATTACTAATGAGGCGCAAGTTGACCTCTTCCTTGCTCCAGAGGGATGGAGCTCTTCCTGGGGATGGCATTTGAAAGTGAGACGAGGACATTGGGGTGGGCGGGTTGGAGCCTGTTTGCTGGCAGTCTGGGAAGAGCAACTACTCTGGCTCCCAGCCGCAGGAATTGATATATCTAAATTGTTGCCAGTGAAGTGCCCAGGAAGGAGAATCAGTGAGAAATCGTGGCAGGATGGGAGGAGTGAGGTCGAGGATGTTCTTTGGGACGACCTCTTGTTAGTGAATGCATTCAGACGAGCGACTCTTAAGAGTTGAGGAGATGCTTTTGTTGGGTGGGTGACTAAATGATGACGGAGTTGTTGATGACAGAGTGGGCGACCATGAACCTATCTTGATGAGTGGGCTGACTAGTTGAAGCTGTACTGAAGATGATAACTCAAACTCAAGTTGACAAGACATTAGCTTTCAAGGGGCAGTAAAAACTGGAAAAACATAGAATTAGGATGGAGTGGAGGACACAATGGGCGCCTCTTAGTTCCTTCGGATGATTGGTTTTGTTTTCCCAGACGTGACTTTCGAAAGGGCCCAGTGATAGTCTGACTTCTATGATAAATATAATCATGGAGCTGAGCAACCATGGCATTTGTGGCGACATGACAAGCCACTAAAGCCCTTTGAGAAAGACCATATCACCTTTTTTTCACCACTGCGGTTGGGAAAATGACTTAAAGGAAAATGAGCACACCATATCTGCGACCTCATCGATCAGCCCGATCAATATATCGATCACGGATGTTGGTTTCATATGGCTGGAAGTTTGAGACGATGATGCCTCTGAGATTATTCGGAAGACTTTGAAAGGATATGGAATCAGACTGTTGTTTGTTGGACCTTCAAACTTATTGTGGATGACTTTCCTGGGGTTGGGTTGAGGACCAGGTGACTGGGTTATTGTTTGGATGAGGACTTTGATCTGACCTCCCAGCTGCAGTTGTGGGTTTGTGAATCTTGTTTCGAGCGGGCGACTCATTCGGGATGTTGTTGTGGATTGCGAGCTTTGAACGAGAGTCTGCATTAAAACGATGCGTGCGCCTTTTGGTTTAAAGCTGTTCGATCAGTTCGGATAAAACAAGATCCTCCACCAAGCTTGACATGATCACAAATCACCCCGTGGTGCCACTGGCTGGAATGACCCGGGCTTCTATATAATAGGTGTGGAGCTTACAGGGTTCTAATCCGCTACAGTTTGTTGCTTTCCTTCTGAAACATTTTATCTTCTCATATGAATGTTTGTCTTGGCCAGACTCCTGACTTCTCAAATGGCCTATCTCACTGAATTTTTAATTAACGATCTGTTCTGGAACTCTAAGATTCAGCGAACATAGAATTGTAACCTCTTGGGAACACTAGTTCTCTCATAAAGAGGAATGCACGAGTTTACTGTTGGATCAGTTCAAAGGCACAAGTTGAGTCACAAATTTAGATGGATGTTAAGAAAATTGCGTATTCGAGATTGCACCCTCTTCGGTATGAGGGCTTTGAATCGCTATGAAGCAACGACTGCTGGAAGTTTGCGTCAAATTGTTCAGGCAGCATGTCCTCCTGGAGACACCCATTGAAGAGATGGGAATGGGATCGAGTACTTGAAGCTACCTTTTCAGCTCGGATGACGCTGGAAGGCTGATTTCAGTTTGCAGGCTTAGAGGTTGCCGTTTATTACGGATACCATAAACAACCTGGGTGGTGTCTTTAGTGCGAAGGGCTTAGTGTATTTCAAAGCTGGAAGGATTGGATCGGCTGAGCGAGATTCACTGAAAGGATGATTTGGGATCATCCATTTGCAAAGACAGCTTCAAAAACCATCTGGATGGGACTGGGTTCTGGAGTTCTAGTGACTGCGCTCTGATACCGGCGAAGCAAATTCTGGCTTTGGAAAAGCTTGGCTCAACGATGATGGCGAGTTCGCTTTCTTGGGCCCTTGACTTGGTAGCCAGATTTGTTTGGTAGGATTGGGCTTTGACAGAATGGAGATACAAACTTTGGTGGGAGGGGTGACTTGGTACTCTGTGGGTTCATTGTGATGTGATTCTTGAATTCCACGATGTGAGCTCAGACTTCGACATATCAAGGTTTAGGCGGGTGAAGATAATAGTGAAGGCGAAGCTGATTTTGTTTTGTTTGCTTTGGGAAACTTTATGTGCCTTGAGGCTGGTTGGGGCGGAATTGAAAAGTGGAAGGGCCGCATAGTCATCACGGGTGGGCTGCCCAGTCACCAGAAGAGGAGGGACGTTAGGCGTTTCCCAGCCGTGGATCACCACTGTGGATGAAGGAGGCGATCTAATGAGCGGCGCCATGTCTGAGGTGTGCGTGTTTGTCTGGGTTCCCGACCGATGAAATGGAGGGACGAGTTCTTGACCACCATTGTTCTAGCGAGACAGTGGCAGCGATGCGTTGTGGACACCATGTCTGACTGGTTCCCGGGGTTGAGACTGAATGACCACCCTGTGTTAGTGTGAGGCGGTTCTCTAAAGTATGTTATTATTCATGCCCGCTCGACTAGTGAGTCCTTCAAGTGAAGCGACATTGGACTTCTAGTAATGTTATGAAACATTTGGGATTGTTTGGGACATGGTGGTGGTCGGACACACGGTTCTTTGGACTTAGGTGCTGGGTTATATTCATTCAGATCGCCCAGAACCTTTAGGTTACCGAGTTCCTCTGCATTAATCACCTCGGGCTTAGATGGATTGGTAAATGGTAAACAGATATAAAATTTTTGCCCATATCTTTGTGGCCCCCAAACAAATAGTTGGAACATATGACCGAAGCCGGTTGTCTTGTTCTCTGGTTTGATATAGGGATGGGCTACTTTTGAGGGTATAATTAGTTCGGCCACCTGCAAATGTGTGGGTTTGAGAACGACACTGGATGCTTGGCGGCGTGAGGCCCTCACGCCTCAAAGGTGTACCGGACCACAAGTTTGACAGTGCCTTTGGGTGGAGCTGGAGAAATCAAATGACCTTCAGAAGCTGTTGACAGGCTTGAGTGAGGAAGAAGTCACCAGCTAAACCCACAAATCCCAGCCAGCTAACAGTTTCAAGGCTTGTCCTAATATGGATATTTTGGAATTGTGAGGCTGGTGGGAGACATAGTGCCCGGGCTTGGGAAGCTTTGGGAAGTTCAGACATGGGTTAATGTGACTTTGATATGTCACCATAGTCTAGTCAGGACGAGACAGCAAGGTATGGACCATGGATCAGATTCAGTTCATGGGAGAAGATTACAGCATCTCTGAAGATGGAAGATGTGCTGGAAGAATGACTGGATGAGTGGACATTTGGAGGGGCGGGTCTGGGTGAAATAGTTGGAGAAGACGATAAGTTGCGCGGTGGTTTTGGTGACGATCGGTGTATGAGATCGTTCAACGGGAGTTGAAGAGGACGATAACTCTTGGAGATTGGCGGATTGTTTGTTCGATGACGACTTTGTTGACGTGACGCTCTTATCTGCCATTGGCGTGGAAGAATATCTGAGCGATGTGGGCGGTGGCATGGGATGGCATTTCGACAGCGGTGCATGAACAACTTTCTCAAAGAGAAAACTGAGCATTTGGGGTTGGGACGCGTTAGTCGCGACCTCATGACTGAAGGACTTGAAGATACGGCAAAGCTGAAAACAGTGGGATAGTTGTGGGAGTACCTTATATAAACTACGAGTCTGACTGTGAATCTCTATTCAGGTATAGGAATTTATCTTGTAGCATGGGAATCTGTTTTTGTTTTCAGGGTTCTAACTAATTAGGATCACGGACTGGAAGGAACTCTGATCTGGGAAGTTCTATGGTGATTACCGCAGAGCATCAGCAGAGTTTGGGTGATTCTGTGAAAGGAGTTATATCATTTAACAAGCTATAAAGGGCTTTTAGCCAGTAAATCATTGAGAGTTGGATCCATTGAGAGCATTGAGCATCCCGACGTACAAGACTGCACATGAAAGTCTGTAGCACAAAGATTAATAAATCGAGTTAGAGCTCCATACATTCTTATATCTTTTTGGACACGAGCCTTTAAAGAAAACAGCTGGTGGTTCCCTAGGAGGCAGCACATGGCAGAACTAATGGCATGTGACACCTATTTGTATCAAGGAAAACAAAAAATCAAAGCCCTCTTGAGTCATTCTCCTCGGGTTCAGCCGAGGATTTGTCTGCATTTCCACCACCTTAACATATATATCAATTGATTCAAGTCCAGAATCATAAATTATAATCTAGTTTCTATTGGATGAGACTTTGGACTGGTTTGAACTATTTAAATGGAGTTTCTTTGTTTTTTGGTTATATTTCCATGATTGTTTTGTAGGAAATGATGGAGTGATAGAGTTGAAGGATGGACTTTTTGCTTTGCAGCGGCAGAGCCAGAAGGGTATGGAGGGTTCAATGCTTAGTTTCAACCTGGCTTGGGTTTGGACTTTGGAAAGGATGGAAGAAAGAATATTTTCATTGGATGGACAAGTACATTTGCTGATACATATCTTTCACCTACTACCTATATCTCTCTCTGCTGCTCTTCTCTCTCTCTCTCTACTCTCTCTCTCTCTGTTTCTCTAGCATCAGAAGATAAGAGGAACAGATGTTGTTTTGAGAGGAGTGATGTGGGAGGGAGGGAGGGTAAGCTAGGAGGTATCATGATTCTCGACCTCCTCGAGGCTGGAGCATAAGGAGTCCGCCTCACAGTTGTTGGAGTATTGTTTGGATATGGGACCGAATACTGGTAGAAAATGCACATTGTTTTGAAGATTACTTTCACAGTTCTGTTCAGAACTAGTGATGGCATCCCAGGGCGTCCTGTCTCAGATGAGGCCAATGTCCATTCTGGCATCCATGTTTGCAGTCATTCTCATGAAAAGTGAGTTTAGACTAATGTGTTTGACGCTGGAACATCACATTATCATTTGTTCATGCTACAGGTATCAAAACTCTGAGCTTTATTTGGTTCACAACAATTCTGAGATTTCAGGTCTGTGAGCGGGTTAATGGAAGCTTCTGAAGCACTAAACTCTCCACATATCCAACCTGTTTGCGCTGCTCTTCACGGAGTTGTTGATTCTAATCATTATCCCAGTACCTCTTAGATCAGGCATGCTGCTCACAGAGAAAGCTAACACAAAATGCATCACACCATAACATCGATATCTGGGCGGCCTGTTTTATTCTTTGCCGGTGTTGGTGTTCTTTTGACATGATGGAGGATTACAGTCTGGCACTCCCCTAGACTAATATGGCGATAGCTGCTTGAACTAACTATGGAGGAATCATTCCGTCCGGAAGAGAATATTAATCGAGTCCAGCCTCCACTAGTCGATCAAATATCGTCAAAACCGGATCCTTCACCGAGATCCATGGCCCCAGAGTGAGAAAACGACCTTCGGGATCCATAGGAAATTAATTCCATCGGTTTACAAATCTCACGCCATATAATTTCATGATACCCCAGGAATAACTTCAGTCGAGTGAAAACTAACTGCTGGGATTAGCGAGCTCATCTTTGAAATCACATAGGCCAGCAAGTTTTCCCCATTGCTTTTTATCTGAAGGCAGAAAATTTGGAAAAGAATCTTTGATGGTTTTGGAATAAAGTCTGAAATGTTTTGCTGTTATAACGTTGTAAATTCACCAAAACAAATCAAGTCGCATGGTGCATCTTGCGAAAGTTTGTACTCGTGATCATCGAGGAACCCAGATCGGTTGCTGATTGTGCTCAGAGTTGGGCTGTGTTCTGCTGATGCCTGCATGGAGCTGTGTTTAACTCAAGGCTGAGGAGCTGTTGCTTTGAAGCTTCTCTCTGGAACCTTGATGCATGCCTTCTCACCAAAACCGGAAACTCCACTGACCAGAATCAAAGATGTGAACCACTTTAAGCATAGCGCCGCCGGTGAAGACTAGTTATGAAATATAGATCCTTTGAGTGTCTAACTGATCTGGGGATGGGGTCAACGGGCGGCGTGATGAGGAGAAGAAGTAGGGCTGGGGATAAATCTTCTGAGATGGGAGAAAAATTAACTGTAAGTAGAGCCCATATCCATGATTATGTTTCTTGTGGCCTTCAACGGGCCTTAAGGCGGTGGTCATCAGCGTCACGACCGGACGACTGGAGGAGGCTTCGATTGGTAAGGTGTTCCAGTCCCATTATGCCTTCAGTGGGATCATGAAATGATCATTTCACTAACCGGCCACTGTTTAGCTTGGATGAGAGCTTTGTAGGTTTTGACTGAAGGAAACGAGGCGGATTGGAAATAAAGCGGGATTATGGTGGGACTGAGTGGGTGAGCTGATTCCGCAGAATTATAATGGGATGGGTTACCTGTGGGAAGGAGCGGGTACCTTTTGAGGAACGCGAAAGCCAGTTGCTAAAGACGTTTTGATGAGTGATTGTTGTTGGAGAGCAGTTCTCAGATCGTCAGTGAAACTGAATGTCAAATGTTGGTGATGATACCTGACTTCCCAGTGGTGGGGGTGGTCTTTGAGGTTTGAGTGAGGTGCCTCTAAGACTTGGGATAAAGGAAGGATTTCGGGGTTTGGTATCTTGCATCATTCGGAGAGGGGTGGGGTTATGTGGAGCCCTCCACTGGTAAAGCCCCGACCATCAGACCAGAGCCCTGAGCTCATCAGATCTTGCATCTGGGCGGCGATCATCTCTGGGTCAGTGGGATACTTCAGAGAACTCAGACTTTGACTTTCGTGGGCATTCGCTGCTCGGCCTGCCTTTGGGAGCCTGTCAGCTGATCCTGGGGGCGTACTTCAGAGGATCTTGGATGTAGAGTGGTTCAGGAGATGGATCTCTGCTGCCTTAGTTTAACTCATTTGAGATATTGCAGCCATTGGTGTTTTTGGGTTGGTATAACATCATCTCCACTTGTCGGACATTAGGCTTTGCATGGATGTCTATGTTTGCCCAAAGAGCCACTACAGGCGTGAATCTTCTTATGAAGCGCTGATGGGCACCTGGGAATTGGTACTCCCAAATCGCTGCAGGGATGAGAGACCTTTGGATCCACTGGGATGTGTCTTTTTTGATGGATCTGAGGAGGGTGGATCAGAGTGTTTGTGTGGATACAGTATTGGGAGTAACCGACCGCACGAAAACACGATTTAACATATCACGAGGATCCCAACCGGATTCGTGGTTAGCTTGGTGATGAGCATGACTTATTTTGAAACCAAAAAACTTTAGTGATTCTTTGATGACCCCAGGCTTTGCATTGCGCACTCAAACTTCTGTCTTCGATCTTCGCGACCAGCGGCGCTGGTCAATTATATTTTTACGTGAGAAAAGTTCAGTTGGGTTGTCTTCTTCTGAGATCGTAAAGGCGGGGTTGGGCATGATCGACATCGTGCTGGACGAGGTGTTGCTCTGTTGTTGGCGAAACAAGAGGCTTGGATTCGGAAAAGAAGCTTCAAATCATCTGAGTTCTTAAACTATATTCTTTATATTTTGGTTTGGATTGTCTTATATATCGTAGATGGTTTTAGCAGTAATAAAAATTACAATTTTCCTTCAATTGTTCGATTAACTCTGACCCCAATGGGGTTTCAGTCATGTTCTAAGAGGAAAGAACTCCATCTTCACAAATCTTTCTATAATGTTTTATATCATTTGTCCTCAGAAAAGATAATGAAAGCATAATCAGATATAATAATGGATAGATTCTGTTCTTGAGTGGTGGGGGCTGAAAAACTCATCAAATCAGCTGCATAGAGTAAAACCAAAACAACTTCGCCTGCGAGACCGTTATCATGCTACAAAATGGTTAGAGACCGATTTATGTGTATTTAAAAGGTATCGGAGAAAGGAAGCTGTGTTCTTATCACCATGAGTTCACGCTGGAAGGCTGGAATAAACACAAAAGAGACTCAGAAGCCTCTATAGGAATCAGCCATTAAAGTGAGCCTACTGGACAATGAAACAATCTAACCTCTAAATGACCTTGGAGACTCCTCCATGTTTCATATACTAATTCTGGAAAACCTTACAGCAGAATCACTTTGTCATTTCGACCCCAACTTTAGGTCTTTGTTCGATGCGTATTTGATAGCTGGACTACTTTATCTTTTTTGTGTCGCTGTTATTTCTAGAGTTGGCTTAGGATTGTCTATTAATCATCTTGGCGGAAGGTATTCCCGACATAGGCCGTATGAACATCTATAGCCTCATCATTTCATTTCATGTTTCCGATCATTCATGAAAACGAGTATGATCCTTTCCATACCATAATTCTGTTCCAGCATAAAAATTGCTGTGACATCACAAAAGATGAAGGTTACATCATTGAAGAGTCGGAAATCTTCTGCCTGAATCTTCTTTGGTTTATCTCACACTGCCATTCATCCTCCAGCTGCTTTATTTATTTTCATTTTATTTTTATATTCATTTTATATCTATACCAATTGTCTCTAACTATAGCAATTCATCCATTTCTGATAAACAAAGTATTAGTTTTATCTTCTCTCACCATGTGCCAGGCCACCCAGAGGCTCAGAATTGGGTTTGCTTTTGATTCTGAACTCCCGGCGGCCTGTCTAGTGGTGCGTGCATGGTACTTTTACACTTTGTCTTTTGAAGAAATGCTGTTTGCCTTCAGCATGGGGTGTGCTGGGGGAAAATTTTTGGTTTGTTGATGATTGACTGACACACTCCTTCAGATGCTAACAGGCCGATCACCTAAGAAGGTTGTCCGGCGCCATCACCGCGTCATTCTCTCCAGAAACATCCTCCCTGCCGGCGTCGAGGCTGCGTGGTTCCACTTCATCGGCAGCCAATCCCTTTCTCCATTTCTTTGGCCGCAATCTCATCATGTGCCACTTGCTCACTGATTTTGGCGTCTTGTGATGCTCCCATTTTCTCTCGGCAAATGGTTCTGGGGCTTCTCATAGCGGATCTTCTTCATTTGTGTTTTTCCAAACCCCCTCTGACCTTCATTGCTTAGGGTTGTTTGCTCTTCCCAAAATCTCTTGGTTTCACATGAGTGGTCATTTCTCTGATTTCTTACATCTATAGTTTTTGAAAGGAAGCTCATCACCTTAAATTAAATCTTTACTTAATGGGTATGAGGTGCCTTCACCTCCTTAAACAACAAAATCTGCATCCATTCTAGTCACATTCACTTTGGGACCAGAATTAATCATCTCTGCCACTTGCCTCATGGTTTCATCTGGACCCACTAAGTTCATGGATTCATGGGACCTCACAGTCATTATTTTAAATTGTCAGAATCATTTTTATTTTTCATGCTATTCCTGGCACCTTTGTGATTACTTTTGGCTAATGGATCTCAAACCATGGCTAAAGATGGGTCAAACTACATCATCTCAAATCTCTTACACATCGCCCTTATCCTTTATGTTTCTGATTCTCCTTTTAATCCAGTTCTGTTAAGATTTAAACTCCTTAATCTAATTGATTACCTTTTCTGTAATTTTGTCACATTACCAGATGTGTGAAAATCTGGGAATGAGTTGAAACATAAAATGTATTGGGTTTAGTACCTCTTTCATCTCTTCTGCCTTCATCTTCCCTACCTTAGCTGTGGATACTCATCTCCTTATTCATAGTCACCTTGGTCATCCGAATATTTCCAAGTTTCGGGTAATGGTACCTTGTTTTTCTAGTTTATCCTCAATTGAGTGTGAGTCATGTCAGCTTGGGAAACATACTCATGTCCCATTCCCCAAGCACCTAGATCAATGGACAAAGTCTCCTTTCGGAGCTTTGTCGACAGCGATCATTTAGGTCCTTCGAGGCTGAGTCTACCTTGGGGTTCCGGTACTTTGTTACTTTTATATATGATTATTCTCGTTGTACTTGGCTATTTTTAATGAAAACTCAAGCTAAGTTATTCTCTATTTTTCAAAAAATCCATGTTGAAGTTCAAACTCAATTTAATACTTCAATTCATATCAGACGAAGAGATATCTCCTCTTTTTTGTCCTCACATGGGATTCTTCATAAATCCTCTTGCGAACTACGATCACCGACATAATGGAGTAGTTGAGTCTGAATAGTCATTTGGTTGAAACCACTCGCACTCTCCTACTCCATCATAAGATTCCTCAACGTTTTTTGGGGTGCTACCTTAGCCGCTTGTTTTTTGATCAATCGTATGCCGTCATCCGTCTTACATGATAAAATCTCTCATTCCATTCTTTTTCCAAACCAACCTCTCTTCTGCCTTTCCCCTCTTGTCTTTGGTTATGTTAGTTTTCTCCATATTCTTACTCCTGGACAAAACAAACTTTCAACCAAAGCCACGAGGTGTGTCTTCCTCAGTTATTCTCGGTTTCAACGAGGTTATCGTTGCTACTCTCTTGATACATATTCGATACTTTGTCTCTGCCGATGTCACATTTTTTGAGAAACCACCCTCCCAGTTCTAATGTCATATCTCTATCCCTTCTTTATCCCGTCACCTATACCTCCAGCTACTCCACCTCAACCATTGTAGGTTTATACTCGTCCCCCACGTACTGACACCAGGCCTCCAGTTGACTCATCTCCTATGGCACCCTCCTCCACGACATCAGTCTTGCCGTCTCCCATTGATCTTCCCATTGCCATTCGGAAAGGTACTCGTTCCTATCATAAACCCCATCCTATTTATAATTTCCTAACTCATCAATGTTTATCTTCCCCATATTATGTCTTTATTTCCACCTTGTCTTCTGTTCCACAAACTGTGCATGAGGCTCTATCTCATCCGGACTAGAAACAGGCTATAGTTGAGGAAATGATTGCTCTACATTTTAGTGGCAACTTGGGACCTGGTTACTTTACCTGATGGCAAAACACATGTTGGATGTCATTGGGTGTATACAGTGAAGATTGGCCCCGATGGTAGGGCGGATCGTCTTAAGGCTCGGTTAGTTGCAAAGGGGTACACTCAGGTCTATGGTTTCGACTATTATGATACATTTTCCCCTGTTGCCAAGATTGCCTTTGTTCGTCTTCTCCTATCTATAGCTGCTATGCAATCTTGGATTTTGTATCAGTTGAACATCAAAAATGCCTTCTTACATAGCGACTTGGCAAAGGAGGTCCATATGGAGCAACCACCTGGATTTGTCGCTCAGGGGAAATCTGGATTGTTATGCAGGTTATGCCGCTCATTATATGGCCTGAAGCAGTCCCCTCAAGCTTGGTTTGACCGGCTTAGTTCTGTTGTTCAGGAGTTTGGTATGACTCGGAGTACAGCAGATCACTCGGTTTTCTATCATCATACGAGTTCAGGGTAGTGCATTTATTTGATTATTTATGTAGATGACATTGTTATCATGGACAATGACAAGGATGGAATTCAGAGGCTGAAACAATATATCTTCAACCACTTTCAAACTAAGGACTTAGGGAAACTCAAGTATTTTCTAGGGATTGAGATAGCTCAATCTAAATCCAGTGTGGTTATGAATCAGAGAAAGTATGCCTTGGAAGTATTAGAAAAGACGGGTATGCTAGATTGCAAACCTGTAGACACTCTTATGGATCCGAATGTGGCTCGTACCGGGACGGAGAGCCTCTATGTGATCAGGGGTCGGCAACTTGTGGAAAACTAAACTATCTCACCATCGACGACTGAACTGTTTTCCTTTCCAATGAGTGTTGTTAGTCAGTTCTTACAATCACCATGTGATAGTTACAAGGATGTTATGATTCGTATCCTCCATTATATCAAGGGAACACCAGGCTAAGAGGTATTATATGAAAACAGAGGTCACAACCAGATTGTCGAATATTGCAATGCTAACTAGGCAAGCTCACCTACAGATAAACGCTCCACTTCTGAGTATTATGTATTTATTGGTGGAAACCTAGTATCTTGGAAGAATAAGAAACGAGAAGTTGTAGCCAGATCAAGTGCTGAAGTAGAATACCGAGCTATGGTTTTGGCGACATGTGAGCTCATATAGCTAAGACATCTTCTTTAGGAGCTAAGATTTGGGAAGGATGAACAAATAAAGCTAATATGTGATAATCAAGCTGCTCTCCACATCGCATCCAACCCAGTCTTTCATGACAAGACAAAGCATATTGAAGTGGATTGTCACTTCATCAGAGAGAAGATAACATCAAGATGCATGACTACTAATTTTGTTAACTCAAGTGACCAACTAGCAGACATGTTCACCAAAATCTCTCGGATCTGAATTAAATTGCAGAAAGGCAGATCGATTTGGCCTGTCTCCCGACTTGAGGAGTGCGAGAATCAAGAATATTCCCTAAATATTCTTTAGTTTATTTCCTACCTTTATTGTATATTATTCTCCTTCCTTTTACATTTTATTTTATTTCCTTTTTGTTCCATTATTTTGTATATATAGGTGTCTCTATACTATGTAATTCATCCATTCAATAAAGAAAAGTATTTTTTCTTCTCTCTTTTCTCAGTTTATTTCATGCATTCCAATGTTATAACTCAAAATGTCTAATCACCTTGTACCATAATTATTACAACATAAAGACCAATAAAAACATGTTAGAACTAATAGAGACAAACTAAGAAGTTCCGAGCACAAAGTCCTACCATTTTCATATTCCAAGGCTTGGAGTATCATTTCCACCTGAATGGAACAAAGAAATCATTGATATGAGCTATCACGAGTATGAACTAATATTTAGCAGCAAAAACTTAGACAGATGTAGGATGTGACTTAATGCATAAAACATGATTTGTAAACAACCAATACAGAAAGGCCAACAGCTCTTCAATTGCAGAAACCATCAGAAGCAATGTTAAATATTATATTTCTTGCTGCTTGCCCATACATGCCTTTTTGCTTGTTAGGTAAATTTCAGCAAGAAACAGAAAATCTGACAAGCAGCTGTAGTATAAGAAGATTTCTAATAGAGAATGGCTAAGTAATAAGGCTGATGTAGGATGGTTGCCCCAACTCAAGGCTAGGGTTTTATTGTTTAGGGTTTAAGGAGAGGAATGAGGGATAAAATTGAAAAATACAAAGAAAGATATGAAGGGAAGAGGTAGAAACCTTAAAGTCTCATTAAGGCCTTCTAGGAGTCTCACCTAGAAGAAAATCAATGGAGTCTCACCATTGGGGATTGCAATATTTGCAAAGAAAACAAAATATAACTAATCAATCAAATCATTCCCTGACTTTCACCAATTAGCCTTATTTATGTGCTTATCTAGAATCCAAGTTGTACTAAAATTCTAATAACCTATTATGATAAATCATAATTTGATTCCAACTATGAATTCTAATTTGACTCTAACTAATAATTATTTCTGATATATGGACTCTATCGAGTAATTACAGTTTAAAATATACTTATGTCTTCTCTTTCTTCCTTGAATAGACTTTGAAAGGCTCTGAGGAGAGAGGTTTTTCCCCTATTGCAACTCTTACTCTTTTCAATTTCTTTCTTCTGTTCTTCCTCAAGAGAAGTTTCATCATTATTTTTTAGTTCAGTGTTACAAGATTTTCTTATCCAAAAAATAAAAAAGAAAAACGATCTCTAAAATGTCATCTTTCATTAGCAACTCCAACAACATATTTCACCATGATAATATTGAAGTTCCACAAAATTCATAGTTCTAGATATATTTTTTAAGGAAAAAAAAACCATAGTATACACATTTTTCACCTCATATACTGTATCTATTGTCATTTTTCATATTGTGTACTTCCTAAATATACAGGTATACCTTTGCTCTTTATCTGGTATGAGAAATAATTCCATTGAGGAATGGTTATACAATAGTGATACTAATTACCTAATTATCCTACCCTCTCACTTGGTGCAGCTGTTGCATTGGCTACTAGTGAAAACTTAGTCCTTATCTGGGTCATATTCAGCTCCAATAGCAGGTTATATTGCTACTTTCTTGACCAACCTAATTGGTCAAAGGACCTTTCCCAATGATATGCATCTAGGATTTGTACCAAATAGAAGTTTTGCTAAATTGAGAGCAAAGTAGAAAAAAAAATAGACGTATGAAAAACATATATACTGCAGGAATAAAGTTTCATGACACACAGCCCATGTACTAACACACATTCGTCTCTCAAGGTTTCTAAGAAGTTTGTTCATGTGGATATTTATAGAGGGTGCGAGTGTGTTCGTTACACCTTTCAGTCCGGCAAGGTCTTCACACACATACAAGGCTACAAAAAATGAATCTATATCCCGAAAAGAGGTAACCTTCAATCTTTAAACAGATTAATCGAACCATATGAATCCTTTGATGGGTTTTGTGGGGTAAAAATTTGTTGAGAAACAAGAATATTCCCTAAATATTCTTGGTTTATCTCCTACATTTTTTTGTACATTTTCCTCCTTCCTTTTACATTTTATTTTGTTCCATTATTTTGTGTGTATATATATGTGCATATATATTGGTGTCTCTATAGTCTATACTAACTAACTCACTCACTAATTCAATATAAAAAGTATTATTTTCTTCTCTCATTTCACATGGTATCAGAGCCAGGTTCCGATCCTGGGACCTATGGGTTATGGGCCCACCATGCTTCCGCTACCATCTTCTTCGGCGGACTTTCTCTAACCGACCTTCTTCGGCGGACCTTCTCCATCACATCTCCTCAATCAGATCTTCTCAGTCGGATTTTCTCTGTCGGGTCTTCTCTGTCGGATCTTCTCAGCTAGATCTTCTCCGTCGGATCTTCTCAGTTGGATTTTTTCCGTCGGACCTTCTCCGTCCGATGGATCCTTTCCGACGGACCCTCTCCAATTAAGTACATATCACATATGTAACAAGCTTGGTGCATATAACCTATATGCTCCATCTTAAAGGAGTGTTGAGAATCAAAGAATATTCCCTAGATATTCTTGGTTTATCTCCAACATTTTTTTGTACATTATCCTCCTTCCTTTTATGTTTTATTTTGTTTCTTTTTTTGTTCCATTATTTTGTGTATATATATATATTGGTGTCTCTATAGTCTATACTAAGTAACTCACTCACTAATTCAATATGAAAAGTATTATTTTCTTCTCTCATTTCACAAAATTTTTAATTTTATGCTGAATCTTGAATGGTATAACACCCCAAAAACCCAACAAAATTTGGTTGAATTAGGGAATCACAATTTTTTTGAAGACTACTTTAGTGATAATTTATCTCCCTAAAATTTTGATGTCTACAAATAACTTTAATAGTGTCTTTGACAATAAGTCACATAAATATAAAAACACTTTCAGTATTAATAGATTACTCAAAAAGAACATTCATTACAAAAATAAAATATCATAATAAACCAAAAACTTCTATTAAAAAATATATAAACATTTATATTGTTAAAAAACAAAGAAAAATTTTATTTGTTTGATTATAAGAAAATTATACAAATATTTATAAAAAAAAATTTAAGTGTTTTTCTAAAGAAAAATTTTGGAATATTTTAAGTAATATTTCATTTTTTTTAAGTGTTTTGTTTTTCAAAAAACACCTCCCAAGTGCTTCTCTAAAAAAACATTTCAAGTATTTTTCTAAAGTTTCAAAAATGTTTGTTTAAATATTGCCAAACACTTATTTTTTATAATAAAAACGTTTTAAAATGTTTTAAAGGATAGAAACACTTCTAAAAAGTATTACCAAATGGGCTCTTAATCTTAAGTACCTGTTAACTAATGGCATAATAATCATTGTAAAATTTAAATTTGGCATTCTTAAAATTATTGTAAATAATTAAATAATGTGTTTTTTCATAATATGCATCATGTGCCACATATATATATAAGCTACCATCAAATGTGATATTACCGGTAAATCAAATTTTACATGAAAAATGCAATGGTGTTGTAAGTATTTGATGACTATAATAAGATAAATGAAATTTTTTTCATGTAATAATCAATGAAATTTGGAGGTAATCAACGCAAATGAGAATAATATACTGATTATACTCCGATCACCATTTTACCTTCTTTTTCTCAAAGTTTTGATGGGTTTTAAAAAATCTATACCTTGTCAAAATCCTTCACAACCTTTGCTTCTAGGGAAGAATTCTCCTCATACTCTGTCCACAACTCAGCTATTTCCTTGGCTGCAAGATAACTAGGATTAAACAGCTAAAATTAAGAAATGAAAACGTATTTTAACATTCAGCCTCTTATCAATAAAATCGAGAGATGGGAGGGAGGGAGGGAGGGAGGGAGGGAGGGGTGGAGGGAGGGAGGGAGGGAGAGAGAGATAGAGATAGAAACTAGAGAGAGAGAGAGAGTGTATGTTGGTGTGCCTAAAGTACCTCTTGATCCTCCACCAAGTAAGTTGCACATGTAGTCTAATGCTTCTCGCTCTCGTCGACTCTTCTCCAACTTTGGAATCCCATCTGAAGGGGTTATATCCCCAACTATCGCTGTTCAAATAAAGCAAATGAGAGTAAAAAAAACAACACAAACTCTCTATTATAATATTGTAGAATTAGAAACTAGTTGGGAAAAGGAAACATGTAAAATTAGGAAACTTCATATTATTTCCTATTTGATTTAGGGATTGTCTTGTATAAAAATAAGTTATTTGTTATCAATGAAATACACAATTTTTCCTTCAATTAATTCTAATTACATGGTATTAGAGTCAGGGAAGGTTTGAGTTAGGACTTCGTCGTGTTTTCTTTTCCGCCAACCCATCTAGTGTCTGAGTCCCTTTCCGGCTATCCTAACTTCTTCACAAAAAGCTTCGAAACCTTCCACCCACGTCAAAACACCTTGCCGCTGCCGAAAAATTTTCCGTTAAACTTTTCCGAAGACCAACTCAATTCTGGCCGGCAACCCCCACCAATAGGTACGTCGTCCCTCGATCTACCTCGAGAAGGAACCCCGACTCTAATAAGCTTACCAACCGTCTCCACGCGCTGGTACTTTCTCCAACAACAACCACCATGCATCGGCTCGTAGGTGTCTCTCCGGCTACCGGATTTCACCTCCGATGTCATCGGCCGTCGACAAGGACATTCAGCTACCTGTATTTGACATTCAAGCCTTACAACTGTGTTTTTCAAACACTTTTCTGTTCGACAACCTACTTTTTTTGGGTTTTTTGCTTGTCTTCCTTGATTACTTCGAGGTCCATAGGTGTTTTGTGGATTGTAAGGCCAAGTAATATTCAAGTGCAATGTTTTTCATAGAAAGGTGGTTCTTTTCATTACAAGATCCTATTTTAAATTATTTCTGGATTTTGAGCTTGTTTGAGTTGAATCCTTACATATTATGAGAAAGCCATAAGGATTTGTGTGCCATTATTGCCATAATCAAGACATGTACGTCGGGTGTAAGTTGCGGGAGCTAAAAATCAAGATTTCGATCTATTAATTACTCGAGAAATACTTAGTGCATTTACTTCTACCACTACACTGGTAAATTGGAATTAAAACCAACACATGTTTTCTTTCATCTTCCTCCACATGGGTCATTGACTCTGGAGCCACGAACCACATGACAGGTAATTCTAGTCTATTTACTATGTTTCAGTCTCACCCTGCTACCTTTACTATTACCCTTGCAGATGGATCAACATCTTGTGTCCATGGGTCATGGACAATTCATCCGACTCCTCTAATCACTTTGACCTCTGTTCTAAGTTTACCACAATTCTCTTTGAAATTAATTTATGTGAGTAACTCATTCTTTCTTGATCATTGTTTGATTCAAGATCTTTCAATGAAGCGGATTATTGAACGAGGACGCGAGACTGGGGGTCACTACATCCTTGAAACATAGGTGCCAAAGTCTGTTGTTTATTCTAGAGTTGTTACCTCATTCGAATTACATTGTCGCCTAGGTCATTCTTCTCTCTCTCTCTCTCTCTCTCTCTCTTTGTTGAAGAAGCTATATCCTCAGTTTTCTAGTCTATCTTCATCAAACTGTTAGTCGTGTCAATACACTAAGCTTCATTGTGTGCATTTGAGTGCTAGATTCAATAAACAAGCTTCCACTCCTTTTGAGTTAGTTAATTCTAATGTTTGGGGTCCGTGTCCAGTTATGTCTCCCACTAGGTTTAAGTATTTCGTTACTTTTGTTGACGATTTCTCTCGCATCACTTGGCTTTATCTAATGAAAAGTTGTTCTGAGCTTTTTTCTCATTTTTGTGCCTTTTGTGCAGAAATTGAAACTCAAATTCATGTCTCTATTCAAATATTGAGGAGTGATAATACCAAGGAATATTTGTCGAATCAGTCCTTCATGTTACACCATGGGATTCTCCATCAAACCTCTTGTGAGAAAAAAAAACCCTCTCATAATGGGGCAACTGAGAGAAATAATAGACATCTTCTTGAGACTGTCCGGTCTCTTTTATTCCATATGCATGCCCCCAAACACTTTTGGGTTGATGCAGTCTCTACCGCCTGTTTCTTGATTAATAGGATGTCATCGTCAGTTCTAAATTAGGCTACTCCTTACCACCAATTGTTTTCAAATAATCCGTTGTTCCCTATTGATCCCAAGGTATTTGGATGCACATGCTATGTTCAAGATGTCCGTTCTAAGGTCTCTAAACTTAATCCGAAATCCTTCAAGTGTATCTTTGTAGAATATTCTCGTATTCAAAAAGAGTATAGGTGTTATTGTCCCACTATTTGACATTACTTTGTGTCTAGTCATGTTGCAATCTTTGAGACTACCCCCTTTTCCCTACCATATACTATCACTAGTCAAGGGGAGGATGATGATTTAGTGGTCTATGCGGTTTCCTTACCAATCCCTACTTTAGCTCTCGTTCCTATTAAACATCTCATTACTCAGGTATACTCTCGGTGCCAAAATCCTCAAGTCTCTAGTCCACCACTGGCTGCTTCGTCATTAGATCCAGTCCAGAATGATGATCTTCCGATTGCTATTCGTAAAGGTAAACGTCAGTATACTCACCCAATCTCTTTGCTTGTTTCCTATAACCATTTTTCGTCTTCCTCTTGTTCCTTTATTGCATCTCTTGATTCTATCTCTCTTCCTAACACTGTCCCTGAGGCTTTATCTCAGCCTAGTTGGCGTAGTGCTACGGTGGATGAAATGCAAGCCTTAGATGACAATAGTACGTGGAACTTGGTGCCTTTACTCACTGGCAAGAAAGCTATTGGGTGTTTGCAATAAAGTTTAATCTCGATGGGTCTGTTGCTAGATTGAAGGCTCGTCTTGTTGCTAAGGGTTATGCTCAGACTTATGGAGTAGATTATTCTAATACATTTTCTCTTGTCGCAGACCTAACATATGTCTGTTTAATTATTTCCCTTATTGCTCCTTATGATTGGAACTTGCATCAACTTGATATCAAAAATGCATTTCTATATGGAGATATTTAGGAAGAAGTTTATATGAAGCAACCTCCAGGGTTTGTTGTTCAGGGGGAGATGGGGAAGGTATGTCATCTTTAGAAATCTATAGATGGTTTGAAACAGAGTCTCTGTGCTTGGTTTGGAAAATTCAATCAAACAGTTGAAGCATTTGGCATGCAAAAGAGTAAGTCTAACCACTTTGTCTTCTATAAAAATTTCAATTCTGGTATTATTGTACTGGTATTGTGTGTAGATGATATTTTTTTAGTAAGAGTGACTCCCAAGGTGTATTATCTCTAAAATCCTTTCTTCATAATCAATTTCTCATAAAGGATTTAGGAATGTTGAAGTATTTCTTAGGTGTTGAAGTCATGAAAAGTAAGCAGGGAATTCTATTATCTCAATGAAAATATGTACTTGATATGTTATCTGAGAAAGGGAAATTGAGCGCCAAACCTTGTAGTACCCCTATATTTTAATGTACAATGTTATAGTATTGTAGAATTAGAAACTAGTTGGAAAAATGAATCTTGCATTCATGTAGAGTTAGGAAACTTCATATTCTTTCTTGTTTGATTTGTGATTGTCTTGTATATAAATAGGTGGTTTGTGATCAATGAAAGTAATTGTTTTTCCTTCAATTATCTCTTATTACATGGTATCAAAGCTTAGGGCTAAATTTTGATCAAAAAATGGTAAATTTTTGGGAAATTTTCGAAGAAAAAACCTAACCGCCGACAACCAACTCCAGCGACTCATCACTAGTTGGGGACCCTCCCACGGCCGATCTATCCACCATCGTTGGAATCTCCGACAACCGACGTCCCACATGCCTCCACACGCGCCAACACGTGAGGGCGTGTGGCCCATAGTTCGGCCACCGAATTTCACCTCTAGTGTCTCCGGCCGCCGACAAGCTCATCTACCTACTTGTATTTGACATTCGAGCCACTTGCCAGTATTTTTTCAAACACTTTTTTATGTCGGAATTAGCCTACTGTCTAGGGTTTTGCTTGTCTTCGCCAGTTTTCTTCAAGGTCCAAAAGTGTTTTCTGGATTGTAGGGCCAAGTTCTATTCCAATGCAGTGTTTTTCATGGAAAGGTGATCATTTTCCTTACAAGATCCAATTTTTATTTTTCAAATTATCATTGACCTGTTTCAGTTAGATCTACTTCTATGACTAACAAAAAACCCTCAGGAGGAGTTGTGTGTTATTATTGTCATAATCCAGGGCATGTAAGTAGGAAGTGTAGGAGGTTGCAACGTAAAAATCGAAAATTTCAGTCATCTCAATATCATAAATCACTTAAGTTCGCATCTACTTCTATCATTGCACACATTGAGTCAGGTAAAACCAACACATGTTTTATTTCCTCTTCCTCCACATGGGTCATTGACTCAAGAGCCACTGACCTCATAACAAGTAACTCCAGTTTATTTACTACGTTTCAATCTCACCCTTCTACCTCTACTATTACCCTTACAGCTGGGTCAACCTCTTGTGTCCTTGGGTCAGGGACAATTCATCTTACTCCTCTAATCACATTGACCTCTGTTATGAGTTTATCGCAATTCTCTTTTAATTTAATTTCTATGAGTCAACTCACTTATACACTTAATTGCAGTATCTAATTCTTTCCAAATTATTGTTTGATTCAGGATCTTTCGACGAAGCGGATTACTAGTAGAGGATGCGAGTCTAGGAGTCTCTACATCCTTGACACAGAGGTGCCAAAGTCTGATGCTTATTCTGTAGTTGTTCCCCTATTCAAATTACATTGTCGTCTAGGTCATCCTTCTCTCTCTGTTGAAGAAACTATATCCTCAGTTTTCTAGTCTATCCTCATTGAACTGTGAGTCATGTCAATATGTTAAACTTCATCGTGTACATTTGAGTCCTAGAGTCAATAAACAAGCTTACGCTCCTTTTCAGTTAGTTCATTATGATGTTTAGGGTCCTTGTCCAGTTATGTCTCCCACTGGGTTTAAGTATTTCGTTACTTTTGTTGACGATTTCTCTCATGTCACTTGGCTTTATCTAATAAAAAGTCGTTCTGAACTTTTTTATCATTTTAGTGTCTTTTGTGTTCTAAAATTCAAACACACTTTCGTATCTCTGTTCAAACATTGAGAAGTGATAATGTCAATGAGTATTTGTCGGAACCTTTTCAATCTTTCATGTTACAACATGGGATTCTCCATTAGACCTCGTGTGTTGATACACCCTCTCAAAATGGGGTAGCTGAGAGAAAGAATATACATCTTCTTGAGACTGCTCGGGCCCTTTTGTTCCAAATGAATGTCCTTAAACATTTTTAGGCCGATGGAATCTCCATAGCTTGTTTTTTATTAATAGGATTCCCTCGTCGATTCTTAATTAGGCTACTCCTAACCACCAGTTGTTTCCAAATAATTCATTGTTTCCCATTGATCCCTAGGTATTTAGATGCACATACTTTATTCGAAATGTCCATTCTCAAGTCTCTAAACTTGATCCGAAGTCCTTAAAGTGTATCTTTGTGGGTTATTCTCGTGTTCAAAAATGATATAGGTGTTATTGTCCCACTCTTCGGCGTTACTTTGTATCTATTGATGTTACATTCTTTAAGACCACCCCATTTTCCCTTTCTTCGCCTATTCCTAGTCAAAGGGAGGATGATGAGTTATTAGAGTACGCTATTGCCTCACTGACTCCACCAACTCCCACTTCAGCTCTCGTTCCTATTAAACCTCCCATTACTCAAGTATATTCTCAGTGTCAGAACCCTCCAGTCTCTAGTACAACACCGGCTACTTCGTCATCAAATGTAGTCCAGAATGATGATCTTCTAATTGCTCTCCATAAAGGTGAACATCGGTGTGCTCACCTAATCTCTTCATTTGTTTCCTATAACTATTTGTCGTCTTCCTCTTGTTCCTTTATTGCATCTCTTGATTCTATCTCTCTTCCTAACAGTGTCTGTGAGGATTTATCTCACCCTGGTTGGGGTAGTGCTATGGTGGGATGAAATGCAGGCTTTAGATGACAATGGTACATGGGACTTGGTGCCTTTACCTACTGGAAAGAAGCCCACTGGTTGTCGTTGGGTGTTCGCAGTAAAGTTTAATCCCGATGGGTCTGTTGCTAGATTGAAGGCTCATCTTGTTGCTAAGGGCTATGCTCAAACTTATGGCATTGATTATTCTGATACTTTTTCTCCTGTAGCTAAGCTAACATCTGTTCATCTGTTTATCTCTCTTATTGCTTCTTATGATTGGGACTTGCATTAGCTAAATATCAAGAATGTCTTTCAATATGGAAACCTTTAGGAAGAAGTTTAGATGGAGCAACCTATGGGGTTTGTTGCTCAGGGGGAGATAGGAAAGGTGTGTCATCTTCGGAAATCTCTGTATGGTTTGAATGGCAAATTCACTCAGGCAATTGAGACATTTGGCATTCAGAAGAGAAAGTCTAGCCAATCTGTCTTCTATAAAAATTCCAATTCTGATATTATTCTACTGGTAGTATATGTAGATGATATTGTCATCACTGGAAGTGACTCCAAAGGCATATTATCTTTTAAATCCTTTCTTCACATTCAATTTCACACAAAGGATTTAGGAATGTTAAAGTATTTCTTGGGTGTTGAAGTCATGAGAAGTAAGCCGAGAACTATGTTATCTCAACGGAAATATGTGCTTGATTTGTTATCTAAGACAGAGAAGTTGGGTGACAAACCATGTAATACTCCTATAACTCCTAATGTGCAGATCACTAAGGAAGGAGACCTATTTGAAGACCCTGAGAGATATAGAAAACTGGTTGGGAAATTGAATTATCTTACAATAACTCGCTCGAATATTGCTTATTCAGTAAGTGTTTTGAGTCGATTATATGTATCTCCACGAGTCAATGGGCGCGGTGAAGGCATATCCTTATTTATTGAAGAAGCTCTTGGATGTAGAATATTGTATAAAAAGCATGGGCATACCAAAATTTAGTGCTTTTCTGACACAGATTGGGCAGGATCTAAGGAAGATAGGAGATCCATCTCAGGATATTGTGTCTTTTTTTGAGGAAATCTAATTTCATGAAAGTAAGAGCAAAGTGTTGTCTCACGATCTAATGCGGAGTCAAAGTATACAGCTATGGCACAGTTTGTATGCAAGATCATGTGGATACGTCAGTTATTAATGGAAGTGGGCATGGAACCTTCAGTACCAGCAAAGTTTTGGTGTGATAACCAAGTTGTCATGCATATAGCCTCTAACCTAGTATTTCATGAACAAATCAAACACGTTGAGATAAATTGTCATTTTGTCCGTGAAAAGATCCAGTTGGGGTTGATCTCTACAAGATAAATAAAGAATGAAGAACAATTAGGAGATATTTTCCCAAAACCTTTGAGTGGAGATCGGGTTAGTTATCTTTGTAACAAGTTGAGCATGATCAACATCTATGCTCCAACTTGAGGGACAGTGTCATAGTATTGTAGAATTAAAAACTATTTGAAAAAAGGAAACTTGCATTCATGTAGAGTTAAGAAACTTCATATTCTTTCCTATTTGGTTTGAGATTGTCTTGTATATAAATAGGTGGTTTGTGTCCCGATAGAATATACAATTTTCCTTCAGTATACGCTTCTGAAGGAGGCCGGGGGAATTTAGTTATCTAGCGAAAATATGAGCTCGATTTGTTATGCGAGGCGGGGAAGTGGGTGTGAACCATTTTAGCACTCCTATGACTCCTAATGTGCAGATCACTAAGGAAGGAGACTAATTGAAGACCCTGAGAGATACGAAAAACTAGTTGGGAAATTGAATTATCTTACAGTAACTCGCCCGAATATTGCTTATTCAGTAAGTGTTTTGAGTCAGTATAAATCATCTCCCACAGTCAGTCATTTGGCAATTGTGGAGCATAATATCCTATGCTACTTGAAAGAAGTCCCTGGATGTGGAATATTGTATAAGAAGCATGGGCATACCAGAATTGAGTGCTTTTCTGACGCATACTAGACAGGATCTAAGGAAGACGAGATCCACCTCAAGATAGTGTTTTTTGGAGGAAATCTAATCTCATGGAAAAGTAAGAAGCAAAGTGTTGTCTCACGGTCTAATGCGGAGTCAGAATATTGAGCCATGGCACGATTTGTATGCGAGATCATATGGATACATCAGTTATTGATGGAAGTGGGCATGGAAACTTCAGTACCAGCAAAGCTTTGGTGTGATAACCAAGCTACCATGCAATCCTCCAACCCAGTATTTCATGAACAGAGCAAACACATTGAGATAGATTGTCATTTTGTCCGTAAGGAGATTGAGTTGGGGTTGATCTCACAGGGATATAAAAACTGAATACTTGAGTTAGAGGAATGCTTTCAAAACGCTTTGAGTGGGGATCGGGTTAGTTATCTTTGTAACAAGTTGGGCATGATCAACATCTATGCTCCAACTTGAGGGGGAGTGTTATAGTATTGTAGAATTAGAAACCAGTTGGAAAAAGGAATCTTGCATTCAGGTAGACTTAGGAAACTTTATATTCTTTCCTATTTGGTTTAGAATTGTCTTGTATATAAATAGGTGGTTTGTGATCAATGAAAGTAACTGTTTTTCCTTCAATTATCTCTGATTACATACAACTCACTAAGAAAGGAGAATTATTCGAAGATCCTGAGAGATACAGAAAACTGGTTGGGAAATTGAATTATCTTACAGTAACTCGCGTAGATATTGCTTATTCAGTAAGTGTTTTGAGTCAATATAATATGTCATCTCCCACAGTCAGTCATTAGGCAGTTGTATAGCATATCTTATGCTATTTGAAAGAAGCTTTTGAACGTGGAATATTGCATAAGTGCTTATTCAGTAAGTGTTTTGAGTCAATATAATATGTCATCTCCCACGATCGATTCTGGCGGTTGTATGGCATATCTTGCTATTTGAAAGAAGCTTTTGAACGTGGAATATTGCATAAGTGCTTATTCGATGGTCTTTTGGTGATATATGTCATCTCTTTGATCAGTCATTAGGCAGTTGTATAGCATATCTTATGCTATTTGAAAGAAGCTTTTGAACGTGGAATATTGCATAAGTAGCATGGGCATACCAGAATTCAGTGCTTTTCTGACGCGGATTGGGAAGACTCTAAGGAAGATAGGAGATCCACCTCAGGATATTATGTCTTTTTTGGATGAAATATGATCTCATGGAAGCGTAGGAAGTAAAGTGTTGTCTTTCGATCTAGTGCAGAGTCAGAGTATAGAGCTATGACCGCGGTCACGTAAGTGAGATCATGTGGATCACGTCGATTATTGATAGAGTAGGCATCAAAACTTCCAATGCAGCCAAAGCTTTGGTATGATAACCAAATTGTCATGCATATAACATCTAACCTAGTATTTCATGAACGGACCAAACATATTAAGATAGATTGTCATTTTGTCTGTGAGAAGATCCAATTGGGATTGATCTCTATAGGATATGTAAAGACTGGAGAACAATTAGGAAATGTCTTCACAAACCTTTGAGTGGGGATCAAGTCGGTTATCTTTGTAACAAGTTAGGCATGATCAACATCTATGAGGGAGAGTGTTATAATATTGTAGAATTAGAAACTAGTTGGGAAAATGAAACATATAGAGTTGGGAAACTTCATATTCTTTCCTATTTGATTTAGGGATTGTCTTGTATATAAATAGGTTATTTGTGATCAATGAAATGCACAATATTTGCTTCAATTAATTCTGATTACACTCTCAAAGCCCAAGGGGACAATAACATGCATAGGGAACACTACAACATCAGAGATCACCGGAAAGTGCACTGTCAGATCATACTGAATTGATTTTGTGAATATTATCCATTCAATGTATTGAAGATTAACTACAGACAGAATATGATCAGACAACAAATTCAACAACAGAACATCTAAAAAGAATGCATTACTACTTATCATTCCAGTGCAAATTACCATTTCACAGACACTAAAAGTCAACTATCCCATCCATGAAGATTAATTATAGACAACACATCGTCAGACAACAAACAAATTCAACATCAGAACATACGCATTAATACTTATAATTCCAGTGCAAAGTACTGTTTCATAGACATGCAACAATTACTGTACCTAGGTTTATTAAACTCAAAATTATTTGGGTCTTTCTGCCTGCTTTTATTTATGTCACAATTATGGGGAGCGCAGTTATCAAAAATCTATCTGTGCATTTGCTGCTTATCAGTACATGTGACATCCGGATTTCTAAAGTGAACTTTCTCCTCAGGCTAGTTTGGTGCAATTTTTTTTTTAGGAAGGGCAAAAACAACAAACAAATAAACAAAGATCAATTCTGAAAATTGGAGTGAAATTTTTGGTAGAATTTCAGTTTGGTAGAACTCTCACAATCTAAGTTTGAATAGTGGAGCCAGTTTTACATTCGGGCATGGGAATTGGCAGTTTCAGTAGGGTCTCATATCTAGGCTTGGTGGTGGAGAGGGCTATATAGCTAGGCATGGGAAACATTGTGGCCATCTTAAGGAATTTAACTTTTTCCTTGAATTTAAAAGGATTCAATTGTTGATATTAGAAGACAATTAGATGCTTGGTACACGAGTTGGAGGTGTTGAAGTAATGGCTAATCCTCGAGTTCATTATCTACCAAAGATGAAATAAAAGATAAAGTACATCCCAAGGACCTACTAGTTTGTATGGTCTTAGTCCATCACTTTGGGTTCTATAACGTTAGTATTCATACCCCAGGGTCAAAGAATAGAGCTCGGCAATTTTAACTTAGGTAGGCTGATTGAAATAGAAATTTTATATCCTACAATGCTAGTGGATCATGGTATATTTTCCCTTTCTTTTTTTTTTTTCTTTTCATTTACATGGAGGTTGATTTTTTTTTTTTTTTTTTTTTTTGAGCAGAAACAAACAGAATGATATATTAATAGAAACAAAAGTACAAAGGAAGGAAGAGATTTCCTTCCTTCAAAAAGCATACAACCTGAACAGGAAATTAAACCTCTCTTTTACAAGGAGTACTTACAAGACCCATGCCACCCAATATCATGAGGATAGATACATTCTACTAGCCAATTAAATTGTAAAATCGATAGCGGAACTCCTCTAAAAACAGGGGTGCAAGAAGCTCATAAAGATGAATAAAAGTACAATAAGTCCCACACCTCCCCTTGCAATCTCTCTTTATTCTCAAAAATCCTTGCATTTCTCTCTTGCCACACAAACCATACCAAAGAAAGACATGCAACTTGCCATAAAGTCTTGCCTCTAGTGGAATTTCTAAGACCTTTAAAGGCAATAATAAACATTTCTTCTATGCTCCTTGGGGTAACCCACATCATGTTAGCCAAGTTGAAAAGCTTGTACCACAAATCAATAGTGAAAGAACAATGAAGGAAGAGATGATCAACCGACTTTCCATCTCCTTCGCAAAGAATGCATCACTGAGGATTAAGGGATTTATAAGGTCTTCTCAACTGTAATAAGTCATCGGTGTTTACCTTCCTATGAGCTACCAAGCATGCAAAGGCCTTAACCTTTAGGGTGCTTTTGTTTTCCGTAAAAACCTATTTGGTTGAAACAAATAGGACTAGAGGATTTAAACAAAGACAAGAAAATGAATTTGACAATAAACAAACCTGTGGATGACACATACCAAGTTCTTGTTTTCCATAAAAACTTGGTTGAAACAAATAGAACTAGAGGATTTAAACAAAGACAAGAAAAGGTTTTTAAAAGTGAAAAACCTGTGGATGACACATACCAATTTTGTGAATCTGCATTAGAATGGATGGGATGCACAGAACCAAGATAAGGCATCAATATCTAGAGGTGTTCAATTTCTAAATCAGTGAGATTACATCAGAAACTAGGTTTAAGGTATAAGAAGGAGAAGAGCCAAGAACCACTGAAATGGACAGATTTCTCATAGAAATGACAAGATCTAAATATTGTAAACAAAGCGGTTGATCACCCCACCATAAATCTTCCCAAAATCGGATTCTCTCACCATTCCCCACTGCAAGACGAGAACAAATGAAAACCTTGAGCTATAGCTTTCCATGGCAATCTTTGAGACCATCTAACCACCATGTTGGCGTCCCATCCATTTGGATGTATCCCATAAATACTAGTTATAACCTTACGCCAAAGACCATTTATTTCCCTAAGAAACCTCCAAAGCCATTTCCCTAGAAGTGCGCGATTTCTTAAAGAGATCTTTCCAAAACCTAGCCCCCCTTGCTCCTTTGATCTACACACAACCTCCCAACTCAATAGATGGTCTTTCCTACCTTCCCCTGTCCCCAACCAAAGGAAGTCCCTTTGTAACTTCTCCAACTTTGTAGCTACTAAGACTAGGACCTTTAAAAGGGATAGGAAATAATTAGGAAATGACATGTTTTGTCTTTAGGTCTCACCATATATAAGTTATGTAAATTGTAAATAACAATTTATAGGGAGACGTGACTTTCTCTGTCTTATTTCCTAAAATTTATATTGGCAACCTAAAAATGTGAATGCAATATCATACTTTAAGGTTGGTTACTTGAAGGTAAAAGTTTCAAAGACATAAGGATATGGTAAACTAATCTACGCATTTGATTTTTTGAGAGTTTTCTCTTTTATTTTTTTCTTTTTTAATCCTTTTTTATTTTTGTAAATCTTGTGATGATTGAATTTGTATGGATTATGTAGTAGATCAAATAATAACACATTCATTTACATATGGTGAAAAGGTATGTAAATTTCCAAGTCCATCATCTAACTTTAAGAGCTGGTTGATGTGAGCTAGTGAGCTTGGATTCAAGAACATATGCTAATACTCGATTAGAAACTAAAACCACCACAGGTAAGATAGAATCATATTAAATATTAAGTAAGATGTTAGTGGGATTTAGTTCTTATTAAGGATTAGTTTCCTAATCCATTTAGGAATCCTTTCTTTCTTTCCTTTTCTCTTTAGTCTCCTAATTATACTCTAATTTTGTTTCCTTCCTTTGCTCTAACACTTAGAGTATAAATATGTATGTTCCCTCACTTTGTTAATTAATGAAAATCAAAGAGTTATCACATGGTATCAAAGCCACTTTTCCAACAACTTTTCCGAGCACTTTCCCGGCCACAACCCTCTTTTCGACGGGCCCTCTTCCATTGACATCCCTCTTTCCTGACAGACCTTCTCCCGTGGACCTTCTCAAACGGAATTTCTCCGGCGGACCTTCTCTGGCAGACCTTCTCCCGCGAACTTTCTCCTACGGACCTTCTCCGATGGACCTTATCCCACAGCCCTTCTCTCGTTGACCTTCTCCGATGGACCTTCTTCAACAACCCTTCTCCAACGAACCTTCTCCGACGGACCTTCTCCAACAGACCTTCTACGACGGAACTTCTCCGATAGACCTTCTCCCGGGAACCTTCTCCATTGGACCTTCTCCCTCGGACCATCTTTGACGGACCTTCTTCGACAGACCTTTTCCGATGGACCATCTCTGGCGAATCTTCTCTGGCGGACCTTCTCCAACAGACCTTCTCTCGTAGACCTTTTCCGACAAACCTTCTCCAGCAGCCCTTCTCCCGTGGACCTTCTTCCACAGACCTTCTTCGATGGCCCTTCTCCCGCAAACCTTCTCTGGCGAACCTTCTTTGAAGGACCTTCTCAGGCGGACTTTCTTTGATGGACCTTCTCCATTTGACTTTTTTACGACAAACTTTTTCAGCTCTACTTTTTCCAACAGTCTATATGCAGGCCCTCTTTCGGTCATATCAACTTATCATGCAGTCATTTTCGACGTCACATCTTATGGTTGTGTCTCAATCCAATCACATCAACTCGCCGTGTAGTCAATTCCGGTGACTTTTCTAACGACCCCAAATCTACCCATCGGATTAAGTACATGTCTAACAAGCTTGATGCTAGATGCATTAGAATTAAGTACATATGTAAACCATTTGACCGATATGCTCCAACTTGAGGGGGAGTGTTAAGGATTAGTTTCCTAATCCATTTAGGAATCCTTTTTCTTCTGGCACTATAACAGTACTCACAGTGGCTACGGTATTTTGTTTCCTTTGCTCTAACACTTAGAGTATAAATAAATATGTTCTTTTACTTTGTTAATTAATGAAAATCAAAAAGTTATTTTTCTCTTCACAGTTCTTATAAATAAAGCTCCTATGCAATGGCGGACCCAGGATTTGATTTCAATGGGGCGAGGTAAATTTTGCAAAATTTAGAAACTTGGATTTCAACTCAATGGTTTAATACTTAGATATTTCAGTGGGGGCAAAGTATAGTATTTGAGTTCAAATCCTCGAGATCTAACGAGGAAATTTAAGAAAAAAAAATTCAATTGGGGCACTTGCCCCCACTGGGCACAAGGTAGGTCCACCCCAGCTCCTATGCCATTTGTGCTAGAGAAAGCTTCAAGGACATGAGTGATAGGTTAATGCAAAATGTGAAGATAAAGCAGAATCATATAAAGAAATACATGATGTTTTAACATGGTTTGAACAACCATACCTACATCTATTAATCTAAGAGAATCATTTCATTGTATAATCAAGAATACTATAGAAAGGAACAAAAATAAATTAGATACAATTATTTAACGCCAAATCATCCTTATTTTCTTGCTTCTAGTATCTATATCTTGAATTGTGAGTTCTCATTCCATGGGGTGCTTTCCACTCTTTCTCATATCTCTATCTACCATATATAATCTTTACATACCGATGTCAATCCCAAAACTTTTTCCTCCTCATAGCCTAAAATGTTTAGAATCCTAGTAACTTTCTTTTATCCTTATTTTACACAATATTCCTAACCAAAAGGAATACCATGTTTGAAATGTGTTCCAACAAGTTCGTTGGATTACAACCTTTTAGCAAGCTTTGATTTGTTTTCCCCTAAAAAATTAATCTTCAAGAAGAGTGCCCCCATTTTCCTTCACATCATACGACAAATGCACTAAGGTTTTTAGAATACTCAAATAGTTCAATTCATGAGGAGCAACTATGTGATCAGTTGTTCATGTGTAAAAATAGAAGGCATGACTAGATTGTGGATGGTACAGGCAATCACTGATGTGTAGTGCCTTTTGACAGTGGTGTGGTAGGTGTCAAAAGTGACTCCAGTCTTTAGTGTGTGGTTACAGAGGGTCTGACTGAGACATTGGCCAACAATAATTTGCAGCAATCACGGTTAAGAGAGCATGATACTGAGCTGGATGTGTGATTATAAAGTATATGACTAGGAGGTACATGATATCACCCATCACTAATTCTCTAGCAAATGTGGTTATGGAGGGTGTGACTAGGTGGTGGTTGATCTGCTCCATAGCTAGACCATATAGTTGCTTCACAGAGTGCCTAGTAGTCACTGTTATCAAAATTTTCTTAAATTTCATAGTGTTTAGCATCTGGGCCTCCAAAAGGAGGTCCAGAATTTCAGGTCCTTTTTAGCATAATGCTTATTGTCTTTATTAGTAATGGCATTATCAAAAGAGATACTAGAATTTAATCAATTGAATGATTAAAATTGCCAGGAAAATCACAATAGCCAGATCCACAACTGAGGCAAAAGCCAATCCAACTGTGCACAATAATCTCCACATTGAAGAACTCCAACGACATGGATCAACGCTTCATTTCAAATCCAATAGACAATCAGTTAAATACCACTACACTATCAGTTCATTTCACGATAACATAGCATTTTCCAATGAAATAGTAACAAGAAAGTAAAAGAAAATTTTCTCACCTTCTGCAATATCATGAACAATCGCCATCTTTACACACCTAAAAATTCAAAAAAAAAATATCTCAATACACAGCCAGCCACGCATTTCAAAAGAATACAAGAAGCTAAAAGTGAAAAATAAATAAAGATAAATCCTAACTTGTTTCGATCGACACCAGGCATATCCACAGCGATGAGAGCCATCAATCCCATTCGAAACATGTGATCAGCCACAGACTCCGGATTCTTCACCTCTCTTTTCACCCACCCAGCTCTCTTCGTAGTCTAGTCAACACTCACAATTAAAAAACACAATCTTTAAACCGATTCAAATAGAGGATAAAAAACAATGAAAACGAGAGAAAGTAGAAGAAAGTGCCTTGAGGCGGTGGCAGAGAGTGAGAAAATCGATGGCAGAAGAAGCCGAAACTCCATCGCCATGGGCAGAAGAAGAAGCTTCTGAAGCCATAGCAAAAACCCTTGAACTCGGGGCCGATGTTATTGTCGTTGTACGGACATTTCTGAATCCGATATGAGATGAAGCTAGTGTGGGTACGCCCAAGAACACTCGGCTGCTCTTGCTCATCTTTTAGACTCTTTTTCATGTTTTTTTTCCTTCCGCATTTTTAGTAGACTTGTCGGCACATCTCCTCTATTGTTTTGAACATATATAATTTATTTTAAAAATCTCAGTAAATTGAATCGAAAATAATGTCTATTTAATAAGTTTCTTATGCTCGGCATATATATCGGTAATCTTGTAATTAGTGGCTCTGACGTTATAATTTTAAGTTAATGTCACTTGTCATTAATTGTGGCGGTGTGTTCACAGAAGTTAATGTTGTGGTCGCTTTAATTGGTATTTAACTTTAAAAAACTATAATGCCACATCATTGACTACGGCATTATCGTTTTAAAAATCATGGCACTCTCTTATTCTCCCCTATTTTCTATTTCTTCGTTTTCTCCTCCTCTCCTCTTCTCTTCCTCTCTGGTATTTGTTAAAAATTTGGTTTCTTTGTGCGTTTGATATTAAATCCCTGTACTCTATTTTGAGTTTCAGTACACCGCATTCCTCTTCATGGCAAGTAACCTACTTCGACTTAATTTTTTAGTGTTTTTTTGGCACCTCCACAGCAGCATAATAACATTACCAACCGTAATAACATGTCTTAAGTTTTGCTACAAGGTCAAGAAACTGACTTTATAAAATAAAATTTAGAAACAAATGAGTTGAATTATCGATGCAATATGCTATGTCTATCCTAAGCTTATATTATCTTGAATATGAAGTAGATATAACTCTCATATTAGTTTGAACGATTGCTTGGATATCTCTCGATTAGATTGCCTCAATTCATAAATCATAGTCTTATTTGTAAATTATGAAACTTCTAGTTGAGGCATGCCCCTGAGAGAAAATAATTAAATAGAAGAGCAAGTGGGAAATATATTTTTTTAATTAATATTGTTGGTTTTGGCCTAGTCTTCTGGTGAGCTTTAAAGCATTTATAATTAAGGTGGTCAATGACAATACATAAAGTTTTTCCCATACTAAGTTTGGTTCGTCAAAAAAAAAAAAAAAAGGGAAATTTGTTAAGTCTACAAGTTAGCTAAATCCCTATACTTGTGCAACACTGGATTATGTGAGATTAAATAAAACTCTACTATCTTATTGATGTTGCAAAAACTATTGTAGAAACATCAATTTTTTATCCATAAATTTATGAAAAAACAAACAACATAAGTAAGGAATAATGCACCCTTTAAGTAAACATCCAATATTAAATCATGTGAGCCTCTCAAATTCAAGGCCATGTGTCTTAGTATGTGATCATTTGAGTAGAGGCATTAGTTTGAATATAGAAACCCCCAAAGACTATTTTCTAGCATATTGTGTTTGGTATTAAATAATTTGTTAAGATAGTACCAACAATTAGTTAAGGTACTATCTCTATCTGAAAGTCTTTCTTTTTTTTGTAACATGTTTTAAATCATATATTTCTCATTCTTCATACCCTTTTTGCCTTTATCTCCAAATCGATAGCCTGATACATATTTTTTCCGCGGGTAGGAAAAGTATGTATCAAGTTACCGATTTGGAAAAGGCAAAGAGTCTATGAACTATGTCGCGAACAAAGCATAATACATATGTTTGTTCTGTAAGATAACTTTGGTAATTATATTATCCTATTAATGACATTTTGTGTAGGTAAATAATATGTGACTCCACTATTCCTTTCATATGTTTTTATAATGGAAAAACCGAAATGACTGAAATATATGTGAAATATGTTGGGAACAAAACTGTTATTGTGCCTTTGGATATATCGATTGATTGCACATACGATCAATTGTTAGCTATGATATACTCAATGACAAGTATTAATAAATAAATATTCAAATTAGTCATCACTTGTAGGTATCCCTTGAAAAGTGGAAATATGTTCCAACTTTGTCCAATATGGGATAACAATAGTGTGTATCGAATTTTGAAATTGGTTAACACAACTGGATTGGAGGAAATTGACTTGTATCTTCAGCTAGTGCATGTTAAGCCACAAGTGAATCAATCAATTGGTACTTAAACATATTTATTACTTTGATGAAATTTTAATGTTGAGGAATTCGACTATGGGTGTGGGCCCAGTAGCGCTCAAGTTGTTGTAACTGATAGATATGAAGTAACCGAAAATGATCAAGATTGTGAAGATGAAGCAAGTGATGAATATGGTGACGATGAAAGTGATAGAGGTGGAAACGTTCAAGTTGATGGGCATGTTCTGTCTTTCTAAACTATTAACCGTCTTATAGAGAATGAGCAAGGGAAATATCTCTATGTGGATGTGCTAAGTTGTGATGTCTAAAATAACCCAGATCTTTAGGACCTTGATCCTAAGGACCCATACGAGAGGGGAACTGTTAATTATTACTTAACACCATCACCTCAGTTTGAAAATGTGAAAAACTTTGGTAATGTTGTTTTAAGTTACTGGACTCCATAGGTGAACTATGTTCACCTAAATTAAAGTGGAGAATTTTTAGTGGGACAAGTTTTTATTTCTAAAGCTGCTTTGCAATATGTCGTTGAGTTGTATTTTATTAAAGCACACCAACAATATGTGGTTGTTGCATTTTCAAAAAAATTGCTCGTGTTAAAATGTAAGAAAGCCAAAGAGTGTCAATGTACATGGAAGCTTCATGCTATGGTTGTGAAAGATGCATATTTCTTCGCAATTAATAAGTATAAAGGTCCACACACTTGTGTAAATCCTTGCTTGAATCGAGATCATCAACAATTAGACTCCAACTTTGTTGTTGATCATATCAAGACAATGATTAAGGCGCGATTCACTTTTTTAGTAGCTACCATCTAAGCAACCATTATGGAGAAATTTGGATATGAAATGTCATACAATAATGCATTGGTTGGAAAACATAAAGCACCTGGCTCTGGCCCCAGGGACTTCCATAAGTCATCTTGCGAGCGCCACACGGTTGTGCTGGCATTAGACGGATCGCGGATGTGTTGTAACTTGGAAAGCGTATGTGGTCGTATACATAACAGAAATTATTTCAAGGCCAGTGCTTTTAGGCGTTTCATCCATCTATTGAGATTAATTATTATCATTTTCTATATTAATTATTCATTTGTTGTATGTATGGGAGTATAAAGGCATGTTAATGATTGTTATGAGCTGTGATATAAATAATCAGTTGTTTCTACTGGCATTTGCTATTACATAATGAAAGAATATTGATAGTTGGAGGTGGTTCTTGGCATGTATCAGAAACAAGGTAACTCAACATATGGGACTTTGTGTTGTAGGCGTGGGGCGTAAAAGCAACTGCGGTATGATGGTAAGTTCATCCTTGGTTTTAATTGAACCATATATATCATAGGATTTGCATCGCGTCATCTTAAATGACTTGTAGATGGAATTCAAGACAAAACCTTAAGAATTTGGTGTGCAAAGCGATTATGTTGAAGCTAGAAAATTTAATAAATATAGATCTGATTGAAAATTTGATTTAGAAACACGACTAGTTGGAGGCTGATCCCCTTTTGAGAAATGGGCACTTTCACATGATGGAGATCGAAGATGTGAATAATGACTATAAACATGTGAGGTTTTAATCTTTGTTCTTAAGACTCGGAGCTTCTTAGATAACTACATTGGTTGATAAGCCTTTTTGAAGCTTAATAGTTACTTTGTTACAATAGGGAAACATAATTATAATAGATTGAGGAAGAGAAGGAAGAAGAAAGGAAGAAAAGACTGGAGGGATTGGGCATCGGGCCAGCTAGTGTATCAATATGTTTGATGTAGACTAAGGCTTTGCGTGGTAAACTAGATCCTTTGAAATTATTATTTACGATCATTACTAAGGACAGATTCATCATTAGTCGAATAAGGTCAAACATAGCCTTAACTTACGACCACTTAATCTAGGTCTTTTAAGGCACTTATATATAAATTTCATATGTCGTATTATGTGACATGTCGATTTAAACAGTAGATTTTCAATCTCATTTATTAAATTTACTATAGTACTCAATTGTACTATGATACATGGACAACCTTGTTCCATATCATCTTTGATAAATATGAATGGCCTCCTTATGATGGTGACAGATATTATATGACCAAATGAAGCACTTTGTCGTTTGACGTCTTAAATATTCTTGTTTGCATAATGAAATGGACGTTAGAGATGGGAAAACTACTATTACGTGTGGGTTGTCTGAAAACACTGGTCGCGATCAGATCTTGTCAAATCGAGGAATCAGGATTGATTGAAACATGCTATGTTTTTATTTGTTACATTGTCTTAATAATTGCATTGTTATCTATATCTGACTACTTGTTTCATTTGTTTAATCATTGTAGTTATTTATATATTACAGATATGACATTGAAGGCCTCGTAGTCACATATCAGTTAGATAGATTTATGCTTGATTTTCTACGGAATGAGACATCGGTCTCATTTTGTGGACACTACTCATATATGCATTTTTGTATGTATAAAATGTAGTTTCATTATTAACGTGGTGGGAATTAGTTTATTATCACTGTTTGTAGCTTTCTTTGGTACTCACATCTCCAAGTGTGAATATTGAAGTTAAATGCGAGGTAGCATATGGATGTCATGACCGTCAGTATGTAGTCAAGTCCTACTTACTATGGTTATATCACATCGGACCGTTACACTCGGTTGGGGATATCAATAAGTGCAGTTTGAATGCATCTTAGGACACACACATTTCATTTCTTGGATTTGGAGATGGTGATCACGACCGCCCAGTGTCGCTATTATCTTGGGCGCCAGATTCATGGACCTTTAGTCAAACAGTGACCGATGTGTGATGAGTCTTAAACTCATCCTATTTTAATCCATTTTTACGGCTTGTTTCGGTATTTTGAGCTATTTTAATGCGGATTGTGGAATATTTACAAACTTTATGTTTTGAGGGTTAATTCAAAAATGAGATTTGACAAATAGAAAAAAAGCAATTACGGAGTCTATGTCGCAGTTGAAATTTTTGTATCGCAATGAACTTCGAAGCAATTACCAAAAGAAAGCGGAGTTATGTGACAACATTTTCTGTATCGCAGTAACCTATAATCATTGTTGACCGAAGTGAGATAGGTCGTGTGGAGAATGGGAAAAACATATCTGAGTCATTTGGAACAAAATGGTTGTGTTGACATGATTATGACAGAAGGCAAAATATATCGTAATGATTTCTTCTATCGTGACAACGACTTCTCTGATAGGGAAAAGATTGTTAGACAAAGCGATCTTCGGAGAAGAAGTTTGGGTGACCAAAGCTGGAATCCACGAAGGGTGCAATGGATGAAGTGACCACAGTTCAACTAGGAAGTGTTGCGACATATTTCAAGCAAAAAGGTGTTTTGATGTGCGACTTGAATCTTTAGTCTGTGACCACGAAGAAATCGGTTGCATGAGAGAAAAGTCACATCACGACAGTAAGGTCGACATGAGAAGATGACGAAGGCGAAAAGTTATGTATCGCGACCGGAAATACTAGGTCGCAACTGATGAAATATATGTTGCATCTGAGAAAAGTGTTGTCGCGACATAACATATTGGTCACAACATGAAACATCCAGTGCCCACAAAGATGCGAGTGCAACATAAAATGAAGGTACAATAAGGAAACATACTAAGTGGCAATAGAACTCTATCGCAATAGACTTTTTGGGTGTGACGAGAAGTGACTAATCACGAGACAAGTGTTGCCTTGAACCAAAACATAAATCTTTGTAGCGGCGAAACTGGTGGGTCGCTACACGATTTGAAAAAGAAAGCTGACCTGTGACATTGTATCGTGGCCCGAAATTGAAGGAAGACATGGAGCTTAGGTCGCGACACCAACTGCGGGGTTGCGTTTAGGCGTGTTGCGACATGGGTATCCAATGTGCGACATACATATTTGAGGAAGGGCGCGGAATGTATTCGCGACAAAACTCGCCATGACGAGTTATTGTCTGCCCGATCCGGCAGGCAGTTAGCGGATCGAGGCAGAAGTCGGGCGTGATACTATCTATATTATATCTATATACTTTACTGGGACTCTTATTGATCTGTTCTTTCTGGAACATTTTTATGCACGTGGGTATACAAATAATTTGTATAAAACAAAAATCATTTTTATCTACGTACAAAACCACAGGGTGGTGTCATCACAAATCTATCATATACAAGAGTCCCTTTACTTGTACTATTACAATTTTACTTATTACAACCCCGTAGATCAAGTAAGCAGCTACCGATGAGCACCTATCTCCTCGAGCCTACCGCTTTGGTCGATGTGGAATGTCCTGGCCCTTATCCTTTGTCTTCTCGCTTCGTACCTACACGGATTGAACACCCGCTGCCTTTACGCTACGAACATGCATGGACAACCACCAATGGCGATCACACAAGCTTATACATATGCATTATACATATCTCTAAAAACATATTTCTATAACGTATTCCTATCATCCGATATTCCTATCGCTCGCCAATCTTTCTACATGTTCTATGTCTTTAGCATCTCCTTTATTTATACTTTTCAGATTCCTATTTGAGTGTTTTACATATTCCTATACTTGTCCTGTTCATCTTTCATGCTTGTTATATGTCTTTTCAATGTTCCTTATTCCCTTTGTCAAGTTATATAGCATGTCTCTAGTCTATATCTTTTCATCTTTCTAGCTTTTATGATTTATTTCATTCTTCACTTTCATACTTGTACTATTGTATACTTTCCTATTATAGGTGTTCATCTTGCATCGCTCATATCCCGTTATCCCGTACTATTCCTACTTTTCTCAGGTTTTTATACCTATTTTCATATCAAAGTTATAATGTACTTTTATTCTTGTAACCTATTTTCATCGCATAGCAAGGCTATGCTTCTCATATCATATCGTATTATATACTTTTCATATACATTTCCTTTGTGTATACTTTTCCTTTTTCTTTTATTTTCATGTCTGCAAATACCTTAGAAGTGGATTCAGGAAATAACTGAGTGTACCCGAAGGTACTATCACTGTACGAGACAGTGATCTCTCTCTCGCACACTGAAGGTATCATCACCGCATTTGGCATGCTGACCTATGTCATATGCCATCTCGTAATTGGCTAAAACACCGTATCGAGGCGCTGATTTCTATCTATTGTGCGATTCCCTCGCGGCCAATTCGATCCAAACGGATTTATATCATCGACCCAAACGGGGCCTCAATATCCTGGTTTCATGAATATGTCGCAAAGAATCAGATCTTCCCTATAGGCATGCCTATCTATCCCTCTACCAGGTTCTAAGCAGACAATGATCTTTATTACATTTTCTGTACATATCTCATAAGCATGAATAACTATTGTTATCATAATTGCTTATGCATATATACTATCATCACTTTACTGCATTAGTTCTCATATCCGTAGTTTCATATTACTTCTGCCTCTCACATATCTATATAATACATATATTCATATCTTTTTCTATCATTTAGTTTGTCTATCATATTTCATGAATGCATCTATGCACTCTTGTATTCATATATTCATATATAGCTTTCTATATTCATATCTCCTTATATCATTTATACATTTCTATCATGTTTTAGCTACTCTCTTTCTATATTCCTATCATGTAGGCTTACTCATTCACATTTTCATATATGTACCCATCATTTATGTACATGTTCTCATTCCTATGCTTTGTCATCTTGCTTATCTCTATCGTTCTTATCATTTATGTCTTTTCTATCATATGTTCCTAGCGTGTTCCATCTTATTCTTTCTATGTCTATCTTATACTCTCATATATCTTTACGTATTCCTATCATTTGTTCTTAGCATGTCTCTATCTATTCATTTAAGTATATCTCATCATATAATCCTATCATACACGCTTATATTCATATCATTTAATCTTATATGCATATGTGCCTATCATTGGTGTAATTTTTAGACTATCATATCTTATGACATGTTCTATCATATCTTATCATATTTTATGACTTATACCTATCATATCTTATGACATATTCCTATACCTTTCTATACTTGTACATTATGCAACCTATGTATTCTTATTCCTCTATGAATCTACTTTATTTAGAAATTGGAATCAATCCAATCGGATCATCCAAACTAAAGTTATGACATTTTCATGCCATAAGTCATTTTACCGATTTTTCTAGTGACAGTTTGTATTACTCATTTTTCCGGGGTCTTAATCTCATATTTTGACATCATGTCCTTATAATCATTTAAAGCTAAGGTGCTAAGGGTTCTATTCCAACTGGAATCACCCAATTTGGAGCACCGGAACTCAAGTTACGTCCGAAACAACCCGGACTTCTCTATGTTCAACACTGAAACCAGAATTTGGTTTGCACATGGTCCCACTTCGAGTGGATTTTTGGATCACTTAGAATCAGAATTTGGCGATTCCTTCTCTTTAAGTTTTGTTCTCCTTGAAGTCTATTTTAATTGGCCACTTGAATCACCCAAATCGGATGTTAAACGAGGTTATGGCCAAAATACTAAAAACTGGTCAAAACTGGAAACCAGAACGTTGTACCTAAGATAAGCTCAAGTCAGACGACAACTCGCCAAAAATGACTGGGGACCAGGTGCTGTACCGGTACAAGTTCAAGTTGTACCGGTACATGTCACCCGAGATGCCCAAAATATGTGTTTTTCTCTCATTTTTCCATATTTGATCCTCAATTCAACTTTTTATACTTCATCTACACTTCAAGAATTTCACCTACAGCGTTCTTGTAAACTCTTTTCTACCAATTTCCTCTTTCAATACTTATTTTCTTTCAACAATTTATCCTAAATTACTCTCAAACCCACTCTAATATGGGTTATTATCCATACACAACCCAATCATGATGATTAGTTAGGGTTTGTTCTAAACCCTAACTCATTTACTTACTATTAACCATGAATTCATCATTAAAGGGAGGATTCTATACTTTGCTTGTACTCTTTAAGGTTTTATTCACCTTACTTTCCATGATTATTGGTTTAGAAATCCAGAAACCCTAGCAAAACCCTAGATTTGGAGGACAACTATAACTATACAATTACTACGGAAACCATTCAAAGCTTTAAAACTCATGTAATTCCATACCAAAATCCAAGTTCCATACCTTAGCTTAATCTTGGCTTCTCTTCCTCTTCCTCTTCTTCTTCTTCTTCTCTTTCTCTTCCTCTTCTTCTCCCTTTTTGGCCTTCACGCTTTCTTCCTATTTGGAGACCACTTTTGGTCTTAACCAACTTTTAGTTAAGGCCATGTTCTGCTAAAAAACTCATTTTTGACTTAAGTTTTCATAATTTACTTTGATCCCCCATTTCTCTTTATCTCTATTCCATATTTTCTATATTTGCCTTTAATCCCATCTCTTATTAAATTTCTATTTTGGCATCCCATCTTTTGGCTTTATTACCTTTGGGTCCTCAAGTGGTAAATTACCACTTTACCCTTGGCTCTCGAATTAATTCCGGGTCTCTCGTTTTATTTCCGAAAATTTCCATTTAGCTTATAATATACCCTAAACAAGTCCGAAAACTGCTAGGGTATATTTCGGGATGTTACAGTTATCATATTGAAGGAAATAAAAATGTAGCAATAAAAATATGTAGTCGCAACTCAATCAAGAATGACTACAAGATCTTCAAGTCGCGACAGACGATTGCATACCTGCAACAAGGACCTGCGACAAATAACACAAAATTGGCCACAACTTTCAAAGTCACACTAAGCACAACTCAGCCTAAAATTTAGTGTGGATTCATAAAAGAAGCATTGAATTTAGACTCAAACTTTAGGCCTATAAATAGAAACGACATGCAGCTTGCACACAATTAGCAAGATGAACCAGAGTACCTGAGGACTCTTTTGTATTATATTTTTCTTTTTATCTCATTTTTATTTTTCTTATTTTTTAATTTCTTCGTAGATTATCGTTAGCATTATATTTTGATTCTTTACTGGATCTGAAACAGTAATTTGTTCAGAAGTTTTGAAGTTGAAATTTAATGTTGAAATTCATTTACAATTACTATTTGAATGAATGAACCCGACAAACGCTGTAAAATTACTTTAGTTGATCGCGCTTATAGTGGAATTTTCGATCGCATTTCAATGTATGCTGTAATCCAGTTTTCGAGAACACAACTTCCACTAGGAAAGATTTGATGTTAGTTATGGTCTTTTTTGCAAAATTAGAAGAAAATTTCCTGAGTTAAATCTTGAATTTATTTGAATGGTGTTGTTCTTGGAATTAATTGTTCCCAATTTTAGTAGCTTATACCCATTAAAGGACTTTTGTTTGGTTCTAATTTCCAGGAGGCCCTTTAAGTCACATATAAATAGAGATTCCTCAAAGCTTAGACCAGTTACTTGGGGGTATGTTAGACTAATATTGAAGAACTAATGAACTCTGAAAGGTTACTTAGATAAATCCTCAATTTACTCATGGTTTGGGAATGGGTTGAGTGATATATCAATTTTATCAATTAGAGATCTCTCCTTGGTCTGGAAAAATTATTTTGATCTCGTGTTAGCATGAGATCTAATTAAGGAAAGAGAAAACTCTTTCAGATCTTAAGGATGAGACATCATTCTTGTTGTGCCATGTCTTGGGAAGCAAGAAATCTACAGTCATGAGAAATGGGTATGAAGTATTAGAAAATAAAAATATCAAGATCTTACAAAGAATTTCTATTTAAAAGTAATTGATTAGAATCATGTTTCAGGAATGTACATGAACCTCTATTCAATGAAAAATATGGTTATAGGAGAAATCCTTACTATACTACCTTGTCTCTTGACAAATTCAGATTCCAACTCAGGGAAAAATAGAACGAGAATATGATGCATGAATTGATAATTTCACGGCAGTGAAATCCCAGTTTTTACTTCCAGCATCAATCTGGTTCAGTTCAGTTTACATTTAGGATTTAACTTTTTCCTTTTATATTAAATATAGGATTCTAGTTGTTAAAATTCTCATTAGGTTATTAAAAATTTTCATCTAAACTAGACATTCAAATAGTATAGAACTTGAGTAGTTGGGGTAGTTGAAGTTTAAATTCCTTTCAATCTTTGTGGGAACGATATTCGGACTTATAAGGTCCACTTTATTACTTTTACGACCTGTGCACTTGCAGTTTTTAAGACCAAAGTAATTTTTTTATTGAATTTTAAGTGACAAAATTATTCTTCTTATGAGCATACAATGTATTTTTAGTCTATATCAAGTTTTTGGTGTCTTTACCTGGGGTTAATTTTTAGTCTTCTAGTAATGGTTTCAATAATTTGAATATGCACAACAATTTGGTCCAACAATGTGTCGTCGCCGTGTCAGGAGCTGCTAGGTGTGATCCCACCACCGATTGAGCTTAGAGGATATACTATCTCAAGGCGTTGGTTGTCTCAACAGTTATCAACTCCACCCATGGACACAAATGAGGTGATATTAAAGCGTAGTGCACGTGGTTTCATCCTAGCATAGCTAGGATCCTTTATATTTGCAGACAAGAAGGGTCTACATGTTCACCTCTTTTTCCTCCCATTACTACAAGATTTGACGCAGACTTCTACTTACAGTTGGGGTAGTGCGGTTCCAGCACACTTATATAGGGAGTTATGTTGAGCGAGCTGCAATGGTGCTACTGAGATTTTTGGTTACATAACATTGTTACAGGTATGTTGCTAATATTTGTAAACATACACATATAAAAGGCACAGCTCGAGACTAACTTGTCTCCTATATCTTGTAGGATGATTAGGTCGGCTAGGCATAGTGTTACTTGGGCTGTTGTATTTAAGCATTTGGGTTTGAAGGATTTTAGGGCGTCTGTGAGGGTTGTAGGTTCTAGTTACTGCACCTTATCTCTAGATGCTCTTGCCTTCTCTCCTTGTGTTTCTAGGCGTTGGTTCAACAATGTTCATTACCTTCCTTTAGATAGTAACTATGTAACTTGCTTTCACAAACATCATATATTCCGGTTAGCTAAAAAGCCTTCTTTATCCCTAGTAGACAAGGATAACATATTTGTCCTAAAAGCCGATATACCACGATGAGAAGGTAGATATGGAACCTAGTCTCTAGAGATGTCCCTATCCCTTTCGATTTTTTTCTATGTCACGACCCCTACTACATCTACCTTTACGATTTTTATTATATTTCGTATGTTTCAAATATAGGACGTCCCTTTTTTTTTACTATATGAAATCCACACTTTGACACCTGAGATTCTATTAGTTCTTAATTCAATTTACCCTAAATCCTGAGCTGATGTCAAAGTGTTTTGCTAACTCGAGTGCTCGACAAATCAACCCAAATCATTAATTTATTATATAAAGAGACTTGGAGCTTAACCATATTGGGCTCCTAATCTTTCTTTTATACCAAGTATTCATTAAAGCCTAAAATTACCAAGAGTCTCATTTAGTGCTTTTGGACTTAGTAACTAATTTCGAAAATTCTTTTAGTTGCTTTGATAGGTGCAATTGTTGTGGCCCGTTAGTAATAAATCTTTAAGCAATACAAATCCCCTAGTTCGGAAGATGCCTTATATGGATAGGGTATATACTACTACGATTGTATCTATTCGTCGAGAGACACGATCTTCTTGAAAAACCTGATATGCGGAACATCTTGATAAGTGAATTTTCTAGCTTTCATTCCTAAATTTAGTAGTCTCATTCGAGGGCAATTCAAGCGTCATGAAGAGCAATAAAAGTCCATCACCTAATTGACACAAACGAGTAAAATCTCCTTGTGTTTCACCCCATAACAACAATAAAAAATGTGTTAAACTATTATAAGGGGTAGAAACTACAACGATTAAGAAATTGCAACAAATCAGGTTTGGGAATTAGTTGATCCACTCAAAAGGACATAAATCAATTGGCAACAAACGGATCCTTAAAATTAAGTGTAAGGCAAATGACACAATTGAGAGATATAAAGCCCGTCAAGTTACAAAGGGAGACATAGCAAGAAGGGATAGACTGTGAGGAAACTTTTTCACTTGTTGTCAGATTTACCTCAATACGCTTAATTTTAGCTATCATTGTCAGTATGGACATATAATTACATCAAACGAATGTAAAGACTGGTTTTCTCAATGGAGAACTTGACGAATAAATCTACATGGAACAAGCAATAGGTTTCATAACTCAAGGCCAAATAACATAAAGTATGCAGTCTTTTAAAGTGAATATGTGGTCTTAAGCATTCTACAAGACAATGGAATGTTCAATTTCATAAAGCAATAATGTCTCATAACTTTGAAATGATTGAAAATGATCATTGTGCCTACATTAAAAGGTCGAAAGACAAGTTTGTAGTCTTATCCTTGTATGTAGATGACAACCTAATAGTTACAAATAATGTGGAGTATATGAAAGAAATCAAAGGATGGTTGTCATTTAAATTTGAAATGAAGGATATGGGTGAAACTGCTTATATCCTTAGAGTTGAGATTTAAAGGGATCAATAAAAGAATTTGGTTTCATCTTTCATAAGAGTCATACTTTAAGAAAATTCTTGAGCGATTCAAAATGTAAGATTGTAAACCCATTGATACTTCTATGGAAAAAGGTGAGACCTTGAGTCTGAAATTATGTCTTAAAACCTCAAAATAAATGAGCGAATGAACAAAGTTCCTTATTTAAGCATGGTTGAAAGCCTTATGTATGTTATGATGTGTACTAGGTTTGATATCTACCATGTTGTTGGGATGACTGGTAGATATCAATCTAATCCAGGTCAAGCACATTGGAAAGCAATGAAAAGGATATTGAGGTATTTTAAAGGCACATTAAACTATTCATTGTGTTATAAAGGAAATGATTTACAGTTGAAAGACTATACTGATGTTGATTGGGGAGGAGATTTAGATAAAAGGAAATCCACCTTAGGGTTTGCCTTCTTACTCAACAGTTGCGCCATATCATGGAGTAGTAAGAAGCAATCATGCGTAACTCTATTAACAATGGAAGCTGAGTTTGTAGCATTATCATTTGTTGTTCAAGAAAGAGTTTGGTGAAGAATATTTTTTAAACATTTGATCAAAAAGGGAGATGCTATAGAGCCTATAGTTTTCAATTGTGATAGTTAGGCTACTGTAGCTTATATGAAATAGTTCCATGCTAAAACCAAACATATAGATATCAAATAAAATTTTGTGAAAAACATGGTGGCACAAAAACAAGTGAACATGACATACATAACAACACAAGAGATGGTTACAAATCCCTTTATGAAGCCCATACCTAAAGAAACATACTTTAGGCATGTCAAGTCTTTAGGCTTATATAGATGTTAAAGTGTACTTGCAAATGTGTACTCCCAGATATGCTCTTCCACATTTTCTTTTAGTGATGATATTTTTTTTTCAATTCCCATATGTTAATAAAACATACATGAATACATATGTTATGTACATATTGAATACAAAAATATGTAAGGCAAATGAGAGATTGGCCTACTCACACAGACAATCGCTTTTGTCACTTTGTGTGTACAAGGATGAGACAAATTTGAGCTTTATTATCTAGGTGATAATTGAGAGGGAAGGCTTGAATACGAATGTCGATTTCATTTAGAAGATAATTGAAATATATTGATCTTTAGTGGTATATTAGTTATTTATGTAACACCCCAAAATATACCCTAACAGTTTTTGACATGTTTAGGGTATTTTGTAAGCATAATTTGAATGTTTCGTGAGTTAAATGCGAAACATGGAAACGAGAGACCCGAAAATTTACAAGACTTAAGGACAAAATTGTAATTTGTCCAAAAAGGGGGCCAAAAAAAGACATGGATTAAGAAGATATGAGGCCAAAATGAAATAAAGGAAAATTTAATTCTAAATAGAAGGAGTTATGGGCTTAAAAAGCAAATAAAGAAAGGTAACCCAAAAATGGGTTTTATTTAAGGGCCAAACATGGCCTTATCAAATCCATGGGATTTAAAGACCAAATTGGTCTCATTTGTGGGAGGAAAAAAACGGTGGAGAAGAAAAGGAGAAGAGGAGAGAAGAAGAAGAAGAGGAAGAGGAAGAGGAAGGAAGGAGATCAAGCAAGCCAAAATCAAGAGGTATGGAAACTACTTGGAGTATGGATTTTGTATGGATCACATGGAATTTTAAGGCTTGTTATGGTTAATAGCTTATTTCCAAAGCTAGGGTTTTGATAGAATTGTATCCAAACCTTGGATTCTTGAAAATAGGGTTGATAAAACCCCATATGGTACAAGATAATCACAGAATCCTCTCTTTTAGGATGAATTCATGGTTAATTAGAGTCTTTGAGTTAGGGTTTAGAATAAACCCTAACTAAACATCATGTTTGGCTTGTATACTGGCAACCCATATTAGGAATGATTTTTTTGGAAGTAATTCATGATAGTCTTTTTGAAATAAGAGAAGGATCAATGATAAACGTGGGTAGAAAAGAGACTGGCAGAATTTGAAGTGTCTTGAGGTGTATATAAAGTATAGTTGAATCGGGGAACAAAAATATGGAAAAAAAAAAAAAAGGGGAGAAAAGACACATTTTGGGCATTTCCGGGTGATGTGTACCAAGACACTTGAATTATAAACAAGACACTTCAGGTTCTGGTCATTTTACCAATGCGTATCGGCATATTAAGGGTGTACTGCAATAATCATGTTCGCTTCCCGTTTCCGACCATTTTTGTATTTCTACCATAACTTTATCATTTCTTATCCGATTTGAGCGATTCAAGTGGAAAATTAAAATAGACTCAAGGATAACCAACCTGTTAAATAGCTGTCAAATTCTCCGTCTCATGGTCCAAAATTCACTCAAAGCGCCCCATGTGTAAGCCACCTCGCAGATCCGTTCACCACATGAGTACCGAAAGGTTTCGACGCACCCAGTTTCGGCGGTTCGACGGTGATTCCAATGAAATGAACCCTTAGCACCTTAGCTTCAAATGAATATAAAGAACCAGGGTCAGGTATGAAGTTAAGACTCCTGAAAAAAATAAGAAATTCAGACTGTTCCTAGTGTAATCTGGGTAAATCGACTAGTTTGGCATGAAAATGCCATAACTTTATTTTGGGTGATCCGATTGAATTGATTCCAATTTCTAAGAAAAATAAATTCATAGAGGGACAAGAATACATGACCGATGTGTGAATACATCAGTATTCCGGTATAAGTATCTGAAATGCCATATAATGTGCATGAAACCCTAATAATAGGATACGGAACATGAAAACGACGGAAATATGAAGACGAACATGAACATGAAATTGCAATATGTCATAAAAACATACGTGGCTAAGAATGCCCCATTATAAAATAGTAAGCGTTGAACTAATATAATTGTAAACCGCCTAAGACCGCTTATTGAATGACATGGCACTTCCGTTACGTAAGGACACGCTAGTGACTTCCTGCACTTCCGAATAGTGCGACGACACCGACCGATTCGGGCACGCTAGTACTTCGTACTTAATTAGTGCGACCAAGACTGACGTTTCGCACATTAGTACTTCAAGACGCCGATTAGTACTTCGTACTCTCGATTAGTACTTCTGCATTTCTCCGATTAGTGCGATGACACTTCACAAGGTTGGGCACTCCTACTTTCAGGCTACTAGCACCTCAAGATCAGATCAGCACTGGGGTACTTATTGTACCGTGTCCTACTAATTCCGTGATAATGGTCTAGTAATCCAACAATTATATGATAAGACTCGAATAATGAATAAGAATAAAGAAATGAATATAGTTAAGATCCCATCGTACCTACTGCACCTCAGATATGTTATGTATGACCTACGGTACCTCCAGATTGGTTCAGAGGCCTTACTTCGCAATCTGCAGATCGTAAAATAAGTATAAGTTCCGTAGTACCACCCGCACTCCTCGCAGAACTGCAAAAATAAGCATATGTATCCATGAGATCTCCACTCGCTATGGACTAATGTCCATACCCGATATATCGCAGATACGTCCTGACTGAATTCTCAGAGGAGATGATTATGATTAGTTCCGACTTATTGTACCTACGGGTACCTTCGCACACGGATAAGATCCTAAGATAAGTATATGCTCCGTAAGACCAGTATAAGTTCCGTAAGACAAGTATAAGTTCTGTATTACATGTATAAGATTTGAAATACATGTATAAGTCCTGTAATACACGTATAAGATCCGAAATACCAGTATAAGTTCCGTAAGACCCGTATAAGTTCCGTAAGACAAGTATAAGTTCCGTAATACAAGTATAAGTTCCGTAATACACGTATAAGATATGAGTACAAGATTCGAATTACAAGAATAAGATCTGATATACAATAATAAGTATAAGTCCCTGTGAGTACCTACTCTGCACCTCCTCAGATAATGAATCTATTCTGTAGTACCTACAGGTACTTTTGTAATAAAGAAATGTTTCTTGTAGTACCCACGGGTACTCAGACGTAAAGACGTTAATGCTCCGCAACACAAGTATAAGTTCTGTAAGACCAGGATATACTTCGTAGTACAAGTATAAGATACGAAGTACCAGTATAAGTTTAGTAGTACTTACAAGTACTTCCATATAAGAATAAGTTCCGCAATACCAGTATAAGTTCAGTAATTTCTGTGATACCTACTAGTGCCTCCGAACAAGTGTAAACTTTGCGTATAAGATAAGCTCTCAGAATTCCTACTGAGATCCGTATACACATAAGTCCTAAGTATCGCCTAAGTTCGAATAAGATTAAGTTCAGGACCTACGAGATTTGAATAATTATAAGTCTCGAGACAAGTATCAAGATAAGTTTCGATATATATATATATATATATATATATATATATATATATATATATATATATATATATATATATGTCATTTGGGAGATTTAAATAAGTATATGTCTGATACAAACATAAGTATAAATATATATATCCTACGGGAGATAAGTATCAGTCTGATAGAAGTTCAAGTATATTTCCTTTGGGAGATCTAAATATGTATAAGATTTGAATAAGAATAAGTCTGCTATAAGTATAAGATCCGACTGCTATAAGTATAAGACCCGGATAAGAATAAGTGCTATGAGTATAAGATTCAAATATGATAAGTCCACTATAAGCAAATTCGGTAGTGATAAGACAGTAGGAAGCTTACATGAGAGGTATGAATAAGCTTCTAATTTTGTTACAAGAACATTTCGTGTAAATATGATATGAACCCCAAGATTTTGATATCTGCTCGTTATCCGTTATTTCCATGCTTCAGATAAGAACAAGCCCTAATTGTCGTGAGTTTCAAGACGGGGTTTTTAATCCGTAGGTACAGAGAAGACGCCAAGAACATCCGCATATAGTCGGGCCAACACACTTATAAGGGTTCACCAACATGTGGTGTTCCAGGCTTTGATTTGTAAATGCAAAAGTATGCTTGTGTTCAGAACGGACTCGCTATATGTGTCTAGATTTTGACGGACACCACTCTATAGCTCTTTGATTTGTATATATTATTCCCGATTCTCAGTATAAGATGTGGGCCATACCTACGTATACAAGCTTGGTTTAGAAAAAAAATCAGTAAAGAGTCCTAGATGGTCTCGCGCCCTAACTCCGGGCTTGGACGGCTAATCGGTCGGACCGGATCTACACAATCTATCTTAATGCCAAATTAGAGTTCTAATAATCTTGATAAACATAATATGTAAGTGAACTCATAGTTGGACATTAACTATGTCAAACTACAATTTGTATGCTATTAAAATAAACATAAAGACATATGCTCCATAAGAAATTAGATAATACTGTAACATGTGATTCATACTACATGTCCATTTGTTGACCAATATGGGTAATGAAAATTTTTTTTTCATAATGTGAGACCCTCGAGTTTTTTAGTAATCTCTTATAGCATCCTATCACTTTGACCTGATTTCATAATTAGTATCTAGCGTTTTTCATCTTAGAATGGTACCAAAGGACTATGAATGATTCGATATACCATACCATTTCTAGAAAAACAAATTAAATAAGAATTACGAGAATCAAGGAAGAGGAAAGTTATAATTACAAATAGCTGTTTCATAATGTAATCATCGATCGACAATTATATTTTTTGTGTGGAAGAATATACATGAATAATTTTTTTAAATGAGATCTCATTTGAAAGGATGTAACAAATGGTATATGATACAACATATTGAATATACTCTAAGATCCTTTTGTCGATAAACTATATATTCCTAACAGATATATAGTAAATATGCTCTCAAAATATGAATGGTCTCACGACTTATTTAACAAGTTTGAACCTCATAAATTGAGAAGAGAGTTGATACCATAATGTGTGAGTGAGAGATGTGAGTTATTTGTGGGGTCAGACAACATGATGTGGCCCAATCATTTTTTCATAGAAAAAGTGAGAATGTAGGGAGCGTTGAAGCGTTGTGTCTTGTGAAGTTAAAATAAAATAATGCGTTTTATTTTAACAAAAAAGGAAATAGTTCCTTTTATGAAGCAATTTTTTTTGGAGTATTGTCCCTTAACATATTATAAGAAAGGAAGTAGAAAAAAAATCTATCCGAAAAAGACGACGTTCATTCTTATGACTATCCTCTACGAAGCATACCACAAGTATCAACCCTCAAACCTCTAGGAATCTTCTTCAAGAGGTAAGTGTTATTTAAGTTCTGAAAGTCTCTTTCAGTTTGTCTTTATAATGTGATTGAAATCATATTATGTATGGTTGATCTTGGGTATGACGTTTGAATTAGATTAAAGTTCTACATTGTAATTCATATGAAACCAACAATTTTAATAAGAAGTGATTAGAAAAAATTACGATTTATAACTTTTTTCGATAAAGGGTTGTTTAGTTATAATAAGGGACAAAAATATCGGACATCAGAGAGTATCGAAACGAAATTGACAACCAAAAATTGATTGAGGAAAAAATCGAAGAAATATCAGACATATCGTCAATATTTTGCCAATATATTGAAAAATATCGATATATCGTCAAAATGTCGAGCGTCCACCACACGCGGTTGTGAAAGAGAAATATGTCGAAAAACTCGGCAAATAGATCGGTAAAAAATCAACGATTTATCATCGATTTTTGCCAATATCATCGATAAATCCGATGCCATTGTTCCACCAGAAACCAACCATAGAAACCCAAAAACTTTTCTTGTCGACCAATTAATCTGACAATCCAAACAAACAAACAAGCAAGCCTAACATAGAAAGAGAAAGACAAGGAAGATAATGAAATTGAAGATAATCACTACATCTTTTTATAAAGCTTGACCGTAAAAACAAAATGGAAGACGGAATAAGTAGAAAGAAATAAGGTGAAAATGAGAGATATGAGGAGACGCCTAGGCCGGCCCCGTATGCGGTAGGGCCTAAGGCGCATTCTGTTTATCACAGATAAATTTTTTTTTACTAGAATATTAATATTAAACCTAAACCTAGCTTTTATTACGTTAAACCCAAAATCATACTAAAAGCGAGGCTTAAGAGGCCTAAATTATTGGGCTAAGAATTTACTCACGCCTATTTTTAAGAGAACTGAGGCCCGACATGATCGCCTTTTCGTCTAACCCAGCACAAACTGAGACGCCTAACACAGGATATGCGATATGAAAGCGAGTGACTGATTTGGCTGAGATCAAGACGTGGGTTAGATATTATTAAAGGTTTGTCCAGAAAGTTCTCTTTTAATTACGATTCTTCAATTTATTTATTTTATTTTACTTATAATATTATATATTTTATTTGACCCTACCCTCTGTAAGGTACAGTAGAAACGGTTTATGTAACTTGTGTACATTAAAAACATAAGAAGTGGTGGGCCCATTTTCACTCAACATTACAAATGCCCCTTTTATTTCTCTATCACTTCACATTGGTATCTAATAAATTTTCCCTTTCCTTTCTAAGTCAATGTCATTTAAATTTGTAAGCACTTAAAAAACTTTTGATATAAAAAAATATAAAGTTTAATTATACTTTATAGAATTATAAGAAATAATTGAAAATAAATTATTATCATATAAGATACTAGTTTTTTAAACATGATTTTATTTTTTATAATAATTTCATAGAAAATGGTTTTTTACTAATGATTTTTAAAAATATTTTTCACAATCATTATTATTATTTTTTAAATATAGACTAGTTAAAAACTTTGCATGTGATTGTCATTTATATTTTTGACAATTATTTTATGAAATTTATTTTTAACATGTTTATTTTTTCTTATTTTTATCATTTAAATTTTTTTAAAGGTATTTTTATAAATTTTATAGATTTTTGCTTTACCGATATTTATGTAAAAATATCTAATAATATTTTACCATATTTTTATATATCCATAAAATCTAAATACCAATATATTAGTGTTTACCAATATTTTGATATTTTGATGTATAAATATTCTGCTTTCGGATGTATATATTTCCAGATTGATTTTACGGATATATTTGGCCAACGTTTTTTACATAATATTGATAAAATACAAATTATTTAAAATTCATTAAAATTGATAAAAAAAAATTGATAAAATAAGTAAGAATGCATATGTTAAAGTTATTTTATAAATTTAATGTATATAAATATGATCAAGGTTAAAATTATCAATAAAAATATATTGATACTTAATTTTTAAATATCTAAATATAATTTTTTTTAAATGGAACAATAAATAATTTATTTCATTATGTAAAACTAATTTTTAATATAAAAATTAAAATATGAGATTCCATATTGTTGAATGAAAGGATCCTGGTACTAATTATAAGCATATTAATATTGATATTGCTAAATTATTTTGTAAAAACCAAAAGTATTTATTGATCTTAAAACAATTGATCAATAATCATATGACCTGATAAATACATTACAAAATATGAACTTTATTGAATGAAGAAGCATATTAATTCGTATTGGGCAAAAGACATACCCGCATGATCCCGAATTGGCTGCCGCTTCCAAATCAGCGACAGATCGTTAAGCTTATTGCTAAAGATGGGCTATTTCCCTTATCCCAGCTGTTAAACCAATTATATGTTTTATTTACTCGTATATATAGAGCATAAGGGAACAATTGAGCTTTGATCAAATGGGATTGCCAAGGGAGAAGATAGAACGCCAATTAATATTAAATCATCCCATAAATGACCCATAATTAACCTGCACAATATTACAATTAAAATTGTAATATGATTATGCCTAGTCCATATATTAATAAATTAATTTAACATTCTCCCACTTTGACGGTATAATCATAACTTAAATGCTTTCACAATATATTTGCATAGTCATAACCGATTATATACAATTAACACACTAAGATGATGCATAAATCATACATAATCAGCCGCTACTAATCATAATCATAACTCAAATGTTTCAACAAGAGACTTACATAGCCATAACCAATTATATACAATTAATACATCGAGAGGATACATAAATCATACATAATTAGGCGCTACTAGTCTAGAAACCTTTCAATGACAAGAATATTGATTCAAGAGAAAGAGAAAACATCATTCTGTCATTCATCTGATCAAAATGACACAAAATCATAAGATAATGACAAACGTCAAAATGTGCATATATTAACGAAAAAACATGAGCTTTCCTTACAAAATACATGGAAAGGCAGAACTCCCACTAAAACAAAGAGTCGAGGCTTTTAACAATCTCATGTGGGTGACGTGTTCTTGAAACACAAATAAGTAAGCCTTTGGTTAGTGGGTCTGCTAACATGTTAGTTGTAGGCGTGTGCTTAACTAAAACGAGGGACTTTAACTTTTTCTTTCACAAAAAAAAACTTCACATCAATGTCTTTGGAGCGAGAAGTACTCCTAGTGTTCCTAGAGAAATATACAACTACAGAATTATCACAAAACAATTTCAGTGGTCTAGAAATTGAGTGAACAACCTCTAAAGCTGAAATGAAATTCTACAACCATATTGCATGACAAGTAGCCTCATAACACGCCATATACTCTGCCTCCATAGTAGAAAAAGTTGTAAGTGTTTGCTTGACATTTTTCCACGAAACAGCTCCTTTATCCATCATAAAGATATAACCATAAGTGGACTTTTTTATCATCCACGCGGTCAACATAATCGGAATCACTAAAACCAACCACCCCAAGAGTGTTGGTACGCCGATATTTCAACATGAGATCCTTATGACTAAGATACCTTTAAAACTTTCTAGCCGCTTTCCAAAGGGCTTTGACCAGATCACTCTGGCATTTCGCTTCAACACGCCTACAACAAAAACAATATTAGGATGTGTGCATACTTGAGCATACATCAAGCTGCTCACAACTGAATAATAAGGGATTGTTTTCATTTAATCTATCTCAATATCATTATGGGGGCATTGACCTTTGGAAAATTTGTCACTCTTTACAATTGGTGCCTTACCAGAAGAACACGATTGCAGATTGAACATTTTTAGAATGCGTTCAATATACGTTAGTTGAGACAATCTCAAAATGCCACTAGGTCTATCGCGAAGTATCTGTATGCCCAAAACATAAGATGTTTCCTTAAGATCCTTCATATCGAAATGGCTAAACAATAATTGATTTGTCTCAATTAAAAGGTCAATATCATTGGTTGCGAGCAAAATATCATTAACATATAAAACCAAAAATATGAACTTGCTCCCACTGACCTTCATATATATGCATTGATCGACGATGTTCTCCTTAAAACCATTAGCGGTGACAACTTCATCAAACTTGAGATACCACTACCTATAAGCTTGCTTTAAACCATAAATGGATTTATGGAGTTTATAAACCATGTGGTCCTTACCAACTTCCTCGAAACCAATAGGTTGAGACATGTAAACATCCTCAACTAAGTCTTCATTTAGGAAAGTTGTCCTCACATCCATCTGATGCAACTCTAAATCAAAATGAGCAATTATAGCCATAATAATGCGTAAAGAGTCTTTAGTGGACACAGGGAGAGAAGGTTTCCTTAAAATCAATACCTTCTCGTTAACTGTAACCATTCGTCACTAATCTTACTTTATATCTCTCTACCCGTCCTTTGGCATCACGCTTGGTCTTGAATACCTATTTTCACACAATAGGTCTACAGCCATGTGACAAATCTACCAAGCTCCACACTTTATTATGTTACATGAAGGTCATCTCATCTTTCATTGCATTGATTCAGAAGTTGGATTAAGGACTAACAATGACTTCTTTGTAGGTAGTCGAATTTGATACATCAACGACATCATACTCATGCTTATACAATTAGACAATGTAGTCATCTGAAATTGCGGGCCTATGTGTCCTCTCTTACCTCCTTAAGAGTATATCGATGACTATATGCGGAACACTGGAGTCATATGGGGGCCTCTTGGATCACCATCCTCGATTGGTTCATCATCATTAGTGACTACCGGATCTTTGATCAGCAACAATGCTAGAATCGGAGCGAAATCAATGACACGGGAATAAAAACTAGTATTTCTTTGAACATAATTTCTCTGTACCAGCGTACCAATATTATTCTTGAAATGATATTCTACTAATGGAGATATGACCCTGATAGCAGTACTGATAATATAAGACTTTTCATTCAATTTCAAATGCTTGGTGTTATTAACAGTATTAACATTAGAAGAAAAAGAAAGCAAATTATACAACCTTAATTTGTAAAGATCCCCAAAAAGTGTTTCATTGCTAATCAATAAAGAGTCTCGATATAAATTAATTTTTCCAGTTCAAAAAAAAAAAAAAAACTATATCAAAGTCTATCCCAAATAAGTATTGATATCAAAATTCTCTTGATTGAGGGTATGTTCAAAACAAACATTCACCCAATGATTATCAGATAACTCATTTTTCCCATTATTGTAATTAGCCCCATTAAATTTTGTGATGATAGAGGCGAGAAACTGAAAATTTGAAGAATAAGCGAAAGAGTAATGTAAAAATACATGTAAAACAAAGACCTTTGAAGTGCTCCAGTTCTTGACACCTAATGACCCTGGCGATTACCAAATGTTAGAGTCTATAAAATACAAAAAGACTCATACACAGGTAAGAACAATTCATCAGCCGTTACAACCAAATGCATCAATTTCCCATCGATAGAGTAGTAAAATTACGCGGTTCATAACACTTAATGAAATATTTTCACCAAACTAAACATCCAATCAAATAATAAAGTCATCGATAGGACAACTTCGCTATCCTTATGGATTTTAGCAAAATTGATATACAAGACGGGAGAAATTATAGTTGTAACATCAATTCCAAAAATATTCGATATGCTCAGACTCATGAGAGACAAGTTTTTAAGCATTTAATATTTCTCAATTTTACTAAAATGTAATAAGCATTCAATCTTATTCATAATATAATGCTATAAATAATTTCAAATAGCATAAATATAATTGCAAAAGCAATATATAAAAAATAGTAAAAGGATTACAAATTCGGGTAAAAATCCAATTTATGTATATATATATATATATATATATATATATATATATATTTTATAGGTCATAGTCTCTTATAAAGTACTGATTCATGCCACATGGCATATATCAATGCCTCCATGGCTTACCCATTTCAATGAATAACCCTTTCCTTCTAATAAATTCAATGAACATATCCATTCATAATCGGTGGCAATACTCCATTGGTCAATCAATATTGATTTACCTAGGGATTAGCTCCTTCCCTAGATTTCAGTATCTATTAGGTTTCTTGGTTTATGGATTCACTCATTTAAACTAATATTTGCTTTTTCAAAGATTTGAGAAAGGTGCAATTACAAAAGTTTTGATGTTTAATTCTCCATTTAAAATATTACTGTGAGACATGTTGTTTGATGGTGCAAAAACATCACGTGGCATGGTAAAAATTCAGCCAAACTCTTGATCGAATAAGTAAGAAAGTCGACTTTCTACTTTATGTTTTGTTTCTCAACAATTTGATTTATTTGCTGCTCTAATGAAAATTCTGAAGAAAAATACAATCTACTACTTCCATAAATACGATTTGGTGAGCATTAACCCACTTAAAAAGGTTCTCAGATCCCAACCATTTAATAGAGAGAGAAAAAGATTCCAAGAAAGAAAAACTGTGGTTTTTATCTTCATTGATCGAGGGGAATCGAGAAGTATAGAAACCCGGATATAAAAGAAACAAATTTGATAGTTTCAATGTCAATCAAAACAATTGATCAATAAGCAAAGGACCCAATAAATATATTATAAAATATAAATTTTATTGAACAAATAAGCATATCAATTCATATTGGGTAAAAGACATACTTGATATGGATTCAGAATTATTGGCCGTCATAGTCTCCAAAATCTGTAAGGGATGAGATCAAAGAAAAGATATGGTTGAAAATAGTTATTTCCTTCTCCCCAAAGTATGTTCTATCCAATTTTAGGGCTCTATTTACTCATATATATAGAGCACAATGGAACAATTGAGTTTTAGTTCAATGGGCTTACCAAAACTAGGGAGAATATAGAACCATAAACCTATAGTTGTTAGGACCAAAATATGTGATCGCTTACATTTTCAATACAACTACCAAAAACTTATTTAGTCCCCGGTGGTGCCAAAAACTTGTTAAGAGACCGTATGATTTAAAACTGGTTCCTACTGTTTTATATAATATTATGTAATTAAAAGTGGTTTTAGTCTAAATCACTGCAAATGCACAGATCATACAAGTAATAAATTGAATTATAAGTCCAGATATCATTTCCATAAGGATTGATGAGAAAATATAAAGATCAAGTACTACTACTACTCAAGATCATCACTATTTGAACATTTTAACTAGAAGTTTTAGCTATCTAAGATAAATTGAATGAAATCATTTTTTTTTTGTCTAATATTCTTTAATGACAAGAAATCTACTATAGTAGAATAAGATATTTCACTGAATAGAAATGACACTACAAAATGAACTAGTATTCTGATTATCAATTTGCATAGGTCCCACAATCAATACAGTTTTAGACATGAATCCTAGATTTATCTAAGAGCAAGGTAGTATAGCCTTAGAATACTTATTGACACTACACATTTCACTGTTTAGCATACCATATTCTTAAACCAAGTCAATGAGTCTAAATAGCTACTTTTAAGATTTAATCATATTTAAGATTTGACTGTTTTTCCTAAATCAGTATTTCACAACCATCTCTTAGGACTGACAACTGCTTGCCCCCCATAGATAGGGTAACACAAGCCTTCTTCAATGAAATTGGCACCTCGATCTGCAATTCATTAGAATGCTCTCTCTCCTTGATTAGAATATGTGCTAACACGAGATCAGGATTATTCTGCCAAATTGAGATGAAACCTCTAAACATTAAATTGATAGATCAGTAAATGGTTATCATGCCTCGGGAACACACTTATGCTATCACCTAGAATGGAACCTTGAAATCAGAGGTTAGAACTTCATCAGTGATTTATCAAAGTGATCTTTAGAGTGCAATAGTTATCAGTGCAATGTATCCCCAAGTCACTGCTCTTTGCTCTAAGGTCATCCATCTCTGTGTTACTCAGAGGGATCCTAAAAATCAGAACACAGATACAACTCTTTCTAGGTATAAAACATTGATATTCAGAACAACTCATTACAAGAGCAGTACCAATTAAATAAATCTAGTTTTCATGCCCAAAACATCATTTAATACTACAAACAATAATCAAAAAAATTCCTTCCCAAAGGGAGCTAGACCTTCCATAACTAGATCACGAATGACAATGACTAGTTGATCAAGCAAATTCATTGAAATTGCAATCAAAATGAATAAACTGGATTCCAGAAAAAATTTCCAAATTCCACTTAAGTTCATACATAAATGAAACTCAATATACAATGAACTCAACTCCACATTTTAGCTCGAATCGACTACTCTAATCCCAAAAGAAAGAAAAATAAATTTTAAAAATAAAATAAAATAAAAAGAAAAATATATACTAAAGAGACTTCAACTCCTCCAAAAAGCTAAAAAAAAAAACTAGCTGAAAGGCTGCGCACTCCACCTTAGGAGCTTCTATTTATATGCCTCAATCATTAGGCCTTGAAAACGAGGCGAAAAACACAGACTTCGAAAAGCCCAAAATTTCTGCCCTAGTAGCCCTGATGTCGTGGTTGATGTTGCGACATTGTTGTCGTTGATGTCATGACATTGCAACCGTTGATGTCATGGATAATATCGTGGTTGATGTCGCGACATTGCTATTGTTGATGTTGTGGCTAATGTCACGACATTGTTGCCGCTGATGTCGAGACGTTGCATTTTCGATGTTGCAACATTGTTTTTTTATTTTGAGTCCTAATGTCGATGTTGTGACATTGATCAACCAACGTCATGACATTGAAGTTGATGTTGCTACATTGAAATTGCATTCTGGTGCCTTTAGCCGCTGTCGTGACATAGGTTACCAGATGTCGCGACATTCTTCATCCGGTGTCGCGACTTTGCCATGATGTCGCGACATTGTCCAGCTGTTGTTGTGTCTTTGAGTGTGATGTCGCGACATTCTTCAGCCAATGTTGCGACATTGGAATTTTCTCCGTTTTTCTACTTTTCTGCTGATTTTTGCTTATTTTCTTTAAATTCTTGCAAAACACAAATCTGGGTGAAGACTCCATAATTTTGCATTAAATTAAACTTTTAAGCCATATATATGCATGAAAAATGGGCTTAAAAATATATGATTTTTAGACTTATCAAACTCACTCAAACTTAAAGTTTTGTTTGTCCTTAAGTAAAGAAAATACTATTTGTTTGTCCTCAAACAATTAAAATTTATTTTTAACGACATTTTCATTTTAATCATCTTCTCAGTCATGTTAGCAATTAGGATTCAATAAAATGTCAATTGTGATATCAATTTTAACTAAGCTTCAATTTCTGAATCCTAAAAATTTTCAATTAAGTTCATTCAATATAATAGATAATTCATAGCGCAGTAAACAATTCTGATTCTTGACACGATTGGGTGTGTGTTAGTCTTCCTTTTGACTAATTTGCGAGGAGATTAGTTAATATATAGTTGTGCAAAGGATAAAGTCTCTTCAAAGTGACTTAGGTCCCATAGACTCATTGATCATATTATTCTCCACTAATATAGGCATAACACAATCTTCAGGATCATATGGGTCTTTTAGGCTTGTAATGTATGGCTTGGGTAGATAACTGGACATTTAAGGTTCAAGTTTACCCAGACTGCACCCACTTTCTCAATATTCCGCCTTCTACTGCTCATCATTTCTTTTATATTCAGAACTTTTTCAAAAGTACCCCCAAACTTGTTTTGGTACATCTTTTTAAATGTTTCCCACAGTGGCTTTTTCTTTCTCCACTTTCTGTTTCTAACTCAATTTCTATAATTCAGAAGCTCTTTTCATTTCATTTTGTTCAAAGTTAGGAATGTTGCAATGTTTTGCATTTTTAAGCTTTCTACCACCCCTTAGTAAGCTTTGGGTTAGCAATTCCCATACCAGTTGACATTAGTGTAACACCTTGAAAATACTCTAACAGTTTTATAACATGTTCAGGGTGTAAAATAAATTAAATTATATTTTTTTCGGAGTTTAAATGGCTAAAAATGAAAAATGATAAAAACCCGAAAATTTTATAGGAGCCAAATAAATTTGGTAAAAATGTCAAATGAGGACCTAAGGGTTATAAATGAGTAATGTAAGTGCCAAAGTATAAATGAAATGAAATGAAGTAGAAATGAAATTGAAATGAAGCTTTAAAGTGAGAAAAATGAGAAAAATGGGGATTAGTGTGTAGCCAAGCAAGGCTTAGTGAAGGATTTTGATTAAAAGACCAAATATTAGTCTTTGAGAGACATTTCTCTCATTCACTCACTCTCTCAATCTGTTCATCTCTCTCTTAAGCACAAATCTCTCTCTCTCAAAATCTCACCGATAGCACCTTCCACTTTGAGAAACCGAAAATCACTTGGATTTCCCTCATTCTTCAAGTCGTTTTGTCTCTTGTCTACTGATCTTGCCTAAACTGAGAAATCGAAGGATGATTTGTGGTGAGGAGTTGCGGCTAGGTCAAGAAGAAAACTAGGGTTTTCGCTCCTTCTTGTAAGGTAGGAGCCAATCCGGCTAGATGCATGGAGAAGCTAGTGTATTGGGATGAGAAATCAGCCTGGCGGAAACCTATGTGTGCTTTGCTTTTCTCGTTTATTTCTTCCCTCACGTCTCTTCTTAGTTTAGTTTTGTGTTTGATTTGTCAAAAATGAAATGTTGAGATGAAATATATTTATGTGTTTTTGTTTTGAACCTCAAACGAACTGATTTGAGTGTTTAGTAATTGTTTTCAAGCAGATTAAACATAAAAAATAGGAAAAGAAAACGAAAACAGAGAATGCAATAAATTTTTGCAAACATACGAAAACTTTCGTAGGGGTTGCTAAATTTCACAACCCTTGCGAAAAAAATTTCACACGGCATGCGAAATTTCATAGGGCCTGTGAAATTTCGCTTTCGCAAAGGGTTGAAAATTTTCGCAAAGCCTTGCTTTCGAATTTGATACCAAACTTCAATCGGCCATAACTTTTTCGTTCGAACTCCGATTCACCCGTTCTTGGACTCTACAGAAAGCTCTTTGAGTCTATAATCTAACCATATTCCATTCAATGGCAATTAGTTCTCACATATTTGCTAAAAATTTGATTGTATCACCAAGTGTACTAATTGCTTGGTTATGTTGATGTTTAAGTTGAGTTTTCCTTTCCCAAATCCCCCTAAGTGTAAGTGAACCTTGTGGGTGTCCCATAACCCACAAATAGGATTAAAAATGAGGCATAACAATGCCTAAAACAAATGTTAGGGATTTTCTAAGGGGGAGGAATTAGGGAAAAAATGTATGGAAAATGGGAGTCGGGAAGAAAGTAAACCTAAATAGAACTCCTAGAATACCTGACTAATAATATGATTGTTAATTGTATTGGAATAGGGGCTGAAGATGAAGAAAGCTCGAATTCATCGAGATTTTGAGGATAGGAATCAAGTGCAACAAACTTTTTGGTTTGTTATTTGACTCTCTTTTTTGTTTCCATTTTAGAGTTTGTTCTCCATTCAATCTTTTCTTATTCCAATTTTTACGATCATTGTTCTATTATTGAAATGATTTTCAATAAACTGCATATTGAAGTGTTTTAATTGATTTGAGGCAATTAATTGTGAAATGATTTGCATATAAAAAATTGCATGAGTATTGAAAAATGAATTATTTGTATATAGATGTATATACTATATTGTATTTTGGTATGAATGATTTGAACGCCCTTAATAGAATGTTAATCGTTAAATTCGAGTTAAGGATAGATTATTATACCAATAAGGGTCAAATTAGCAGTACTGCGAACGAACGTAATAGTGTGTCACTTTGATCCGTAGCCCAGCGGGACAGTATCGGTAATGTTCACACAAATTGATTTTTAATAACTAGTCAACAGCCCAATGGGACCGTACTATGTTATAAAACAAAATGTTTTTTTACTGGCCTGCAGCCCAGCGGGACCATGCCGATGATTCCGTTATCCTATGCACCGAAAGCATAAGCTAAATTCCTTTAAGGGCAAATTGATAAGGAAATTTGTAAAGTACATGATTTGTATTTTGAATGATTTATTGTATATGAAAGTGCATATTTGAAATTATCAATAAACTGTAAATGGATGTACATGAAATGAATATTTGTATTGTATTTGCATTGATCATTCAAAAAGATTCAAAAGCATGGTTTAAAAAAATTGCATGATTTAACTTAAACTGAAATGGAAAATAGTACTATATAGAACCACTAAGCATGAAATGCTTAGAGGTTCTTTATCATTGCCGCAGTCATAGAGTGAACGGGTATGAAAGGCGTGAACCGCGGAGTGAATCAAAGTCATCGTCAAAGTCACACGGAAGATAAGTAAAGCTCTGTCACATACATACATGAAATTATTCGACTCTTTTTGTACAAATACTATTATGAAAATTGAACTTTGATTATGTTTTGAAAATATTTGGATATTGAAAACGGATAATAATGCCGCATTATATAAAGGTGGGAAATGGACCAAATGGGCATGAAATGCCATATCAAATGCAAAAGAGTTTTGTGATCAAATGATGGGTCCCCTTTATATTAAAGTGGTATTTACGTATATATATTTTCATTGAGTATTTGAAATTTGTTTAGAAATGTAATTGTATTTGGATTATTCGAAAGAAAAAAATAAATAAATACAAAAATAAAGAAATAAAAATTGAAGAGTGAGGACTCCATCCTTAGGTCCGGTTTCGGCCTCCGGGTCCGGTTGGGTATAGCGACGCGGGCCGTCACAATTAGGGTGCTAGGTGTAGAACATCCCTAAGGACTTAATTTCTCAAAGAAGGAAGGTTACGGCGAGCTCATTCATCTTTGTTTATCTTTTGGCTGGTTGTTGCATCACCACCCTTACCTGCTGCCATGAATTCTCATCCTTCCCTACTTTTCAAAATTATACTCCCCCAAACTTGTCCTCTTGATCACCTTTTCTGCACTTATTTTGCAATTTGGGCAAACTCAAGGTTCTTTATTAAAAGATCAGAATTTCAGGAATGGTTAAGGTTCTTTCATATGACTTTGATGATGAAATAGGCATTTAGCTCAAACAATATACTAGGGTATATGCATATAAGCATATCAAAGGGTAGGCTATGAAAGGCTCAATTTGTCCAAGGATGGCCTGTAAAACCCGGGAAAAAATTCAATTTTTATGAAAAAGGGTAAAACGGTAATTTTGATTAAAAACCGAAAATTTTATAGATTTCGAATGACGAAACGGACTTCACTGTTAAATTCGTCTCGCGAAATCTAGTTACCCCGTTGAATTTCGTTGGATTATGAGACAGTCGGAATTTCATATTTTTTGAGGCATTAGATGTTGGGTGACACATGACATGATCATGTAGATGCCACATGGCACCTTAGGGGAGTGACACATGACATGATAGCCATGTGGTGTAGCAAACTTGGATGAATGGCTCACATAGAGCCATGTGTCAAATGAGGAATTATGGGAAAAGAAAAATAATAAAAATAAGGAAAATGGAGATAATGACATGTGTCAAGAAGGGAAAGTGGGGAGAAAGTTTCCCCACTTGACCAATTCGTTTGATGAGGATAAAATGGAAAGAAAAAAGAAAATGAAAGAAAAGAGAAAACAAAAAAAAATGGAGGAATGAGAAAATGAGGTGGGGAAACAAACAAAGAAAAAAGAATTCGACGGATAAGAATAAGGGAGGAGGAAAAGGCAAAAGGAAAAGAAATGCAGAAATGAGAAAAAAAAAAAAAAAACAAACAAGAGAGAGAGAAACAAAAAAGGGGTTCCACTTCTCTTTAAGGTTTACGGAAATCAGACCGTAGGTTTTCGTCGGAGCAAAAGGCAAAGTCAATCCACGCATCGAGAGCTACGCGTGGGTACCAAAATCTTGGAGTTTCATCAAATTTGACGAAGTAGGGAATTTTTCTACTTTGATTATTTTTAGCCTAAAATCCATTTAATGGCATAAGTTTTCTTCGGGGTCGTGACTGGCCGTGTGATTTAGTCCCAAGATTTTGGAATTTGAATGAAAATTTTGGGCCCAGTTGGATAGTCGGCTGTGTTGAGTTTGGTTTGATCCGGGGTTGATGTCTTTGGGTTTGTTGGGTGTTTGGTGTTACAATGATTCGTTGTGAATGGAACCAAAAATGGTTCATAGCGATGAAGGACGAGAGGTGCCTGTGTTGCTCGGTCGAGATTAGGACCATTTTTGTGTTTGTTCTTGATTGAATAACATGTTGTGTGTGAAAAGATCATGTTGATATATGTTCTTTTTGATGGATGAATTATATAGAAAATATAATTATCCATATGTTGAAAATGTTGCATGTAGTTCTCATTTTGCATGTAACATGTTATAGTATGAAATTGCATAATTGCATTCCATATGCACGGGGACATCGCGTCAAGTCGGGTGTGTGCGCATGGTATTGATTATTCACCATTCTTGGTGAATGTGTAGTGAGCTCAAAAATTGGGACTACATACAAAAATTGAGACTCACGGGTGCATAAAATAATAATAATAAATTTCATGTGTTTGGGTGAAGCAAAATGGGGTAGATCTCTCCCCCCCTTAGGGTGAAATACCCAAATTTATTCTTGGTTAGACATATGTGTCCAGCGATGAAAGTTCACGAAAGTGTCGGAAGGCGAGCGAAGCCTGTGGTGAGACCCCGGAAATTCTCCACCCACAAAAACACACGGGATTTGACAAAATTAAATAAATATTGGAGGGTTGTCCAATGGGTTAAGTCATTGGGTGAAACACCAATAACTGGTTTTCACACTTGGCATTTGCATGTGTGAGGGAGTCGATCAGGACTCGGGTTATAAGCATGAGGAGTCTCATCTCATGCATGACATGAAATATTCCATATAGGATTGCATTTTCTGTATGAATTGTGATTTGACGTATGTATGCCATTGCATGTGAATTTGGGTGGGGAGTAGCCCTTGTAGGAGAATTTTTCTACTGGGCATTGTTCACCCCGTCAAGGGACCCACTTTCAGGTACATGGAATGTCTGCGGGAGGCAATAGCTCATATGGCGTGATTGCGAAGGAGTAGACATGTGGCCTTGAGTATAACATTTTTGTAAAGTGTTTTGTATAAAGGATTTTATAAAAAAAAAACTATTTTAGATTATTGTATAAATAATTAAGTTTATGTAATTATGTTAAAGATGCGTGTCAGACTCCTATGGACTGTAATTATTCATTTTCTTTTCTTATTTTAGATTTAAATATGAATGAATGAGTCCCTTTGAAGGGACGTACGGAAGTGGTGCCGAGTAATTCGGTGTTCATGGGTAGTTGGTACCGGTCCGATACCAAGACTTAGGTGTAAGACGACCTAAAACAGAAATTCCGCGAGTTGACGGGTTATCAACAGGACCCCCGAAAATTGGGGTGTCACATGGCCTAAATCATTTCCTGTTGGTTGTGATGCCTAAGATTTCATTTTGAATAATAATCTAACAAGTTCTATGACCTTTTGAGACTAAATATTTAGTGAATCCATAAGGTGTTCCTAACACAAGCAGAATTATTTTTCAAGGTGCTTATTGTTAGAGAAGTGCTCTAAAGGCAATCACCATTAGCACTTATTGTACGCACAATATATTATTTAATATGAAAGACTTCTTCGTTAATTTGATATTCATATGTTGAATTGATATAGATCTTTAATCGAATTAATGAAGTCCATGATACATAACATAGCATGAAGGAAATCATGATGGGATCATGATAATAAGATTCCTATCATGTGAAATTATGTTAGTGTCTAAATTATCCCTAGTCATAGGATCATCAAGACTAGACATTGTTGATCCGGACAGACTAGCACATGTCATACTCCTTGATTAGATAAAGCAGTAGATCTTATAAACTGTGATCATGAGTTGATCAGAGCTGGCTTGTGGATGCTTGCTAAGAGTAGCTAAGTACATCGGATGACAGACCCCCTTCCTAGTGACGGAAATGCATCGGCAACTCCTGATAGCCTCGGCCAAACTATTCTATTGACAGAGTTACCATGACTAAAGCGTAAAAGCTACTTTGACGTATTTGGAAGACATGGGTTATAAAATTTTTTCCTTTTCTATCAAATCCACTATTTAGATTTACTTGAAAATCCGTGACCTCATGACGCACGGTGGTGACCCAAAATACAAAAATCTTTGTATATAAAATGCTCCCAATTTACTTGAGCCGAGGCGATATAGTTAGTCATGTATCCGTAACATTTGCCATGCACAATCAAATACATCGGCGGAAACTGGTTTGTGCCATCCTAGAGGTTTTGCTAAACCCGGTAAAGCTGTTTCTTAAATCTTGTCGAACTTTTCTGCGAGTATAACAATTGGGAGGTAATAAAATGCTTTATAAATCTATATTTTAAGCACTTTACAAACTTGTAATTTAAACCTTCGTTTTAGAAAATGATTTTAGTACTTCGCACTTTCTCGACTAATTTCTTTCAAATCTTGTCAATAGCTCTAGATTCGTCGGATGCTCAAATCACCTACACAATTCATTCAAATTACGAAAATGCCATTGAGTTTAACGTTTTAACCATAAAACATACGAAACTCCAAAATGGCAATATCGAGCGAAGCTTGATTCTAAAAACTTTACGTGCTAGTCTCATTCGATATAGGCATCGATAATATGATGTGAAATTATTAAAATATCACCTACACATTAAATGCCCCATAAAAACTATACATTTTAGCAAACTTTTGACTCAAGGGACTTTCCATAGAAATTAAATACGAAACATTTACGAAAATTCTGTTCGACATCAGCTACACTCTTGAAATTCAGCCCAAAAATTGTTTAAGCTTGATCCCAAATTCAGCTACTGTTGTCAGAACACGATCCAAAATTCCTAAATTCTAAACTCGAGTTTAAAAATTGGAATTTGAAGTTCACGACATACGGCCTCTAAGAAAATTTTAAGTCATTACCTAGCCTTTAGGCTCGAAATAATACAAGTAGGAAAATTTCCTACATTTTAAAGTTGACAAAAGGCTAAGATATTGGTACCTATCGTGGCTCTCTTGTCTATACCAATTTTGCCTTCTTCAAACAAATCTAGGTCCAGATTCAGTAGATCTGAAAAAGAAATAAGGAGAAGAAAATATAAAAATAAAATCCTCTTTCTCCCATACGCTCTCCTTCACGCCGTCCGTCCCTGCCCTACGGTTTGCTTTTATTGATTTTGTTTTTTGTTTTTTTTTTTTTTAATTATTATTCTTTTTCTTTAATTTTTATTCTTATTATTTAGATAAATAATTTCTATTACCCCATTTAGTCACACATTACATCTAGAAAATTTTATTTGCAATTGAATATTCTTTTACAAATATTTGTATTTTCGAATTTTCAAAAATCCAGTTTCGAGGTTTCACTCTAAACCGGGTTGCCTAGAGTATAAAATATTCAGAAACGTCTCGAATTTGAAACTTTGCAGGTTACTAGATTTCACGAGACGAACTTAACGGCATAGTCCGTTTCGTCATCCGAGATCTAGAGAATTTTCGAGACTTCCCTGAACTATTTTGACAAATTATTATTTTTATTTTACTATTTAAACTTCCATTAATTATACTTTCACCCCTCCACTTTCCTTAATTGCAAAAAGTCTGCACAATTCTTTGAAAATTTAAAATTTCACCCAGCAAAACAACTTTCAAAAATTCTATTAGTATTTAAATTAATTAGGAAAATTGGCTTTGAATCTTGCGTAAGTTCTGTATCACGGAAATGCAGCACTCTTCGGGACGGTGTTACATCGGAGACTAATGAGGCAATCATATGGATCATCTATTTAAATGTAGATGATTGTCTCATCATAGCAATGGTGCAAATATCCTTAGACTTGAGGTGCTCAAGGATATCTTGGATGTTGATCCTGTACTTTGACCTCAATCCATGTTGCCTCTTTGGGGGTCACTCATTGGACGAGGATTGGGTATAGTTTGAGGTGTTCGAAGGTAATTAGTAGCCCAGCCAAAGTTCGACACTCCCGATGGAGGAGGGAGGAGTATACACAAGGCCTCTTGTCGGAATCATTGCTCGGTAATCTACGGCCGGAGTGAAAAAGCCTTGAGTGTCTTCAAGTGCATAACGATTGAGTGATGAATGCGGGATAAGATCGTCTCAGTTAGGTTAGGTGTGGCATAGCCAGTCTAGTGGGAGCTACACATTATCCATGCTCTAAACCAAGTAGGGTATAGCTTGGTGAAAGGACGAATTGCACGGTATTTGTCTATGGGAAGGTTATGCAGTTAGACCATTGACTCCCCGGTCAATTGGGGGCCAGGATGTGTTACTAGATATCAATCTTAACTTGCTTAATTCAATGGTTGAATCAAGTAGCCAACATAACCAGAACCTAATAGGTCACACACTTAGAAGAGTGTGGGCTCGATATAAAACGGATTTGGATGTGATCCAAATATGAGGGAGTTAATTCTCATGAATGAAATGTCACGGGATTAGTGGAATCCTGGGTTCGAAAGCCCTCGCTTAGAGAGATAATAGGTTTGGGCTTGTACCTCGACTTAGGGCTGTATGGGAACTCGCCATAACGCATGAGGATACATGTAGCTTATCATCACTTAGAGTGAGGGGCATTTTGGTCATTTCACTCGATTAGGTTTTCCTATAAAAGGAATGCCATGGAAACCCTAAGGGATTGATTACTCTTTGAGATTTGAAAGAGTTCATGAGGCAAAGCCACTTTGTGTTCTCTCATCTCCAAAGAAGGTGTTCTAGAGTTTGAGAGACCCGGGTTTTTGGCTTCATCTTCGGATCGGGACTTAGCTAGCACCAGGATCCTTTCCAAAACTGTTGCCTTTGAGGTTGTCGACTTCACTCTTTGTGTGGATACCGTTAGAGGCAAACCTAAGACTTTGTTCGCTTCGGTCTAAAGCCGCCTCGACCATTAGCTCAGTTTTGGAACCGATACAAGGTAATCCTACACCCTTCTCTTTGTTGTTGAACCAGATTCGATGCTACAAGGGTCCTTTGGATGGGTTTTAGTTGGTATTTTTTTTGTTTTCTGCTATTATTGGAAAGTGTTGTCACCCACGAAACCTTGCACTTATGACCAATGTGCCAGTTTTCAGTCATTATATGAACTGTACTGTTCAATCAAATTAGAATTACCAACCTTATAAACATTAACATCAATTTCAGTCTTTTAGAACCTAAAATCTCAACCTACTTGTCATTGATATCACAACTTTCAATTATGTTTCACTTACTTTGCCCAATTTTCATACCACAAATAATTCAACAATTTCCATCTCACCCAACCAAACAAGCAATTTCACAACCCGCATCATTAAGAAATTTTACAAATATGCAAAGGTATTCAACACAGAAAATAGTTTGCACAAATCCCAGAAATTCAGTTTTTCTCATTTTCAGGTTCTAGATTTTCTGTTTAAACAACTTTTTATCAAGTCAGCTCAACAATTCAATGCATTTAGTATAACTAAATGCTCAATTATTTTTTTATTTCAGTCAACAAGTTCAAAATTGAGCATGATTAACACATTGTAGAATAGAAATTGTAAAGAAAAGTAGAAGGGAAGAAAAGAGACAAATTTGCACAAAGAATTCAGAAATTGTATTTTCATTTATCATTTCAATTTCGGGGAATTGAATTACAAAGAGAGAGGGATACAATTAAGTTTATTTCTTTTTTATTTTGGGATTTGGAGGGTTTGAGTTTTACTTGTTCATATTGATAACCATCATTAGATGGAGTGAAGTTAGAGATGGAGGATTGAGGTCTTTCAGTTGTTTTGTCCTCTAGGAGCTAGTTTGTCATCCATTCCAGCATCCTAGCATTTGTCCTTATCAGCTCATTTTGTCTTCCCTCAATAGAATTTAGAGCACTCTCAAACTCACCTTGGGCATTGCACATCCTCATCATGTTGGAGTTGACTATGTCTATTGTAAAACCCGGGCAAAATTCAATTTTTATGAAAAAAGTGTAAAACGGTAATTTCAGTTGAAAATAGGAAATTTTCTAGATCTCAGATGATGAAACGGACTTCACCGTTGAATTTGTCTCGTGAAATCTAGTTACCTCGTCGAATTTTGTCGGATTCTGAGACAGTCGGAATTTCACGTTTTTCAAGGCATCGGGTGTCGGGTGACACATGGCTTGACATGTGGTGCACTTGTGTGAATGACTCACATTGAGCCAAGTGTTAAGTGGAGAAAATAATGGGAAAGATAAAACAAGAAGAAAAAAAAAAGAAAAAAAGGAAAAGGAAAATAAAAATAAAATATAAATAAATAAATAAAAGAAAATAAAAGGAAATGAAAAAAGTAAAAAAAAAAGTAGGGGGCGAAGGCCATTTTCGGCAGAGAGAGTGAGAGCGAGAGGAGAGAGAGCGAGAGTAGGGAGAAAAGTAGAGAGAGAAACTTCTCTCTAAGATTTATGGAAATCGGGCTGTGGGTTTTTATCGGAGCAAAAGGGAAAGTTCATCTACGCGACGTGGGCTACGCGTGGGCACCGAAATATGAGAGTTTCATCAAACTCCAAGTGGTAGAAAATTTTCCTACTTTGAATATTTTTAGCTTAAAAGTCAAGTAACGACTTAGGTTTTCTTTGAGGCCATGAGAGGCCGTAAATTTCAGTCCCAACATTTTGAGACTTAATGTATTAATTTTTAGGACTTTTTGGGATTGTTTTCAGACAATCCGGGTTGAATTTTCGGGATTGTTTTCGAACAGTTCGAGCTAAATTTTTGAGAATGTTTTCAGACAGTCCGGACATGAGTTTCGGGACTGTATTCGGGCAATCTCGGATGTGTTGAGGTTTGGTTTCGATCCTAGGACTGATGTCTTCTGGTTTTTTGGTGTGTTTTGGTATCACAGTAATTTGGTGACGAACTGTGAAGGGACCAAGAGGTGCCCTGTTTTATATGGGTCTGAGATTTGGGCAATTTTGTGTGTTATTGTTAGAAAAATAAATAATATGTTGTTGTGTGTAAAATTCATATTAATATGTGCTGGCATGATGTATTAACATGGAAGTTGTGATAAATGGAAATTATATGTAGAAAATATAATTATTTAAAATTTATGAATGTTGCATGTAGCTCTTATTATGCATGTAGCATGACATAGCATGAAATGACATATATGCATTTCATATGCACAGGACTTCACGTCAAGTAGGGTGTAAGTGCATGGTTTGGGTCGACACTTTGTTTGGTGTTCGACCATGGTATATTGACACTGTGTTTAGTGTTCAATAATATGTCGTGGGCACAAGGTAGATCGACACCTTGTTTGGTGTTGATGGAGGGCTAGGTAACATGGACTACGTCCAAAATGAATCGCATGGTTTTGAGGTTATCATAGACTATCCATAGATTTTGAAATAAAGAGGTTATCGGAGACTATCCATAACTTTAAAATAAAGTTGTTAGCAAAGATTGTCCAAGGTCGGAGATTGTCCAGGATTCGAAGATTATCCGAGATCAAAGATTGTCCAGGATTCGAAGAATGTCTAGGATCGGAGACTATCCATTGTCGAAGTATCCTGATCGGAGGCATCTATGATGAAAGGCTGGCTATTGTGAAGACTATCCCACGATTGAGGCCGTCAAAGCAGATGACGGTTATCGGAGGAGGTTGTCAAAGTTTTATTTATAAAACCAAAGCCTTTTGTTTTAGATAAAGGGTCATTAGGTGAAAAACCAATGAAATGTTTTCACATTTGGCATATGCATGTGTGAGGGAGTTGGTAAGGACTCGGGATATAGGATAGGGTGAGTCACATTCTCATCCATGACATGTAGACATTTGAGTAGAAATGTGTATGTTTTTACTTGAATGTGTGGTGTGCCATTGCATGTGCATGTAGGTAGGGAGTAGCCCTTGTAGGAATATTTCTCTACTGGGCATTGCTCATCCCGTCGCGGGACCCCTTTTCATGTACAGGGAGTTTATAGGGAGACGGCGCTCCAACGAGGCCGTGATTATGAAGAAGGGCGACATGTAGCCTTGACAATACTTTTGTAAAAAGTATTTTATGTAAAAAGAATTGTAATTAAATTCTTTTGGACTATTGTCTATTAGAACAAGCTAGTTTTAATATATGTTTTGTATAAGAGTGTTGTAATAAACTCTTATGAATTGTTGTGATATAGTTGTATATTGGGGATATGGACATATGGACCATGTGTGGTCATTACTACTTCTGTTGAGACCTTGGATGAGTTATGATTATACTGATATACAGGTTGTATGTTGGGTAGAACTCCCCGAACAAAGAAGACTCTGCCCGATTTTGGATCCCGATAAATGAGACAAAACAGTTTGGTATCGGGTCACTCGAAATTCACTGGAATTCCGCGGGTTGATAGGTTGTCAACCAGACCCCTGGATTTGGGGTGTCACATCTACACTGTCAATCCATAGCTTCTCCTTATATTTCAGGGAGGATTCCATCTCCTCATCCCTCTTCTGGATGGTGGTCATTATCTCCTTCTGGTGCTCCTTATACAAATACCCAAAGGCATCTTATGTATATTGCTCCTAATTCTTTCTCTCACCTCCAGATCTTTGTGCTCCCCGTCCTCTTTAATTACTCATTAATAAATGCCTTCTCTCTCTCTCTCTGAATTAAGCCCTCAGAACTCTGTCTCTTTCAATCAGCTCCTCTCTCCATTCTTCATCTCTCTGCTAGAGGGTTGCTGCTAGAGTGTTCTCTCTCTTCTTTATTTGGTCTTCATGTTGGTTGTCTCTCCACCTGAGCTCCTCATATACAGTGTCCCTCTCTCTCATTTACTTTCATTTTCCTTGACGGGGCAGCGATTGAGTACTATTGGCTTCAATTGTAGCTTTACTCTTCCCTTTTCTTTTTGCTCTTATGTATGTGGCAGTTGCTCTGCCCACCCAGAGCTCTCTTTATTAAACGATGGGCACAGGTCTCTTTGGCATGGAGTGGAAACAGCTACTTTCTATATATGCCTCATATCACCCACTATGATGCATGCATGCACGCCGAGCAACTATTTCTACCCTCTTCTCTCACCCAACTCACTCTCTACTAGAGCCTTGATAACTCTAGCACAAGTGAGATGAGAGGCCTTGAGGCACCTTTCTTCTTCCCCTTCATTGAATTTTAGACCCCTTTGATGCACATAAGTGTGATCAAAGAGTGGTGGGGAATATTTCCTGAAAATTTTCCTTTTTCATAGTCTAAGATGGACTCTTCTATTACCTTCCCCACGGCAGTGGCTCTGTATGACCCAGCATACATGGAAATATTGGGCGGATCTTGTCCACCTAGTCAAGGAAGACATCATTTTGAGGGCTAAGATAATTTATAGAAATAAAACAAAACCTTATTGATTTCTTTTGGTCCCCCTCTGTTTTGGAAGAAACATTAGAAGTGGTCTTCATTCTTTGCAACTCCCACTGCAACCACTTCAAAGTGGCGACTCTTTTACATTTCTTTAATCAGGGGTTCTTTTGGTGTTTCATATTTATGCCAACATCCCATCTCGAGTCAACAATTAGGAGATGACCACTTTCTCGAGACCCATCTCTACACTTGACATAGGGTGAGTTCCTGCTTATTTTAAGGCGGCGTGAACTCCTTCGCAGAATATACACTTGACTCCACAGATCGCACAACTGTGTTCCAAACCCTTCTCTCTCTGCACTTGAAGAGGGGTGGAATGGTTTCATTTGAATGTCCTCTTTCCTCGACAAATCCCATTCTTGAAGAGGCCTCTGCTTCTCTTGCCTTAACCGGCCTCATAAATCTCTTCCCTAGTGGTGTTTCTTAGCAGGAGTAGTCTCCTGGTTCTTTAGTTGTTTGACTCTCTCTCTTAGCACTTCCTTGATAATGTTCTCAACAGCATGATACAGGGTGCGGGAGGGACTGAACATTTTCTTGATTTAGTAGAGGGTGAGGTTTTAGAGCTCGAAAGTTGCAGGGAATTTGGTTTGGAGTTGAAATTTTTCACTAAGTGTTCTTTCAAATAGGAAGGTAACCTAAATTTTAAATGTGCTACGATATTGACATTTTGTAGAAATGTCTGTAACATTGAGGATGTAATCCACGACTTGGGTATGATCATGACATTGATTAATTTTTAGTGACTTGGCGCTCAATGTTTATGGCATTATGGGTTGCAAGAAATATCGCGACATCGAAATATCGATGTGGCTTCAATGTGTCTTTCCTTGACATTGGATAACTTTAGGCTAATGTGACATTAAGGAAAAAAAGTGGGCTGATGTCGTGTTGGCGACAGAAAGCGGAATTCCTCGATTAGATTCTGTGTTTTTCTCATTTCTTAATTCATTAAACATATATGTACCATTTCAAGAATTTTTGTAAATCCTTCTGCATATATATCAATATGGCAACAAATTTATATCTCAAAAATTCATAGCTATTTAATTGATTAAATCTAACTAAATTAAACTAAGAAAAATCTAGGAACTTCAATCAATCAAACAACATTTAAAAAAAAAAAAAAAAGTAAACAGGATTTAAAAGAAGAAAACAATTGGAATTCTCGACATAATTTCCTTGAAACAAAATTGGATTTATCTATCATCTTTAGTGGCATTTTCTTGATCTTTGAAGGTTTTCAGATTGAAGTCGACCACTTAAGAACAAATATATGCAGGTTGCTCCGGTTTGACTGTAGTTCTGAGTCTTTAATTTGGACTTGGTTGTAGTAGCCTGCTTAACAACAACAATTCACTTCAAGAATGAGTCTCCATTAACTATTCTTCCTAAACGTCTGTTTTTGGAGTCTTTGGCCGTTCACTTTAAACCCCCGTTCCACTGAATCAATTCTAAGTGTCACTGATCCAAAAGGTGTAACTGCAATCACTGTGTAAGGCCCACTCCATCTTGATTTAAGTTTTCCTGGGAAGAGTTTGAGCCTTGAATTGTATAGTAGGACTACCTCTCCTACCTTGAACTCTCTTCTCAAAATTCTCTGATCATACAATTTCTTAGTCTTATCTTTATAGATCCCGACATTGTCATAAACTTCATTTTTTAGCTCTTCTAGTTCATTCAACTTAAGTAATCTTTTTTCTTTAGCAGCTTGGAAATCACAGTTCACAGTTAAGCTTCTTGATTGCCTACTTGGCCTTATATTCAAGCTTAAGGGAAGATAACAAGACTTTCCAAATAGTATGGGGACATTCCAATGGGGGTTTTTTAAGCAGTCCTGTAATCCCCCAATGCATCATCTAGCTTTACTAACCAGTCAATTCTACTTGCATTTACTATTTTCTCCAGTATATTCTTTATCTCCCTATTGGATATTTCTGCTTACCCATTTTTGCCCACAAGTTTTGCAAATAACTTGTTTGCAAAATGGCTTCCCTCATCACTAATGATTGTCCTTAGGGCTCCATATCTACTTAATATGTTTCTTTGAACAAATCCCACAACTGTGTTTGCATCATTTATAGGACAAGCTATGTCTTCCACCCATTTTGATACATGAATGTATAGATTTATAAATGAGGGTGGGAAAGGTCCCATGAAGTCTATCCCCAATATATAAAAAATCTGCACTACTAGGCTTCCTTGCAGACGCATCTCATTTCTTCTATTTATATTGCTCATTCTCTGACATTTGTCACAATGCTTCACCCATTCAGAACAATCTTTGAATAGAGTTAGTCAATAAAAACCTAATTAGAGAATTTTCTAGGTTGTTCTATCCCCTGCAAAGTGTCCTCCATATGGTGATGCATGACATTTATCTAAAATTTCAAGATGTTCAACCTCTGGCACACATCTTTTGTTGATATGATCTACCCCCCTTTTGAATAATAGTGGGTCATCCCATGTGTAAAATCTAGCATCTGTCCTCAATTTCCTCTTTTGCTGATGAGTCAATTCTAATGGCATCATATCACATGCTAGGTAATTTACTATATCAACATACCAAGGTGCTTGAACTGTCATTTGAAATAACTGCTCAATTGGAAAGTTCTTTTCAATTTCAGTTCCTTTTTCTTCTTTAGTAAGCTTTTCTATTCTGGATAAGTGATCAGCTATCACATTATCACTGCCCTTTTTGTCTTTTATCTCCAAGTCAAATTCTTGCAACAATAGCACCCATCTGATTAGTCTTGGTTTTGCATCTTTCTTTGCCATGAGATACTTGATTGCTGCATGATCAGTGTGTATGATGACATGGGATCCCAGTATGTATGGCCTAAATTTTTCTCAAGCAAAAACCATTACCAACATCTCTTTTTCTATAGTTGTGTAGTTCTCTCGTGCTTCATTAAAAATCTTACTGGCATGGTAGATGGCTCTGAAGATTTTATCTTTTCTCTGCCCCAAAACAGCTCCCATTACATAGTCTCTAGCATCACACATAATTTAAAATCCTCTGCTCCATTTTGGTGTAGCCATGATGGGAGCTATAACCAATCTAGATTTGATTTCCTCAAATGCAAACCTACATGCTTCATCAAATTCAAATTTTACATCCTTCTCTAACAGTCTGCATAATGGTCTTGAAATTTTTGAGAAATCTTTAATGAATCTTCTGTAAAATCCTGCATGCCCCAGGAAACTTCTGCTTCCTTTCACTGTGGTTGGTGGCATCAGAGTTTTGATTAGACATATTTTAGCTTGATCTACTTCCAAGCTTGATCACCATAAAGTGACCCTTCTCCTAGTTTAAGGCCAATTTCTTTTCCTTACTTTCCAAATTTGCTAAGCAGCTCTCAAAGCTTGACTCATACGCAGAGAAGTCATCCATTAAATTTTCCATTATCTCTTCTACTAAATCAGAGAAGATGGACATCATACATCTCTAAAAGGTAGCTAGTACATTACACAACCCAAATAGCAATCTCCTAAAAGCATAGCTGCCATAGGGACATGTGAATGTAGTCTTTTCTTGATCTTCAGAGGCTATGGTTGTTTGGTTGTAACCATAATAACCATCTAGAAAACAATAGTGTGAATGACCTGCCAACCTGTCTAACATCTGATCAATGAATGGCAGGGGGAAGTGATCCTTTCTGGTTGCAGTATTGAGTTTTCTGTAGTCTATGCACACTCTCCATCCGGTCATTATCATGGTAGGTATCAGCTCATTTTTCTCATTTCTTGTCACTGTCATCCCACCATTTTTTGGAACTACATGTACTAGACTCACCCCAGGGCTATTTGATATGGCATATATAAATCCTGCATTTAGCCATTTGAGAACCTCATTCTTTACCACTTCTTTCATTACTAGGTTCAGCCTTCTTTAATGTTCAACTAAAGCCTTTGCATTATGCTCCATGAGGAATTTATGCATACAAACCGATGGGTTGATCCCTTTCAGATCTTAAACCGACCATGCAATATGCTCCTAATGTTTTCCTAGAGTTTCCACCACTTTCTACCATTTTTCTGTAGTCAAATTTGTTGTTATTATAGCAGGCTTGGATTTCTCTTCTTCCAGAAATACATACTTCAAATGTAACAGGTAATTCTTGTAAGACCAGACCTTCAAAGCTCTTTTCTTCCATTGGGATTGTTTCTTCATTGTTGAGATAATACGTATTTCCTTTCATTTTAACAAAGCAGTTTACGCAAGCTGTCTTTCGCTATAGAATCATCATCCTCAAAGTATGAAGAAGAGATATCATCATCAATCGAGTTCTCATTCATTAAATTATTATTCAATTTCTTACATACATAATTAACACTGTCAACTTTTTATACACTAGGCTTGTTCAACATCATGTTCCTTCAAACTTTGGTTAAGGTTGAGTGGACTTTCTTCAGTTCCAACTCTTAAGGTAAGCTCCCCCTTTTTCACATCAATCAAGGTTGCTCATGTAGCCAGGAAGGGTTTGCGAAAAGTGGAATGCTATATCCTCCACGTATTCCATCACAACAAAGTCAGCTGAAATAAAAACACCTTGACCAACACATCTTCCAAGATGCCTTCAAGTTCAGCCATTGACCTATCTGCCATCTGTAGGGACATTGTAATGGGAGTTAACTCCCCCAAACTTAGCCTTTTCACCGTTGACAAAGGCATCAAGTTAATGCTTGCACCAGAATCACATAAAGCTTTACCAAACTCAAAGTTCCCAATGGTATATGGTATTGTGAAGCTCCCTAGATCCTACATCTTCTGAGGTAAATTTTTCTGAATTATAGCATTGTAGTTGGCAAATAAACTCACCACTCCTCCTGCATCCAACTTCCTCTTTTTGTCGATAATATCCTTCATAAACTTAGCATAGTGTGGCATCTGAGTCAATGCTTCAGCAAAGAGGATGTTGATTTCAAGCTTCTTTAATATATTCAAGAATCTTGCATACTGACTGTCTAGCTTAGACTATTGCAATCTCTAAGGGAATGGGGTTGGAGATTGATAGACTCTCACTTCCGTCTTCTGTTCTGCCTCATCTTTGGCCACTTCAATCTGCTATTTCATCTGCTTAGTCTCATCAGATAACCCATTTCTATTTAGATTTTTCTCCCTCATTGTTGAATTATGATATGTTTTCTCCGTTTCTACTTCAGTCTGCTTCATCTCAACTTCATTTATGCTCTTCAATTTCTTCCCACTTCTCAATATGATTGTCATAGAGTCCTTGAGATTCTTCTTTGTGTCACTAGGAAAAAAGTCCCTAGATTGGTTCTGCACAACAAGGGCCAGTTGCCCTACTTAAGTTTCCAGATTCTTTAGGGAAACATTTATGTTGGCCTAAAACACAATTGTGTTTGCTTGAAACAATGCCAGCTCACCAAACTTCTGCTCATGCAAATTTAATATCCTCTTGTTCTCAAAAATGAAAGTCAGCATTTGATCCTCAAAGGATTGGGATATCCTTTGTCCTTATTGTAATAACTCTATTTTGCCTTGTTGTTTATTGTCCCTTGAATCCGGGTGGAGGCATAGTGCGCTGGAAGTGCATACGGTCTTGGACCTTGCTGCATTCCACCTTCATAAGAAAAGTTCTCATGGTTCCTCAAGGCTGGGGTATAATGAATTGGAAGGTTGTTGTTTGGCTTGAAGTTGTAGCTTCTATTCCCATTAACAAATTAAGCTTCCTCAACTTAATAGGGACGTTCATGAGACAAGAATCCCTCGATGTGCTTTGTTACGCCCGACACCTTCCACTACTCCTACTTCATTACAGGAATTACCTCTTCTTTCCTGGTTGTTCATCCTGTTCATAATTGTATCTAGCTTAGCTTCAATTGTTGACATCTTGCCCAACTTCAATCACTCGCCTCTCTCGGCTTTTTGCTACTGCTCCTTAAGCCTCATATGGGCTACGCAGATTTGCTCTTCGTGGTAGTAGCTTCCTTATCACTTTCCCTCCTGAATTAACCTCCAGAGGCTGCATCCATAGTTCCTTTCGAAGTGTAATTCATAGCATGGTAGAAGATGTCCATTTGAGTTTTCTTCTCAATCCCATGCATAGGACATATCCTCAACAACTTCTTGTATATCTCCCAAGCATCATGCAGAGACTCATCTTCTTTCTTCTTGAAGCCAATAATTTCCCACTACATGCGAAGTGAGAGCGAAGGAAAGAATCTGCTCGAATAATAGCTGTCGATATTCCCGTTACTCAGCAGTCCGTATGTTGGGGACTCAAACCATGGTTGTGATGTCGCCAGTGAAATGGGGAGCCGGTTGCAGCTTGATAACATTTGGATTAACTCCATTTAGCTTGACAGTGTTGGCCATCCTTAAGAATCTGCCCAGGTGCTCATTTAGATCTTCACTGGGCCCAATTAACTGGTTCTACTATACCATGGTGATCAGAGCAGGCTTCAATTCGAAGTTGTTTGCCTCTATAGGTGGCTGTCTCACAACTGAATATTTATCTCTGATGATCGACCTCAAAAAATCCTCCATTGTTCTCTGTCTCTATTGAGGTCTCTCAACCACAACTGGCATATTCTGATTAGCCTCTCCTTGTTCTACCATGCTTGATGCTTCTTCTGCTGCTTTTTCTTTCTTAAGATTTTTTAGTGTCTTCTCTATCCCATTGTCTAGTGGCAATAAATTAGCTCCAGTCCTTCTATGCATGTAAGAAAATCTTTGGTATATCACTCATTATCAAATCAGATTCATAGAACAGATACATTGAAACCTCTTGCCAATTCTGCAAAAGAAAAAACATGCACTAAATCCCCACTATTGTCAAAACTCTTTTTATATTTTTCTAAATTTTTTTAAATCTTTTATTTTATTTTTTATAAAAGATAAAAATGTCTAAATTAACAATTATCTTTATGGTTAGAATATTGATCTTTAAACTCTATTTCAATTTCTGGCAACGGCGCCAAAAACTTGTTATGACCAAAATATGTGATCGCCTAAATTTTCACCACAGCTACCAAAGACTTACTCAGTCTTCGACAGCGACGCCAAAAACTTGTTAAGAAACCAGATGATGTAAAGATTGTTTCCTGTTGTTGTACATAATATTATGTAATTAAAATTGGTTTTGGTCTAAATCACTGCAAGTGCACATGTCATACAAGTAATAAAGTGGATTATAAGTCCAGATATCATTCCCACATGGATTGATGAGAAAATATAAAGATCAAGTACCCTTACTACTCAAGATCATTAATATTTAAACCTCTTAACTGGAAGTTTTAGCCATCTAAAATAAATTGAATCAAATAATTTTTATTTTTTTTATCTAATGTTCTTTAATGAAAAGAAATCTACTCGAGTAGAATAAGAGATTTCACTAAGTAGAAATGACACTGGAAATTAACCAATATTCTGATTATCAACATTCAATACTGTTTTAGACATGAATCTTAAATTTGTCCAAGAGTAGGGTAGTATAGTTTTGGAATACCTCTTGACACTACAAATTTCACTGTTTAGCATACCATATTCCTAGACCAGGTCAATGGGTCTAAATAGCTACTTTTAAGATTTGATCATATTTAAAATTTGATTGTTTTTCCTAAATCAGTACTTCACAGTCATCTATTAGGACTGAAGACTTCTTGCCCCCATAGACAGGGTAACACAAGTCTTCTCCAATGAAATTGGTACCTTAGTCTGCAATTCATTAGAATGCTCTCTCCTTGATTAGAATATGTGCTAAAACGGGATCAAGATTATTCTGTCAAATTGAGATGAAACCTCTAAACATTAAACTAATAGATCAGTAGATGGTCCTTATGCCTCGGGAACACACTTGTGTTGTCACCCAAAAAGGAACCTTGAAGTCAAAGGTTAAAACTTCATAAGTGATTTATGAAAGTGATCTTTAGGGTGCAATAGTTCAGTGGATATTAGTGCAATGTATCCCCAAGTCACTACTTTTTGCTCTCAAGTCGTCTATCTATGTATCACTCAAAAGGATCCTGAAAATCAGAGCACAGATACAACCCTTTCTATGTATAAAACATTGATATTTAGAACCGCACATTGCAAGAGCAGTACTAATTAAATCAATCCAGCTTTCATGCCCAAAACATCATTTTATACTATAAACAATCATCAAAACACCAAATTCCTTCTCAGAGGGAGCTCAGCCTTCTATAACGGGATTACGAATGACGATGACTAGTTGATCAAGCAAATTCATTGAAATTGTAATCAAAATGAACAAACTAAATTCCATAAAATTTTCCAGATTCCACTTAAATTTAGACATAAATGAAACTCGATATACAATGAACTCAGCTCCACATTTCAACTCAGATCAACTACTCTAATCCTAACATAAAGAAAAATAAATTTAGAAAATAAAATGAAACAAAAAGAAAAGGAAAAATATATACAAAAGAGACTTTAGCTCCACCCTAGGAGCTTCTATTTATATGTCCTAATCATTGGGCCTTGATAATGAGGCGAAAAAGCATGAACTTCGAAAAGCCCAAAATTTCTGCCCTAGTCACACTTATGTCACGACATTGCTACCGCTGATGTCGGGACATTGCTACCGCTGATGTCACGACATCGCTACTACTGATGTCATGGCTAATGTTGTAGCTAATGTCGCAACATTGTTGCTGCTGATGGTGTGGCTTATGTCGCGACATCGCTATCGCTAATGTCGTGACGTTGCATTTTCAATGTTGCAAAATTGTTTTTCTATTATGAGTCTTGATGTCAATGTTGCAACATTGATCAATTGATGTCGCGACATTGAATCGACGTTTTGGTGCCTTCAGCCAATGTCACGACATAGGTTGCCCGATGTCGTGACATTCGTCATCCGGTGTCATGACACTGCCATGATGTCGCGACATTGTCCAATTGTTGTTGTGTCTCTAAGTGTGATGTCGTGACATTCTTCAGTCGATGTCGCGACATTGAATTTTTCCTTATTTTCTTTAAATTCTTTCAAAACACAAATTTGGGTGAAAACTCCATAATTTTGTATTAAATTGAACTTTTAAGCCCACACATATGCATGAAAAATGAGCTTAAAAATATATAAGTTTTATACTCATCAATATCCAGTTAATATTAAATCATCTCATAAATGACCTATAACTAACATGCACAATATTACAATTAAAATTGTAATATGCTTATGCTTAGTCCATAGATTAATAAATTAATTTAACATATAATCCTAGATCACATATAATCCATTTTCTTGTTTTTCTCTTCCTCATGACACCCGGGGTGAGATCTCCTTCCTCTTCCTTTCTCTTCCTCTCTCATTTTTCTTCATTTTTTCATTTTTTTTCTCTCTCTTCTCTTTTATATGGCTGACACATCCTTTTCCTTTTCTCCTTCTTGTTATTTCCGCCTTGCTCCATTGTTTGATCGTCGACGATTCCTTGTTGATGAAGCGTCGACAAATTATTTTTTCGATTTCAACAAAATGTACAAATAATCGACCCCTGCCCGTTCTTTCGATTTCGACTAATTTTCGATAAAAGGAAGGAGTATCGATCATTTGCCCGATGGATCAAAGAAAAGCAGGCTTATCTCCTCCACATGGCACCGATATTTCGTTGATATTTCAATTGAAATATCGTCAATAAATTATGACACAAGTTTATAAATCGACGATAAATCATGATCCGGAAGTAGCTGTAAGTGCATCGTCGCACGTGCGACACACTGTCGCTGAAATATCGTTCATCCACTCATATGTCGTCGATATTTCAATGATAATATCAATTGTTTCCCAATTTTCATACAATCGATTATCGAAACCTTGTATCGTGTCAGATCCGACTAACACAAGATATATCGATGATATTTCATCGATAAATCATGACTTTTTAAACCTTGATTCTAATTAGCTATCAAGAGTTGTTTTGTTCTAATCAGCTATTAGTAGTTGATTATGTGTCGCACCTAAATCCATTTATCTATAAAACACATTTCATATACTCATTTTCGATATGATATTTAATATCCATTTAATCATATTTAGATATGTGAATATGATATCACTACTGATTCCCATTCATTAATATAAGAAGTATGCATTATATCTTTTCTAGATGACCCATAATTGTACTTTAGTACAATATTTATACAAAACGGCCTTTCCATGCCATTTCCAAATCATTTACAAAATATTTGTCAGAATTCACCTCTTATCTTTGAAAATCTACAATGTAAAGTACATTCCATGATAATAAAAAATTAAAAATATAATATTCTTATGAAGATCTTTACATATTTTGATTTCAATACAAAGTAGTCACATAATATCATGTAATGAAGTGTATGCATGAGACTGAGCATTTACTTATACTCCACACGATTTGATAATGACTTTGGGTTCTGCGGTCTTCGATCCTGCCAGTACTACTCGGTACCTGCGCGTGGAAAGTCAATGCGCTAAGCATTTTCATGCTTAGTGGTTATTTGCATTTCTATTTTCATTTCAAACAATTATACCTCGTCTATATGCATAACAATTAACTTTTGCTATATGCATCACTTAATCATCTAAAAAACATTCAACATATTTTTCCAAACAACCTTTCAACATACTACTCATGTGATCCATGCAATATTTATAAATATACAATTTTATAGTAGTTTAACATACTTTCATTTTGTCTCAAATATAGAAATACAATAATGCTCATCTTTCATGCTCCCGTGTTTTATTATTCTTGTCACAGCTCAATTCACATAATCCACACAATTATTAATCATTTTCCCCTTAAACGAATCTAATCGAAACTTTCGATGCAGATACAATCACCCAAGACGGCCCCACCGGGCTACGGTGCCCAGATAAAATATTTAATACAACTCAATACTGCCTCGTTAGGCAAGGATCGGTTATTTTCCATTTTACTAGGTACACTATCGATACCGTCCTATCACTACAGACGGTATGCCGCTATAAATCATTTCGCTTATAAAGATCACATATCGACCCTTATCGTATACCGATCTATCTCAAACTTAAACATGATGGTTAACATTCTCTTAAAGGCATTAATAATTAGTCATTTACAATACTTGTAAGCACCCCTTTCCGGTCTGACCCGATTGGTGGGTCCGAACCGGATTCGGAGACGCTAGTCGAATTCATTTATCAAACATACTTCATTTAAACATTTAAAAACCCTTTTAATATATATATATATATATATATATATATTTGCTAAGGCCAATCGTTTCTGATAGGGCCCATACAATTTACATTTAACCAAAATATATTTACAATGAAGGCATTCCGTCTATCTGACAATAATATACAAAATTGTTTCAAGTGTAACTATTTTGATCACAAACATCAATTGTTCAAAATATGATGGATGCATATGACTTGAGATATACTTACTCCGTTAACTTTCTTTGATGACTCAAGGCTCCTGGATCTCGGGTTCCACCTGTGAACAGGGCCTGGTTTTTTTTCTGCCGATATCGCGAAAAATCGGTTTCTTGGCTTCCACCGAGAAGAAAAAGCAGAGAAAAAATTATCGTAGGAAAATCAAGAAATCGCCGATTTTTCTCATTAAAATCTAAAACCGATTTTTCCACTCGAAAATCACGACCGTGGAGCACACGCGCCAGTGAATTTCGAAAAAAATATCGATAAAATATCACCAAATACTTCCAGAATCACTATTTTGACTCCAAAATTTTTATAAATACCTATAAAATCATACAATCTCTTTACAAACTCATCCATACATATCCAAGCTCCATTTAACTCTCAAATTATTTTTTCTTTGTGATTTATCTCAATATTTTGAAGATCTTATTATGAATATTATCTTCATCAAGATGGAATCCCTTCATCAAATAATGTAATGGAGCTACATTGGTCTTCATTTTGGTTTTAAATTACTATTGTAATGTAATTTATCGATAAATTATAATGAATATTATTTTCAATAAGTGTATATTTGCTTATTTATGTCTTTGTTATAGTTTAACAAAGTATTTCCATGAATTTCAAAGTATTTTTTGTTAATTTTTGCTTTACCAATATTTTTGTCAAAATATCCACCTATATTTACTAATATTTTCGATATATCTGCAAATTAAGTACCATATACTGCATTACTTATATTTGTTCCTTGCTTATACCACATTTGGTCTTAATCTCATTTAATGGTTAAGACCTTGTTTGGCTTCCTATTCTTTGGCTTTCAAAATAAGTCCCATTTCTCATTTATTTGACATTTAATTATTCTATTTCACTTCATTTAACTCGCATTAGTATTTAAGCGTATTTTATTTTTGGCCTTTAAGTCCTTATTTTACAAATTCCAAATTTTACCTTTACACTTGGGTAAATTCCGGGTTGTATATATTTTTTTCGTTCTTAGGATTTAAATTTAAAAAAAAAAATTCATTTACTTTATTTTATACCTTAAACACATAATAATAAAATATATATATCAAGAAAATACTAAGGTATTTTTTTGGGGCGCATATAATACTACTTTTCACATTTACACATAATTAACATTCTTTGACGGATTCGTTTGTAATGCATATGAATCCCCGCCATGTTTGCTACTACATAGTCTATTTATAAGTCAATTAACCAATACTCAAACAAATTCATTTATATTCAAATAGAAGTACATATGTAGATAAGCTTGTCAAACATTTCAGATTTAACTGGTTCAAAAAAAACCCATATTTCATAACAAACATTCCAGATTTGTTTGACAAACAAACAAAAAACTTGAAACAATAAGAGAAATATGAATAACAAACAAAAAAATTATTTATTATTGACTCATATTCCTTGTATCCCGATCTTAGCTCAGGTTTTATCATCACCAGCCCCTAATCCGTTACAAATACGTCACAATCAAAGAACAAACAAATAAAAAATCAGTCATGCATGCTAGCAATCATGCATGCTAGTGTTTCTGGTTATGGTTGATTTCTACCCAATTCACCTTCAGTTGTAAAATTTTTGGGAACAAATGATTTCCCCAACTTACTTCAAGTCTATTGTTCCTCTATAAATCTATTTTATTCATAAATACCGAAACTCAAGATATGTCCTAAACAACCAGGACTACTCTATTTTCAAAACATAACCAGAATTTACCTGAAAACAGAGCGTCACTTTGACGAATTTATGGGTCCAATGGGGTCCAAATTTGAATACACTTATTTTAAATAAATTTATTATCCTAGACGTTTAGTTTACCCAAAAATTTGAATCACTTAATTTGGATGAGTAATGACCAAGTTATGGCCAAAACAAAAACATGGGTTTTTGAAAAAATTTGACAACATCTCTCCTAAAACCCTAACATTTCCTTCATACAAAAATTCCTCAAAACCAATCCTAATTCAAGCAAAAATGTTGCTTGAACTCTGACTCAAACATATATATACCGAATTATGGTTTTATCAATCAAAACACAGTCAAAGAGGGAGTTAGGAGGGTTCCTAACAAGCAAATTGGTGAATCCATACCTAAACTTAGACAAGTATTCATAACTTAATTTTTTTGAACACTCCTCTAGCTTTCATTTTTCCTTCCTCCCAAATGAGAAATTATCTCATTTCATTATACCAAATTTAGTCATATTCTCATCTTATATAAGACCTTATTTGACCTTCCTATTTTTGGATTTCTTTTTTCATTTTTGCATTAAAGCCCTTCATTTATATTTCATTTGTATAACAACTTATCACATTTCTACTTTGGCATTTACTCTTCTTCATTTATAACATTTGGGTCATCATTTTGACATTTTACCAATTTAACCTTGACTCTTATATTACTTCCGATTTTATTTTAATTTGTGTTATACCTTAAACATATCATTAAACTATTATGGCTTAATTTGGGGTGCACTAATCTACTATGCGAATTCTCACTTTAAAAACCTCTATTTTTATCACTTAAAACCAATAAAATAACGAATAAAAAAAAAATTATAATAGCAGAAAATGCTATAAAGTAAAATAATAAAACGAAAATGCTATTTTTGGGACGTTTCATTATGATTCTTTACCAAGCAACCTACAAGAATTGAATGAGGGTCAATCAACTATCAACTCCCCTAATCAGCTCAATCGGCCACCCCGTAAATTTGACATCTAAGTTAAAAAAGCTTCAAATATACCCACGTCATTTTGGACTTTGCCATATATTTTGATAATTATTTATAGGTATATCAAACGTCCAAATTCATTAAAATCCCATACAACTAAAAGTGGGGTTCGAACTCTCATCTCATATCGAAATTGTAGTTCCTTTTATTGTTTCTTTTCATCTTGTTAGAAATGATGGGTGGTTTTTTTACCTTCCTTAACCTAAAATCATTCATCTTATTGTTCATCCACCCATATATGTGTTTTATCTTTCAATAAAGTGGTTTATCTCTCAATTGGTTTCTCTTAATTAAGCGGTCTCTCAATAATTGAAGAACAAGTTTTTCATTAAAAAAACTAAATATAAAAAGTTAAGATTGTTGAAATGACTGCTTGGGAGATAATTCATCCACTTTGCTTCGACGCTGATCTCACATACCTTTCGTATAGATGATGACTTTTTGGTGATTTGGGCAAATAACATTTTAATTAAATATAAGCTTTTAACACACACACACACATACGCACACACACACACACACATATATATATATATATATATATATATATATTGAAAACAAGCATTCTTCACCTATGAAGACAAATTTGTTATTAATGAGTTGATTAATGGGCCTCATATATTTACCACATATGGGAGAGAAAATCGTCAAATCAAATATTTGTCGTCTATCTTCTTTATACTAATGTACCACTGTTTGGACCAATATGAATGAAAAATAAACTAAACTCGCTTATATTATATTAAATTGCACTTTTTAAACCAAATTAATAAAAACATGCACACTTTCCATATGAAGACAAATCTGTCTTTAATGAGTTGAAGAGTGGGCCCTCACATAAAGGAGAGAAAATCATCAAATCAAACCTTTATCTCTATCTTTCATAAACTACGGTAGAACTGTATAATATTAATGTAACACATTTATCCTTAATATAACACAATTATTACAATAATGCAACAAGTCAATAATTGAAAGATTCTCTTCAACTTAATCTAACATTGTTATAACATAAATGTAACAATGTTATAATAGTGTTAAATTAAGGATAATTGTGTTACATTAGTGTTTTAACAATGTTATATTAGTGTTGTAATTGTATTGCATTTTTGTTATAACAGTTTTACATTAAGTTGAAGTGAATATTTCAATTATCGATTGTGTTACATTAAGAATAAATGTGTTATATTAATGCTATATAATAGTACATTAGTTTGTGGAATAGAGAATTTTTTTTTGATTTGATGATTTTGTTTCTCATTGTACTCATAGTGGGTTTTGGAGAGTTTATTTATAATTTATTTGAGTTTATTTTATTACAAAAGTACTTATGATAAAAATTATGTGTGTTGGAAAAGTGTATAAAAATAATATATGATCCCCTATAAGTTAATTTTAGTTTATTTAAATAAACTTAATGGATAAACTTATAAAAAAAACATAAAAATTGATAATCTTAATGACAAAACTTTCATTATGATAAGTTATATAAAAAATAAGAAAAAATATAAATGAAATTAAAAAAATGTATGTAAAAATAGGTACATTTTTTTTGAAAATTTTATGTAAAAATAGGGAAAAAAATTACGAAAAAGTAGAATACAATTCCAAAAACTTATGTAAAAAATGGATAAATTGTTTGAAATTTTATGTAAAAATATGAAAACAAATTCCGAAAAATAATGAAAATATAGAAAATAAATTATGTAAAAAGTAGGAAACTTTTTTGAAAAAATTATATGAAAAAGAGGGGAAAAAATTATGACATATAATTAAAAAATAATAATAAAAAATTATATTGATGATGAGAATAACGATATTGATCATGGTACATCACATTCCAATTTATAAAAGCGTCTCAAATATTTAATGAAGAAAAAAACATATAATATTTTAATTTTTATAATCTTTTTGATGCATATAAAACAAAAATAAAGAGGAGATAATGGTTAATTTGCTATTTTTTTACTAGATATTACATTTGAATGATAACATTTTTCAGTATATAATGAATATTTACTTTATTTTAATTTTTTTATCATTATTTCATGGTATATATATAATATTAAAATTTATTTTATTAAAATTTTTAAAAATTATGACAAATCCTTATTTATTAAAAACTTTAATTTTACAAGTGCTTATGATAGTATTTTCAGTAATTTTAGATGTTGTAAGTACTTGTATAGTAAATTAGTAATGCATCAAAGCACCTTAAAATAATGTATAAATGTATTTTAAACCATGCATCAAAATATAAATAACTTATTGAATAAAATACTTATAACATAAACTCTTATAAAATAAGTTTTTAATTAAGTTGTATGCAAAAAATAACCATAAGCATAATTGCTTGTCCTTGTATATAGATAAAGGAATACTTGGATAAAATTAATAAATATGTTAAATTTAATGAGTTATTTGTGTTAAATAATTAAATAAAATTAAATGATTAATTATAATTATATATTTATATATAGATAATTAATTATAATTATTATTATTTTAAATAATTAAATTAAATTGATGATTTGTCTAACATAAATAATAAATGGATTAAGTTTGAGTTAATAAATATTCACATATTTATTATTTATATCATGGATTGACACGACCTATGCATTAACATTACACAACACTATCATGGAAATGAATTGCCACCCCTAATTGGATGTGTTAATGGGAAAAAAATTGTGAAATGAAAAGCAGGAATTCACAGGATATCTAACAAAACCCTGTTAAGTAACGTCACCTCCCTCCATTTTCCTAGTCTAGAAGTATCAAATACTTGCCAAAACCCAAAACCCTAAATAATCCACCCGCCCAATGCAGTGCTGAACACCATGTCAAGGCTTCTCTCTTCCTTGCCAAGGAGGACCCTTTCATCTACCCAACTACGATCAGGTCTTTCTTTTTGTATTTCTCTATATTGTATTTATTTTCCAGTTCCGAACAGCTGAATAAATTGCATATTTGGATTTTTGTTCTTTTTTTTTTGAATCCAGGTGTTGGACGCAGCTCCCGAGCCTACGGTGTGATCGCGCAATCCGTGCAAGCCTCTGATATTCAGGATGATATTGCCAAGATTCGACGCGATTTCCTTGCAGCTAAAGAGAATTTTGTTCGGATGCCTGATGCCCTCAAGGGAATTCCTAAAATGAATCCACTAGGTTTTTGTTTATTTCTTTTTCTTTTATTTGAGATTGTTTCTTGATTAATGCTGTTCGCAATCTTGGTTCTTGACGGATGCTGATTTTAGGTATATATGTCAATAAGAACCTGAGATTGGACAATATACAAGTTTATGGATTTGATTATGACTATACTTTGGCGCATTATTCGTCTAATCTACAGACCTTGATATATGATCTTGCCAAAGAGTATATGGTCAATGAGGTTAGTCTTTTTTTATATTGATTTTTATTTTACTTCACTTTTTTTTTTTTTTTTTTCATTTTGTAGTTTGAATATCTCTATCTTTAGCTTCATCTTTTGATTTCCTGTTCCATTCGGCGGCTATTGCAGTTTAAATATCCTCAAAGTTGCTTGGAATTTAAATACGACCCTACCTTTCCCATAAGAGGTCTATACTATGACAAGCTAAAGGGATGTCTTTTGAAGTTAGATTTCTTTGGATCAATTGAACCTGATGGATGTTATTTTGGCCGTCATAAGGTACTGGGTATTATTGTTTTATATATATAAACAGTATTGTCCGATAATGATCCTTGAAATAAGATTTGTTTGGAAATTGGTGTTTGTTTGCCATGCCTTTGAACTTGATAATGTTTATGAAGCCTGCCCACTGTAACCACCACATACCCACAAACAGGAGCCCATGCTCTTCAGTTAATGTCTGAATTCTTGGTTCTTATGGAAAATCTATTCAAAATTTGAATGACAACCTTGTAAAGGGTGAAAAAGAGTGAACAAGTTGGATGGTAAACCTATGACTTTACTCACTATCAGCTTGGGAGATGGAATTATACATTTGTTTGTGTGCAAGTGTATGTATGTATATGCCTTCATGTTGTTTACTTACTATTATTACACTAAGGTGTTGTTTGGACATACTTGCTATTTCTAAAGGGAAAAGAAGGGATAACAATAGCATAAAATGTAAGAACTTTCCAACACAAAACTTAGAAAGATAATGAATTTTTTAAAAACTGTTTAAAGAAATTGAATTATCAATTTTTTTTTTTTTACTATCTCAAACTGTAATACTGTAAGAAAAGAAGATAAATCCATACTTTTAATATAAGGGGCTTACATTTTATGCATAACTCACTACTATTTTTTTAATTGTTTGTGAAACCAAAAAATTTAGGATTATTTGAACAAGCACTTAATTGACATAAGCACTCTATCCTTACAATGGAAATAAACGACTGAAAAGTCTAAGCATAGTGTCACATTTTGAGTAGCTGCACCAAGGACTTTAAAAAACTAAATCGCTTAGAAATAGAGTTCAAGTGTAATGGGATTGCTTTTAGTCATGAAGTACTGTCCATTCAGAAACTCAAGAACTTCATTTGTTTTTCTTCTTTGGTCGGAGACTAAGTTGTCTATAGTGGGTGGTCCTTCGACCTTAGTGGCTTTCATTGATTGGTTGGGGTGTAAGTGATGGCGAGGCTGTTTTTTTGCATAGATTAGTTTTTTTTGTGATACAGCAGGGTGTTTGTTCTTCTTCCTTTTTATTCTTTTAAGCTGCGACTTTACCGCCTTTTCGTAATATACTTCTTATTTACTTGTAAAAAAAAATGTAATTATCCAATTGATGGAGCAGACTGAATACTAAGGCAAGCTTAGTCTTATTGGTCCTTACATTGATCCCTTTTAGCTAGACAATTGATTTTGGGTGTAATGGCAATAAAATTTTTATGTAGAAATAAATTGTCCAAATGGCTTGGGAATTACCGCATGAAACTGTTGGATTTTTGAGATCAATCAATTATTATGATGAAAACTGTTTGTTTATACAGAAACATTTATCTCAACATTGTATTATTTATTTATTTACTTTTAAATTGAGTGTTTTGGTGTGATTTTTTTGTTTAACTACCAGTTTTCCTAAAATCTTAAACTTGTATGATTTGGATTCGTAATATATAACATACTCTCCACAGCCTCCTTCATGCGTAGCCTCTTTTTAATTTTATTTTGTGGGGTGGGGGGCTTACATGTGAGCTTAATAAATTGGGAAAATAATATTTTGGTGGTGAGGTTTGAACACTTGCGGTCCCATCTAACTAGGCTTTGGCACCATTTTGAAGTTGTCTTGTTTCCATTCATCAAGAATTCTAGATTCTTAGGGAGGATGATCTTCCATAATATGTTTTAGTTTTCTCTTTGCCTCAATATATGCCCTTAGGATTTGAGACCATAACAAATTTAAGTCTCTTTAGTTTTATTCAAGTAATTTGAATGCCAACAATATCATACTTGCACTTACAATACCATACTTGCACTTTAAGTTTTATCTCTAGATTTTCCCTTGAGGCCTAGCTCAAGTGGTTAAGAGATGGAATGAGATTAAGGAAAGTTCTAGATTAAAGTCCCAATGTGGACCCAAAAAAAAAAAAGAAAAAAATTTACATAGTAAAACAAAGTTCTCTCTTGATTTATTATCACTGCTAAATGGCATACTTGCACGTAAAACGGGGGGCCATTTCCTTTAAAATGGAAAGCACTAACATATACTCATATTGTGCTTGCATCACAAAAAATATATATTTTTTGATCGATAAAAACAGAGCAAATATTATTAACAAAAGAAGAAAGAACTAGGACCCTCCAGAGTATACATGAGGAGGAAACCTAGCCTATACAAAAAAGAGAAGGGCTGCACAAAAACCTACCACCAAAAAACAATCTTAGAGAATGCACAAAAGAATTCTAACAAAGGAATCCTTTCCCAAATCTAAGAGACCAACCCAAAAAGAAAACGAGCTAATAAAAGAGTTCTTTATCCTAGTGTAGGAAAAAGGTAAATCTTCAAGGACCACGTGATTCCTCTCCTTCCAAATAGACCAGATGAGACAAAGAGGCGCTACCATACACAACCTTTTTTACTTTTTCCTTATGGGAAATCGAGACCATTCCAAAAGAAGGTTCTTAACCACATAGGGGGTAACCCTGATAGAGCTTGGAACATAAGTGACGTCCTCTCAGAGGCTCTATATCGCAAAGCAATGAAGCAATAGATGGTTCAAATTTTCTTCATCTTCTCCACACAAAGGGCACCTGCTAGCCAACTGGAAGCCCCTCTTATTTAGATGTTCCGTTGTAAGAATTTTACCCCACTAGACTTCCCAAGCAAAAAACCTCACTTTGGCAGGAACTAAGCTATTCCATAATGGTTTCCAAGGGGCTCTACTTTCTGAAACACCTTCCAAGAGAGTGAGATTAGTTCAAACTGAATAGCAACCATCTGGATCACCTTTCCAGAAAATCCTATCCTTCTCCACCTTAAATTTTCTTCTGCTTTTAATCAAATTCAAAAAGATTTGAATTTCCCCAATCTCCCAATCATTGAACGACCTGCTGAATCTAGGCGACTAAGCTCCATCCCCTCTTATATTATCCCAAACTTCAACCACTATTACCTCTTTTGTTACAGTCAACATGAACAAGGCAGGAAAAGTATCATAGAGGATTCTCCCCTCACCAAGTGTCCTCCCAAAATCTAACTCTATTCCCATCCCTAATGGAAAAAACACAGTTCAGCTTTATGGAGACAATCTCTTTGCTTATATCCTTCCAAGGGCCAAAACCAGCATTTCCTCTAGTAGTTTTAGTAAACCATCCTCCATCCTCCACCAAATATTTAAGTCTGATCACATCTTTCCAAATGGTGCTCTCATCTTCAACAAACCTCCAAACCCACTTTCCCTAGAGGGCTTTATTCACTAGGGAGAGACCCCTAACTCCTAACCTCCCTCTTTCTTTACTAGAGCACATTGTCTTTCAATTCACCAAATGAAATTTTTGTCAAGGGCGCCTCCTCCCTAGAGAAAGTCTCTTTGAATTTTTCTCCATCCTATTTTTTACACCCTTAGGTAAGCAAAAGAGAGACATGATGTAGATTGGGAAGTTGGAGAGGGTGCTTTTTAAAAGAGCTAATCTTCCCCCTTTTCAGATATATTGTCTCTTCCAGTTTGCTAACTTCCTTTTGAACTTTTCTTCTACTCCATCCCAAATGGAAACAGAGTTGCACCACATACCCAAAGGAAGACCTAAATAAGTCGTTGGGAGGTTCCTCGAGTTGCAACCCAACGCAAAAGCTAGATCCTCTACATCCTCCGCACTCTCGTCTTGCATAACATAGCTTTATTCGGCCCTGAAATGGCCTCAAACCATAAAGAATCCAACTTAAATGGGTCAACTCGTCCCTTAAGTCCTTGCAGAACACCAAAGTGTCATCTACAAACAATAAATGATTGATCTGCATCTCTTCCCCACTTCTATTCACAAATTTATGGATTGACAAGAAACCTTTTGAAGCTGCTTTCTCCATCAAGACTTAGAAGACTTCCTTTCCAAGAACAAAGAGATACGGGGACAAAGGGTCACCTTGCCTTAAGCCCCTAGAGTTGTTGAAAAACCAACTGGGCTTCCATTAATCTGGATGGAAAAAGAGGCAGTGATGACACACTGTTTTATCCTAATCACCCACTTTGGTTTAAAACCCATTTTCTGAAGCACCCCAAACAAGAACTTCCAATTTATGCGATCATAAGCTTTTTCAATGTCCAACTTACACAGAACTCTTGATAAGAACATGATATTCTGCTCCTAGACTTTCAGCAAAATTATTCAGCCAACCACAAACGTATGCAATCAATCCAAAAATTCCTCCACAAAGAGATGGAAACAAAGCAAAACAATTCTTATATTACCTATCAATGGAGTGCCCTCATCATATCCCACAGGTAGAAGGAAAAGGAAAACACTGAAACAAAGGTGGAAAGAAAATAACGAGCAAAAAGAAAAAGATGATAGCCAATCTATGACAGAGCATAGCCTAATGATTATTCCCCACTTCCAGCAACCAGCTTGCTCAACCTGCCACAACCCTCCCCTTTTTGTCCCCATCACAAACTATTATCACAATCCCCCGCTGGCCCTTCCTCATTTCTTTCCATGTGTTATTCTAGAATATACCTTCTAGCTGGGTTGCTTGTGCCTGGGCTCCAGAATAATTCTTTCCTCCTTGTCTTCTTCGATGCTTTCTCTTTCATTGCCTCCCTCATCAAGCATAGCCTTGTCCTCAAGGCTAAAAGTGGGAAATTTGCTTTTGAGCATTAATTCCTCTTCCCATGTGGCCTCCTCCACTGGTTTGTCCCTCCATTGAATTAAAAATTGCCTAGCGGATGCACTTGCTGTTGAATTGAATGTTGGGCAAGGACCTTGTGGGGGAATAAGAAATCGGCTTCCTTGCCGATGACACTTTGGTTTTCTGTGAGGCTTCTTAGGATCAAATGACTTATCTCTGATGGTTATTGATGTGGTTTTAGACTTTGTCAGGGTTGAAGATAAATTTAGGAAAAGTGAGTTGATTTATGTAGGAAGGGTGACTAATGTAAAGTTGCTTGTTGATGAGCTTGGTTGTAAGGTGGGCAGTCTTTCGTCTACCTATCTTGGGATGCCCTTGGGTGCTCACTTTAATTTTTGAGGCTGTTTGGGATAGGGTGGAAGAGCATTACAGAAAGAGACTGCCATTATGGAAGAGGCAGTATATCTCCAAGGGGAGGGGGGGAGATCACACTAATTAGAAGCACTTTATAAAACCTACCTCTTTATCTCATGTCTATTCTCCCCTTGCCAAGAAAGGTTAGACTTAGAATTGATCATATTTAGTGGAACTTTCTTTGGGGAGGCGACTCTTTGGAGCAAAAACCACTTTTACTTGATTGGACAACAATTTGTTTGGACAAAAGTGTGGGAAGTTTGGGAGTAAAGAACCTTTCAAGTCTAAATAAAGCTCTTCTTATAAACGAGTTTATTTAACGGTAGTGTTCTCTGGGTGGAGGTCATTAAAGGTAAATATGGTGAGGAAGAGGGGGGATGGAGCTCTTGTATCCCGAGGGAGGGTTATGGGGTGGGAATGTGGAAAGATTTAAGGAAGTCTGGGCATTTGGTTAGCAACAAGATGTTTTCAGGGTAGCGGATGGGCGTGAGGATCAAGTTTTCGGGATACGGCGGATTCCCTTATGATGCTTCTGCCTCTTTTCGTCTCTCGCTTCCTCGTAAAGGAAGCTTGGTGTATGTTTGAGGTCAATAAGGTTGGGGATGTTGGAACCCTACCTTCATTAGGTTGTTTAATGACTGGGAATCGGAGGATGTGTCAAGATTCTTGCTTCATTTAAGGGACAAGAAAGTAACCATGGGGTTGGAAGATATTGTTCAGTGGGAAAGGTCAAGAAATGGTGTGTTCACTGTCAAGCCTTTGTATAAGATTTTGGAGCAAAGGTCCTCCGTCCTTTTCCCTTGGAAATGTATATGGAGGAATTGCACACAACCAAAGTAATGTTTTTTTTGCTTAGGAAGTATTTTGGGGAAAGATCTTAATGTTAGATCAATTGAAGAAAAGAGGCTTCGCCTTTGCAAATAGATGTTTTCTTTGTCGTAAGTGGGAGGAGACCATTGATCATCTCCTTCTTCATTATGAAAAATTAAGAGTGCTTTGGGAGCTCTTCTCTCTTTTTGGAGTCTCTTGGGTCATTCCCTCCTCGGTGTTTGACACTCCATTGGGTTGGAGAGGGTATATGAAGAGAAAAATAACTCTTTGATTTTCCTTGATTAACAAAGTGAAGGAACATACGTATTTATACTGTGTTAGAGTAAAGAAAGGAAACAAAAATAGAGTCTAATTAGGATACTAAAGGGAAAAGGAAAGGATGTCAAGATCCCTAAATGGATTAGGAAATTAATCCTTAACACTCCCTCTTAAGCTGGAGCATATAGGTCAAATGGGTTACACATGTACTTAATCCTAATGCACCAAGCTTGTTAAACATGTACTTAATCTGATAGGTAGCTCTGGGGTCGCTGTAAAAGTTGTCGGAATTGACTACACTACGAACTTATGTGACTAGAGTGAGACACAACCATAAGATGTGTTGCTGAAATTGACTACATGGCAAGCTGATGTAACCGAAAGAGGGCTTGCAAGTAGACCGCCAAAAAAGTCGTTGGAAAAAGGTCTGCGGGAGAAGGTCCGTTGGAGAAGGTCTGTCGGAGAAGGTCCGTCAGAGAAGGCCCATGGGAGAAGGCCCACGGGAGAAGGTCCATGGGAGAAGGTCCATCGGAGAAGGTCAACGGGAGAAGTTTTGCCAAAGGTCACCAAAAAAGTGGGCTCTCGGAAAACAGGGCCAGTCGGAAAGAGGAAAGTGACCGGAAAGAGGTCGGATACCATGTGAAGAGAAAAATAATTCTTTGATTTTCCTTGATTAACAAAGTGAGGGAACATACATATTTATACTGTTAGAGCAAAGAAAGGAAACAAAATTATAGTTTAATTAGGAGACTAAAGAGAAAAAGAAATGAGGTAAAGATTCTTAAATGGATTAGGATACTAATCCTTAATAGGGTCGTTTGTTGCGAAGGATCGGAAAGGAGTTTAGACAACGATTTAGAGAACTAGGAATGACATTGTTTTCAAGAACGAAGTTTTTTCCTTACAAAAGTTAAAGCTTTTTTTTGTACATCTTCTTTGGTTGGAGACCAAGTTTTTTTTGTTGATGGTCCCACGACCCTTATGCGTTTTATTGATTGGGTGAGTGCTAATTGATCTGGGCTGGGTTTTGTACATGTTTTTTGTGATTTCTCTTTGTAAGGGGGTGAGTATTTCTTTTTGTATCCCTTGGGTCTCCTTTACAGCGCCTCTTTTGTTAATATATCTTCTTACTTATCAAAAAAAAGAAAAAAGAAATCACCTTCCTCTAGTGTGAACTTAGCAGGTAATTCTGAATTAATAATTTGGGTAGCCACCGCTCGTTTTAAAAGTGAGATATGAAACACTAGATGTACTTTGGAACTTGGAGGTAGTTTCAACTGACAAGCGATTGGGCCTAGCTTCTCCTCAACTTGAAATGGGCCATAATACCGTGGAGGCTAGCTTGTGATGAAGGCAATGAACTACTGATTGTTGCCATTGTGGTCTCAGTTTTAGGTAGACCCAATCTCCAATCTCAAAACTATTATTGCTTCTATGTGCATTGGTTGTGCGCTTCATTTGCTCTTGCGCTCTAGTAAGGTGGAGTTTGAGTTGTCGCAAGGCTTCATCTCCGTTTCTTAGCTCATGGGCCACCACTTCAACCTTTACCTCACTCGGAATATGTTGTACCACCAGAGGAGGTTTTGTACCATACACGACTTCAACCGGTGTGGTGCTAATGGACGTTTGGAAACTAGAGTTATTACAAAATTCAGCCCATGTAATCCAAACAGGACAACAACCTGAGCTGCTCTATAGCAAAGCAGTGCAAATAAGTTTCTAAGCAACGGTTTACCACCTCCGTTTGGCCATCAGACTCTGGGTGTTAAGAACTCATGTGTAATTTTGTACCTTGCCTACAAAAAATTTCTTGCCAGAATTTGCAGAGAAACAGAGGATCCCAATCACTAAGAATGGACTTGGGAATACCATGAAGGCGTACTATTTCTCTCACAAACAGTTCAACAATATTTTGGGGTGTGTAGGGATGTTTCACCAAAAGGAAAGGGCTGTATTTGACAGCCTATCGTGATTTAGGTAGAATGGAGTCATACCCTTGTGATTTAGGTAGGCCGGAGATAAAATCCATAGACATGTGTGTCCAAATAATGTTAGGAATTTCCATGGGTTGTAGTAACCCGCCAGGCGCCAAATTGCTGGATTGCTACGCTGACACATGCCACATGCTTGGACATATTTTTGCACTGCAGAGCTCATCCCTATCTAGTACAAATTAGTTGCCAAGCGTTTGCAGGTATGATAATAACCTAGATGGCCCCATGTTCAGGTCTCATGGAACTCTTGTAGCAAGTGAGGAATGAATTTCGAGGTAGAAGAAATGACTATTCGTCCTTTATGATACAGGATGTCATTCTACATAGTGAAACCAGGGTGGGACAACGGTTTTTTGGAGGAAGTCAGCCTTTATTTTCAGCAAGTTGAGATCCTGATTTCCTCATGCACAAGCTAGTACCCTTCTTCCCAGGTTGGGAAAGATATTAGTGAGTTGTAAGTGCCTTCTTCTCGTTGTGACAAGGCATATGCTGCTCGGTTTTCCTTGCCAGGTTTGTAGCTAATATTAAAGGTATACCCAAGCAGTTTTGCAATCCAAGCTTGTTGTGTCGGAGTGGTGATCCATTGTTGAAGCAGATATCCAAGACTCATTTGGTCGGAAATACTGTGAATTTTCCACTAAGCAAATAGGGGCGCCAATGTTGTACTGTTAGTGCCAAAACCATAAGTTCTTGCTCATATGCAGACTTAGCTAAATTCATGTCGGGGAAAGCTATGCTAAAATAGGCAATGGGATGTTATTGTTGCATCAGGATCGCTCCTATCCCTTTTCCTGAAGCGTCACATTCAACTTCAAATGATTGTGTGAAATTTAGGAGGCTAAAAATTGGTGTTTTGAAATCTGCGATTTGGGGCCTTTGGGAGGGCCACATTTATATTCCAGGCTTTGTCTGGGTTCCCCCATTGTGGTTTAGGACCTTCTTTTGGAATGGCATTGCTTTCCTATAAGGAAAAAGTTAAAAAAAGTTGTGGATGACAACGCCTCTTTGTCTCATTTGGTCTATTTGGAAGGAGAGGAATCACATGGTCTTCGAAGATTTACCTTTTCCCTTCACTAGGATAAAGAACTCTTTTATTAGCTCCTTTTCTTTTTAGGTTGGTCTCTTAGATTGAGAGATCTTGTTAATTTCTTGCATTCTCTAAGATTGTTTTTTGGGGGTGGTAGGTTTTTTGTGCAACCCTTCTTTTTTGTTTAGGCTAGGTTTCCTCATGTATACTTCTTGTATACCGTGGAGCAGTGGCAGAGTCATAATTTTTCTTCAGGAGGGGCATAGTTTAGTTGTATAAAAATATAAAATTCAACATAATTTAATAAAACATATTCCAATAATATATTTGATAATATTTATAATATATTTAAAAATATATATATTTTTGATCAAGATAACATATTTAAAAATATTATATTAATCAAGAATATAATGTTTTTTGTAAGTTACTAAGAAATATAATGTTAATAATGCTTTTTAACAACAAATTTTGTTATTCAATAAGAAAGTTAAATTTAAATATGAACAATTATTGTCAATAATAAATTTTAAAAATTGAATAAAATATAGATTTATGATTTATTAATGTAACATTTTAATAATATTTAAATAGATAAATCCAAATAGCAGGTTAAGTTTTTCTTTTCAAGTTAGGTTTCAAATTTTTCGATTAGGTTTTCATACTGTTAGGTTACCAAAACACTTTAGAAGATATGATAAATGATTGGTGTGCGGCAAGTGACAAAAGGTTTTCAATTAATTTTTTTTTAGTTACAATTGGTACATATATAGAGGTTTTGTATTAGATTAACGTGATAGGATGGTAACTTGGTGGTTAGAGCTTTTAGTATAATAACTTATACTTGCCTGCATCTCTTAATCAGAGAAACAAAGATTTTTGGGAAAGTTTTGCTGAGATTATTAAGCTCCTTTTGTAACCCGAAAAGTATTAAAGAAAGATAATAAAGAAGAAATAAAATTAGAAGAAAAAAAGGTTTAAACTTAATAAATTAATTATATATGTTTATTCAAACTCATTTTATTTGTTTTTCTCTATCATATAAGGACTAAGAAAATTAAAAATATGTAAAATTTTGAGGAATTTGATTATATTTGATTTTCTTTTATATTTTCCGCAGTGAAATCAAACATTAAAAAATCAATTTTCGTAATATATATATTTTTCTTTCCCTAATACTTTCTAGGTTCCAAATGGAGCTTTATTGTTATGGGAATGTTGGATAAAATATTTGTAAAACAAGATGTTTGGATAATTTTAATGGCACACCATAATAAGATAAAAAAAAAAATTCAATAACACACCATAGATAAGGGGAAGGGGGGTGGGGCCTATATATAAAAAATTTGAGGGGGCATATCCACCCCAACCACCACACACACCCCCTCGAGCCTATGGTGGCTCCTCCACTGCTGTGGAGGGTCTTGGTTTTTTTTTTGTCTACGGTGGCTTCTCACCAAAATCACAAGGCTATAATAGGCACTTCTACTCTGTCAAATTATCCCTTTGGTAACATCTTAGATACATGTCGTTCGATCTCTACTTTTTGAACATAGGGGTACCGATAGGGGCGCACATTGACCGGACCCTGGTTAGGAAGTAGGTTGATAGCATGGTCATAAGGGCGAGCAGGAGGCAAGGTTTGAAGTTAAGAGAAAAGCACGGAGAAGTTTTATAGCATGACAAAGAGTTGTTGTTACATGGTTTGAGACTGTAATTAGATAGAGATGGTTGGTTCAAGTTAGTAGCAGGGCCTAACTGTCCCCATAAACCTTCTGGTTGTTTGGCTAACCAGACGTGCGAGGCCACAGGTGAGTCCATTGTAGAGGATGTAGCGCACAATTCTACTGATTGCGTTCCACGGAGAAATCGCATAGATTGCTCTTTCCAATTATGTGTGACTTCCTCAGAGTTTTGAGCCAGTCAATGCCTAAGACCATGTCCAATTTCTCTAACTCAAATACCATAGCAATCAATTTGCAAGAAAATTCACCGAGTTTGAGGCATACCTGTTTGCATCATTCCTGGACCCAAATCCGATGACCATCTCCCAATCTAATGTATAGGCCAGAGAAGGACGTTGTGGGTAGAGCCAACTTCAACACCAATTTACGAGAAATAAAATTATGAGAGGCTTCGCTATCCACTAGTACTTGAATAGGAATACCTTGTAGCTCTCCACGTAGCTTTAGGGTTTGTAGGCAAGGATGGGGAGTCTCGGCCAAACACATGAAGTCTAGAAGCTGGCACTCTCCACCCTCTTTGGTGATGGCATGGTCTGGTATATTATATTCTAAATTGGGGTGATTTCCCTGTCGTATGTGACCTCTTCGTTATCGCTTAGCAAGAGCACACGAAAGTGGCCTTCGGAACATCGATGTTGGGGGAAATTGGAGGCCGCATTTGAAACTCAATCCCTTTCGTTGGCATTCCTCCAGTTTCGGGCAAGAGATATGTCAGATGCCTTTGTGCCGTGGGGGTGGAGTGGGAGGAGGGGTGGACCGATGGGAGGAGGTTTTGTGTCGGCTGTGATGTGGTGAGGAACTTGACTCGACTAGGTCGTGGGTAACCTAGATTTTTAAAATAGGAGTGGTGAGGCAAGTGATCTCCCTCCCCACTTTCTCTTGCAATCCTAAGGCGCAAAGGACTCCCCGTGCCACCTTATCTATTGCAGAGAGCCAACGCTACATTCCTCATCGTGGTGAAGGCGACAAGACAAGTGTCGGCCCTAGTAATTTGACCCAGTTCTTGATCTCCTCTTGTAGCCCATTCATAAAATACTCTAAATACAATGCCTCTGTCTCTCTGAGAATCATGGATGCAATAAGCTCGAAGTGGTCGATGTATTCATCGATGGTGCCTTTTAGACCAAGGGTAGCGAGCCGATCATAAGGGTTGAGGTTTGCCACCTCGCCAAAATGATTCAATAGTTCCCTTTTAAAGTCATTTCATGATAATGGCATAGTCAATTCCCGAACGATGGAAAACCAATGGATTGCAACTCCTTCCATGGAGATTTGTGCTAGAGGAATTTGATGATGTTTGGGGGTGTCATGAATCTGAAAGTAAGTTTCTGCCCTGGTAAGCCAGCCTCGTGGATCTGATTCCGAAAATGTGGGCATCTTGACATGCTTCTTGTCATGTGGAAGGAGTTTGGTGGTGGGGAAGGTGGGGTAAAGCCGTATTGGTGATTCTCTTCAACCTGGGTGTGGTGAACTGGGGGAGAAGAGTTTGGAATGACAGTGGAGGTATTGGGACTGGCTGGGTTGTCTTCTGGCACTAGTTGTTTGTCCATTCGTTTCATAAATTGCATGACTATAGCCTGAAATTTGTCCTGATTTTTCTGAAGCATTGAGTAACGGTGTTCCTGGTTTTGGTGGAGGGGTTTCCAGTTGATTGGTTAATTGTCGGATGTGGTCATTCTGAGTGTCCAATGGCAGGGTCAGACTAGTGATAAGAAAATGATATTCTGCTCCTAGACTTTCAACAAAATTATGCAGCCAACCACAAATGTATGCAATCAATCCAAAAATTCCAACTAAACGAGATGGAAAAAAGCAAAACAATTCTTATATTACTCATCAATTGAGTCTCCTCATCATATCCCACAGGAAGCAGGAAAAGGAAAACACTGAAACAAAGCTGAAAAGAAAATAACAAGCAAAAAGAAAAAGATGATAGCCAATCTGTGTCATAGCACAGCCCAGGGATTATTCCCCACTTCCAGCAACCAGCCTGCTCAACCTGCCACAGCCCTCTCCTTTTCTTTCGTCCCCATCACAAATTGTTATCACAACCTCCAGTTGACCCTTCCTCATTTCTTCCACATGTCCCTTTGATTCTTCTAGAATATACTGTCCAGCTGGGCTGCTTGTGCCTGGCCTCCAGAATAATTATTTCCTCCTTGTCTTCTTGGGTGCTTTCTCTATCAATTCCCCTCTCCTTCTTCTTCACCATGGAGTCTATAACCTCATTAGCTATTAACGAATCATCCAAGATTTGTCTACCTCCTACAAAATACGATAAACCAGAAATGCACTAATACAATATCACCATAACTAAAAACACTGCAGTGGCATAGTGTAATGCTTTATGTTTTTCTTTATTTTTAAGGTTAGAGTTCCAAATCTAACCCACGAACAACCAATTTTCCTAAAGCCTTAAGCTTCTTGGATTTGGGTTCACAATATATATCATACTCTCCAATACTTTTAATTGTCATGAGGAAGAATTCAAAAAGAGCCATATTTGACTGGAGTTTAACTTTCCAGTGGGTGCAACATTCTTCTTCTTTTTTTTTTTTTGATAAGTTAGCAAGGGTGCAAGATGTGCAGCACCAAGTACCAGTCTTCTAGTGCACAGGTACTGTATTAAGCAAGCATGAGTTTTTATAGATAGAAAAGGGTTTTCTTTTCTTCCTTTTTCTTCTTTGGAAGGGTTTTGAATGGTTAGTTATAGTTGAACATGTATCCTAGAACTCTAGACACACATCCTAACTTCATTCATCCCATAGTATTTTTTTTTGATGATTATCATTCATCCCATAGTTAAAGGGGTGATTGCCTTTTGAATCTCTGTTCTTGGATCATATTCTGGTGATCATAAAATGGCTGCTTGTGAGTATTTCCTTTTGCATTTTTATTTTATTTTTGTTTATAATATTTCAAATATCACTTCTTGTTTTTCCGGATATTTTCAAATATCAACTAAAACTGGCTGTAAATTAATACTATAGACTAATGGGAGTGACGTGGCAGCATTCTATGTGTCTGGCTTCTTTTTTATTTATAAACAATTTAGTAGATTGATTTGTTGTGAGCTGTATTGTGATTGGATAATTAATTCATCAGGATTCATGAAAATAAATGCTAGTTTTATTATAGATATCACTAGAGTAATTTTTATTTTATATCTACAAATTCAGCTTAGCAGGAACGAAATAGTAGAGATATATGGCACACGGCATATTGGTCGTGACCAGTTATGGGGGCTTGTTGGTTTGATGGATTTCTTCTGCTTCAGTGAGGTTAGTTTACCATCAATGCTTTGATATCTATTAACCTAAGCAATTTCGTATTTGATCCCTATTTCTATTTTATCTTTAGCATTTAATTTCACATTGGATCTGATGTTGGATTTTGCTTGATTATTTTTCTTTTTTTTCTTTGACTTTATCACACATTTTTAAATGATCGTGTTAACAAAGGTACTCTTAGGCTTGTAGTTCAAGTGTAGACAAGTCAACAATTTTAACCCTCTTTGAGTTTTATTAGGTAGCATCTAGAAACTTCAAATAAGTCAATGATGAACCTTGCCTTTAGTGTTTAGAATTCTTCTGAGTATTGGGCCTAGGCATTTGTAATGTGCTAAACAGTGAAGTGCTGTATGTTAAAATCCTAGTTGGTCAATCGTCAGATTTTATATATGCAGAAGTACCTCCAGGATTAAATCACTTTAATTAACTTGTTTTGCTATTGGAAGCTTTGATGTCATGTTTTAGTGTTGTAACATAGAGATAAAAGATCGCCAATAAAGATAAAGGAAATCTACAAAGTAAGATAGATGAGGGGTTATTTGACTCCATGCCATGTGAGGGGTAGAGGGGGTGAAGGGAGGGAGGTCTCCTGCCCGTTGTTTGCAAATGATACTCTAATTTTTAGTGAGGCCTATGAGGATCGATTGACCTCTCTATGTTGGTTGATGTGGTTTGAGGCTTTATTGGGGTTGAAAATTAATTTAGACAAATGTGAGCTAATCCCTGTAGGGAGAGTAAATAATATAGATGTGTTGGCTGATGAACTTGATGCTAGTTGGGAAGCTTCCCACCCACCTATTGGGGTCTGCCTTTGGATGCTCACTTTAAGTTTGTGGCAATTCGGGATGGGATTGAGGAGCGGTTCCATAAGAGATTGGCCATATGGAAAAAGTGATATATCTCCAAGGATGGGAGAATCGCACTAATCAGAAGCATATTCTCGAACTTGCCTATTTTTTGATAAATAAGAAAAGCATTAATATAGGGCTCTAAAATTTCGCCCAAGGGAAGTTCAAGTTATTACAAACTCATTCCCTCCTTACAAAAAACAAAACCACGCTACACAAAACAATCCCTCATCTCAATCACTTACATCCCATCCAATCAATAAAACCAACTATGGTGGAAGGACCATTTTCTATTGACATATTGGTCTCTATCCAAAGCAAAATGATAAACAAAGATTTAATCTTCTGTATGGACCTAGTTGGGATCTCAAAGAAATGAGTTAGTGACAATTGTCATAAGTTAGTGTCATTTTCCAATGGTCCATAATTAATATTATATTTTCCAATAGTCTTTAACAGGACCTAGTAATCATTCCAAGTTGTTAGTTCAATGTTACATCATTTACTAGATGGTTGTTCCAAGAGTTATGAGTCCTTAGAAACACACACACACACACACACACACACACACACACACATACACACACATATATATATATATATTCTTGATACAAGTGTCTTTTGTGTGATACAAGGAGCCCTTGGTGTGAGCCCTAGGGTTTCTAGGAGTGATTCCTAGAGTAATTTCAATCATACTCTATTCTTCTAGCATTTTACTTTTGATGTTGCACCATTATGTGCAAACGAAATTTCGCCTTTTTGCTTGAGAGGCAACATGGAGAAAGATCTTAACTTTAGATCAATTGCAAAAAAGAGGCTTTGCCCTTGATAATAGATGTTTTTTCTGCCAAAATTGTAAGAGACTGTGGATCATCTTTTGCTTCATTGCATAAAGACAAGGGCATTATAGGTGTTTCTTTTCTCTGTTTTTATTGTCTCGTGGGTGAGCCATGCCTCAATGTGGGAAACCTTGTTGAGTTGGAATTGGTCTTTTATTGGCTAGGAACGAAGAAGAATATGGAGAGTGGGCCCTTACGTAATTTTTTTGGTTGGTTTGAAAAGCTAGAAATAACATTGTTTTTAAGGATGATGTGTTGTCCTTACAAAAGGTAAGTAATATTTTATATATCTCTGGTTGGAGACCAAATTGTCTATAGTGGGTGGTCCTTTGACTTTAGTTCTTTTCATTGATTGGTTAGGCTCTAGATGAGTTCTGAACAGGTTGTTTCACTCCATAAAGTCTCCTCCTATATCTTTATGCATGGATGCCTGTAGGTGGCCCCTCCCCCCACCCCCCACCCCCCACTTCGTGGAGGTTTGTTGTGGTGATCCAGCCCCTATCTACTTTACCACTGCCAGACCTCCAATCCTAGTCCGGAATCTGAAAGAATTTTTCTTTGGAAAAAATTCACCATCAATCAGCCCATGCAAAATAGGTTGGTGTTTGGTCAACTGTTGTTGCCTATGTAAGCAAGCAGATGAAACAACTGATCATACTCTTCTACATTATATGTTTGCATGGTTTCCTATTGTTAAGGTTTAGTCTCCTAATCCATTTAGGATTCTTTTCCTTCTCTTTTTAGTCTCCTAATTAGACTCGATATCTGTTTCCTTTTTTTCCCTAACACTAGAGTATAAATATGTATGTTTCCTCCTTTTATAAATTAATGAGAATGAATGTATTCATTTTCTCTCAACATGGTATCAGAGCCATAAAAGAGTTTGAGAATACTAGGTTAGGTTTCACTGGGTAGGTCAATTCCCAAGAACCCATCCAAAGATCGTCACAACCGTCGTGCTATTAGCTTCACTTGGGCGTCACGTAAAACCAAATAGCACTGTTACTGTGGCCTCCGACGAAATTTTCCGATGCTTCAGTGAGTATCTATTCCCGGATGTTCTCAAAATCTTGCCCGACGTTAAGCAGAAGAATAATCATAAAGACTCGATCCGTCTTGGACAGGGAAGTCTCAATATTAGTAGACTTTGGCAAAATAGAGATAAGTTCATCCTTAAGGGCAGACATTTGTCCACCATAAGAAGATGTATCCATACCAAGCTGTTTCAAATTGGCGATGGAGGATATTACCCGGTAGAGACGCTGAATATCATTAGTGTACAGTTTCTTTACCTGATTCCAGAGAGTGTAGCAAATTTTATAGGCCCTAATATTATATGGAGTCTTGGCATCAATAGATTGCCGAAGAATATTACAAAGTAAAACATCAGTTTTTTTACATTGAGTACGTTTATCTTCAGGAATACTCATGTCCGCAGTAGTAAGATGATCCTCACATCCATTACCAATAAACCAAAGAATCTTTATTGTGTTAGGCATGACTGGATAGTGGGGTTTGTGGTGGTTATTTTGTTAGACATGATTGGAGAGTGGGGTTGACTAGAGAGTGGGGTTTGTGGTGGTTATTTTGTTAAACATGATTAGAAGTGGGGTTTGTAGTGGGTATTCTGTTATAGTCAGGTAGAGGGGAGTATAAGGGGAAGTACTAGTTGGATAGGAGCATAGGGACGAAAATTTTGTTTTGTACCGAGCTTTGCTCAATTTGGAGAGTTCTAGGCCTCTTGAATGCTTGGCTGTTTTATTTCAGAAAATTAATGCTCATATCCTAGATTATTTTTTGCTAGAAATTCTATGGTTCCTTAGTCTATAATCTGCCAGAGCATATCATATTGATGATATGGTGGTCTTGTTGGTAAGGGAAGGAGGAATGGAGGTTAGCTCCTCTCTCTGTTGTGTGCATAAGAGAAGATTGAAATTGTAAGATTTTCATAAGTTTGGGGTATTTACATTTTAATTGAAGGATGTTTATGTTAAAGATTTTGTTTCTTGGTTGGTGAAGGGATGCCTGGGGAATGAAATCCACTTTGTCTCATGAAGTGGGCACAACTTGGTTTCTTTCTTTTATTTCATGCTTTTTAGTTTTTACTTTTGTTTGATTTCTAATATGCTTACTTTGTGTGGGATTTCTAAAATCCATGTTTTAAGTTGTTCTTTTTAATACATGTTTTTGTTGCCCAAAAAAAATAAAGTAGGGCTTGCTTGTTTATAGTTTTTGAAAATTGTTTTTTGTTCTGAAAAACAAAGATAACAATGGAAATACATAGAACACGTTTGATTCCCATTTTTTTTTTGTTTTGAAAAACACGAAGAACATAGAAAACAATAAATTCAGAGAACAATAACAGTTTTTAGAGAACACCAAAATGGTGTTCTCTGTCTTCAAAAACTGTTCTCTTGAACGGTTTTCAAAAACAGGATCCAAACAGGCCTGTAGTCTTTGTCAAGGTTTGTTGTTCTAATTTGAAATTAGGGGTGCAGTTTGCTCTAATTAAAAATGAAACAGATATGTGTTTGTGTGGGCACGTGTGAGATAGTAGCAGCAGTAGTAGCAGCCATAGCAATGAAGATGCAGTTTAATTAATGTAGAAACAAAGAAGGAAGAGAGGAATTGGAGGAATGATTTCCTTGTGTTTCATTGATTTATCAAGAGTGTATATACAGGAGTGTGAGCCTATACAATTGGTAAGACAATCTAACCTTTCTAAAGGGTTACAATCCTACAAGTTAAGTTTCCTAACTAGTTGCAATGTATAAGTAAAGTATGATACATACTATAACAATTAAAAATGAAACTAGTGTGGTTGTTTATGTGGGCATGTGTGATACGATAATAGCACAAATGGCATTACGGCCTCTGATATAGAGACACTTAAATTTCAACCAAATTACCCATGTCAACACAATACAACATGGATGTGGGTGTGAGATCAACACAAATGGCATTATGGCCTTTGTCCAGTACGCTTGGATTGCATGCAATGCAGCTTCAACTCGTTCTTTTTCCGTTTTAAGCTTCCTTTTGTTTTTATTCTTTAAACTTCTTTGTACATGCCTCTTATGTCTATCTTAATTTCTTCTTATATTATAATAGATGATAATGATCATCTATTATTGCATTAATAGAAATTGTAATAGATAACAATGGCTATCTATTTTCTTTTTAAAAAAATTTTGAATTCAAACTAATTTTTATCAAACTTAAAATAACAGGATTTAAGAATATATGTACACAGAAAATATTAAGTTTAACTATATCAACTTTAAAATAATAAAACTTAATTTATATAATATTTTTCAATTTAAATAATTAAAGATATGTATTGAAAGCTTTCAATAGGTTCACTCAAAATCAACTATGTATTTTTCTAAAAGTTCCCAAGATTATGATTATGTTTCCATATAATTTCCTAAATCTTCTCTCATTGTCTTATTAAAATTAAAGATCTATGGCAAATATGTTTCATGTAAATTTTCAATAATGTTAACATCCAACTAAAATGAAAGCATATGTTAATTAATTACATATAAAATTTAAAAATAAATATAAATCAAACTTAATATATTTAAAATATAGAGATAAATAAAATATTTTCAATTAGATTTAAATATTTCATTAAAATAAAGAAAGGATATAATAATTAATGTTGTACTTTAAGTACCGGCACCTAGTGGTGGACCTAGAAAATAAATTGAGGGGGGGGCAAAACACTAAGGTTGTGTTTTGTTTCCGAAAATACTAATGACACAAAAAAATTATCTAATAAAAAAATTCTAAGGAAAATGAATTTTTCATGTTTATTTATCTAAGAAAAAAAATTTAGGTTGTGTTTAGTTCTTAGAAAATACTAACGAAAGAAAAAAATGGTAAGGAAAATGATTTTTTCATGTTTAGTTATCTAAGAAAAAAATTTTAGGTTGTGTTTGGTTCTTCGAAAATACTAAGGAAAGAAAAATGGTAAGGAAAATAATTTTCTTGTATTTGATTGTCTTCTAAAAAATCAAAGAAAATCATATATAAATAAAATTACTTAGAAATTTCAGTATTTTAAATTTTTTAATCTTTATATTGATGAGTTTAAATATCATATGAAATTTAATTCTGTTTTGATGTTCCTTTATTTTTTTTTTCCTTCTACTTTTCCTTCCTATTTTCTTTCCTTTGATTTTACCCTTAAACTTTATGGGAACCAAACATAGCCCTAAAAAAAATCAAATATAAATAAAATTACTTCAAAACTTACTAATTCTTAAATTATTTAATCTTTATATTATTGAGTTAGAATAATAAATTTGGTTTTAATTAGTAAGTAAAGATAATATGTCAGATTTAACTTTATTTTTATTTTCCTTTATTTTTTCTTTCATTTTTTTCCTCTATATTTTCCTTAGCATTTTCTGGAAACCAAACATAGCCTAGATTAATTCCAGAGGGGGCAAATCAAAGCACAAAATACTTAAATGGTTTAATAAGAATTAGATTTTACTTTGAATTAAAATATATGGCTTTAAATCCTAATATAAATAATTTTTTCCTAAAATTTGAGGGGGGCATTTGCCCCCCCAAGCATATAACAGGTCCGCTCCTGCCTGCACCCATAATTGAGATTGTTTTCTGCTGAATCTTTGTGTCCTAGGAGTTTGGGATGCAACAGTTTTGACACCTAAACACATGCAGCACCCAACTCATACCCGAAGCCATGTAACATAGGTTATCGTACATAAAAAAAGCTGTTTATGTGATACTGAGTATGTGTTTTTGAGGATTTTTGAGATAGCAGTAGCAGGAAACAAATCAAGTTTTTGTAATTACAGCTGGGATGAGGTGCAAATATAACCCTTACAAAGACCAGGTCGACAGGATCAATTCATTTCTTAATAGTCGTTATATCTTTCCGTTTCAGAAGTATTCTTAATAACCTGAATCTTGCAATTGCTGTCACTCTGGGTAAATGGTACCGAAATAAACAGAAAGTTACTGACATTTGTAAGATCACTTTTAACACATACCTTAGATGTTACATGCTGTCCAACTATCCTTTTTGTTGCATTGTATAACTTTATCTAGATTACTAGATTAGGATCCTCCATGAATTTTTTTCAGTTTGTTAATTACCCATGACGTGTTTTTTATTTTTTTCAAATTAATTTTTTCTGGCCCCTGAATGTTTGATTCTGTGTATGCTGTATAACTAGCCTTTTTGTTGCATTGTATAACTTTATCTAGATTAGTAGATTAGGATCCTCCGTGAATTTTTTTCTATTTTGTTAATTACCCATGATGTGTTTTTTATTTTTTCAAATTAATTTTGATTCCTTGTTCACTTTATAGGCATGCCTAATTGCAGATATGGTGCAACATTTTGTTGATGCTAAGCTGGATTTTGATGCTTCCTACATCTATCAAGATGTAAACTATGCAATTCAGCATGTTCACCAAAGCGGCTTGGTTCATAAAGGAATTCTTTCTGATCCAGACAGATACATAGTTAAAAATGTCAGTTGAAACAGATAGACTAATCCCTATATTCATTGATTTGTCTGTTGGCTTGTGATTAATAGTTGTTTTGAAACGATGCAAAAGCTCTAATGAAATTTTTAACTATTGTCAAGTTGAAATTTTTTATTCTGTACTTGAGAGTTCTGACTCATTCTTATATGGGTGAAAAATTCTAGGGTCAGCTGCTGCGCTTTCTCAAGATGCTTAAAGAGAAAGGGAAAAACCTTTTCTTATTGACTAATTCACCATATAATTTTGTGGATGGAGGGATGCGTTTTATGTTAGAGGTGATTCTCGAATTTTAGAACTCTCTCTCTCTCTCTATTTGTGTGTGTGTGTCCATCATCACCTTTATATCAATGAGAATATTTTAAACATTCAAGATCTTCTTTAGTCTGCTGAATCTGATGATAATGATGGTCCATTGAATTTTACTTAGTCATTTGGATAACCTTTTTAATATTGTAAATTCTAAAATTTGTTGTGGTTCTTGTCACTTCTTTATTTAGACATTTTGGTACAACCTTTTCTTGATTACACCAAATATAAATAATTTTTATTCCTTAGGAATATCAATTTGGGTTTTAGAAATTTCAGTAACACGTGATGAAAATAAATCATTATGAGCATCTAAGGGTTGGGAATAAACACTTATTATCTTTCTCTCCACTTGCCTTCTTAGCTAGACATTAGAAGCTTCTGTGCTATAAATGGAGTTCTCTGTGATTTATACCTTACTACTAACATATTTTTTATTTATGTTTAAACAGACATTACGTCCAGATGGCATTTAAGTTTAGACTATTTTTTTTCTTAGTTATATGTGGTAATTAGTATATTGTTTGAGAAGTGTTGAAGGCATGATATTCTTATTAAACCAAAATCCTATAAGTTTGAGCTTTTAGGAGTGTTGGTCATTTAACATGGTATTAGAGTTTTATTTGGCAGGAGGTTCTGGGTTCGAAGTACCTCTTTCCAATTTATTCCCCATTTGTTGATTTGAAAGTCCATGAAGGATTCTATTTGGTTTGTTTGACTCTTCCATATGCGGGTATGTGGTTGCACGTGAGGGAGGGTGTTAAAGACATGATATTCATATTAAACCAAAATCCTATAAGTTCGAGCTTTTAGGAGAGTTGGTTATTTAACAAGAAGGAAAAGCTTTGCATTCTTTGTCCTTAAATATATAGATTTTTAATTGTATCATATTGTGTGCTTGAAGTGACGGGTTGCATGCTTTGCAATATGTAATGTGGATCACTGGAAGGGTAGTAGATGTTTTTGAATGGATGTTCCATTCTTGTTAATAAAATTCTGTTGAGAATTTTCATGAAATGAAAGTTTGAAATGTAAGGATACGATCTTCTTTCTTCTTACACATAAATATTGAAGCCTTTGAAGAATGAAGTAGATTATCCATTAAATTTAGCAGTTTACTACTGTATATGTTGGTTATACTCCTAAATAAATTCTTGGTCCTACCAGTCTTTGAGTTGCTCCTTCCATGTGTTTGTTAGGATTCATTGGGTCAGAGAGAATCTTGGAGGGAACTTTTCGATGTTGTGATTGCTAAAGCCAATAAGCCGAACTTCTACACATCTGAGCATCCATTCCGGTGTGTAACTTGACTTGTTAAATGCCACCCTCTTCTAGATTTTTGCATCTATGATAAAAATTGTGCTTTGTCTTGTTACGAATTTAGCAGTATTGGGTTGCATAAGCCTTATTTCTTACTTTATAATTACTTTGGAGTGATAGATATTGGTACGTAGAGAGAGAGAGAGAGTGTGTGTGTGTGTTGGTGGGGGTGGGGTGGGGAGCCTGGCGGCGGGGGGGCGTTGGCGCTTGAGAAATAAAGAAAATAATTTGCTGGGAACCAGTAATTTTATACCTGAAAAATGATTAAGCTTGTTTCCTTTTTGCAGTTAAATGGGTTAATCCGTGACCCTTGTGCGATTTCCTATGCGCAAGTGCACGCATTGTAAACAAGTAATAAAGTGGTAAATAGAGTGTAGATCCCATGGAGACTATGCCTATCAAATACTAATCTAGTCTAACCCTAATTTTGTTTGGATGAATGAAACTGGGATTGGGATTCTAATTATACAAACTAAGCATGCAAAGGAAACTCCTAAATTATCATGACAAACTAATAAATATGAAATAATCAAGAGGCAAAACCTAGGGTTACGAGTTCACCAAAATCAATCCTAATGGAGGATTCGAGTCTAATCATTGACACCCAAAATCTTATATTGATGGTAGATTTATCAATTCTGATTGCTAATCTTTCCTCGAGCATCGACAATCATTCAAAACAAGTTATGTTGCATCTATGCGCCTCGAACCCTAGATTCTAAGGAATGCATTAAACTGAAATCCATACTAAACCACATGCAAACCATAAATATCTCTATCCTATGACATTCACATGATATTCCATGCACAATCCCAATTGATTATCACTTCTCAGTCTTAAACCAATTGCAAGAACATGCCAGTAGTGGTAAATTATTTGCAAGTAATGAAAATCGAATGTGTTGAATAACGTAGAAGGAATGTCCAATGGACTTTCCTCTCATAGTCCCTTCCATGTTTGTATTATTTTCCTTGTACATTCTTTTTTACCACCTTTATGGTTATGCACTCTCCTGTATATATACATGGGGCCTGTATCAGTTTTACACATCCATTAATAAAGAAAAGCATTATTTTCTTCTCTCATTTCACATGGTATCAAAGTCATGGAAGGTTCGAGTTAGGGTTTCTCCGTGTTTTCTCTTTCAGCAACCCATCTAGTGGCCGTGTCTCCCTCTGTCCACCCCACCTTGATCACGAGAAGCTTCGGAACCCTCTGCCTCCGTCGAAACCACCTACCCGTTGGAAAGATTTTCCGGCAAACTTTTCTAGTTGTTGCTCCAACTTCGGCTGGTGACCCCACCATCAGGTGCGTCGGGACATGATTTACCAGTTGGAAGAAACTTTGGCTTCAACCACTCGGCGACACACCTCCACGTGCCGTGTTCCTCTTCGGCGCTGTTCTCCATGCGCTGGTGCGTGTGGGCTACTTTCTGGCGACGCGCCTCCACCCGCAGACTCGTCAACCGTCAACGAGCTTTTCTAGACCCTTAGTCCTTCCATATGAAATCTACGGATGTGTGTTTTGCCTATTTTTTTGTCTCTGTTAGACTTTGAAACCCTAGTTTTCTACTTGCAACTCCTTCTCCTTTGATTTTTTCGAGGATTTACGGCATCTTCAGGCTCTCGGGAGTTGTCCAATGCTCTTTGAAAGGTGTGTTCCTTTCCACAGATCTCTAAAACTGTGATTTTTGATTATTTTGACTTCATGGCTGACAAAGGACGGAGTTTTTCATCGTTTTGTCTGGAACTCCTATGGTCACTGTGAATAAACTCAAAGGTAGCTCATCCACACCTTGGGAATTATTCTTACGCCCAAGAGTATAAGGAGTACCTCTACTTTACTTTGGTAGCCAAATCTACATCCATTTCGTCTGTTATCTAGATCGGTAATGCCTATGCTTGCCTTTTACATTCTGGAGCCTTTGATCATCTTTCTAGTAATAAAGATCTTTTTTCTTCCCTTACTATTACATCACCTTTACCCATGATTACTTTAGCTAATGTATTTCAAAAGGAATCAGTTCGACATGTCTTCTTCTTTCTGTACCCCTTCTGTCCTTTATGTTCATAATTATCTTTTTAATATGATTTCTATTAGTAAGTTGACTTGTGACCTTTATTGTTTGATTACGCACCACGATAATTTTGTCGCGACGAGGATACAGATCTGGGAGAATGATTGATAGGATGTGAGTTCAGGGCTCACCCAAATTTCTCAACTGCCTTTATCTTTTTTTTTTTGATCGGTAAAGCGGTATATAGATTAAAAAGAGCCTGAGGTGCTTGCTCAGAGAACACGGAAGTACGAGAAAAGGAAACCGACTCCCTCCTCACCTATACCGAATCAGTTAAAAACCCCACTGTGAATTTAAAGTTATATCAACACTATACAACAGCCCGACCACAGGAAAGCGAAAAAAAAGATTTCACAAATCCTGTGGGCGGAGGGACCTTATTCGAGAACCCCCTGTTCCTTTCCATCCAGTGTCCGGAAAATACAAGAGGGCGCGATCGAATTCTCTTAGTTTTTCCGATACTAGCGCTTTGCCAAGCGAGGGGAGTAGTTGGCTTCGAACCGTCTGAGGGGAATTTTGATTAAAATCGATAATGGCTAAAAGAAGATCCCATAACATCTTGGCTCTCGAACAATGGATAAGCAAATGGTCTATTGTTTCCTCTTTCTCTTTACATAAAGCGCACTTTTTGTTTGCAGGGGATCCACTTCCTTTTTAGGTAGTCGACGTAAGCACCTTACCACGAGAAGCTTCGGTAAAAACCCGATTTGGGGAGGCAGTTGGAGTTACAGAGATAGAACTCGAAATGTAGGAAGGGTACTCGACTTACGATACATAAGACTAATGAAAACCACTAGTCGCCAGCTCCTTGATAACAATCGATCCTCTTCCAGAAAGGGCTAATTTTTATTGACGGGAGTGAAGGAACCTTTCTACTGCCTCTTCCATCTCCACGATCATTAAAAGGTCCCCAGAAAGTGGGGACCATCCCCCTCCCACTCACTTGGGGAATCCTAAAAGCATACCCTAGCATCTTTGTAAATTGCCAAGTTAAACAAAGTGAAATTCATTGCAAAGCAACGGTTGAATTTGCACCGGGGGTCCTTCAAAAGCCCGACCTCTGCCATTCTAAGGAAATGGTGTTTTGAAGAAAGGTGAATAATTCTTTTCTAATATGCTCCCTGACGTTACCATATCCTTCTACGAGTATCCTAATTGTTCCATTTTAACTTCCTCGCGAACTTGGTGCGATCACGATCTCTAAAGAAGAGTCCACTCTGGTAGCAAGCTAGCCAACACCACTTCAAAGCAATGCTTGATTCATCATGGAGAGGCCTTTCACCTAACCCACCTCTTCTTTTCTCACGGTAACCCGGTATTCCAGTTGACCGAGGTGGGGTTTGCTCTAAATTGCCCACCACCCGTAGAAGTCTCTTTGAATCTTTTCCAGGTCTAAGGGCCAGACAATCTTTGTGGTATTCCTAAACGAGAGAGAGGAAGTAAATGGGAGGCTAGGCGATGCCCGAGATGAGGTAAGTCTCACTTTGAGATATATTTGTCTTTTCCGAGGACAATCTATTTCTAAATCTTTCTTGTTAGAATCCCGTACTCAAGCCTGTGAGAGCACGGGAAGGCCCAGTACTTAGTGGGGAGGGAACCCCGGCCCCCGACTCATTAACAACTTCATTAAAGCGCCTCATGGGATGCAGCCACCTACAGTTTCTATCATTGGGAAAGAACTACGTTTGAAGTCAGCTGATACACAGGCCCTCCGAGCCTTTCAAAGCTGATTCTTCCCAAGCAGTTTCCCTTTTCTCTTCGCCGGACCATGGAGCCCTGCGAGGCCACGAAAACCATCACTCCACATTTTTAAACATACAGAACACGAGAAAAATGGCCTATTTGGTCTCCACGGTTCAATTTTCTTGTATCCCCAAAACACAGATTCCCCTGCAGTTCCACTCGCACTCCATAGCCTCACACTCGGCCCGATCTATCTACCCCCGAGATTTACAGGAATGACAGTAGAAGACAACTCTTGAATCTTGGTTTCTTGCAAGCACACCAAATCCACCCTCTGAGACCTAATAAAGTTTCTAATAACATTCCTCTTGTTTGGGTTGTTCGCTCCTCTTACATTCACGAAGCTGCCACAGTTTATCTTAATTTCAACTTTAACAAGAAATTCCTCTACATCTCTTTACCTACAATGCAGCTCTTTCTCCCTTTGTAGTTTAAAGTGCATTCCAACTTCCTGAGCTCCCTCTCACATCTTGTCTCTGTTGGGTTCCCCTTCCTCTTATCTTCTACCTGCTGCACCTGCATTTTTCGCATCAACTTCAGGATCTCCTCTTCAAAACTTCAGCCAGATTTGGCGACCCCTAGATATTCCACTAAATTTAAACAGCGACTATCTTCTAGTTGTTATAACTGTACTCTCTGGACATACCGATGGCCTCCTTTAAGGGACCGAGGTCTCGCTCAATTCTTGGACATCCTCGTTAGAGCATTGGCTATCCCTTCCCCACTCCTATTCCATCCGCCAGCCGCACCTCGAGTTCCATATCCCCCTTGGATTCATGCTCATAGAGGTCCCCTGACAGAAGAACCCCAGAGAGCGGTAGGCCAAACATACGAAGCGAGGAGAAGAGACAATCGGTAGGGACTCGGTGGTATCAAACACAGATCCGCTGCGTGTATTCGGAGCACTTTGGGATGATCCACGTCGGAGACCTTTATTGGTCGCTGACCAGGCAGAAGAACTACCATCCGAAAATCCTACTCCATTTCATGGCGAGCCACCGTGAGGCTCTCGACGAGCACAGACTCATCCCTTTTTCCATCAACTCTGGCCCCGGGGGTTCTCCCAGACCAGGCGGGCTGTGCTTTGGTGTGCGTGGTAGGCTACTCGCACAAGTCGGCGGATCTACGGAGGTGTTTGGGCGCCCTCGCACGGACTAGTACCCCACTCGCTTCATTCTCCGGCTCTTCGGCAGACGGAAGTGCCACCCGTAGAGACCCAGGAATGGGCCTTTGTGAAGCCTTTTTCGGGGCCCCCGATATCCCCTTTTGCCTTGCTTTACGTCCTTTAGCAGGTTTGGCGGGCCGACACATGGACCAGGCCACTTTGGCGATCATTCCATTCCTCCTTACGACCCCACCGGAAGGCTCGCGCCTTGGAAGCCGATCCTGCCGCTGCCATCTCACTGATCTCCACTGCCATACGCGGCTTAGAACTCTGTTATTGTGTCACGCGAAATATTCTTAATGGGTGAACGACCCTAACATAAGACCCACCTTGGGTTGACTTGTTGATGACCCTCTCCCACATAGCTAGTTCACCATGAGTTTGAACTCCCACCCTTACGCATAGGCCCCACCACACCATTCGGAGGCGCATCTTGATGCGAGGCCCGGAACCTTCCCAGCGTCGGCGGGACCGCCTTTTCCCAGTTTGTCTTACGAACCTGCATACTCTGACCTTCATCATTACTGTTTTGCCGAGAAGCTCCCACTCGCTTGACCGCGTGTGACTCGCCTTCTTCTTCTTCCTCTAGATTTTCCGCTACAGCCCTTGACCTTACAGGATGTACGCCAGTTACCTAGGGAGAAACCTCCCACCAGATTTGCAGTTCAAAAGATCTAGGTCCTTCTAGGATGTTGGCCTGACTTGGCTTTGAACTTACCAACCATCTTATCTGCATTGGCCCACTTCACCTCCGTTTTCATCTTTGTTTTCCTGTCTACCGCCACGAACCCTCCACACGCATCACCTATTTTTCTTAGAATTTCGGGTGTCCATAGATGAAGAGGAAGCCCTACCACCCTAATCCAAGCCTCTAGCACTAAATCTTTGCGTCTTATACACCCAGATTCAGGACTCCACCATTCCAGCTGTAAATCGCCTCCTTTGAAGCTTCTTCTTCCCGACTCTAGAACCCACTTTGCCTTCTCTGGCGAGTCAAACTCTAACAGGAAAAGGTCTTCGTTTAATGCAGCTAACAACACTTCCTCGTTAAGCCTCCAAGCATCTCTAAACCAGACCTCCATCACCTTTGCCCTTGAATAAAGTTAGTTTTGTCTTCCATTTCCAACCAAGCGAGGCTGCGAGGCTAGCTCCTTCCCAGGCGCGGAGTCTCCAACATTCATCCACACCACCTTGTCCCAGTACTACACATACACTTCCTCATCCTTAGGTTATCTTTGTCCCCCAGTAACTTTGTTTTTACTTAGACTTGTCCACTCCTTCTCTTCCCCCTTTGACAGTTCTTTTGTCACAATCCTCATGGGTTTACTCTCCTGCACAACTTTAAAACCTAGTCCTCTGATTTTTTCTACTAGCAAAGTCCAGCCATTTAAGATCCCCACCTTGGAAGACCCGGCTATGCCTTTTCCTTGACATCGATATGACGAGTAAAGAGGAACCTCCAGCGCTGTTTCCCTTACTCTCGATCCCGAAATATCTTGGTTCTCTCTCCACTCAAAAGGGTCTTCGCGAGGGCAAAACCCTCGGCCTCTTCAACTCCTAACAACGACTTATTATCCCCTCTACTCCAAACTGAATCCACGAAGCTATACCTCGGCTCCGTTATGTGATAAACCATTTTGCTTTTCCGCTTCTCCTTCGCCATGGCTTCAACGATTTTTGACTCTCTATGAGCGATTTCCATTCCTTTTCGTCTTCTCTCGTCCCAGTACATTTCTTATTTAACGACGGTGGAGCGAAGACGGAGGTAAAATTATATTTAGCTTTTTAAAGTGCGATCCTTAATCTCGCCTTTATGGATGACCCAGACGGTTATCAATATGGATACTCCTCTCCTTATTGACAACCGTCTGGGTCATCCGAATATTTCCAAGTTTCGGATAATGATATCTTCTGTTCTAGTTTGTCCTCGATTGAGTGTGAGTCATGTCAGTTTTGGAAACATACTCGTATCCCATTCCCCAGGCGCCTAGATCAACGAACAAAGTCTCATTTCGAGCTTGTCCACATTGATGTTTGGGGTCCTTCTTGAACCAAGTCTACCTTGGGGTTCTGGTACTTTGTTATTTTTATAGATGATTATTCTCGTTGTACTTGACTATTTTTAATGAAAACTCGAGCTTAATTATTCTCTATTTTTTAGAAGTTCCATGTTGAAGTTTGAAATCAATTTAATACTTCAATTGGTATCATACGTAGTGATAATGCCAAGGAATATCTTTCAGGACCATTCTCCTCTTTTTTGTCCTCACATGGGATTCTTTATGAGTCATCTTGTGCTTACACTCATCAACATAATGAAGTGGTTGAGCGCAAGAACCGTCATTTGATTGAAATTGCTCGCATTCTCCTACTCCATCATAACCTTCCTCAATGTTTTTATGGGGATGCTACCTTAGCCGCTTGTTATTTGATCAATCGTTTGCCGCCATCTGTCTTACATGATGAAATCCCTCATTCCATCCTTTTTCCAAACCAACCTCTTTTACGCATTACCTAAGTATCTTTGAACATGTTTTTTTGTGCCATTCTTACTCTGGACAAGGGCAAACTCTGACAGAAACTTCACGAAAATGTGTCTTCCTCAGTTATTCCTGGCTTCAACGAGGTTATAAGCGCCTTGTTTTGATACATCGATACTTTGTATCTCTGATATCCTTTTGAAGCTATTATGTTCCTTATCACCCACCCTCCCAGTTCTGATGTCATATCTCTATCTATTCTTTATCTTATCTCGGATACCTCACCTATACCTTTGGCTACTCCACCTCGATTGTTGCACGTTTTTACTCGTCGCCCGCATACTGACACTGGACCTCCACCTAACTCATCTCTTATGACGCCTTCCTCCACGACTTTAGTCTTGTCGTCTCCCAATGTTCTTCCTATTGCCATTCATAGAGGTACTCGTTCATCTCGTAAGCCTCACCCTATTTGCAATTTCTTGCTTTTGTTCACCAAATTTTGCCTTTGTTTGCACTTTGTTTTCTGTTTCTATTCCACAAACTTTGCATGAAGCTCTATCCCATTCAGGCTGGAAACAGGCAATGGTTGAGGAAATGACTGCTCTACATTCTAATGACACTGGGGATCAATGTTTTCAAAGGCGAAAGCATAAGGCGAGGCGTTTTCATGTTTGTGAGGTGAGGCGTTGAGGCGTAAGCCTTTTGTGATGAGATATATAATTAATAAATAGTTTATTATATAATAAAAATTATTTTATAAATAATTTATAATATTTTAAAATTTGTGAGTTATAAAAAATAAATTAAAACTAAATTTTTGAATGACTACTATACTTTTAAAAAATAAATTATAATTTTTGAAATATGTTAATATCCATTTTTTCTACATATAACAAGATAGCTTATATTTTTATCAAAAATAGTTAAATTATCAAATTTGATTATAATTCATTTTACCAAAATAATTTATTATTATATTTTTAAAACTCTTTCTAAAAAGAAGTTACCAATCTTTTTTTTTTTTTTAAATCAACCAAAATCTTAATTTTTATATAATACTAAAAAATATTTTGAGCACTAAAAAAATCTTAATTTTAAATTTACTATTTTTTTTTTTTTATAATTCTTACCAAAAAATTAAATATTAAAATGTTTACATTAGGAAATAAATGATCAAAAATCTTATTTTTTATAAAATACTAAAAAATACTTTAAACCCTAAAAATAAAAATCTTATTTTTGAATTTTACCAAAAAAGTATTAGATAATCCTTACCGAAAATCTAATCATTAAACATTTAAATTAGGAAATAAGGCCATATGAAAACAAGGGGTTTGAGCCCTTAGGTCTTCGGCGTAATAAAGGGAAACATTAGGAAAGGCCATCTATTTTTGAAAATATGGGGTTTGACTTTTATGGTCCTTGACAGAAATTAGGAAAGGGGTTTCTTACATTGTGAAGGCGGAGATCTAAAAGAGGAGAAGAGCAGCGAGATATGGGGAGGTCGTCGATTGAGATAGAGAAAGACAATGCATCGAGATATGGCTGGTGGTCGCCGAGATGATGGAGAAAGGTAGGATTTTCATTTGTTTTCTTTAAATGATGTAGAGGTTGTAGAGATGATGGAAAAAGGTAGGGTGTTTTTGTTGTTGTGGTTATAGGAATTTGTATCTTCCTTTTTTTGTTTTTTTTAGTGCTGATCATCTTCTTAAGAGGCGTTTGCATCTAGCAGTGAGGCATAGAAGGCGTATGCCTTTACGCCTTTGCAATGCCTCAACGAACAAAGCGCATGCTTCCTGTGTTTTGCTTTTTTTTTTTATATGCAGAGGCTTTTGGGAGTGCCTTGTCATGAGATGCGGCAAAAAATGCATTTACTGTGAGCAGGAGCGGAGTTACCTTACATCTTTGCAGCAAATCTCGTTGGATGTTGTTGGGTGTTCGAGTGAAAATCGGTCTAGATAGTGCAGTGGATCGTCCACAAGGCTCGCTCGGTTAAATTACAAGGGGTATAGATATATATAGTTTGAACTAATATAATACTTTTTCCTATATAACATTAAGTTCCTCCTTATTATTATTCTTCTTATAGTTCACTGAAGGGTTACGCTGTGAGGATCGATCTTGTTTCGGTGCGATAAGGCTATACATACATCGAATATGTGAGAGATATTCCCTCTGCTAGAATACACAAATTCCAAATATTTCATTGGTTCCTTAACATACTCACAATGATTAATGAGGGTGAATACTTTACCTTCATTGGAATTACGAATTTGTAGGAAGAGACGGGCATCATCCTCTGGCCATCGTTTTTTCGAATCATCAGTAAGAGGGTCCTTATCAAGATGATTGGCCATACGAATACTGCTTAAATAGCGACGAATTGTTTTACTCCAATCCGAGTAATTGGGACCAGTTGGTATGTCCTCCTTGATTTTAGACATCATCGGAACCACTTCAGGCGTCGAAACATGCTTCATATCTTCTGAAGAATTTGAACTACTCATTATGGAGTCCAAGACAAGAGATTAGGGCAGAAGGACACCTTCAGAAACCAAATCATATAGAATTCCCCTGAAAAACCCTAGATCCTGTAACAAAAGATCTTAGAAATTTCCACAAGAGTTGGATTTTGGCGCCTGAGCCACCTCGTGGGTTCACGGGAGGGAGATGCACCATGTGGTGGATTCTGAAGATACTGTCGGAGGGTCTCGAGGCCCTCACATGCGGTCCACCGCGCGGCGCGTGTGGAGCAGTCCCTGAAGACTAGGGGTGGTGTGCTATTAGCTGGCCCATGCTTGTTGAGTTTTTCGGCTAGCGGACTTGTTGGCGAGGCTCGTCGGCGGTTGGTGCTCCTCCCTATATGCCGGCCGGGTGAGATCCACGTGTCCAGCCCAAGGATGCATGTTTAAAAAACTTTTCCACCTTTACGCATTTATTGTCGAGATTGGAATTTCTCCAAGAGATTCCTTAATCCTGAGCCCTAGGCTCTGATACTATGTAGATAGAATCAAACACAGGAATTGGAGGAAAGAATTCCTTGTTATTTTCAATGATTCATTGTGAATATATATATATATATATATATATATATATATATATATATATATTATATATATATATATATATATATATATAACCAAGCATTAATCTTAATAGATTACAACTCTATATGACAAGTTTCTTAATAGGTTACAACTCTATATGTAAAGTAGATATATGCTATAACATTATTATTGTTATTTTCAAGTTGATTTAGATCATTGCTTTTATTTTCTTTTCTTTTTGCTCCCTTTTTTCTTTTATATCCTCCTTGCCTTTGGCTTCTATTTAATTAAATCTTCCAAAGGCATATTATTACATGGTATACTGATACCTTTTCTGGTTGGAATTTAAAAAAAAATGTTCCTTGGAATATATGTGTAGCTGTTACGACGTAGAGAAGGATACCTTAGCATACTCAAAGGTGGATGCATTTCTTCCAAATAAAATTTATTATCATGGATGCCTTAAATCTTTCTTGAATATTACAAAGTGGAAAGGACCAGAGGTATGTCATACTATTATTCACCTTTAAATATTTATTTACCTGTACATTGAAAAATTCATCTGCTTCTGCCAATCTGTATATTGGAAGTTAATCTTGATTCCTTTCTTCTTGTTACTATGATGACATCTTTGCAATTAAATGGAGTTTTTTTTTCCTTCTCTTGTAGGTGATGTACTTTGGAGACCACCTATTCAGTGACCTAAGAGGTCCTTCAAAGGCTGGCTGGCGTACAGCTGCCATTATCCAGGAACTAGAAGTATGCATTCTATCTTTTTATTTTCAGCTTTTGTTGATAGAATTGGTCTTTTTAAGATTTTCTTTATAGGCACATAAAAACATATATTAAAAGTGCATCCAAGTATGTGTGCTTTTAAAAATTAAAACTGACCTAATTTTTTGGTTTAATATTCAAACTTCAGTAGCTTCAATATGGCTTACATATCAAACTTTTACAATTCGTCAAATATGTATGGCATACATATTGAACTTTTATTATGCTTTAGTTGTGATTCAGAAATGTCAAGGGCTATAGCATTCAACATAAAGATCATTATTCTGTGATGAGTTGAGAAGTAAGAAATGGTTAACCTGTCATGGGAGAGCAACTAGGGCGTAATCAGAAAACTTTATTGGAGAATCCCAATCTAGTGATTGACCTTCTATCAGCCTATCTTCGGTCGTTCACTATATCTTCCATCTAGTTGTATCTCATGGTACCTTTTTATTTCTTTTATGGAAACATTGCTTCAATACCTATGATATACAAGCATTCCGAACCAGGCTGGGGATGCCTGAAGCTTAGTCTATAAAATCTAGATGTAATGACATGGCTCTTGTGTTCATGTTTTGGTGAATGTACCTACCTAACCATATGTAGGTCCTTATTTCCTTTACAACTGTGTTCTGGAGGTTGTTACAGTTCTATGCTAGAACCCTTGTAGGTGTTTTTCTATTTGCATTATGTGCTATTTTTCCTACAATCCTATTCTATATGTCAGAAGTAATAATTTGCTACTATTACCCCTAAATTCATAGTTTATATGATATTATTTCCATTAGTTTGAAGTTCATTGGAAAGAGCATATTAGGTTATCCAATTGCTTTTGTAGTGAGGCTTGTATGTAGGTTTATGCTTGAGAGCCTACTCAATAACCTACCCTATCAAGGCAGTATATTTTTCTGATGAATAAGACGTGCAAGTAAATGAATGTTATAGCATATATCTACTTTCAATATAGTGTTGTAATTTATTAGGAAGGTTAGATTAGCTTTTGTATATATTTATTTACAATGGATCAATGAAAAGTATGAAGAATTCTTCCCTCCAATTCCTCTCTTTAATTTTCTCTACATGGTATTAGAGCCTAGGGCTCAAAATTGAGGAATTTCTTGGAGAAATTCCAATCTCGGTAGATAATGCAGTGGTTCGCAGGGCAAGGGGGTGTGTTTTTTGAAACACGCATCTCAAGGGCACGTGGGACCTCATTGCTAGCACAGGGAGGAGTGTCGGCCGTTGACGGGCCTCGCCATGAAGTCCGATGACCATCAACCAAGCGCGTGTGGCTCATTCGCCGCTTTTGTCTTTTTTTGCCTTGTTTCACACGTGCCGCTCGTGGGGGCACATGACACCTCCAACAACCACGATGGTGTGCGTCTCCCTCCTAGGAGCTTGTTGAGGTGGCTTGTGATGCCAGACTCATTGTTTTGGGGGTTTCTGAGGATTTTTGTTACGGATCTAGAATTTTTTCAAGGGATATTTTGGGCTCGTGATTTTTCAGTGACTGTTTTGTGATTCCGTGGCATCAACAAGTGTTTTGAGGATTGCAGGTCCAAATTCCATTCGGGTGTGGTGCTTTCTGGTAATTTCAGATTTTCAGATTTTCAGAGACTTGTTGAGTTAGTTCTTGCTTATAATTGCAAATGACGCCCAGGTGGGTTGTGTGTCATTATTGCCATAATCCAGGGCATGTACGTCGGGATTGTAGGAAGTTGAAGAATAGCAATCGAAGGTTTCAGTGTGCTCATGAACCATTGAAGGGTGTTTCTACTCTGCAGCACTATATAAGATTGTGATCAAACGCATGTCTTATTTCCCTATTCCTCCAAATGAATTTATTGACTCTAGAGTCACATACCACATGACCAGGCCATTCTGGATTTATTTTAGTACGTTTGGGTCCTCTTCCTCACTTGTTACCTTTGTGGATGGGTCCACATCTTGTGTCCTTAGGTCAGAGACAATTCATCCTACTCCTTCAATCACTTTGACCTCTATTACGAGTTTACTACAATTTACTTTTAATTTTAATTAAGATAAACTCATATGCTCATTGGTACTCTCGTTTTTTTTTGATTTATTATTGTTTGATTAAGGAGATCTTTTATTGATAGACGGGTTATTGGTAGATAGCCATGAGTTTGAAGTCTCTATCTGAAACGGAGGTGCCAACACACAGCCTACTTGTATGCAGGTTATTACCCCATTCGGGTGTGTGGCTTGGGTGTCGCCTCTCTCTACATTGAAGGAGCTGTATCCTCAAATTCTGCTTTAATATCGTGAGCTGTGAGTGGTATCAATATGCTAAGCTTTGCCGGTATGCATTAGTCCTAAAGTCAGCAAGCAGGCTTCCCCCTCCTTTTAGGTTAGTCCACTCAATGGATGTGTGGGGTCATATCGATTGTGTGTCCCCGATTCGGTTTGATATTTGATTCGATTTGTCGATGATTGATACGAACAACTTGGTTATATATTGAAAAACCGTTAGGTTATTTTTAACTTTTTGTGCCTTAAATGCAGATTCATACTCAGTTTCATGTTTTACTGTTTCAAAATCGAGAAGTGATAATACGCATAAAAAATACTCTTATGCGAAAAATTTTCAGTCATTCATACTTGAGAATGGCATCTTTATGGAACATCTTGTGTTGAAATACTCCTTCTCAAAATCAGATTCTTGAAAGAAAAAATAGATACCTTCGCCCGGCTTGACCAGGTTTCCTAGCCGGGCAAAGCCTGCGTACCTAAGCATTTTGGGGGCGTCATTTCCACGATTTGTTTTAGTAAGTTAATTGGATGCGCCGTGTTTGTCTGTGACTGTTTATTATTTCAGGGACTCAAATGCACCTGATGAAGGTTAGCATATTGCCACGACTCATAGTTCGACTAGAAAACCCAGACATAGCTTCTTCAATAGAGAGAGAAGGATGACCCATAATGCATTAAATGTAATTTGAATGGGTAACAACCTCTAAGACAAGTACGCACTTTGGCACCTCTTCGCTTTCAAGCGATGGAGATGACCCCGACCACGCCCTTCACCAAAAACCGCTTCACAAAAGATCCTTAATTAAACAATAATCAGGAAAAAATGAGATATCGTAATTATAAAATGAAAGAGTTTATCACGAATAAAATTAAAAGAGAATTGTGGTAAACTAAAAATAGAGGTCAAAGTGATTAGAGGAGTCGAATGAATTGTCCTCACCTGGCGACGCTTAAGATGTTAACTCATTTGCAAGAGTAACTAAAACAGAGGTGTATGGGTGAGACTAAAACGTGTGAAAATAAACTGAATTACCTTTCATGGTATCATGGCTCTGGCAGGTCAATTAATCTATATGGAGGAAGATGAAAGAAAACATTTCGTGCTTTGTTTCAATTCGGTTCACTAATGTAGTGATGTAAGTAGATGCTGACTTAAGTGCTTTTTGGAAATGAACAAATTGAAATCATTGATTTTTGTTCCGCAACTTCCTACAATTCCGACGTGCATGGCTCGGATTATGGCAATAATGACACAACTCTTCCTGAGGGTTTCTTGTTAGTCATAGAAGCAGATCTAACTCAAACAAGCCTCTATCTAACTCAAACAAGCCTTTGAAAATCCAAAAAATACAAAAAAATAGGACCGTGCAAGGAAAAGGACCACCTTTCCACGATAAAACATCACACATGAATGAATTTTGGTTCCACAAACCTCAAAACACCCGTGAGAGCTATTGGATCTCCAACAAATAACAGAAAAATCAAGAAAACCCTAGAAAACAAGGATATGCGAACACAAAAGAGGGAAAAGGCAATCGCATGTGCCTTAGACTAAGAACAAAAAAGCGGAGCCTGGGAGTTTTATATAAGGTCGCAACACTGAGGTGAACCGTGGCCGAATGTGCTCCACGCGCCCTCATGAGCCGGCTTGTGAGGGAGAGGGACGAGAAAAGCAGATGTGCATGGTGGCACGCGTGAAAGTGGTCGCATTGTTGATCGCCTCATCGTCGCTGGTAGATTTGGTGATCACGATCCGTGGAGGGTCACCTACCTAAGATGTGGGTCATCGGAAAATCTTCACGAGTTTTGTCGCCGCAATAGCGTTTTCATGATTTTCCAAAAAATTCTAATTTTGAACACATATTCAAAGCTCCAGCCTGGCTACCATGTAATCATAGATAATTGAAGGAAAAATTGTGTTTTTCATTGATCACAAATAACCTATTTATATACAAGACAATCCCTAAACCAAATAGGAAAGAATATGAAGTTTCCTAACTCTACATGTTTCCTTTTCCTATCTAGTTTCTAATTCTACAATACTATAACAATATACAAGTTACATGGGTTGCCTCAAACAATAGTAAGTAACAGGGATTGTTTTTTCATCCGCGAATTATGGAAGCAATTTTTTTCTTTGCCAGAAATTCAATTGCAAATGAGTACATCCTATCATCCCCAATCTGATGGTCAAACTGAAATTGTGAATAAATGCTTGGAGCAATACCTGAGGTGCATGACTGGTGATAAACCTAAAGAGTGGAGGAAATGGTTGCCACTAGCAGAATGGTGGTATAATATTTCATTTCATTGCTCATCTAAGATGATGCCATTTGAGGTGGTTTATGGTCTTAAGCCTCCTACTTATACTCTTTACATTCCTGGTGAAACTTCAGTGGTTGTAGTGGATCAGGCTTTAAGAGATTGTGAATCCTTAGTGTGTCTTCTTAAGGAGAACTTGTTGCAGGTTCAAAACAGAATGAAGAAGTTGGCAGATAAGCATAGGTCTGAAAGGAGCTTATAAGTTGGTGATTGGGTGTTCCTGTGGCTACAACCTTTCAAACAAACTTCCTTGGCTTTGCGAGTTAATAGGAAGCTGTCTCCCCAATTTTACGGGCCTTACAAAGTGTTGAAAAAAGTTGGGCAGGTGGCATACAAGATCAAATTGCCAGTGCAATCAAAGATTCATCCTGTTTTTCATATTTTGTGTTTGAAAAAGAAGTTAGGAGTTGCCAATTTTCATCAAACTGAATTGCCAATGCTGCATGAAGATGGAAGAGTACAGCTGGATCCTTCTGCATTATTGGATCGGCGCATGATTAAACGAAACAACGTGCCCGTTGCCTCGGGCTCAGCATTGGTCACCTTTCCTGAAGATGTAACTTTGGCCATGCCTTCGATCTCAGCAAAGTTTGATGAATTCATTTTGAGGACAAGGCCTCTTTGAAGAGGAGGGGGATGTTACAACCCAGATTCGGTTATTATTATTAGTATTGTTGTTGTTAGTGTGTCTTCTAGATACCTTTAGTTGTTTGGGTTTTCTAAATATTTGGTTTATGGGTAATTATTTATGGTTTAGGTAAATGTTGCATTTATTGGTCTTCTATTCTGGTTTTAGTGGAGCTGTGGAGGCAGCGCATGTGGGTTGAGCATAGAATTGTCAATTACAGAAAAATATTTTCTTTCCTGTGTCTTCTTCTTCTGTGATCCTTAGATAATGTCACCCACTTTCCTTTTGGTAGGAGTAGAATGTGAAGTTTAAATCGGTCAATGAGAAGATTCTCCAATGTCATTGATGATTTGGAACCAGTGGATTTACCTCTTTTGGGGGTGGGGGCGTTTTCACCTGGAGTGGGGGGTTGAGGAATCATAACTTGGCTCGGTTGGACTGGTTTTTGATCTCTCAAGACTGGTTGGATCACTTTGGCTCGATGTCCCAGTTGAAGTTTCCTAGACCCACATCTGAGAATCTTTGGCTGAAAGTTGAGGACTTCCAGGAACTACTAAGAGGGTGGTGGCAGGGGATTTCAGTTAGAGGGACTGCAAACTTTGTTCTCACTAGGAAATTTAAGGAGATCAAGGCCTTAATTAAAGTCTGGAATAAGGAAAGTTTTGGAAGATTAGAGGTCAGGAAGAAATTGAACCTTAGACAAGTGGAGGATTGGGATTGCTGGGAAGAGGAGAGAGGCCTGGTGGTGGAAGAGAGTGAGGCGCAGAAGGAAGGTAAAGAGCAGTTCAAAAAGTGGGTGCTCTTGGAGGAGGTGCATTGGAGACAAAAGTCTAGAGATATCTAACTTAGGGAGGGTGATAGGAGCACGGGTTCTTTTTCATCGCATGGCAAATTCCCATTTTAGAAAGAATTCTCTAACCACAAATTCCCATTTCATACAATTATTTTTTATCATGAGGAGATTTTGATTTGTAGGATGAAAGTTTATTTTCTTTGTAATTTGCAGTCCTAGACAAATTTGTGTATAGACATTGGACTCCATTCTTTATGTTTTATTTTTTGATAACCGTGGATGTCTGGGCCAGCTTGCGCGCACCTCTATACTAATCACAATGGACTCCATTCTTTATTCAACTTTTTGACTTGGTTGGTTTCTAGATGAGGGCTGGTAGGTTTTTTTGTATCTCCTTTTCATCCCTTTTGTATCTTCCCTTTAGGCATTTGTTGTATACTTCCTATGTGTTTTGAGTGCTTTTCTTCTTAATATATTTTGTGCATTTACCTAAAAAAAACCCTCATTCCACATAAATCATTTCTTGCACTTTGGAGGTATGTTTTTTAAAAGTTTCAACTATTAGTTTTGTTACTTTATTTTTCATTGTAACAACAAAACATGAGTTCAAACACCAGTCAAACTTGAAATTGATACCCTTAGCATCACAAAGGGTTCCCGCATCTCTCTCTCTCTCTCTCTCTCTCTATTTCTCTCTCCCTCTCTTTCTCCTCCCCTTCTTTCTCTCTTTAGAAGCTCTAGGTTTCTTTTGGAGAGTTGCTTAAGGATGTTACAAGATGTCACAGGAACTCTTCAGAGTTCATAAATGGCTTCTTCAGTTACTAGATCACACCTTAATACTAGGAGGATAATAACATCTTTATCTTGATGGGTTCTTGAAAGGAGACCGTTTAGTGACCTACTAAATATAATTTGCTTTCTTGATAAAAATGAGGCAAAGGAGATTAAGTTGTTTTGCTTGGTGTAGGTGCCTTTAAGTTAACTGGATTCTTAAGTCAGTGCTGCTTGAACTACTGATTTTTATCCTATTAACTTACAATAGAGACAGGCATCAAAGTTGGAAATGTGGTGTATGATATGTGAACCTTCAAATTGATATGTGATGTTAATCATGGACAGAATGGTTGCTACATGTATCTTGCTTGGATAAATGATGACTAACAATGTAGCAAAGGACCCATTTTGAATTGCCACTGTGAATGATGATCTGGGTTGTATCCTTATTAAAAGAAGAAAAGAACTAGTGAATATGGGTTGCTGTATAAACAACCACCTTGTAGTTTAGGCTAGTAAAATGGCAAAGGACCCATGGGTTAGTCTATTCTGAATGCATCTATTTTCAGTAAAGTAACTTCAGATCATGGCCATGATTGGTATATTTAGTTAAGATATATGCCTATTTGACATTTCTTTTTCTAATTGTCATGCTTTAAGTCTCGAAACTTCTGAAAACTATGTTCTTATGGTTATTTTGTTTAACCAATGCAGAGTGAAATTCAAATACAAAATGAGGATAGTTACCGTTTTGAGCAGGTATGTTTCTGGACATTTTATTCACCCTTCTTGAGATATTTGATTTACTGTAGATTGCTTATAATTGTTAGCAGTTCTATTTGGTACTCTCTCTCTCTCTCTCTCTCTCTCTCTCTCTCTCTGTATATATATATATATATTGTAGAAAGATTTGAATTCTACAATAGTTAGGGGTAGAATATAGGTTATATATATATATATATTTTTTTTTTCTTTCTTTCTTTCTTTTCTATAACCATTCCTAGTACTTAGCTCACATATTTGTGGCTAGTGGCTCCTAATTTGGTGGGTTATTTACCAGATTATTATTGTAAACTATCCTATTAACCCTTACCCTTGTATCAAAATATGTATTTAATAAGAGAGATTATTCAATAAACAGAGTAATTATTCAATAAAAATCTCTTCTATCTTGCTTTTATGGTATCAGAGCCAAACCTTGGGTTCCTGGTTTTCGTTTCCAACTAGCTTTGTTTCAGCTACGAAAATAAAGCCTCTGTTTTCCCTTATTTTTCATCACTAAAACAGAGTTCTTCTAAGTTCCTACCTTATTTTCTTCCTTTTGCATTCAATACTAAACAAGAAACCATTATGTCATTTGACTTCACTAAAACTTCTTCATCCCTAAGCTTATCAGTGTCCCTACTGCCAACCCAAACTCCTAATGCCTTTTCTTGGTTCTAGAAAGTCCTTCTCTCCAAATTACCACCCTTCAGCTAAATGGATTGAACTATTCACAATGGTCTCAATCAGTGAAAATGTTTATCATTGGCCATGAAAATTTTGGGTACCTAACGGGGTATTGTTAAATATGTAAAAGATCAACCTGCATTCTATATGTGAGATTGAAAATGCCATGATCATGGCATGGCTTATCAATTCAATGGAGCACGATATTGGACAAGTCTATCTCTTTCTCACTACAACACATGCAATATGAGAAGCCTTGGCTATGACATACTCTAACTGAGGCAACTTAACTCAGGCCTTTACTCTTCAAACACAATTAAAGGTCATTCGACAAGAGGATCGTTACATGACCTGCTATTTCAACTTGTTGAGGACATTGCGGTAGGAACTTAACAATCTTTTGGTGCCTAATTGGACGAATCCCAATGATGATCTTATAGACAAGCTATTGTTGGAAAATGATCTTGTTTATGAATTTTTTGGTGGTCTGAATCTGGAGTATGATGCTGCTCAAGAATGTATTCTTGGGAAGGAACCATTACCATCTACCATGGAGGTCTTTGCCTACACTCGACATGATGAGTGTATAGTGAGTGTTATGAATGGCCCTCAATGTGCTCCAATCTTGGAGAAATCTGATTCTTGTTGACCCAATTGATGCTGCACTTGTTGGAAACTCATCCAAATCTGCCCAACAGACTAGATAAAAAATCCAATATTTGGTTTGAGCACTGCACACCAAAGAGACATGCTGGCTGTTATATGGTAAGCCAACAAATTTGCAACTAACCCAACTGGCTCAAGTCAGGCCAACATTGCCAAAACTAATTCTCAGCCCCAAATCGGTTCACCTTTTACCAAGGACCAATTAGATTGGCTTCAACAAGCAACAACATATCAACAAGCGAATCACGATCAGCATAACTGAATCCTCAGGTTGTATAGCTGCTAATCATGGTAATAGTCCATGGATAATTGACTCAGATGCATCTGATCACAGGACTGGACAAGTTACACTATTTACTTCTTATTTTCCTTCTTCAGGTTATCACAAAGTTTGTGTTGACAATGGTACTTTAACTCCAGTAGTCGGAAAAGGAATTATTCCTCTCTCCAATGCTAAATTTTTCCTCTACTTTACATGTTCCGAACTTATTGTGTAATCTCTTTTCGGTTAGTAAATTCTTGAAAGATAATAATTGTATCGCTAAGTTTTTCCAACTCATTATGAATTTTAAGATTTGGGTTTGGGAACAAGTTCTATTGGTAAATAAAGTTCCCTTTGTGTTGGATGAGATTAAGTTATGGCACTAGCGTTTAGATCTTCCTAGTTTCCCTTATTTGTAGAAGTTGTTTCCTTCCTTGTTTGAAAATAACAAGACAATTGAATTTCAAAGTGAAAGTGTGTGAGTTGGCTAAACACCAACCCTCAGTTTTTCGTTCTAGAGCTTAGAAGTTTTGTTCCTTTTTCTCTTATTCATAGTGACATATTGGGTCCATCTAGAATTCCATGTTTATCAAACACATGGTGGTTCATCACCTTTATAGATGACCATTCTGGATTAAGTTGGGTTTACCTAGTGAGAAATAATTATGAAGTGTGCTTAACTTTTCAACAATTTGATTCCATGATAGAAACTCAATTCCAAACTAAAATCCTAATCATTCAAACTGATAATGAAAGTGGATATTTCTCTACAATATTTGGGTCATTTTTTGAACAAAAGGGAATTATTCATCATTGATTTAATGTCGACACCCACAACAAAATGGGATTGCAAAAAGAAAATTTCGGCATTTACTAGAGGTTGCTAGGACACTCATGTTTACTACATATTCGCCAAAACATTTTTTGGGCCGAAGCCATTCTTACCGTTGCATTTCTCATCAATTGAATGCCTTCAATAGTCTTAAAATTTCAAACACCTCAACGGATCTTTACAAAGGCACTTCCAACACCTCGTGTGAATTTATTCCATTCAAAATTTTTGGTTGTGTTACATTTGTTCCTGTTCATGCCTAAAATTGAAATATATTTGATCCTAGAGCTATTAGAACTATTTTCTTAGGTTACTCTCCAACAAAGGAAGGTTATAAATGTTATGATGCCATAAAGAAAAAAATGTATGTTAGTTAGGATGTCACATTATTTGAAGCCCAACCATATTTCACACAAAATTCACTTCAGGGTGAGTCTAGATGAAGCTCATTTTTGGGATGTTGTATCTGTCCAACCATTGATTTCCTCTAGTTTTTCCAAGTCCTATTCAGTCCTAAGAGTCACCAAATAGTTATCAACCTGTGCCATCAACAATGATTGGACAAATTTCTAATTAATTTATTACTTATAAAAAAAAACAATGAACAAGAGAGGGAGCAACCATCAACAATGATTGAACCAGAGATGGAACAACTTACTCTGAAGCTTCTGAAACTATGTGTTTACTCAAGGAGACAACAACATCAACAAAATAAAGATCTTTCGATGGATACTAGCGTTGTCCAAAATCTGAAACTCAATCCACATCTGACTAAGACATAAAGCAGTACTGTTTTAACAACTTTAGATTTGTCACCATTTTTTGAAGAGTTACCTATTGCCTTGATCTTCCACATAACATCCTATAGACCACTTTGTCTCATATCAATCACCATCACTAGTGTATAAAAGCTTTATTCAATCTCGAAGAAGCCACAATACTGAAAGGTGTTACAGAAGCTATGGAGAATAGTTGTTGGAAGAAAGTCTTGCTTGAAGAAATGGGAGCTTTGTGGTATGACTCATTCTGAGTCCTATATTACTAAGTTATGACTTGGCCTTGTGCGTTTGTAACCACTTCCCTCCCCTTGAAAACTAGCTTTTAAGGGTGGGTTCTACCAAAGTGGTTGTAACAGTGGTATAAAAGCGGTTCATTTCTTGAGGATGAACCTCATCCTTGAATTGTGTGAGGGCTGCCACCCATGGGGTCCATGAAGTCACCACGGAGCTATGGGAGGGTTGCTACCTATGGGGTCCGCGAAGTCACCAACCGCTGTAGACTTTGGTTTTGAAAGAGAGATGGATTGTTATGACCCATTTAGAGTCCCACATCGCTAAGTTACAGCTTGGCCTTGTGGGTTTATAACCACTTGGGTTCTCTCCCCTTGGTAGCTAGCTTTTAAGAGTGAGTTCTACCCAAGTGGTTGTAACACTTTGGAAAAAAACAGAACATGAGAAATCTCTACTTTGCCTAATAGAGTGAAGCGCAATGGTTTGCAAATGGGTGTTTACTACTAAAAACAAGGATGATGGGACCATTAATCTATACAAGACACGCTTAGTTGCCAAGGGATATACTCAAACATCGGGATAGATTTTATTGAAACTTTTGCACCAATGTCAAAAATGAATGTGGCAAGGGTGTTATTATCTCTAGCAGCTATGATGGATTGGAAAACCTGTGTTCACAAAGGGACTTGCTAAACCTGTGGTCAAATCTTGTATTAGCAAAGCTTGGTTTGCTCGATATTCACAAACTAGCTTGAGCAGGGGTGTAGAAAGATTTATATTTTAAAATAAATAAGGATAGAATATAGGTTGTTGTATTTGTTTTTTCTTCCTTTCTTTTTTTGTAACAGTTTGTGGTACTTAGCTCCTATATTTGTGGGCTAGTGGCTCCTAATTTGGTGACTTATCTACCAGTCCAATTATTGTTGTAAACTATCTTATAAAGCATTGTACTGTAATGTATGTGTAAACTATCTTATAGAGCGTTGTATTGTACTGTATGCATGCATGTATGTATGCATGTAGAGGCATGTACATATGCACGTACATACTCAGTCACTTTCTTATTCTTACTCACCTTCATGAGTTGTATGAGTCTCTTATATCTAGTAACTCTCCCCACTTTCCTCTCATGGCATAGGAGCGGGAGTTGTATGTATGCATGTATGCATGTAAGAAATCTCACTTGCTCACTTTCCTACTATCACTCGCTTTCTAAGTTGTAAGAGCCTCTTATCTCAAGTAACTCTCCCCACATGGTGCAGGAGTGGGAGTTGTGTTTAGCAATCTCACTTGCTCACTTTCTCTGTGTGTGTGTACGTGTGTGTGTGTGCGTGCTCGTGCGTATGCATGGAAATCTCCCTTGCTCACTTTATCATTCACCTTTCTTAGTTGTATGAGTTTCTTATCCCATGCAACTCTTCCCACTCTCCTTAGCAGAAGTGGGAGTTGTGTATACCAATCTCACTTTCTCACTTTAAGTAACTCTCCCACCTTCCTCACATGGTGCAGGAGTGGGAGTTACAGGGTGTGGGTTTCTGATTCGAGGTGCGGTAGGGTATGCCGGAATCAACAAAATTTATAACCTAAATTCCTCCTATTGCCGTAGCATATTTACTGCAGTATAGTGGCTCTAGGGTCGAACACAGAGATGAGTTTTCTTCGTGTAAATGATTTGCAGTTGGTTCAAAAAGGTGAATTTCACCTTGGATTAGGGGTGTTGTAAAAATAGTGGAGGTGAATGGTTTGCAGGCTGAAAATAAACTGAACTAAAAATATGAAAAAGAAATCCTTGAAGCATCAGGCTACTGGGGTTAAGGTCCCAAGGTAAATGAGAGGTTCTCGGGTCCTTTTCCTTGCGTTGGGGAGGATGACTTATAGTCATTTCCCGAACCGGATCTTCATTTGGCTATAAAAACTGAACCCAAATAATTTTCCTTTTGAAATACAGCATTTATTTGACATTAATGCTCCCCCGACAGTTGAAAACATATCTCCTCGACCCTGCATAAAGGACAACATGGCAACTGAATCGAATCTCAAAGTGATCTACCAATAAGCATCCACTGAACCCTAAAAGATTGCCAAATAATGGCCAATCAAGGTAGATCTAAGGGATTTAAACCTAGAATGAGAGATAGAAACATTAATGGAAATAAATGCTTGCGTTAAAAACAGAGAACCATCATTTTACCTCAAAAACTGTAGGCCAGTAGCCCTCCTCTTCAAGGATAAAGGAGGTTTAGCCAACCATCCCTTGAGTTGTCATCCTCAAGGGGTGTTTGGTAGCCGAGAAAGTGGAAGAAAAGAAGGGAAAATGAGAGAAAAGAAAATGAGCTGAAAACTCCGTCCGCTACTCTGTGAGTATCAATGCAGAATGAAAAAGTGTTCTTACAAGATTTGCTTGAAAGCTATATAGTGCTCAAATAAGCAAAACATACAAAAATACCTCAATACATTATAATACATGAAGGGCAAAAATGGTAAATACAAAGTGGGTCAATCGGAAAGTCAAAGGGCAAAAATCACAAATGCAGGGGCAACTTTTGCACAGGTGCAATTTTCAGATTTCTTCATTTCCTTGCCTCTTCCCGCTTCTTCTTTCCTTTCGATTTCGGACCAAGAATAGCCGAAAGTTCACCCGAATTCTTCAGGTTTGGATGACTTGACAATTTTGCATAAATAGCTTCTTGCAAAAACTACAAAATTAGCCACAAAATGCGATTAGTAGAATAGTCGGGACCTTAATGTGCAAATCGGGTTAATTCGGTTGATTAGTACACAAAAAATACTTAAAATCTACAATAAATAGGGTTCAAAATAACACTTTTTGGGCACTAATCAGTTTTCTTTCTTAAAAATTAAAATCTAGAAAAATAGGTGCCTTTTATATGGGTGATACTCTTAGTTTGATAGCTTTGATTCTTCTCTTTGCATTAAGAATATTCTAATTTACCTTCATAATAATCTTCTATATATAATATCACTTAAACCAAAACATGAAATATAAAAATGATTCAACTTGTTTTGCCAAGTTTGTTCCAAGGTGGGGAAGTTCATTCAAAACTTTGTTGTTACATACTAAAGCCTAATACACGGTCTTCCTGGTCAAGAAAAACTATAGTGGGGGATCACTCCTATTTGTAGTATCTGGATTACCATCCTCAGGGAACAATACACTTGGCTAGTCATGTCTAATGCAAACTAATTGTTAAGAGAGAAAAGAGAGAATCCCTATTTTTTATTATTTCACGGAAAAGAAATCTTGCTTTTACATTACATATTGGATTTATATATATACACACTCATAGGACCCACAATACAATAAGACAATAAATAAAAAATACTGTACAATATCTAACACTCCCCCTCAAGCTGGAGCATATATGTCATATGCACCAAGCTTGTTACAAATGTATTTAATTCCTGTGGACCTCCGGTAGATTTAAAGAAAGATGTCTCGCTAGTTAATCATTTGAATTGACAAAACTAGTAGCCATACATCCCGACGCGATCTTCTCTCTAATGAAGCCTCTAGCCAACTTCAATGTGTTTATCCTTTCATGGAAGACTGATTGATGCAATATGCAAAGAAATTGCATCGTGAGATGAGCCTATCCGCTCATCCCTTCCAAATCTCAACTCGGAGAAGGTGTTTCAACGATATGAGTTCACATGTCACATATAGTCGATATCTATTCAATAATAGATCTAGCCACTACATGTTGTTTTTCTTACTCTTCCAGAATATTAGGTTACCACCAATAAAAACACAAGACTTAAGTGGAACGCCTATCTCGTAAGTGAGCCAAATTTCAACTGCATCCGCAGAACTAATAACCCTGGGTGTGACCTCTTATTCTCGCATTTAAACACACCTCAAGGTCGTGTACTTTGATATATCAAGAACGCTGGATTACAACATCCCAACGGCTATCAAGATGGTGATCGTGAGAAATTGACTAACAACACTTACCGGAAAGGAAATTGTCTGGCCGAAAATTAGATAGTTTAGTTTACCTAATGAGTCGCCGAGCATTCCCAGATCTCGCAAAGACTCCCCGACCCGACACAAGCTCGACATTGTGATCCATGCAGCCACAACCTAAGCATGGGCCAACATACCGGCTTCTTCCAATATGTCTAAAGCATACTCCGCTGGGAGAGACTACACTGCAACCTGGATCAGCACCCAATTCCCAGCACTGTTTCCCCAAGCCTTTAGCTCCAGCCGTGAAAAGATGTTGCTTTAGTTTCTGAATACCATCCTGATCACTGCCCGTAATGACGATGTCATCCACATAAACAACCAGATAAATACACTGCCCCGAAGAGTTTTGATTATAAAACTCGAATGGTTCGTCGATCAAGGGCATGCCAAATTTTTAGAACAATAACTAAACTGGCCAAACTATGCTCGAGGAGATTGTTTCGGCCATATAGAGAACGGCGTAACCTGCACACTAACCGACTTCGAGCAACAAAACCAGGTGGTTGCTCCATATAAACTTCCTCGACGAGATCACCCCGAAGGAAGGAAGGCATTTTTAATATCCAACTCAAAGCGGCCGTGAACACAGTACCATGGAGAGAAGCGACGGATAGAAGCACCCAACGGAGAAGGTGTCACCATAATCGTGAATCCATAAACCCGAGTATATCCTTTAGCAACCAAGCGGGTCTAGGCGCGATCAACTCACCATCAGACTAACCTTAATCGTGCACTAACGACAACCAATCGAAACTTACCAAACGGGCAAACAACAAGATCCTGAACATTGCAATAAGAGTCAGCAGAGTGTACCTATTTCCATCTACCATTGCCTGTCGCCAACCCGGATGGGAAAGTGCCTCATTGGTGGTCTTTGGAAGAGAAACAGAGGAAATAGTAGAAACAAATGCAGAGTAGGGGGAAGATAATCGATGGTAACTCAAAAAATTGTAAATAGGATAAGGATTGCTAGTAGAGCGAGTACCTTTCCGAAGAGCAATGAGTGTAGTTACTCGACAACGAGCGGAAATGCGGGGTCGCGTGAAGGGAGAGGGAAGTGGAGTCGACGAGGGCCTCGTGAAGGACGAGCAGTGCAGGGGCGGCGATGTCGGCACGAAGTGGGCGAAGATATCATCAAATCTAGGCGGGAGATGATAGGAAGGGTAAGACTTGATAGCAGGGGAAGAGACTCGGAGGAGGAGAAGAAGGGGAGTCCTCGAAGAAGGTGACATGTGTGGAGAGAAAGTATCGATGAGTACGAGGGAATAACAAGCGACCAAGCCCATACGAGTCGGGTAGCCTAGGAAGATGCATTTCGTGGCCTTGGCTGAAAGCTTGTCTTGTCCTGGAGTGAGAACATGAACAAAGCAAGTACACCCAAAGACACGAGGAGGAAGGAAATAAAGAGGTTGGTCAGGGAAAAGAAGGGAATGAAATGCGAGGCATGTAATCTGAGGATGAGGGCATACGATTAATTAAATAACAAAAATTTGAAACGGCGTCCCCCAACGAAAAGGAACATGATAGTGGTGGAGGAGAGTACGAGCTGTCACCGATGAGATGTGATTAGCTACGTTCGGCTACCCCGTTTTGTTGAGTATGAGAATGAAGGCGATGAAGAATCCATGTGTTAGGACATAAATGAAATAAAGGGTGCAGAAAAATATTCTTGAGCATTATCACTCGTAACCTACGAATAGAAATATTGAATCGGGTTAAATTTCAGCATAAAATTTACGGAAAATAGGTCTCTTCATTCTCGATTTTTCATTAAAAATATCCAAGTACATAGAGAATAGTCATCAATGAAAGTGACAAAATCTTTGAAAGCCTAAAGTAGATGCGGTCAAATGAGGACCCGAACATCGGTGTGGACAAGTTCAAAAGGAGATGTTGCCCGATTGATTCAAGCTGGCTGCGGGAGCGAGACACGAGTATGTTTCCTAAGGCGATGGGACTCACACCCTTGAGTGACGACAAAGTGGAAAAGCGAGGGACCATTTTAGGAACTTAGACGGACTAGGGTGGCACAGGCGGTATGGATGAGGTGTGGAGTATCGTGGAAGCCTTGGCTGCGGGAGATGATGGCGAATTGAGGTGATAGGGCCACAGGACTCACGTCCGTGCGTCGTCTTCCCAGATACTCCGGTCTGCAAGGTCGCCATTATTAGAAAAATAATGGAGCAGTTAAAATGCAGTAAAGTTTGCGTGGAAATAAGATTAAGGAATGACTCGGAGTATAAGGGCCCAGAAGTGAGAGGTAGGGAAGGGAGAGGATGTGCCAAACCAATTCCTTTAGCCACAGTTTGAGAACCGTTTGCTAAGGTAACGGTAGGTAAAGTAGAGGTAGTAGTAATAGAAGAGAAAAAATCTTTATTCACAGGAAATGTAGTCGGAAGCACTAGGTCACAGAATCTGGGGTCAAGAAGATGTATGAGTAAGGATGGGCGAGAGGCATTGCGATGCAGGCAGCAGTGCAGCGGTGACTTGGGCCCGATGGCGAAGATAGGCATCATCCTTTGTCGGTGGGGGAGTGCAGCCCGGGGGCGTGGAGGGCTCAGTGCAGGGTGGGAGAATCGAGTCGGAAGATTGAGCCTCGTGGGCGTGCGAGAGGCGGGTCCATGAGCGGTAACAACGATCACGAGTGTGGCCAAGCTTATTGCAATAGTTGCAATGAGGACGTTGTCCTCTACCTCGGTTACCACTGCGTCCTCCCTGAAGGTTAGTGTGATAAACTAACACAGAAGAATCTAAAGGGCTATCAGATGGCAAAGTCTGTGTGGAGGAGATACGGAGGAGGAGAGCAAACACATCATCCAAGGATGGGATCGAAGGATTTTGCCCGAATCGATCTCAGGAGGGTCTCGAGTCGGACGGAGGCGATGAGGTAAGGACCATGAAGAACTTGTCAACCTGCGTTTGTTGAGTCCCAACGTCACTAGTAATAGGCATCAGTGTCAGGAACTCCTCCTTAAGAGAGGCAATCTGGCCAATATAATTAGATAAATCCATGTCCTGTTGGCGGAGATTAATAATAGCAGAAGCCACCTTATAAAGGCGTTGGATATCATTCGTGTATAGAACTTTTGCCTGATTCCAAAACTTAGAATAAGTCTTGTAAGCCCGAAGATGAAGCAAAATTTTTGGATCAACCGACTGCCATAATACGCTACATAGTTGGGCATCTATTTTCTTCCAGTGCACCTTGTCAACACTAGATATAGCATCCTCCGGTGTAATAAGATGATCCTCATAACCTTGTCCCATAAACCAGAGTTCCACAGAAGCTGACCATGAAAGATAATTCTCACTACCAATCAATTTTTCTGATGTGATAGTAGGAGATCGGAAATATGATAAAAATAAGTTTTTTGTAGCCATATCCAGCGGGCGGAGATTGAATCACGTTTGGATTGAAGGGGCCTAATAGAGGCGAATCACGGTACATGGAGCTTGAAATCACGGCTGTGGAACTTGGAATCACGGCTGTGGAACTGGAGATGAAGAAAACAAGGACCCGAACCGTGGAGAAGATGATTGACGGAGGGCGGCGGAGGCAAAATGGGCGAAAAGTGGTCTGAGGGCCGGGGAGTGGGGCTGCCGGAGGATGGGCTTGACAAGGCAGCGCGGACGACCACTGATGTGGAGTCACATCCTTACGGAGAAGGTTCCGCAACGCCCACATGCGGACCTGGCCGGCGGCGTGGTAATGGCTTCTTGAAGGGAGGCGCGTGACGGCGCGTGCTGTGCTGGTTGTTGGCGGGGTTGCCACCGGAGTGTAGATCGGCCTTGTGCGCCTTGGAATCAGTGATTTCCGGCCGGAGAAGAGCTGTCGGGAAATTCACCGACGGTGGAGACGGCGGCGGCTGCGGCGGTGAGGAGGGGATCCGGCGGCGGTAGGTTCCGGGAGGAGAAGAAAGTGATCGGAATGAAACCACGATCAAAAAAGTAAGTCGGGTTTCCCTTTTTGGCTACGATACCATGTTAGAGAGAAAGAGAGAATCCACAATTTTATTATTTCGGAAAAGAAATCTTGCTTTTACATTACATATTGAACATATATATCTGTGGCTATGGACACTTGTCTGATAAGGCCGATAAGAAAAAATGCGTACAATATCTATGGTAATCTTCTTCTTTGCAACTAATAAGATTTAACCAGTTTCACATGATCAGATGACTTATTTAACTCGATTACTTATGTGGTTTCGAACCATTTTAAGGTTGAGAAACAATATAGATAAAAATGAATAAATATCAATGAGAAGGGTGGAATGCTTGGATGACTTAGCCATAGAGTTTTACTGTAAGGTGGGTGTTCTGCTTCCTCTTACTTGGGTCTTCCTTTGAGTACCCTGTTTAAATATGTGGTAGCTTAGGATGCAGTAGAGGAGAGATTCCGTAAAAGGTTAGCCATATGAGAAAAAGACAATATATCTCTAAAGAAGGAATAATTACTTAGATTGAAAGTATTGTTTCTAGTATGCCTATGTACTTTATGCATGTTTTATATTCCAAGGTCAGTTAGATTAAGGTTACAGCAAATTGAGAGGAATTTTCTTTGGTACTATGGGGTTCTCAATCAGAAGCCACACTTCTTAAGGTAGGGATTGTTTGTTTAGATAAAAGGTGGGGGTGTTTCCACGTTAGATGTTTATCAATGCTCAATAAGGCCCTTCCATGCAAATAGAGTTTGCGTTATGCTGATGAGAAGAGAGCCCTTTGGAAGCAAGTTGTCAATGGGAAGTATGAGGTCAAAGAAGTGGGGTGACACTCTTGTGAAGTAAAGGATGGATGTGGTGTTGGGTTATTGAAGCCATAAAGGACTGAAGTCTTTTGAGTGGAATATTCTTTCTTAGTGGGTAATGGTTGGAGGGTGAGGTTTTGGAACGACAACTGGAGTGAAAAAGAACTTGTGTGTGTTACCTTCCTTTTTTTTCTTTAAATTTTCTTTAACCATTTCAAAAGAGGCATCAATGACTGCTGGTGGGAATTCTTTAGTTGAAAGGGATGGTTAGACTCCTTACATCTCTAGGCCTTGCATGATTAGGTGGTGAAAAGTGTTGAGCGGTTCCTTTTAACACTTTAAGAGAAGAGGGTGTATAAGGATGAGGAAGATAAGGTGCTCTGGACAAAGTCAAAGAGCAGAAAGTTTTCTATCAAAACCTCTTTCCTGGTGTGGAATCTAAAGGTTTAGTCTCCTGTTTGATAAGTGTGAAGAGAAAAATTACTCTGATTTTCATTAATTAACAAAGTGAAGGAGCATACATATTTATACTTTAAGTGTTAGAGCAAATAAAGGAAATAAAGTTAGAGTCTAATTAGGAGACTAAAAAGAAAAGGAAAGAAAGAAAAGATTCCTAAATGGATTAGGAAACTAATCTTTAACACTTCCCCTCAAGCTGGAGCATATATGTCAAAAGCACCAAGCTTGTCACATATATACTTTTGAGAAGAAACATGGAATAAGAAATTATGTGTATTTTTTCATTTTACATATTGCCGAGTTTATACTAGTGCACATTCCATAGATGGGGCTCTAGTAAAAGGAAAGAAGAGCAGAATAATTCAAAGAATAAACAAAATATTTTTTCTTTCCTATATCTAATATCTCTAATCTCCATATTTCAAAATTTCCAAATCAGTAACCAAGAATCCCAAACTGTTAGCCATATTTCCTAAAAAATCCCAATCAGCCAGCCATCTTTCCTAACACTCCCCCTCAAGCTGGTGAATAGATATCATCTATTCCCACCTTGGATATAATCGTACAAAAGTCTTGATTATGGAGGCCTTTCGTGAACACATCAGCTAGTTGCTTCTTTGTTGACACATAAGGCGTATAGATTAATTTATAGTCTAACTTCTCCTTTATGAAGTGTCTATCAATCTCAATGTGCTTAGTCCTGTCATCTTGCACCGGATTATGAGCAATGTTAATGACAAATTTATTGTCACAGTATAGTCTCATAGGCTCCTCCCGCTTTATCTTAAGATCATCAAGTATAATCTTCAACCACAACAATTCACAAATTCCTTGAGCCATGGCTCTAAATTCTGCTTCTGCACTTGATCAAGCTACATTCTGTTTGTTACTCCTCCATGTGACTAGGTTTCCACCTAAGAACGTACTATAACCAATTGTGGAGTGCCTATCCACTAGAGAGCCTGCATAGTCAACATTCGTTTATGCTTCTATAATCAGCTCTGCATTCTTCTTGAATAGGATCCCCTTTCCCGGATTAGCTTTCAAGTAGTGGTGTATCCTGTGTGCAACATGTAAGTGGGCTTCTTTCATATTGTGCATGAACTGACTTACTACGCTAATAGCATATGCAATATTTGGGTGTGTGTGCAAGGTATATCAACTTTCCAACTAGTTTTTGGAACCCTTCCTTGTCCACTGTAGGATTGTCACTTGCCTCTCCAAGCTTATGGTTGGGATCTATAGGTGTGGAGGCTGGTTTACATGCTAACTCACCAGTTTCCCTCAAGAGATCGACCTCATATTGTTGGGAGATGAAGATACCCTGTTATGACCATGCAACTTCTATCCTAAGAAAGTACCTTAATTTTCCCAAATCTTTGATCTCAAATTCCCTTGCCAAATAGTTCTTTAAGGCTTCCTTTTCTTTCTCATCATTCCCTGTCACGATTATGTCATCCACATAAACAAGAAGAGTCGTAACTCCCCTTGAGACTATGTTTGATAAACAAAGTATGATCACCTTAACTTTGCTTATATCCCGTAGCAAGCATTACCTGTGTGAACCTCCCGAACCAAGCTCTTGGAGAATGCTTGAATCCATATAACGCCTTTTTTAGCTTGCAAACTCGGTTCCCTTTGATCTCCTTTCCAAAGCTTGGTGGAATGTCCATGTATATCTTCTCCTCTAAGTCCCCATGAAGGAATGCATTCTTCACATCTAACTGTTGTAATCTCCAATCATAGTTGGCGGCCAAGGACAATAGGATTCTCACTGTGTTCATCTTTGTAACAGGTGTAAATGTTTCTTGATAGTCCACCCCGTAGGTTTGTGTATACCCCTTAGCAACTAATCTTGCCTTGTACCTTTCTAGGGATCTGTCTGATTTGTATTTGACATTAAACACCCATTTACATCCCACTACTCTTTTGTTTTATGGCAGGTCCACGATCTCCCATGTTCCATTTTTCTCAAGCGCTTCCATCTCAATCCTCATAGCTTCCCTCCATTTCTCATCAGACAATGCCTCAAACAAGGTACTTAGAATTGGAATGTTATTTAGATTGGCCAAGAAACTCTTATGAGATGGAGAAAACTTGTGAAATGACACTGCTTTGACCAATGGATACCTTGGATGTTTTGTGCCATTCTTTGGTTCCTTTTCTCAAGGCAATGGGTAAATCATAATTGGAAATTTGTGGAGAATATGAAATATGAGAAAAAGAGGGTTCTGAATTGATGCATACCTCATTTTCAGGATTAGGGGTTTAATCTTGAACTTGCACAAGATCTGGTCCCAGATTTTTCCTTCTCGAGTACACTTGTGCATACCTCCTAGTGTTAAGCACCTCATTTGTCAAGTTGCGTGTTTCTTTTGGTTTCGTTGGCTCGGCTTGTGAGATTGATTGGGAAGTGGGTTATGAGGTTGATGGTAAATCTGGAAAGAGGATATCTCCTGCCTTATCTTACCCAATAGAATTAGACTCCCCTTGAAGATAAGGTTAACAGAAAAAAGATTGCCCTTCATCAAATGTGACATCTGCAGAGATGTAGAACTTGCGTGTAGGCAGGTGATAACACTTGTAACCACGTTGTAATGAGGAGTACCCGACAAACACTCACTTTATAGCCCGTGGATCTAATTTTCCTTTATTGTGGTTAGACACATGAACAAAAGCAGGACAACCAAAGATTCGGGGTGTGAGATTGTTAGTGGTCCTAATATTGGGGTAAAAGCAAGAGAGGACTTGTATGGGTGTTTGGTTCCCTAACATTTGTGATGGTAGCCTGTTCATAATATAGGCAGTAGTCAAAACAACTTCATTCTAAAAAAAGACTTAGGAACTTGATTTTGGAAGAGAAGCACGGATTGTGGCTAACAAGTGATCATTTTTTCTCTCTGCAACTTCAGTAACGGAGAATCCTAAACTGTTATCCATATTTCCTAACAAATCCTAATCAACCAGCCATATTTCCTAACAACTTTATCCTAGGACCTCTAAGAGACTTAGTGAAGATATCTGCTAGTTGGTCATTAGAGTTGACAAAACTAGTAGTTATGCATCCCGATCATAGTTATGAAAGGCGCGCCTGAGGCGCGCCTAAAGCTCAGGCGCCACCACTCCCGGTGAAAACGCCTCGCTTCAGGTGAGGCGCAGGGGTGTGAGGCGCCGGAATTTGTGTCCAGGCTTCGGGCTTCCAGTTGTCGGCTCACCAGGTACGCCCTTCTTCCCTTTCTTCCCATTCTTCTCCTCTTTTTTTTTTCTTTTTTGGCCGTCAAAAATGGAGAAATCCAGAGCAGCTGCGGCGTCGGGAGCCGACGGAGTAGGAGCAAGCTAGGCGTGGTCTCCTTCTTCTCGTTCTTCTCGTCTCTTTTTTTTTTTTTCTATTTTGGCCGTCGAAAATGGAGGAATCCCGAGCAGCTGCGTTGTCGGGGAGAGGCGGAGCTGCTGCGTCGTCGGAGTCGGATCATCGGGGAAGAAGAAGACCACCCAACCCAAAACGACGTCGTTTTGGGTTGGTGTGACCTTTAAAATCAAACACCCCAGCTTGACATCGTTTGGGGTGTATTTTTAATCGAGAGACACCCAGCGGCGTCGTTTGGGTGTTTTATTTTTAAAAAAGCGACAAGCCCGAAAGCGGCGTCGTTTTGGGCTTCGACAACAAAACGGCGCCCGTTTAAGTGTCTCGACCTTCGCCCTATAAAACCCCCCTCTTCCTCGGATTTCATCCCGAAAACCCTAAAAGCCTTCAAAAAACACTCTTAAATGGTTTTGAAGAGGGAAGAGAAGAAGACTCAAAGAGTATTTTTTTTTCATTTTCCTATTTTGTTGTGATAAAATCTTATAAAAGTAAACATTCTTAGAACATTATTAAAAATAGAAATTTTTCAAAAAAACTTAGAAAAAAAATACGAAATTTCAGAAAATTAATGTACAAAATAGGAAAAAATCTGGAAATTTTTTCAGATTCTTAGAACATTCTTAGAACATTATTAAAAATAGAGGGAATTTTTTTCAAAAAACTTAGAAAAAAAATACGAAATTTCAGAAAATTAATATACAAAATAGGAAAAATCTGGAAATTTTCCAGATTCTTAGAACATTATTAAAATAGAGGAAAATTTTTTTTCAAAACTTAGAAAAATACGAAATTTCATAAACTTAGTGTACAAAATAGGGAAAAAAATCTGGAAATTTTTTCAGATTCTTAGAACATTATTGTAATAAGAGGAAAATTTTTCTCAAAAAACTTAGAAAAAAATATGAAATTTAAAATTAATGTACAAAATAGGAAAATCTGGAAATTAATGAAAAATAGAAAATAAATGATGAAAATTATGAAAACAAATTGAACAAAAATTTAAAACAAGCTTTTATTTGTTTGGCAAACATGGAGTATGTTTATAATTTATGTATTTATAATATATAATATATTATGTATATTTTTCATCGCTTTCAATATAATTGTTATTTTATTGTTGATTTGTTGTAAAGATACACAAAATGGACAAAGAGATCAAGTCAAGTAGAGGCCGCAAGTGGAAGAAAAGATCCGATGGAAATATGCCCGTTTATTAAATGAGAAAGATACAAATACACTCATTTGTATTTTTGTGATAAAGTAACTAATTGAGGCATTTATAGACAAAAGCAACACCTTGTCGAGGATTTAGAAATTCAAAAGTGTACAAGATGTCCCGAACATGCTAGAAAGAAATAGAAGATTTTATGTTAGTAAAAACTCAAAAAATCAAATGAGTTTCAGGAGTCATAATGTGAATGAGGATATGTTCGGGGTTCCAAGATGAAGCATGACGAGGACCCGGAGGTTACTTAGCAAATGGGAAGAAAGGATGTTTCTAAGTAGGTAGCAATGGAGGGGGAAGCAGGTAAGGTAAAGGGTGGGCAGTAGTCATTGGAAGAGAATAAGGCAAAAGGTCCTATTGATCATTTCCTTCACTCCTAATCCGTAAATGGTCAAAAGAAAATACTCAAACTACTATCAACACGCCTACAAAGCAGGAGGCCAAGGAGAGAGTCGATATACTATTTTGTAGATGGATGTATGATGCCGCGATTCCATTTAATGCGTGAACTATGTTAGTTTTCAACCAATGTCGAGGCACTGGGCAATATGGTGCGGGCTACAGGACCAAGTTTTCATGATGGGCGTTACTAACCTCAAGAAAGAATTGGCTCTTACGAAGGATTCAATGAAGGATCATTTGCTAGAATGGAGCAAAAAATGGATGTTCACTATGCTCGATGGATGGACTGATAGGAAGGAAAGGTCTGTGAATTTCTTAGTGAATTCTTCAAGAGGGACCATGTTTATGAAATCTATCGATGCTTCTTCTATGGTCAAGACTCGAGAGAATTGCTCAATTACTTCGACATTGGGTGGAGGAAGTCGGTGGCTTGTCAGTTCATGATAACAGATAATGCTTCAAATTATGTGGTCGTTGGTGTACTTATAATTTAATTTGAAATTTTCATTTACTAGATGTGTAAGTGATTACATCTATTATCTATTTATTATTTGTTTAAATTACGTAGAGATCGAAAGAAAAAGACCACATTTGTATCGACAATTGTAGCCGCATATTGTCTTGACTTGATACTAGAAGATATTTGGAAAACTACTCACACATCAAGAAGACAATAGAGAGGCCATATCCATGTTTATTACACGAATAAATCCAAGCTCGCTCAACATGACGAGGCGACATCGAGCAAAGGGAGTTGTTAAGGCCCGCTTAAGACTTATTCTGTAAATCTGGGCCTTTTATCACCTTATCCTCAGACAATGAACAAAAAGAAACAACTCGAGAAGATGTTTAATACCGCATCGATAGAAAGTAAATGGGCAAACGAGCAAAAGGGAAAAAATGTAGCCAATATAATTTTCTTATGTCTTTGGAACACCGAGTGTTTTGTCTGGGCGTGCTCCGCCCCTCTGCACGCAGGTGCTTCGCTTGGTGGATGGTGAAAAAGGCCTCTATGGGGTTACATTTATGTACCATGAAAAGGCGAAGGAAGTCATTGTCAAAAGCTTAATGGAATGAAGAGAAGTATAAAGGGAAATCATGGAAATCATTGATAGAGGTGGGGAGGTTCACTTCACTACTTTGCATTCACTGGGTATTTTTCAACTCACGCCTCTATTATGATACAAAAGGATTAGGAGGGACCTAGATTTAAAAATCTTTGAAGATGTATGTAGTCGCATGTCGATCGCGGAAAATAAGAGGAGAACAAGATGCAATTATATCACAACTAGACTTGTACATGCATGCTAGAGACCTTTTGGTAATGAGTTTGCTATTAGAACAAGGAAGACTAAACCTCCAAAGTTACCCTTGGTTTTGTTAATTAGTTGCATTGGAAATTATTAAATATGTTTGGTTAAAATAGGTTAAAGGTTCAAGTTCAACTAATAATTTATTTATATTAATCAGAATAATGGTGGGGTATGCTCACCAAGTACTAGAAGTTTGCAAAGTTTGCATCAGGGTTCTCAACCTAACATAGTGCATCCGCCAGAAAGGAATCGAGTATATTTGAGAATGTAAGTTAGTAGAGCAATTACATGCAATTGAATTTGTGTCTTTGCACTCTTTACAACATTCTTAATGTAACTTAGATTCTTAGAAACTAAAACACGAGATGTAATTATGAAAACTATTTGTTTTTTCGCATTCATAGCAAGAGGAGAAATAGGTCAGACCATCAACGCTTGAATGATTCGTGTACATTAAGTACAACCGAACCTTGATGAAAAGATATATCGAAGGCCATACCATCGATCCCATTATCTTGAAAGATATAGATGATAGTTGTTCATCACATGGTTAATGGAAGACATTTAAGGTGCCAAGTGTAAGATGATTTCGTGTTTCGAGGGTGATGATTTAAATACGGGTGATGTTGCAAGAGCCAGTGGAGCCGAGGAGCTAGTGGTTTATACAAGAGCTAAAGCAACCAAAACACCAACACCAAAACCAAACTCAAGACCATCTAGCTCTAAACATACTCCTACTCTTGCTTTGATTGATGAAGACGAAGAGATGATCTATTCATCGAGAGAGGAAGATGAAGAAGAAGGGAGAAGATTGATGACGGGACAGATTGATGACGATTTTCTTGATTTGATTTAGATGCGTATACATGAGTGTTTATTTTTGGTTTTAGAACTATGAATTTTGCGGATGATAGGAAACACTAATGATGTTTGTTATTTTGTTTTCAACTTTTAATGTTCGGATGAGCTGGAGCATTATTAATGCTTGATATTCTTTACTTATTATATTTTTATTATTTCATGAAAATTATGTACAATATTTAAGCAGATATATAATTTTTATTCAGATTAGGTGGGTGCGCCTAATAAAAAGCCCGCGCTCTGCGCCTCGCGCCTCAAGGCCCCAAAAGGCTCACGCCGGCGCCTCACGCTTTAAATAACTATGATCCCGATGCAATCAATCTTCTCTCTGATAAAGTAGCAATCCACTTCGATATGCTTGGTCCTCTCATGGAAAACCGGGTTAGATGAAATATGCAAGGCGGCTTGATTATCACATATCAGCTTCACCTGTTCATCCTTCCTAAATCTTTAGCTCTTGGAGGAGATGTTTCAGCCATATGAGTTCACATGTTGCTACACATAGCTCGATAATTCTGGCTCAAAGACTAGATCCGCTATTACATCTTTTTTTCTTACTCTTCCAAGATATTTATTTACCTCCAATGAACACACAATACCCTGATGTAGAACGTCTATTCAGGGGTGAAGCCGCCTGGGCCGCATCATTGTACCTAACAACTGGTATGACCTCTCTCGTTCATACAACACCCCTTATCCTAGTGTTCCTTTGACATAACGGAGAATACGAACTATAGCATCCCAGTGGCTATCACAAAGTGATTGTAGGAATTGACTAATTACTCTCATAGGAAAAGAAATGCTAGGCCGAGTGATAGTAAGATAGTTCGGTTTACCTACAAGTCGTTGATATCTCCTTGGATCTCATAGAGGCCTGTCCTGGTAGAAGTTTGACATTCGGATCCATAGGAGTGTCTATAGGCTTATAGTTCAACATACCAGTGTCTGTCAATATATCTAAGGTATATTTCCTTTAAGAAATAACCACTCCGGAATTAGACTGAGCTACCTCAATGCCTTGAAAATACTCTTGAGTTTCCCTAAGTCTTTTGTCTAAAAGTGGTTGAGGAGGTGTTATTTGAGTTTCAGAATACCATCTTGGTCACTGCTTGTAATGACAATGTCATCCACATAAACAATCAAGTAAATGCACTGTCTAATAGAGGTATGATGATAAAAAAAAAAGAATGGTCTGCAATGCTTCGAATCATGCCACATTCTTGAACCAATGAGCTGACTCGGCTAAACCAAGCTCAAGGAGACTATTTCAAAACCATATAAGGAACCACGTAGCTTGCATATTGTTAAACAACCAACTCTCCTAAAAGCTCTAACTTGTAAGATTTGGGTTTAATATGAATATCATGCCTTTAACACCCTCCCTCACATGCGGCCCCATACCCGCACATGGAGAGTCAAAAAAACTAAACAAAGTCCTCCATGGACTTTCAAATAAAAAAATGGGGAATAAATTGAAAAGAGGTGGCTCGAACCCAGGACCTCTTGCAAAACCAGGTCTTAATACCATGTTAAACAACCAACTCTCTTAAAAGGTCAAGCTTGTAGATTTGGGTTTAATATGAATATCATGCCTTTAACACATACCAAACCAGATTCCCCTTGAGCAATAAAACCAGGTGGTTGCTCCATATATACCTCTTCGGCAACATCACCATGAAGGAAGACATTCTGGATATCCAATTGAAAAAGGGGCCATGAGCGCATAGCAGCCATAGAGAGAAGTAAGCGAACAGAGACAATCTTGGCCACGGAGAAAAAGGTATCATAATAGTTTGAGCCATACGAGAGTACCCCTTGGCAACCAAACGGGCCTTAAGCCGATCAACTTGGTCATCAAGTCTCACCTTCATTGTATAAACTCAACGACAACCAATGGGAGACTTGCTAGGAGGAAGAGCGACAAGCTTCCATGTGTCATTGGAGTAAAGAGCATCCATTTCCTCATCCATTGCTTGTTTCTAGATCGGATGAGAGAGAGCCTCACTAGTGCTTTTAGAGGTAGAGACAAGGTGGAAACAAAGGCAAAATAGGATAAAGATAAACGATGAAATCTTAAAAAATTATAAACAGGATGTGTGTTACAAGTAGAGCGAGTACCTTTTTGAATAGAAAAAGGTAGATCATCGGGTGGTTGTGGAACCAGAGTAGGAGATGATGATGACTTAGAAGATGAATCAGGAAGAGGTGTTGTAGGAGGACGAGAACGGCTAGTGAAGTGGTCGAGTCACGACATCCGGAGGTGGAGAAGAGAAATCTGGAGATGGTAAGACAAGAGGAATAGATAAGACATCCGAAGCGGGAGGATGCGTTGTAGAGGAGAAGGAGGAATCCTCAAAGAAAGTGACATTAGTAGAGATGAAGGAAGGACACGTCGAGAATAACATAGATAACCCTATGAAGGCGTAGAATAACCTAAGAAGACACACTCTCTGCGGGATTTGCCTGAGAGTCGGTTCATTTAGAAGGAGAATATGAACAAAACAAACACAATAAAAAACATGAGGAGGAAGGCAAAAGATAGGTTGATTAGGAAGCCAAATGGAATGAGGGATTTGATCATATAAAGCAGAGGATGACATACGATTAATCAAATAACATGCAATTAAGATAACATCCCCTAAAACGCTGAGGAACCCACGGTGGAGGAGCCAGAGCGAAGTCTCAACTAATGATTGTTCTATGCTCAAACACTCCATTCTCGCTGAGGAGTGTAAGCACGCACGACGTACAATCCCATAAGACATAAAAGAAGAGAATTACATAGAGAGATATTCCTTGACATTATCACTTCTTAGAATACAAATAGAAGTATTGAATTGAGTTTGAATTTCAGCATGAAATTTTTGAAAGATAGAAAATAACTCAGCTCAAGTTTTCATTAAAAATAACCAAGTACATCGAGAATAATTGTCTATATAAGTAACAAAATCCTAAAGTAGATGCAGACCTAGATTGACCCTAAATATTAGTGTGGACAAGCTCAAAAGGAGACTTTGTTCGAGGATCTAAGCGCTTTGTAAACGAGATACAAGTATGTTTCCCAAGTTGACATGACTCACTCAAGCGAAGATGAACTAGAAAAATGAGAAACCAACTTCCGAAACTTGGAGAGGCTTGGATGACCAAGACGATTGTGGATGAGGAGAGGAGCTTCCGTGGAAGTGCAAGCAATGGAACAAAGAGGCGAGAGGAGGTGAAAGAGGCCTTGTGACTCATGTCCTATGCCAATCGTCTTTCCCGTACTCTAGTCCTGCTAGGCTACAAAGTTGTGAGAAAAAGTAAGTACACAATGAAGGTCACGAGTCAACTTATTAATGGAAATAAGATTAAAAGGAAAATCAGGAACATAAAGTATGGAGGTAAGGGGTAAGGAAGGGAGGGGAGAAGCTGAACCAATGGCTTTAGCTATGGTTTGAGAACCATTAGTTAAGGTAATAGTGGGTAAAGGAGACACAAATGTAAGAGCAGAAAAAAGGTCCTTATTACTAGAGATATGACCAGAGGCTCCAGAATCAAAGATCCAAGGTGTAGATAAATGTGTAAGGCAAACAGTGACATTACCGGTCTGGGCAACATAAGCAATGGAGGCAGACTTAGCTGCTTGAGTGAGACTAAGGTACACCTCATATTCGCCGGGCGTAAGAATGATCCCCTGAGGTGTAGATGAGCTCCTTGAGATAGAACTTGAACTCGGTGGATGAGCAGAAGTTGAGCCAAATGAGCATTACGAGGAGGTCGACCATGTAACTGATAGCATTGATCATGGGTGTGGCCAAGCCTATTACAATATGTGCAGTGAAGACGTTGTCCTCTACCTTGGTTGCTATTGCGTCCACTTCGGGAATCACTTTGAGAATGAGACTGAGAAACCATCATAGAAGTGTCTGGTGTAATCTTATATCTCATGGACTGAGTGGCGGTGGAGGTATGGCGTTGTCTGGAGCCTCTAAGATGTTATGTGATGGAGTTGATGCGGTCGGAATAACACACAACCACTAGATTAGTTGCTGGAATCACTTGGAAAGTGTTCAACTTGTTTTCTATGTTTTCAAATATTTCTTTGAAAGATAACTTTGATCTCTAGTGCTTTATTTTTGTTGAGAATAAGAGGATATTCTTAGGATATTCTCTAGTTTATTCCCTTCCTTTTTTGTACAATATTTTCCTTCATTTTTGTACTTTATTTATTTCCTTTGCCTCCCGATGTATGTAAGTAGTACGATCAGATCGTTTCTTTTATCACCAATAAAGAAAAGCACTATTTTCTTTCTCTCATTTCACATGGTATTAGAGCGTGGAAGGCCAAGCAGTGGTTTTGCCATGGAGCTTTAACTCCAATGCACCCATCTAGCTAAGTCGTATCACACCGCCAAATCACCCTCATCTGAATCCTCCGCAGCCCATCGACTACCTCGTTGTCAGTGGAAAATTTTTCGACTCACTTTTCCAAATGGGGACTACCGAACTCCAAATGGCGACCCCACCACCAGTGCGCCTATGACCTAATCTGCATCTGCCTGAGGAACCTCACGAACCAAAGGATCGACGCGCTCCACGTGCCGATCTTCTTCTGCATGGAACTCCTCCAGCGCCACACAGGTGTGATTCACTCTTCCTGGCGACAAACGCTTCCATATACAAACTCGCCGAATGCCGACAAGGCCTCCAATGCCCATGGTTCTTCCATTTGACACTTGTAGTTGTGAGTTTTATTCTTTTTTGTCCTCGACAGGCTCGACATTCTGCTCCTGTTGCGCCATCTCTAGTCATAAGTCACAGTGTCGTGATTCTCAACACCTGGATAGACCCTGTGGTCACTCTTGGTAATCTTTTTTGTTGATTTAGAAGTTTATTCGACAGTATTCTCCTATTATCGCCAAAGTGGAGTCATCCCCCCACCCTTCAGAGTTTACTGCGACGCCCAACGAGTATAAGAGTACATCCGCACGCATTCAAGCAACTAAATTTCAGATCCATTTTGTCTCTGCTTTTCCGCACTAGTAATGCCTCTCGCCGCTTTCACATTCATCCTGACTCCTGATTCGACTGAGCCTGGATATATTTTTGGTAATAAGGATCTTTTTTCTTTCCTTATTATTACATCACCTTTACCTATGATTACTTTAGCTAATGGATCTCAAACCATGGCTAAAGGAATCGGTTCGACAAGTCCTCTTCCTTCCATACCCTTTACTTATGTCCTTTATGTTCTTGATTCTCCTTTTAATTTGCTTCTATCAAGAAGTTGGATCATTGCGGACCTTAATTGCTCGATTACCTGATAATTCTATCACATTGCAGGACCGGAGTACGGGGAGGACGATAGGCATAGGACGTGAGTTTTAAGGTCTTTTTACTCACGCCTTCATTTTCCAATCACAGACTTCCATGAGACTCCTCCTTATTCATAGTCGCCTCGTCATCCTAATATTTCCAAGTTTCGTAATGGTTCCGTTTTTCTAAGATTCTCAATCGGGAAAAGTAGCCGCGTCGACGGGAAACATACTCGTGTCCCATTCCCCCAGCGCCTAGAACAACGGACAAAGTCTCCTTTCGAAATTGGTCCACACCGATATCGGGCCCTTCCCTAATTGAGTCTACCTTAGGGTTTCTGCATTGTCACTTTTATAGACATTATTCTATCAGACTTGGCTATTTTTAATGAAAATCGAGTTAAAGCTGGCTTTCATTTTCTGTGGTTTCATGTCAAGTTCGAACTCATCAACACTACTACTTCACTCCTTGTGGTCCACTATGATAATGCCAAGGAATATCTTTCTGGACCATTCTCCTCCTTTGTGTCCTCACATGGAATTCTTTATCAGTCCTCTTGTGCTTACACTCCTCAACAGAATGGAGTGGTTGAGTGCAAGAACCGTCATTTAGTTGAAACCGCTCGCACTCTTCTACTCCATGATGTCCTCAATGTTCGTGATACTATCTTAGCCGCTTATTCGATTAATCAGATGCATCATCCATCTTACATGATAAAACCTCTCATTCAATTTTTCCAAACCCAACCTCTCTTCCGCCTTCTCTCATAGGTCTGTCAGGTATGTTTCTCATTCATATTCTTACTCCCGGACAAGACAAAGCCTTTTTGCCCAAAGCTCACTGCCGCTGGGCTCCCTTTCCCTGCTATTCCTGCTCAACGAGATTTCGTCATGACCGATACACGATACTGTCTCTCGCCGATGTCACATTTTGAGCAACTCTTTATGTTTCCTACTACCCACTTCAGCTCGATGTCATATATTTACCTTTCTTTATCTCGCCTTGAATACCCCCTATCCTACTCCCGCCACTCCATCTCGATCATCAGAGGTTTGAGTACTTGCCGCCCGCGCATCACATCGGGGCCTCCAAATGGGCCTCATCTCCTATGGCGCCCCTCCTCCACGACTCCGGGTCTCGTCGCTGCCTCCCATTGATCTTCCCATCGCCGTCGAGCTGCACTCGCCCTCTCGTAACCCCATCCTATTTATAATTTCGACTTATCACCACCACCTTCATCATTCTCGCTTGTCACCTGCCTTCTATTTCTCTTCTAAAAACTTTGCATGAGGCACCTCATCCCGCCTGGAAACATGCAATGGTCAAGAAATCTCACGCTCTCCGCATTCTACTCAAAGACACGGACTCCAGTCACCCACCGCCTGCAAGTCTCATGGTTTATATTGTTAAGATTGGTCGATGGCTAGAGTGGGACCGCCTTGCGGCTGCTTATCGCCAAGGTATACTCAAATGATATATGGTCAATTACTACGACACTTTTTCTCCCATTGCCAAGATGGCTTCCATTCGTCTTTATTCTATATACTATGAGATCTCGCCACTATATTAGTTGAGATCAAGAATGAATTCTGCATGACCTCGCCGAGGGATAGTATATATGGAGCAACCAATTAATTTGTTGTCAGAGGAGTTCGTTTGGTATGCAGGTTATGTCGTTTCTTATATGGCCTAAAGCAGTTCCCTCAAGCCTGGTTTGGCCACTTTAGCTCCGTGGTACAGGAGTTCGGCATGACTCGGAATATATCAGACCACTTTGTCTTCTATCGTCATACATCTTCTGGACAGTGCATCTATCTGATTGTTTATGTGAACGACATTGTTATAACATGCAATGATTAGTATGGTATTCAAAAACTTAAACAACATCTCTTTAGCCACTTTTAGACAAAAGACTTAGGGAAACTCGCCATTTTTACGGGATCGATAGCTCAGCTTTAAGTTCTATGGTGGTTAAGTGTCTCGTATAAAGTATGTCTCTGATATATCGAGAAACATATATGCTAGATCACAACTTGCGTATTAATCTATTGATCCAAATGTCAAGCTTCAGATTGGATGTGGGAGCCCAGACGAGATTCGTGGAGATATCGACGACTAGTGGGGAGATCGAACTACCTCACTATCACCGACCGACATTTCATTCCTCAAGTGGAAACAGAAGTAATCGCTATCGCATCACCATGCGATAGTCATCGATGTCGTGGATTCGTGATCCTTCAAGAGAATTAAAGAACACCGACAAAACTGCTATATTTAAAACAAAGTCAATCGTTATTGATATTGTGATGGTAGATCGCAAAGGTTTTTTGGTAAAAGGTGCATCGCTCCACTTTAGGATATTATTGTATTTATTAGAGGAACTTAATATCCCGAAGAGTAAGAAATAGGATGTGGTGGTTGTGCCCAAGATCAAGTCAGAGTATCAAGCCATGATTTTACATAATCAGAACTCATATGGCTTAAACAGCTTCTTCAAGAGCTAAGATTTGGTAAGGATGAACAAATGACGTTTGTGTGTGATAACCAAGCGGCCCTACACATTGCTTTCAACCTAGTCTTTCATGAGAGGACCAAACATATTGAAATGGACCGTCACTTCATTCGAGAGAAGATTGCCTTAGGATGCATGACTACTTGTTTCGTTAACTCGAGTGACCAACTAGCCGACATTTTCATTAAGTCTCTCCGAGGTTCAAGGATTCAATACATTTGTAACAAACTTGGTGCATATGACCTATATGCTCCAGCTTGAGGGGGAGTGTTGAGAATCAGAGGATATTCTTAGGATATTCTCTGGTTTATTCCCTTCCTTTCTTGTACAATATTTTCCTTCCTTTTTATACTTTATTTATTTCATTTTTATGTCTCCTTGATGCATATAAGTAGGTAGGACTTGTTATGTTCTTTTTATCAATTCAATAAAAAAAGCACTATTTTCTTCTCTCATTTCACAAATTTCAATCATCACCCATATTTGTAGTGTTATTTTTAAAACAATTATTAGTGCTCATTGAGAGCAGAGACCCTAAACTAGTAAAAAATTACTGAAAACTATTAAAATATGTTTTTAAAAAACACCCAAGTTTTAAAACCATTCTTAAATCCTGATTTTGAAGAGTTCAGGACCAAATGTTCTTGAGAATAGTTCCCAATATAGCTTTTGCCTCTTTTTCTGCTACTCATTTGAACTTTCAACCATCATTAGTGCTCATTGAGAGCAGAGACTTAGCCTGTCATTGCTCAGAAAAAACACTCCAAATCGACGGTGGACATTGACAGCACATAGGGATAGGAAAAATTAAAGAAGCTGTAATATTAACTCAGACAAAAACTGTTTGTTTGACCAAGTATCTCAGTATGCATCCATGAACAACCTAAATGCGTTGTGAAGCTGACCCTAATTTGCCCTATCGGGCCACATTTTGTTTAGCGATTCTTATGAAAAATGGAATTAAGTGATTTAGCATAGGTTCCCATCAGCAGGTAACCATATTCAGCTCCACGGCTAATACTGCTACACGTGTGTTCATCTCCATAACAGGGTCTCTTAGATGGTTTGATCGCATGTCATGTGGATGAAGGCAGCTTTGCTTGTGTGAGCTGCTGAGATTGGCAGGTTTGCTTGAGCAAGCGTTTGGATTGTGTGATTGCTCAGCTGGGAACAAATTAGTTATTTTGTATGAGCGTAAAGACCTTGCAGAGGGATGCTTACACCTCCTCATTCAGAGAGTGGTTGCTTAAGGATCTGTTCTTGCATGAAGGTTGACTTCACTGAGGACACTCCCAAGTTTGCTCGACATCAACTGTCGCAGGTAGTTCGCTTTCACATGATGCTTTCACACGATTCTAAGTCAGTTTGGATGAACTCCCTCTGTTTGCTCTAGCAAGCTGTCTTACTCTCTCTTCATTCACTCCGTTTTAGTACAGTCCCATATCTGTGTGAGCGAGCTGGATGTTGCTTCCTTTTCTTAGTTTTTCTTGCATTTCCTTCAGTTCCCCTTCCCTCCATGAATTCCTACTGCTTCCCAAGGCACTGTTCTTGGCGCCATCAACCTTCAATGATTTCCATATCCTGAAACATCTCTCTCATTATTTATCCTCTTTTTGCTTCATTTTCCACTAAATGCACACATTAGTGCTTAAAATAAGACAAAGGGGTTGTTAACACTCATAAGTTTGATATAGTCGTTGGTTTAACTGCATAAAAATTGTGGTCTTAACTGTTAAAATGAAGAAGTTTACGATGTGTGCATGTGTGTGTGCGTGCGCACTTGAGCATGCTTGTGCCTGTGCATGCAGGTAGTTGGCTACTGTGTGAGCCTTCCGGTTGGGTGGGACCTCATTTATTTACCTTCCGGTTTTCATTCACAAGTTTTCTGCAGCATTTTATATTTCCTGCAATAGCAAGCAGTGTTAAAAGAGATCTCCGTATTTATTAAGAAATCTGAAAAATCATGGGGTAAAGGCATAAAGGATTTTCTGACTCAAAGGATCAAGTCCTGGATGCTCCTTTTCTATTTATATTTTCTGTCTTTTTGAATGTTTGGTGGTGATACCTTAGCCACAGTCAGGTGACATGCATGCATAGACTAATCCATGGGGCTAGACCAAGAAGTCCGCACCTTTGTCTGAGTGGGTTGGTTTTGTTTTGTGGGGGGTTTTGGTTGATGGTGGGTTCAATTGTACTGGTAAAAGGTCTAAAAGGATTTCTAGACGCTGCCCTGATTTGACCAGAGACACACAATGATTTAGTTTAAGTTCAGTCAGAGGATCAGGCTTTCTGTTCCTTATTGTTGATAACTCTGGACCCTGTCGTATTACATATATTTCAAGTTCTTAAATATTTGTTATCTCTATGTGTCTTTCATCTGGAAACTGGAGGAATTGAAGGAACAACTAAACAGATGTCTACCTTATTGAATGACTTGGTCCTTGTTTTATTTGTTCAATTTTGTTATGTCCTGTAACTTATGTCTTTGCCATGGATGCAGGCCAAATTTCATGCAATACAAGAACTTCTTGGTAAATTGCATGCAACTGTATCTAATGGTGAGAGAAGTGAAGAATATGACTCACTTTATGAGCTCCTAAATGATGAGAGGCAGAAGGTACGCCGCACGATGAAGAAAATGTTTAATAGGTCTTTTGGAGCCACATTCCTCACCGACACAGGTCAAGAATCTGCTTTTGCCTACAACATTCATCAATATGCAGATGTGTATACCAGTAAGCCAGAGAACTTTTTGTTCTATCCATCAGAAGCATGGCTTCATGTACCCTTTGACATCAAGATTATGCCACATCATGTGAAGGTAGGTTTGATTGTTTGTACAAAGAAAGGTCTTTCTTTTTTATGTTTACTGGTTCATGATTTTATGGTTTATGTTTATTCTTTTCTTGTGGACTGTATCTATATGTTTGTGGTTATGCATATTTGGTTCCTGGAAAGTACTATGCAAAGGAAAATGATTTTCTTATGTTAGGTTATCTAATAGAAAAACTAAATACAAATAAAATTACTTAGAAGCTTACTTATTTTAAAATTATTTAATCTTGTATTGATGAGATATATAAATAGTAGTAAATAAAAATAATATATCGGATGATTTTTGTGATGAAATTCCTATCTGCTGCTCTTCTCACAGCCTGTTTTCCTTCTAAATCTTTCTCAGGTTCCTTCAAGCTTGTTCAAGACTCCGTAGGTAATTTTTGCAATTAGAAATGAACTTAGAGTTTTAAGACTTGTATTCATTTTTGAACATGCTGAGTATAAGTCACTTGTTCATCGAGTTGATGGAACAGAGGAACGTGTACAGTAGGTGCAAAACATTCATTCATCCATTCATTGAAATTCAAAAAATAATTTACATTTTCCTCAGAGAAAATGCGATTGTTGTTGTTTTTTTTTTTTTTTTAAATAGTTTGTTATTCTCTTTTTGAAAAACATGATGTTTTCTAATAATATGTTTGTTTTCTTACAATTATTAATTTTTGCTCTGAAAACATGTTTTTTTAATTGTTTTGAATTATTTAAAAATAATAATTTTATGAATATAAAAAATATTGGAGAGAGCTAATTGCTTTTACCTTCTAACCTTGTAGACTCAAGCCCCAACAATAATTTTTGTATTCATTTCTTTCATAGGTTTAGGGAGGGCAAATGGCCCTTAAATGTTGGGAAAAAAAAAAAAAACTACTAAGTACTAGGGTTAATTTGAACTTTGAACATTTAGTTAAGAGGAAAATCATTACATTATATTGCTAACTTTGCCTTGATAATGCTCCCAAAAATAATTCTCTCCCCTTAGTTTATTTTCTGTGTCCATTATTGTCAGAGGGAGGTTGTTAAGAAGTTCCATACTCATATTGAACTCAAATTTTACAGGATCTCGATCTTTTTAAAAAATTGGTTGTTTAATAATGGATAATGGGAATTAACCATATATATATATATATATATATATATATATATATATATATATATATATATATATATAATTTTTTATCTACTCCTTTTGAAAACATGATGTTTTCTAATAATATGTTGTTTTCTAATTTTCTTACAATTTTTTTTTTTGCTCTGAAAACATGTTTTTTTTTTAATAATATGTTTTAATTGTTTTGAATTATTTAAAAAAAATAATTGTGTGAATATAAAAAATATTAGAAAGAGCTAATTGCTTTTACCTTCTAACCTTTTAGACTCAAGCCCCAACAGTAATTTTTGTATTCATTTGTTTCAAAGGTTCAAAAACCTTATCACAGTGATCCAATCCTGATTTCGTTTTCTCATGATATAACTACCAATTTTCTATCCTAAAAGAACCAAAAATTTAAAAAGAAAAAAAAAACTACGAATTTTCCTTTCTCTTAGATGGTGTAAACTTGGGATACAAATAGTTGGCTAGTACCATGTCAAAAGAGAAAAAAAGAAGCTTTCATACACCTTTTTTCTATATAGTTAGTGCATGAATATATCCCTGAAAGGTACATGAATGACATTATTTATACCCTAACTTGGGTATAAACCAAACATTTTATTTTTACATCTATTCATTTTGCATTATAACATTATAGTATTTTGTTACATGGAGATTCGAATCTGATCATTTCCCTCATGTAGTATGCACTAAACCATTTAATTTAACTTAAATTTATACTAATACCTTGTTTGATGATCTGATATATATCTTGAGCTAAAAGACATGTAAAAGGTAAGTGTGTTCACCAACCAAGGAAGATGGAAACCAATTTATACATAGAGGAGAGGTTTGAATCATCCAAAAATTTTGCGTTCAAAGGCTATTAAGTGGAAATCAAGATTCATCCATTTTGGAATAGGCTTCAGAAGCTTATATCCAAACAGAAATTGCTCGAGGTGATTAGACTTGTAATTTCTCAAGCGTTTAGGACATTTTTTATTAAGTTTTGATAAAAATGAGTAATTAGGTTACGTCACATGTCATGGTAAATGCATTTATTATATAAACTTATTTAATTTTAAGGTTTTCCAGTTTCGAATTTTAAGTTCAGAAATTGAAGAAGGCGGCAATAAATTTGGTTACAATCTATTGTTTTTTATTTATTTATTATTGATTTGACTTTGTTGATTTAATACATTATTTAATATTTCGTTATGGATTGTACATCTGACAACAGCCCAAGAGAGACCAAAGAATTGTATGGAGAAGTATACTATATATATATATATATATACATTCATTTTACATTACATCTAATATTTTATTTGTGGATTCGAACATAAGATCTCTTGGAATCCATCTTGTCATTTATCATTTAAGTTAGACCACAAGGTAAATTATAAATATTTTTAAAAATAAAATAAAACTTAATATTTCATTATTTCTTAGACCATGACTAATGGATTCAAATTAGATATGATGTTGAATCTTGAAGGATGTACTTACTACACCTAGAGGGTTCTAACTACTAAAAAAAGATCCTCAACACATTATATAACCTGAATAAACATTTAAAATTAATTCAAAAGGATTCCCAACACAACACAACACATACTTTAACAGTAATTTCTTCAGTTCATGTATTCTCCAACAAAAATGGGAAGGTTATTGTGTAAAATGCTCAGTATGAATGGAACAATTTAACACTGACAAAGAATTAATGAATGTTACTCACATCCAAATGCTTCAAAAAGTCTTTAATGCATAAAATCGTAGCAGTATTGCTAAAGGCCAAGGCTCCATGGAACAATGGTTATCAAATTTAGATTACTGTCGAATCAGACTCCACTGAGACTGTTTATCTCACTGTTCTCCATGACAGTATAAGCCTTTATTGGATGTGTAATACCCAGAAAGCTCTTTAGTGTTCAGTGTTAACCCGGAGGGAGGTCAGTCACTGAACCACTCACACCCTTCCAAATCCAAAAGCAAAAGCAAAAGCAAAAGCAGCTGGTTCTGAGTCTGACTTAGGAGAATGGTATCAAGTTTTTTGTTATGGACAACCATACTTTTAAGAAATAATATTGGCTTGAAAAATACTTTCAAACTTAGGTTATTTTTTGTTCCTAAAAAATGCTAGGGAAAGTAACAAAAGATACCATGGGAAATCATTTTCCTAAGTTTGGATAACATGGAAAATATAAAAGAAAGAAAATACAAAGAAAAATATTGTAATATTTTCCTCAATACTTTCCTTAAAAATTAATGAGAAAAATAAGAGAGAAGAAAGGGAAAAGTTACTATGCATTATATCTAAGTAATATTTGAGTCCCAATCATATTCACGTATTCTCAAGCCTTGGGAATGTAGTTGTGTTATGTGGTAGAACTTTATTATCTTTGTGGTCCATCTCGGCTCGAATGAAAGATTAGTTTAGGTGTGGTATGACTTAAAGGTGTCTTCTGTATGTGCACGAATCCGTTTAGGACACCTTATGACTTAACCAAAAAAAATATTCACATATTCTTTATATTCATATATAGGAAGAAGGGGTAATCACACAAATGGTGTCTCAATTTTTTCATTTTTTCTATTTCGGTGTTTCAACTTTATTTTTGTTCAATGAAGTGTTTAAACTTTTAACTTTTATTCAATCAAGTGCTTCCTATGCAATTAAAGTTTATTATGATATTTGAATAAGCAAAAATTGCATCAAAATAACATTCTTATCATGTAAAAACGATAAAATTACTTAAATGACCTTTAATGAGGTGAAATGAAAATATTATACTTTTGACAATAGGGTTTTTGCTACAAAAGAAATTGATTAAATTAGTTGCTATAAATAAAAATAAATATTTTAATTCTCTTAAAAATAATTTTAATATATAATGTTTTATTTTTAATTATTCATATATAATTTTTTTTTGTTCACATAATTCTTAGAAAACAAGTAAAAATAATAGAAGATAATTAAAAATTATTATTTTTTAAATTGTTACATTTTATTTCTTAAGAAAACTTTTAATTTTTATCTCAATTCTATAGTAGCCAATTTTATCAATTTCCTTTTTATTGTAACAAATAGATAGTAATGCCCATAATGTGGAAATCACAATGTTGCCATTTCACCCGTTAAAGGTTATTTAAGTAATTTCATTATTTTATATAATGTGGAATGTCATTTTAATTCAATTTTTTCTAATTTAAATATCTTAATAAGTTTTTATAGGTAAGAAATACTTGATTGAACAAAAATTAAAAGTGTAAACACATGATTGAACAAAAATAAAGTCGAGACATTAAAATAAAAAAAATCAAAACGTTTAGACACTTTATTGAACAAAAATAAAGTTGATACACAAAAATAGGAAAAATATAAAAGTTTAGATGCTTAATTGAATAAAAATAAAGTTGAGATACCAAAATAGAAAAATAGAAAAGTTGAGACATCATTTATGTGATTAATCCAATGAAGAAATATGCTTGTGTGTAGGTGTTGTATGTGGTATTACAAAAGGTGTTGTATGTGGTATTACAAAAGGTGCCTTATGACACACTTTAGAACACTAATAGATATTACACAATTTAGATGATATATCAACGAAAAAATAAAGTCCAAGGAATAAGGAGATACACAGGTTTGGTCAAGCCTATGTCCGCGGGGCCCAAATGATGCAAATGAGTTCCACTATTCTAATTGATGATGTTTTTCAGTGTTGGAGGCGAAATTTGGAGCGTGTTGGAATGGTAGAAGTCGGAGATAGGATTCTTCTTGAGGTGAGTGCGCGGGCTCTGGATGTGGCACTCTGAAACAAGAAGAAGGTGGGTTAGCGGGGTTTTGCGGGGGGTGGGCGCTCAGATGCCTAAGTCGATTCCTCGGCGGGAGAAAGGATGGGCGCAGAGGGGCCGAATGTTTTTGGGTACCTTTTTCTCAGATGGGGTGGCACAGGTATTTATGGTATGTTATTCCCCCGATTGGTAGTAAAGTTCTTTCCCATTGGATCAGATATTTTCCGCCTTTATCGATATCGGATTTAGTGATGGATATTGAATGAGTAGTTTATTGAGAATTATCCTCCTTCCTTATTAGTGAGATCAGTTTGATCTGCCGGGATAAAAATTTATTTCTTGTGAATTATCTTATTTTTATGCGTGAGATTTAGTTAGGGATTCGGTTGGATTTATAGGATAAGATGTTATAGAGTTATCCCTGCTTCCCTTATTGGCTAGATTTGGTCGATTTGCGGGGATGTAGGCCTTCAATTATCTATGAGGCGGCCTTTGGGCGGCGGGCCCGGGCTTTTTGTTTTGGGGTGGCTTCGGGGCCTAGGTGTTTCTTTGGCGCGCCTCTTCTTTGGGCTTGAGTGAGGTGGGCTGCGAGGCCCATTTTCAAACCTATCGGTTGCTGACCCCATATATGAAATTATGCATGGGCAAGGGTATGTGTTTCGTATCGGATGCTATTGCCACGTGTCTGCTCGGGGCTGGGTTAGTTAGGGCTTTGTCGCCGTCTTATGTCTTGTGATAATGATGACTTTTCGGTTTTTGCGCTCATTTCTCCCACTTCTTTCAGTTTCCTTCTGCTTCTTCTGCAGACACCCTCTGACCATTCACCTTGTGTGCCCCTGATCCTGAAGCTTTTCTTTGCTCTTTATCGAGTTCAGACTTCCCTTTTCCTTAGTGTCTGAACCTTCTGTGCAGAGTCCTTTTCTAGCGTCTTTCTTGAGATAGTTTTTTTTCAAGCAATATATCGAGGCGCTAGGGTTAGGTTGGCTAAGTTTTGTTTTCACTACTTGATATCACCATGGGTCCGGGTCGCTTTTCTTCTCTGCGTATTGGAGGTGACTCTTCGGCTGTTGTTGGCTCTAGGCGGACTGGCGGCGCCTCCGTCCGTTCGACTGGAGTTGATATTTTAGAAGCCCCAGGGGAGCCCCCTTTTCCCTTGAACAAGGGTAAGGGAGAATAAGACAGTTAAATTACCAGGAGGTCGGATTGCCTAGATTAAGTCGTGTAGAATGCTCTGGCGGTGGGACTATGAGTCGGACACCCTTGTGTGGGTACACTTTTGCTAGGCGTTATAGGCCTCCTTTTGGTGTCAGTGCGGTCCTAACATTTTGACTTCTTACGTGGTTCCGATTGCCTGGATGGTATGCTTCTTTGAAGTGGCCTTCGATATGATGTAGCTTCCCTCTTGCACCTTTATAAAGGGGTTTCTCGACACTTCAATGTCTGTCCTTCGACTCACCCGATTGTTGGGAGTATTTTGGTTGAAATTTATTGGTTTCTTTAGGGATAGGGGCCTCGGTGTTCCCAGTATAGCCTTGTTCCTTGATCTTTTTAGTGCGAAGGAAACCGCCGAGGGCTTCCTTTATTTTTCTTGGCGTTCCGGCGCTCCTCTGGTGATTTCTGACCTTCCCTCTTCCCATAGGCTGTGGAAGGAGAGTTACTTCTTTGTTAGCGGCCGCAATTGGGAATATGACCCTCTGGACAAGGATGATACCCTGGGCGTTCCGGTTGCTTGAACTACCCCCGAGAATCTACGTGAATATCGCTTTGTTTTGGTATAGTCTTTGTGAGGCCATTGGGTATCTCTGATTCTGCTTTGTTCGCGTGCTTCTCAGGTGCTCGGCTCGATCTTAGCCCCGAAGATAACGTCATAGTGCAGGGGTTGGCCAAGTGTTCCTCGCGGCCCTACGCTTAGTTGATCAGGTTGGATATTCCTGGCCCCTCGAGCTCAAGGTCTATCTGTTCTGCTGCTTTGAGGCCTTCGCCTCCTTCCCTTGTAAGAAATCTCTCTATCATGCCTTCTTTGCCCGAAGCCCACGAGGAGAGCTTACGGCTCGAGTGGAATCTTGTCTTGGAAGTCTTGGGTAAACGGAAAACCGGACTACGGTAGAGAAGAGCATCCGACAGGCAAGGTTTTGAAATTAGGGGCGTCTTCCTCTTCCCCACTTTGCCTTTCGAATCTGAGGCGGTGTTGTTGCCTCTGGTGAGGATCCTTAAGCTGGAGTTCAGGAGCCAGCTCGCCTCTCTTTGCAAGGCAAAGGCTCCTTAGGAAGGGTACGTTGAAGCGGTAGTTGGAATCGCTGCCATCCTTTATTTGGACCCCGTAGCAGTGTTAAGTCACCTTCTCGAGGGGCGGAAGAGTTGAAGGAAGAGCTCAGGCGACGGGAAATAGCGACTCACTTGCTTTCGCCAGTGCAGAGCTTACGCGGCGGGGCCAGTCCTCACATCCATCCTTAAAGATTTTGACCTCAAGAGGTCGGGCGCGCTGCCCGTTGAGGAAGCTTTGGCTCTATCCCTCCAGGGGGTCGCCTCTGTAAGTTCCCATATCTTGTCGTGTCTGATTTCTACATGAGTTGGGTGTTGATCTTGTGTTGGGTACTGATCTTGCGTTGGATGTGGGCAGGTGGCTACTCATTTGAAGAGTTTGGCCAAAAAGGCCAATCTAAACGAAACCATGCCAAAGCCACCGAGTTTATAAAGGCGGGTAGCTATATTTCAATGTTTGAGATTCGCGGGGCCGGTGCAGTATGACCGAGGAGGCGAAGGCCCGAGTGCGATTTGGAAAGCATACCGTAGCGGCGCACGCTCGGGCCGAGGTAGAAGATGAGGCTAGAAGCGACCGGGCGACGAAGTCGGCCCGGGAGGTTCGGGATGGTGCGGTGTACAAAATGACTTCTTCGGAGGCCGGGGGCGGGTATCTTTGCGTCGAGCTTCGATGAGGTCGGGATAGGCTTCTTATGTCCCAGTGAAATTTGCCGAGGTCTCGAAGAGTTGCGTGTGGCTAGAGGCCGAGCTGCGCGATAGAGACAGTATTCTTCAGACGGAGCTCGTCGCGAGGCTTCGAGGAAGACTATGCGCTCTGAAACAGCCTTGCGAGGAGTGTAGTGAGGCTGCGTAGGGACCTTAAATCGAAAACCAGTAGCTTTGGTTCTTTGAGAGGGCGAAGTTATAGGGAGATTGAGGGACGAGCTTGTACTGATAGACCTACGGGTGGCTTGCCTTTCAAGGAAAGTACATAATGCCTACCAGGGCGGCCTTCGATTTCGACCTTCTTAGCGACGAGGAGGCAGAAGATTCCCTCTCATGGACCGTTACGGAGGGACCCGGATACTCCGTGAGGCTCCTCCCCTTCAGCCCTCTGCTCCTTCCTCTGATGTCTGATCTCCTGCACATATCTTGGCTTGCTAGTTTTTTTTTTTTTTTTTTGCTGGGCTTGGGACCCAGGACATATGTAGCCTTTTCCTTAATTCATTTTTTATTTCACCGCTTTCGCCTCTACTTGTGCACTTCGCGCTGTTCTGCATGAACCGAATCAACTTCTTGAGCGTCTGTGTTAAGCAGTCGAGCTCTTCAAGGCGAATTTGTGGGCTCATTAAATTTCGGATGCAGTGAGACAACTCACAGGGTGCGTGGCTGAGTTGAGTAGTTGAGCTCTTCAAAGCCCGAAGTCTTTGCCCCGGGCTCCTGTAGTTAAGGCCTTATGGTGAATAGCTGGTGAGGCCGACTCTTGAGGTGCATGGCTTTTGAAGCCGAGTGGATGAGCTGATCAAAGTAGCCTCTTGGGCTCTGGGCTCTTAGGCGTTGAGGCCTTATGGGATTTGAATAGCTTGAGATTTGAGCCAGGCCTCATGGTTACGTGGCTGAGTAGAGGCGATCGAGCTCGTCAATGGAGTTCTTTGGGCCTCCTGTATTTGAGGCATATGGGGTGGGAATAGTTTGGTGGTGACTCCTAGAATTTGCATGGCTTTGATGGAAGTAGTTAAGCTCGTCGGCCCGAATTCTTGAGTCTCCTGGCGGCCCCCCGAGCCTTATGGTGTGGCGGTGAAGCCCGACTCTTAAGCTGCATGCTTTGGCGGTAGTAAGAGACTCGTCGGCCCGTTTCTTCGGAGCTCGTGGCCCGGGCCTTATGGGGTGGATCTTTGGCGAGGCCGACTCTTCGGCATTTGGTAGAGTGGTCAGGCTCGTCGAGCCAGATTCTTTGGGCTCTGGCGGCGAGGCCTTATGGGCTGAATAGCATTTGGTGACTCTTGAATTTGCGTGCTTTGAGTAAATAGTCAGCTCGTCAAGGCGAGCTCTTGGGCTCTTAAGCGGTAGAGACTCTTAGTAAATTTGAATGGCGGTACAGGCCGACTCTTAGGGTGCATGGCTGACCCGAATTAATTAGACTCGTCAGTAGTGGGCTCCACATTTTGAGGCCTTATGGGGTGAATAGCTGGTGAGCCCGACTCTCGGCACGTGGCTGGAGTGGAGTGGTCGAGCTTGTCGGGGCGGGTTACTGGGGCTCCTGGCGGCCCAGGCCTTGTGGGGTGGATAGCTGGTGAAGCCACGACTCTTAGGCTGCGTGGCTGAGTAGAGTGGTGAAGCTCGTTAGTGCGAACTTTGGGCTCATTGGCCCGAGAGCCTTATGGGGTGCAGATAGCTGAGGTAGGCCCGACTCTTAAGGTTGCGTGGCTTGAGTAAGAGTAGTCGAGCTCGTTAAACCCGGTCTCTTGGGCTCCTGGTTGAGGCCTTATGGTGAATAACTGGCCCGAAACCCGACTCTTAAATTTGCATGCTTTGGTAAAATAGTGACTTGTCAAATTGAGCCTCACGGGGCTCTGGCCGAGGCCTTGTGGGTTCTTAGTGCTGAGCGAGGCCCGACTCTTGGGCTGCATGGCACGGCCAATTAGTGGAGCTCGTCAGCCAATTTCTTTGGGCTCTGGCGTGGGAGGCCTTAATGGGATTTGAATAACTGGTAGTGACTCGGTACGCATGGCCTTAGTGATAGTCAGGCTCGTCAAATGAGCTCTTTAGGCTCCTGAGCGCTTAGAGCCTTATATTGTAGCGATTTTGTACCAAATAATACAAGTTATTAACACATTTGACTAAGTTTGACTAAATTTGACCAAGTTTGACCAACAATTAGTATGTGGGTCCAAGTTGACTTTTTCAAGGATGAATAATCTTGGGTTGACTAAGACACCACCTCGTAGGCCTACGTCGTCTGTGGGGTTCTGACGGGTGAGTGTCGAAATCCGACTTACGGATAAAAAGTTATGGCCCCGAGAAGTTCAAACGGTATTTTATCGGTGTCAGTCGGTCGGGGTTTTGCACGAAGCGACTGCGGGCTCTATATAAACCTAGTTTCACGTGCGAATAGAACCACAGCCCCAAAACACCATTTTCGGCTCAAAATACAGGAAAACTCCCCGAGCTGAGGACTCGAGGCTGGGTCGTTTCGGCCAGTTTTAGGCGATCGGGTTCCGGTCGTGGGAGATGATTCAGATGGCCTCCCTTGATACCACGCGCCCGGCGGGAGGACGCCACCACGGGTGAATCTTAGTATGAAGTTTCGCGACCAGCGCCGGCGGATGCGCTAGATCGGTAGAGAGCGGCAGGCGGCCGAGCCCGTGTCGTCAGCCGGTTTCTGCTGTTTCGGCCATTTCGGGCCAACCCATGCCCCTCCCTCCCCATTTTTGGACCCTCACGAACTCATTCCGTGGTCCTTTTCTTGATTCACACACTCACCAAATTTGAAGATCTGATGAAAACAGTTTGGCCAAGCCAGTTGGATCTAGTTTAGCCTACAAACTTTTGGACCAAGGTAAGAATGCCCCATTGTGTTCCAGGTCTTGGGCTTCAGTTGATATAAAGTTTATCAGAATTTTGGGCCACGTCGTTTGGTTAGTTTTCCATTTTTGGGTCATTTAGGGTAATTACCGAAAATGTTTGAATTTGGTAGGCACCAACTAGTCAAATTAGGCAAAAATTGAGATGGATTAGTGAAATTGGATATTTTATGATTTATTGGAGTTCAATTTCGAAAAAATAAGCCTAAGATAAAAAGCCCCAATTTTGGATCTGAGGTCACATAGGGCATCTTTGTATAATTGGACCTGTCGGAGTCCAATTTAGATAGTTTCATAGTTCTAAAGATTATCATAAGATATTTGGGGTGTCACAATGTCTTTAGTTTAGTTAATGGAGCCTAAATGGTATTTTTATTATATTACAGTGCTCACGGCCGGAAAGCAGGCGATCACACGGGAAGCGGGATCCCGGAATATTTATGGCTGTGAGTGGTTTATATGCTTTAAATGCTTTGAGGTATTATTATGATATAAAATGGTGGTAAATTATTTTTACATATAGATTATTTGATCGAACGGTTGGTTATGCATAAATATAATTATCTGTTTTTATATAAACAAGTTATCATTTCATGTGAATTTTGTCAACATTTTAAATATTTGGAAATTTTACTGAGTTCATGGATAAATTTGTGATATTTAAACATTTTGATACATGGATTGAGGTTTTAAACCACTTTGAAAATTTATTGATTTAAGAAACGGATTTTGAGATTTTGGGAAATGATTACTGTCTGATGCTCGTTGGAAGGTATATGAGTAAGGATCTTTGTGTTGGATTTGTTATAAGTTGAAGTACGAATAGTACGAGAGGTTCGGTCGGTGTTATATTACAGGTGTGCTGGAGTTTGCCACGGTGTCGTGAGGTTGGTTTCATCCAACGGTTATATATTATTTCCACGGTCGTGAGGTCGGGTTTGAAGAAGGTTTACTGCTTGGGTTTGCCGGTGTCGTGAGGTTAGTTTCATCCAGCGATTATATATTATTTCCACGGCCCAGTGAGGTGGGTTTACGAAAGTTTACCGCGGGGTTTGCCATGGTGTCGTGAGGTTGGTTTCATCCAACGGTTATATATTATTTTCACGGCCGTGAGGTCAGGTTTACTGACGGTTCATCATTATTATTATTACCACGACACCTCTCGAGGTTGAGGGTCGTGAGGTGGGGTATTCCACGGTTTATGATGATTATATAATATGGTACATTGTTGATTTCGGAGTAAGCTATAACCATTTCAATATTTATGGTTATTGTATTTGCGTGACTATTTTTACGACATTATATATATATATATATATATATATATATATATATATATTATGCTCGATTTTTATATTTGTAGATAAATTCGAGTTAAAATCTTCTTAATAATAATTCCGGTTAAATTTTGAGCATGAATTTCATATTGTTGGCTTGGTATAAGTTTGAGTTTTGTAGAATGGGTTAGCAGAACCTTGCAAAAGAGTGGACGTGAGGTCTTGAGAGAAGGAGTTTCCGAAAATAAAAACATTATTCTCCTTATAAATTATGTCACTCACTGAGATTTATTATTTCACGTTTTATTGCTTTAAATCCGTTTCCTAGGTCCAGGTAGTTCGTAGAGACCTACCTCGCGCCAGCTTCTACATCACTCTTTCTGCGACAGCTGCAGTATTCTATCTTATCTATCAGTCTTTATTTTATTGAACTTATGTATTTCATTTGTACCCTGAAGTGTGAACACTCTTAGAATGCTCGATCTTAGTATTGAACTCCTTGAGTCTCTCTTTATTATGTGTGTTTGTGGTTATGACCTACAGTAAAATAGGTCGGTTGTGGATTTGAGCTGTTGTAGATCCTTATATGTATTTGAGGTATTATATTAATGCATGTGTCTACTTTCTTTCTTAAAGTGGGGTTCCATTGGATATTCCCTAGGGATTGTACAGTGGGACTTCACTAGGCGGGACCACCCGGGGAATCCTGGAAGGGTAATAGGGTTGGAGTCCTATCATTATAAATTTGAATAACTGAGTTGAGCCGACTCTTAAGAATTTGCGTAGTGCAGGTAGAGTAGTCGAGCTCGTCAAATTGAGCTGTTGGGCTCCTGGCGCTGAGGCCTTGTGGGCTGAATGGCTGGTGAGGCGCTCTTAGGTACGCATGGCACGAGCGGAAGTAGTGGAGCTCGTCAGGCGAGTCTTTGGGCTCTTGGAGTTGAGGCCTTAATGGGTTGAACATCTTTGTTGAATGACTCTTAGGCTACCTTTGAGAGTAGGTAGTCGAGCTCGTCAGCCCGAGTTCTTGGGCTCCTGTGGCCCGGGCCATATGGGGTGAATAACTGTTTGGGGGCGGTTCTTGGGGTACGCATGGCTGAGGTAGAGTAGTCGGGCTTCGTCGAATAAATTTCTTGGGCTCTGGTGTTAAGGCCTTCTTGAATTTTGAAGGCTCTGCTGTGGCCGTTGAGGCTTTGTGGGGCGGCCCCGAGGCCTTCTGGTGAAGAGCTCACGCAAGCGGCTGGATTCACGTCTGGTAGTTCGACTTCGATTCTTGGAAAGATGCGAGTATCTTTAATCTTTGGTTCATGGAGATCGGGCTTGATTGCGCGTGTTTCGAGTGCTTTAGCCTTCCTTATAAATGGCGACTCGTTGTTATGGAGCCATGCTTAATCTTAATCGCTGCGGTGTGCAATGGATTACGTACGAAATGAGCGTCGAAGCAATTAGTGCCATGAGGATCCGGCAGGGATTACGGTTCGGTTCGTTGGGCCTCGCTGTAGGAGTTGTGTTTTCCTAGTCACCATCTTTATGGGAGTTGTGTTATCCCCCCAGCCGTGCAAGGGATGTGTGCGGAGAGGCGATACGTTTCTTGTATGGCTTTCTCTGACCCCTGCCCTCTTCTTTCTTCTCCTTCTCCTTCTCTTTCATTCTCTCTTCGTTTCTTCTCGCTTTTCTTCCCTCATCTCATTCTCCACTTTTTCGCGCACAAACTCTTCCCTTCCTTTTTTTTCTTTTCTCTCCTCTTTCATCTCTGCTGCTTTTCCTTCCTTTCTTTTCGAGGGTTTTTTCGAGAACTGCCACACTAGCTTTGTTTCCTAGATGCAAGGAATGACACTACTCGATTGTAATCAATTGTACCTTATTATAATAAAGAGATGTTTTATTTTTGAATCTTGAATTTGCGCACTGATGTATGTAACCTCCTGTACATTCCCTGACTGTGACGCCTGATCGGATAATCGCAAACACATAGTCTAAGCCAACCGATAATACTTATTTAAGATTACAACCAGAGGCCTACTGATAAAAACGCCTTAAGGTGCCTAAAGATTCCGGTACGGAGGTAGAATTTTTTTCCCCTTTCCATCCTGGAGCTCAGAATTGCTAAGTCCGACACGAGTCACGATGTATAGGGGCCTTCCCTAAATTGGGTCCCCTAGCTCTCTCCATGCACTGATTCTTCTCGCCGTGTGAGCTTCTTTAAGACTAGGTCTCTGTGCTTCAGAACTCGGGCTTTGACTTTGGTTGCACTCGCCTTCCTTGGTAATCTTACGTGGCGCTGAGAGGACTCGTGCTTTCATCTAGGAGGTCTAAATTCAAAGGAGAGCCTCACAGGAAACGACCGCTACACTCCGGGATCCTAGGGACTTTAATCCGACTCGACGGTGCTACCGCTGTGTCAAGGCTGGGGCGGAAGGGGCTTCGGGCTGTTGACTCCAGGCGTAGTTCTCAGATGCCCATAACACCTCTGGGAGGTATTCACCCATTTGACTTAAGATCTTCCAATTTGGGTCTTCAATGTCGCCTTAAGGGTTCTCATGGTGACTTCGCCTCGACCATTAGACTCCGCGGATGTGCCGTGGACGCACAATTTCGATCCGAGCTCAAGACAAAACTCTAATTTGGCGTTATCAAATTGCTTTCCATTGTCTGACACCAAAGCTCTGGGATACTAAACCTGCATATTAGGTTACGCCACAAAAATTGCAGATCTTTGTTCCTGATTGTAGCTAAAGGCTCACAAATTTCCACGGTGAAGTAGTCCACTACAACGATGATGAATTTGCATTGGCCCTTCCCAATGGGCAGAGGTCCCAATATATCCAAGCCCCATTATTGGAAAGGCCAGGGGCTTGTGACTGGCGTCAGGGGCTGAGATGGGAGGTGAGAGATTTGAGCGTGCCCCCGAAAATCTTACTCGACCAGGCCTACCGCGCCTCCTGTTACTGCAGCCAACAATATCCCCGGCCTTAACACTTCTCCTCGCTAATGCCCGAGCTCCGATGATGATTTCCGTGATACGCTTCATGTGCATCCCCGAGTACGTAGTTTGCGCTTTCTTCTCGCGATGCACTTAAGGATGGTGAAAAACCGCTTGTAAAGGCTTCCTTATGATTAGTAAACTGACCGACCTCGTCGCACCTTAGGCCTTTTGGGTCAAGCCGTAGACGTCCGTTTATTAAGTAATCCCAAATGGGCTCCATCCAGCTTGGCGCAGACTCGATTGGGGCGACTTCCTCGCCATAGATATTTATAGAAGGTTCTGCAAGGTATTCGACAGGCTAACTGCTGAGGTCTTCTTGTGAGGCTATCGTTAGTTTTCGCGGCGTACCTGGGCCTGAGTTCTCCGCTTCGGGTATGTGTCCGACCCGACCAAAGACAAACTTTTCAAGAATCTGCACTTTGAGGTACATGATCATTTTTCACTTCGCCTCGTAGTGTCCTCTATTTGTCTTACTACCACCGAGTCACAGACCTCAAGCCGGCCAACTCCATCGAACGGGGCGAGGTCGAGCGCCTATGACTCGCCTTATACCTCGACCCTCATTGTTGGAGGCTTGGAACTGAATCTGAGCTGCACTCAATATCTATTCCTTCCTGGGAAGTCGATTAGTCCGAATTTCGCCTCTGTGCTCAGGGCCTTCGCTGGCTAGCGAGTCTCCGAATGGGGCCGCCGTGGCTCTGCTCTGAGTGTTCTCGCAGTAAGCCACCGAGGTGAATTCCATGACGAAGTTCGCTAAGACTTGCCCTTTTATTGCAGTTTTAGGCTTATATCTGATGTCGAATCCCGCTTCAGCCTCTATGGTCCACTCTCATCAAATTTTCGAGGTCTCCCGCTTTATGTAGCACTTGCTTCATCGGATATTTCGTTGGAACTTCAATGGTATGAGCCTAGAAGTAGGGGTGGAGCTTTCGGGCTACGGTCACTAATGCCAAGATTAATTTCTCCATCCTGGGTACTCTCCCTCTGCCCTCCCAGTGCTCGGCCTAATAGTACACCTGGATGTCGGGATTCTGGCCTTTGTCCTTGACGAGACATCGAAGTCCAAACTGCTAAGTATAGAGTGGAGGAGCTCCTTCGAGGGGCTCAAATAAAATGGGGAGCTCAAGTATGTTTGTAATGCTGAGAATGTCACACTTCATATCCCATTGAAAAGCTTTTTTAGGAGTTGTAAGAAAGGCCGAGATTTATCATAGCCCCGATACGACCTACTTTAGTGACAATCCTTCATGTCGATACTGCCCTTCTTATGCTTGATGGCGGTGGCATGTCGAGCACAACCTTTATTTTGTCTGGATTTGCCTAATTCCTGTTGATTATGAAACCTAAGAATTTTCTACCATAATCAAGGCACACTTCAGTTGGATCTAAATTTTTCATGCTGTACTATCTCAAGATCTCACAAACGCCTGCACAAAAGGGATAGAGTTATGGAGTTCGGCAAACAGGATCTTCACCAACATGTCATCACATACACCTCCATAGACGTTCCTATTTGCTCTCGAACATCCCGCTACTAAAACATAAGTAGCTCTCAAGATTCGAGTCTAAAGGGCATCACACGATAGCAACAGGTTCCCGCCTTGTAAATGAACGAGGTCTTCTTTCTGGTCATCCGATCCATGCTGATCCGGTTGTGGTCGAGAAAGCATCCATGAAACCGAGGAGTTCATGGCCTGTAGCATCTATGGTAGAGTCTCGATTCAGCGTGAAGGAAACTATCGCTTTGGGCATGCTCTGTTGATGTTGGTAGTGATGCAGTCGCCCTTTCAGATTCGCTTTTGACCAGTCTGGCGTTGGCGACCAGTGGGATCATTACCTCACGATTGCCTGCGGAGTTTAAGACCAACTAGTTGATATTTTTGCCTTTATGGCGAGCTCCTTCTTTACGTGGCGGCTTAGAGAAGGATGGGCTGTAGTTCTTTATAAGTGATTATTGTGAATTAATTTATTATCACTACTTCCATGCGAAAGGTACGTCTTTGTTCTGTCTGCAAAGAAATGGGTAAGAAAGACCCAGGGGTCTTATGACTTGGAGCGGAGTGTAGGCGAGGTGTTCGAGGAGTAGTGTCCAGCAGTCACGGGTTCCAACTCTTCGAGGGTTCAGGTCAGTTATTCACTTCATGTTTTGTTCAAGTCAGGTATAGATTTGACAGTTTTGCTTCATGGATCTTGAATGCTGTTTCCACTCTAAACCGCGTTGATCTCATGAACATTCACTCGGTTGTGGTGGAAGCGATCGCCATGTATTGCGTGAGGAGAATGACCTTTATTGCGTTGAGAGGGTCTCTGGCAGCATATTATGACGTTAAGTCTAGCGAAGGGAGATCTCGTTTGTGATTAGTTGCAGCACGAGTCAAAGTGAGCTGGTGTATTTGAGCCCCAGTGGTAACCTTTCTATCGGAGAATCCTAGCAGTAGGTGTTGAAGTGGTTCCCGACCTTGCCGATATCAATCACCACATCGAGAAGGTCGAGGGTGACCTGGACTGAACTCCGGGTGTCAAGCCCAGGACTTGATGGGCGTTGTTGCCTAGCGCTTTGTTACAAAGGGTGCGTCACTAAATTTTACTTTCCCTCTGATTCTCTTCCTACCCTTCTCTCATATATACTGCCTTTCTTCCTCATATAATATATACTTCCTTCTTTTTATTTACCTTACGCTTTTCTGTGACCAGTTGGAATATGACACAATACTTCCATTACCTCTCTGACGATCTTTGATCTGCGACGCTACATTTGGCCGGACTCCCTCTCACGCAATCCTCCACGAGATCATGGATTTCCCACAAGGCTGTTGTTTGCTGAGTTGTTGTCTGAGGTAGAGTGGCGGTGGCTGCTGAGCACAGGCGACTTTGAGGCACAGGTCTGGGCTGGCCTCGGAGTCTTTATGAGTGTGTCGGAATACCAGTAGAATTCAAATATTCTTATTTCTTTCACGAATTTGTATTACAATCATCAGTGCAATGCGTAATCTATGGAACTCACAATACACAGTATTTTATCTCTTGTGAGTCCTTCTGGGGATAGCCACACTCAGAGTATTGTTTTAACCCGGCGCGGCGCGATCTTGCCAACGCGGAAGGTTCAGCGGCGAAAGAATTGAATAATAATCTTGTCGTCTCGTTGCGGGTGAAGTGGACCTGGCGGTCCCGAGACCGCGTCTCTTAGGGGCCAATTCTGTCTCTTTGGAGACACCGGTCATTTTCTTCTTGAGGCTCTGTCCCCCATTAAACATCACGTAACGCCTGCATGGGTTGAGAACTTCCTTTTGAGATATGAAGCTGCTGCATTAATGTACTTTTCCGGCTTTATGCATTTTCAACCATGCGCGAGGTTTTGAGATGGAAAAACATGATCTTTGTTGCGCTCCCCAGCGGCCAGTGAAAGGCAATGATCGAACTTTTAGGTGGGTATATCTGTGAAGGGCTGGCGAACAGGCCCTCTGACCATGGGCTGAAACTCATCGTGTGAATAATCTTGGCTTTTGTGTGTTCTGGCTCTATGAAGTGGAGGCGAATCGACTGATGCTCTAGACACATGCACGAGGGCAGGAAGCATTGCACGGCTGGCGGCACGGCGCACTAGCATTAATGACCCGAAAGCTCACGCCCGCTGTAAAGTCTGATACCCTTGACTCCGGCTACTGATTCTTATAGTGTTCCGGGGATGGTGTGGGTCTCTGTGGCTGCAGTGCTGCCAATTACGAACTTTGTGGGAAGAAGTAGACACCTCGACCCTTGAGGTCGTCATGTGTTGAACTGTCGCCTGACTTCCTTGCGCGTCCCAGTTCTGTGGGCTCTTGAGCTTCGCCACGTTTACCCCTCCACTTATCTTGCACTTACTTACCTTATACGCTTTACACACACAATGTGAGGCTGTTGCCACCCAGGGTGATCGCTGAGCCGTTTGTGCTTTGCCTCGCGTTGCATCACGCTGTTGCTCTAACTCCTGTCGACGATTGGTTGGTGGCGGGCCTCCGCACTCGCCAGTGTTGGCCGCTCGTTTCTGCGCGCGGGAGGTATGCGTAGCTGGTGGTCGCATCGCTTTGGTGGTTGGCTGCGCGCCATATTCGAGGTTAATACCGCGCTTCAATCGCGAAGATCGTCTTTATTGTAAGAGCGCGTTCCTGACGGCGTCGGCCCGGTGATGCTTTTAATGGAGCGAGATGGAAGCGTGTTAGAATGAAGTAGGTAGGAGATAGTTTAACTGTTGGTGTCTGAGGCTGGATGTCAACACTCTGGCTCATGAAAGAAGGTCTGGGTCGATTGGAGACACGCCGGATGAGTTTCAAGTGCTGACGATTCCCTTCGTTTGAGAGAAAGATGAGGTGCTAGAGGGCGAATGTTTTTCAAGTACCTTTGCGATCAGAGTGCTTTGTTCTAAGTATATGTTAGTTCCCAGGTGGAGGGTAGTAAGGATTCTTTTCCATTGGATGGATATTTTTACGCCATTAATAAATATCGGATTTAATAAGGAATATTGAAGAGTGATTGTTAGAATTATCCTTCTTCCTTATTAGTGAGATCTAGTTTTGATTGCAAGGATAAAATTTGTTCCTGGCTTGTGAATTATCTGTTTTCCTTACTGAAGGATTTAGGTCAGGGATTAGGACAGTTTACCAGTCCCCCGTTATCTACTTCCATATCAGTAGGATTGGTTGAGTTGGGATGTGGGCCTTTAATTCATCTGTGAAAATGACCTTGGGCGACGGACGGAAGGCCCCATTATTTTGGCTTTATTGTGATGCCCACCACCCACACACACACACACACACACACATGACCAGTGGAGTGAACCGACGATTTTCAAATAATCAGTAATCAAGTTACTTGGACTTATCTGATTCAGGACTTTCATCATACGGTACATATTTTGCATGCGTGACTGATCCTGATTCACAACGATCACTCATGACTACAGTATCACTTTCAAAATGGGATGCTCAGTGAAACTCATATATCTGAGGGTATTCTCTTCATATTTAAACAAACTACTTTTTCGATACCATGAAAACTCTTTTACCTTCCGTCCCGAATCTTCCAGCTGGTTATGAATCCAGGAGGCCCAGTGTATCCTCTATGCTCCTTCCAACGCTCTTATCTTGGATTGTCAGCATAATCCTTTTATCTCTTATTATCTCTTCTTAACAAAGCAATTCTCTAGGAGATTTAATCAAAGATGCAACTTGGGACTTTATAGAGGTGGAGATAGTGAAATTATAAGAGTTGACGAGGCTTGTGGCTCCAAAGAGTCGTAGTAGTGTGGTAAACAGCTGGAAGTATCTTCCCAGTGACATTGCATGTAACACTCCCAATAAGCATTATGCATGTTTTGTGGAAGGGTTGCCAACGTGTCAATCATAACAATCTCCATCTTTGGCAAAATCTAATTATGACAGGTCAGAAACATGGTCAAGTAGATTATCAACATCACAAATATCAATCTTTAATTTCAAACATATTAGCAAGTCATTTTTCACCCATGCTAGGCAACAAGAAGAAACAGAGCTAACCACGTCATGAGAAACAAATCTATCCAATGACCTTAGCGCTTCCAAAAAAAATTGTTCCAAGCATAGCCGACCACGGTATAGCCAACCAACAAAACCAAAGCAAAGAAAATGCAAATCAACAAACAAATCAAGAAACCAAAGAACCGATGCATAGTAACCCAGCTGCTAATCCTACTACTCCCCTTTCTTGCCAAATCATGAAAACTCCTTAACCTCTGAATCTTGGATCTTCAGCTTGATTGTGGTCTATAGAGACACACAGATCATCGTTCCTTTGCTTATAAATCAAAATCTCCTCTTTATCTTTAATCATCAACATTGCCTCAACTGTCTTCATTTATCTCAACTTTCTTCAGTATTTCTGCTTATAGTGGTCTGATTTTCTGAGGATGTTTAATAGAGGCATAACAGGACTTCAATTAGAGGCTTGAGGTGGTGGGGGTCAGCAGTTGACACCTATTGGCACAGTATTTTACATGATCCTTTCTCAATAAGCATTACGTTTATGTGGAAATCTGAATCTCGTGACGTTGGTTTTACCTAAAGAGATGCTAGCATGTTAATCCTAAAATAAATAAACATATTGTTTACATTCTTATTCTATAAAATATGAAATAAGAGAAAAATATATATTAAAATTGTGAAAAAGAAAAAATATAAAATAGATTCCTAATTTTTTTTTCCTTCAAAAATTTTCATACGACAAAATAATTTTTTTATATTATTTTCTTTACCTTTCTTTTTTCCTTCCATTTTCCATTTAATTTTTAAAATTTTCTTTCCTTTAACATTTTCCACAAAATAAACAAAGCCTTATAGTTGTGAAGAATCTAACAAGAGGAATATGATTCCACATGAATTTTAACCTATATCATATAGGTGGTTCTTCAAACGTATTAACGTTGATAAATTTTTATTGATCTCCTTCACTTAGTTCACACTTGCCTTCTAGGCTACAAATGAGTTTTATTTATACTATTATAGTCGACCATGTGACAAGGCTATAACGCCGCTTTGTCCATACTGTAGTGGGGTGAAGTAGTGGGAAGTCATTATTGGTGAGTGATGACACGTGTCCCATGTCGAGCGAGTGGGGATCATGCCTTTAACTATTGACCTTTTCTTCTTCCAATAGAGGACTCGGTCTTCCTCGGGCGATGTTGGGTAGGTAGGTTTGGGCGTCGCCGTGCCCAATGTGCTGCTGCCGAGAGTGGGTGAGGAATAAGACATGCCCGAGGGAGTGCAGACAGATGTGGAGGCTCGAGGCCAGACGCCCCCTCTCACTCTAGGCTTGGGTTTGGGCCTCCCAGTAGTTGGGCGAGGCTCTATGAATCGTGGACTTGGATATGAACACTAGCCCCCTAGTCCTATTTCGGTTAAGGCCTAGTGGAATGGTATTATTGATGACCATGATGGTCCTTCCTTTCGTTCCTACGCCTAGGATAGGTGTCGATCGTAAGTTGGTTTAGGAAGGCATGTGACGACGGACTTGAATGTCGCATTTGATGCCCCTCTTTAGGTTTCTCGTCCATCATCGCGAGGCTTTTAGGGTTTCGATGTGTTAGTTCACCCTTTTGAATCACACGAAGCTGTTCAACCCCGACATTTCTCTCTACGAAAATTGTAAAGGCAATTTTGTAATCTCGACGATCAACGACTCCATCCTGTTCCTGGCGTCTCGTTACAAAAGCCTATGTTACCGCTGCTTCCCGCCCTATGAAGCTGCATACCAGTTGGCCAGCGTGGTTCTGATGCTCACCCATGTCATTGCCTGAAGGTGAACGAATCGGGACGATTCTCTTCAGAATCGATTGTTTTAACGTGGGTAAAGCAGCGTTACGTCTTTCGTTTTGTAAAAATATCTTTATGAAAATATATTTGTCCACTAAGTTTCAACGAGGCCATTGTTTGTTTGCAATATGCGAACTTTCCATTAAATATGACATTCGTCACGTTTGGTGATTCTTGGCGCTTTATACGTGCGACGTATGGCTTCATTACTGTACAAAATATTTGCAAAAACAAAATTAGGATTTTAAAAAAAATTATCAAATATATTTCATGAATACAGAATTCGGAGCTTTACTTCAACTCAGTGAGGCCTTGTGACTTTGGTCGATCATCAGTCTTTTCTTCGTATATGTTCGCCGATCCACCTGCGTGGTGATAAAGCAATATTTACGCGTTTCATGCTGGTGATTTATACGATTCATCTTTATTTCGAGTTTAAGTAAATCATGCATTTTCTAAATGTTTTTGTATATTTTCAATGACCAATGCGTACAATACATATATGTATATTTTAGAACCATTATACAGTAGAATTACAATCCATTGGTCATTTTAAATATGCGGTTTCATATGTAATAGTTCAATGTAAAATCATCGTTTGTTTTCTTTTCATTTTGCCGTATGATTAACATCTTTAGTGCGAAGGATAACAGTCTCAGTATGATTAGTTGGGATTTGTAAGCCGTTATAAAAAGGTTTTATAACATAGTATTCCCGTCGGTGCGATTGGTTATTAAGGTCACTGGTGAATCTTCAAATCTTTATTTACATTGGGCTCAGGATCGGAGTGGCAGCATCATTCACAGTTCAGGCATGATCTCTTGCTCATTTGACCTTAAATAGTCCATCCTTAACTTCGAATTTAACGGTGAATATTCTATTAAGAAACTCAAATCATTCATAGCAATTTACAATAGTGTATATATACATTTATAGCAAAATACTTGATTTCAATACTCATATAATTTTTCATAATATGATTCATTTCACAATTAGTTTGTATGAAATCAATTTAAAACAAATCAATATGCAATTATATAAGTTCATTTCAATAAAAATCCTTATTCATAATCTTTATTTAAGAAATAGAGAGAAAGTGGATAACGACGAATTCATTTAGTAAACCGAAGCCAGACACACAGCCATATTCATATAAAACCTTTTGATTTATTTTGTCAAACAAAACCTGAGAAACCTAAACGAGGAAGGAAGGTATGGAAAAACTAGACTAAAAGGTTGTTGCTCTTTGATTCCCTATTCAGGTCATTCTTGCGATCAAGCTTCCCGTCCTAACATAATCCATCATGAGTATCACTGTCAAAGAATAACTGAAAAATGGTTAAGATTTTAGTTGGGTTCTTCTGGCCACCTTCCATGAAATTTTTTTGGAGCCCATAGCCCATATTTCCATGTTTTCTTAATGACTAAATCTAATTATTTTGTAAGTAGAATCATCAGTGCTGAATCACCAGACTAGAATTGACATTTATTTAAACTAGTCAATATGCCGTCTGAGATACCTACCATTTATTCTTGATTTGGGGGTCTTAACTCCCATAAATTGGCGCTGGTTCATTCTACTCGACGATGATTAGTTCTCCATTGAATCATCAAATTTGGATAACCTAATAATTCATATTATTTACATTAGGATTCTCTAATTTGGCGAGAATCGGTTTTCTTTTGTAGCTCGCGATGGATTTTGACGCTAAGTTCAATTGTAAAACGAAAGTGTTTTGAAAAAAAAAGGTAAAATGAAATTTTGATTAATTTAAATTATTCTTGATCTGGATGACGGCAGACTAGTTGGAGATAGGTCTCAAATCTATACCAGTCGAATTTAGTGATCACGAGATGGTATTGGCGTTTTGAAATGGTTTAGTTGTCGTAAGCGACTATTGAGAACATGTGATACATTAATTCACCTACTATTCATGTATTACATATTTATGATTAATGGAATGGTGAGATGTTGGCGATTCAGCCGCCCTTAAAATCAGCTAAGAGTAAAGGCTGGGATTTAGTGAAAAGATTAAATGAATAAGACAAAGAAGAAATAAGTGTGCTGTACCAGAATTGAAAAACGGGTAGTGAGGAACGAGATCACAGTTTTAGAGAGAGAAAGCGTGACTTATCTCTAGATTTTTAGGCGTTGGTCATTCGGTTGCAAGAAGCGGGCAGAAAACGAGATTGTTCCTACGTGGTAAGAGAGACTCACATAGGCATGATTTGTGAGTTCAAACAAACTCAGTGAGATCACCTACTTGGTTTATTCTTTGACTAGAGCCATTTTAATGGATAGAATTTTAGTGTTTGAGCTAATGATTATATGGTTCAAATCTTTATTTGAGCGGTGGAGGAATCCCGTTGTGTGGCATTGAAACGGTCCCAGAGCCTAGGGTTTCCACTTTGTGATTGTACTGTAGTTTGTTATTATGGTTTGGGTGGTTTAGTGATTGCTTGATTGATTAATTAGCCCGTAACCGACTAATTTTGGTATTAATCAGTTATGATTGATATCAACATAGATCTGTGATTAAATTATCTTAGTAACGTGTAATATATTAGTATGGTGTTGGAGTCTTTGTGCATTCCACCTTCTTAGGCACCTTAGAACAATAGGTGTCAGCACATGACACGAAAATGAAAGAAAAATGAAAATGGTTGCGAAAGGAATTTTAAGAAGTTTAGTACCTTGGAGTTGTCCAGACCTCTGGGCGGATTATAATTTGTTTCGGTAATTCCTCAGTGGGTTGTTTAATATATTTATCGAAACTCGATAGTAAGTTTTCGAGAACAAAAAGATTTTGTTTTGAAAATTGTATTTTTGCTCGCATTGACGGCGTAATATTGAAATTCGGAGGACTGGGACATAGGTTGGCATGCGGAGCATTCAAAGTCCACGATCAATATATTTCCCAAGTGTGTTTAGCACCATGACATGTGCTTAGGTGGGAATAACCAGGTAAGATATCATCACGGGCATTGCTCCTGCAATCGGATCATTATTTCAAATGCAAATTTGGAGGGCGGTACTCCTTGAAGTAGCGTTTTAGAAGAAGGTGGATTGTGACTTTGACGTTTTATTTTAGTAACATGTATTAAAACTTTAAATTTTATTATATTTTTGGTTAGATGTAATATCTTGAACTGTTGTATATAGTTGAGTGTATTCTTGGTGATTATTAGTCATGAAGTGATGTGTTTTATCTGTATGTCTCATGATGAGACCACGAATATTCAAAGTTGACGGTGGCGAGACTTCCAGGGATTAGGGCATCACGACACGTGTGAGGCTAAGGTAAACAATTACCTTAGGAGCTCGGTCGTGTATCTATAAGTATGGTCTTGATACGGCCACTTAGCTTGGTATTGAACCCAGGTTTATGTCACCTGCTCGACAATGGACTTTGAAGTATGGCTTATTATCGATCAAGTTAGGTATCTGATTACCTAGACTTGATGGGCGGGTTGATCTTGCATTCATTATTTTGTTTTTTGATGAATGATTATTATATAACATGTTAATTTGTGTGATGTGTGATTTGTATGTAGTGAATAGCACATAGGAAAAAAAATATATGGAAGAAATTTGCAGGGTTTACATGGTGTAAGCCGGAAAAAAAAATATATATATATATGCGGCTCGCCCGTTTGACGCGGTGCGATGTATGCATTGTGCCGTGGCCTGCTTCGGCGCGATAAGCCGGCCCGGGTCCGTGGCGCGAAGCGGCGAAATTTGCGTCGACTTCGAAACCTGCGGCTGCGTCACGGGTGTGTGCGTACCGCTTCGCTCGCGCCTAACTCGGCCGGGGTGAAATCGCGATAAAGTCTCATCGTGGCGAAGCGTCGTTGTCTGCCAACCTCTTCGCCGACCGAGCTTCCTTCGCCTTTGTGACGGCGTCGCCGACCACGGCGCATGATATATTTGCGGGCGCTTCGTCGACGCGTCGTAATCAGCGTTAGGAACGCGTGTAATCTGATTTTGTATAATAACCGGAGGGAAGCTGCGACCTGACATGACCTGGCGATGACCACATTGCGACTGGTAGGCTCGACCAAATCTGTGGCCGACCCGTCCGCGCTGTACCTTTAATAAACCCTATCTGCCCGGCGCGCCGTATCGTGGCTCAGCGACCGGCCTAACGGCCGGAACCAGCGCGATCATCACGCCGATCTGCGGCGCGACGCCCGCTCAAAGCTGCGTTTGTATCGTCTTTGCTTGACGCCGTCGCGCGCCCCGGCGCTTCATCGCGCTTCAGGCCGCGAATTATTGTGCGTTGTCACGCCGGCGGTTTTGACTTAGTGCCTTTGTTATGAGTTCTGGTGATCCTTTGTTCGCGAACATTGTTCGCTGAGGTTTTCAAAAAATTTTTTTGGTTGAATGATTTAATATGAAGATTCGTGTCTTGTTACTACTGAATGCATGGGCACATTGTGTATGAATTTGTTTTGTTATGTACAGACGGTGTCTCGAGCTGTTGCGACACCTTAGAATCTGCCTTCCGGCTTTTAACTTGCCATTTGACATGTGTGGATGGCTTCAGTCGAGCGGGGCGTTGAGGTTGTCCACGAGGTGCCCCAGCGAGCACCACCCAGTATTTGACCGGTAGGCGCTGTTGTTTGTAGGATTGCTGATTCCTTGCCGCCTGGGGCTACAAGTCGATGAGCGCCGGGAGGCGGTAACCTCGAGTTAGGGCACATCGGCTGCGATATTCACGGGGGGAGGAGATCGATGGTGGCACCTGTTGTTTCATGTAGGTTGAGAAGGTATTGGAAACTGCTGGAGATTGCCTTTGATACGACCCAGTCCAGACCATTTGCATTCGGCTAGGTGACGAAGTGTGGTGGGCGGTGAAATTTAGAATCTGAGAGCATGACATGGGAGTTCTGGGGAGCTATTCATGGGCAAGTATTTTCAGGACAACCGATCTGCGAAAGGCTTGAGGTTCTCTGTTTGAAGTAAGTAATGGCGTTGAGTATCTTAATGACTATGTTCACGGGTTAACAAGCTTTCTTTGACGATTATCTTAGTGCTACCTTTGTTGTGCTTAAGTTCAGGTTAAAAATTGGTGAATTGTCTGTCGGGGTAAGTTATCAGACATCGCCTGCGAGACATGAACTTTATGGTTGGGCCAAATGTGACAATAAGAGAGAGATCGAAGGATCTTTCCGGAAGCCTTTCGGGATTGGTGTTAGTAGAAGGAAGGAGAGTGAGTCTTCTGCTGATTTACTTTGTGCAGCAACCATGTGTTCGCATTTGCATGGGAAAGCAAGGCTTTCTAGTTCGCGTGGTTCGAGCATGACCCTCGGGTAGGGACGAACTCTGAGTTTCAGTCGAGTGAGGCGAGATGGGTATCTTTGTTTACCCGTCAACTGACTCTCTCGGAAGGATTGCCCCTAGAGATAGGGATCAAGGAGTTTTGGGGGCAGCCTTGATCCCGATGGCAGTAGAGACGGGAAAGTCCTGATTCCCATTCCTCCTGACCTAAATACAGGCGATGAAACGATCTGTTGAGATTTTGCCTGGGCACCTCCTTGGTGTGAAGGCCAGGTGTAGGCGAGCGGAAGGATGAGGCCTGGCAGGCGTCGGGGGTTTAGAGTGTACGCCATCTGCCGGCTAAGTGCGGCGGATCAACCGGTCATCTGATGCGTTTGCTATCCTTCTTTGTTACAGAGTGTTATTTGATTATGGTGCTTCGCATTCATTAATTGCTGCATCAGTTGTGATAGAGTTGGGCTTAGAGATTGAGGCCTTAGAGGAGCCCTTGTATGTGAGTTCTCCCGTAGGGATAGGGTGAGATAGGGATGATACGTGGTTGCGAGTTAAAGATGTTAGGGATGCTCATGAAGTGGACTTAGGGTCATGGACCTGTCAGAAGAGTTCGACGTCATGCCGGATGGTTGTGTGAAACGCAAGTGGTATCGATTGTGAGGCGTAGGAGGGTTCACAGCCTCTGCGGGCATTACGATGTTGGCCATTGAAGTCGCTTTGTACCATTGATTATGAGTCTGAGTGCATTATGAACGGTTGTGGGTTATTCGCGGCACCTGCGGAGGGACGAGGTGGTGGACTTAGATCTGCCTCGAGTAGTCTCGAGTGAGGATGTTTTTAGGATGATAAAGTTGCCTCGTGAGGTTGTAGGCGATTGTCGAGTAACCTGCAGGCCGCCAGCGAAATCTCTGTTTCCGCTTTTGGGGGATCCTGCGGATGGTCTGAGGCTGGTCCAGTCGAAAGGTTGTAGACAGAGGTTCATTGCGAGGCACTTCCACCATGGGGCGCTCCGTCTTGTTTGAAGAAGGCGTTTGTTTGATACGTGACTAAACCAGGTTGAGTGAGTTCACGATCAAAGATGAGTACCCATTGCAGAAGGATTATTGACCATTTTGATGATTGAGAAGGCGCGGTCTACTCGAATGACCTTATGCCGTTGCTTCATCGGTTGAGGTTAAGGAGATTGATATCCCTAAGACGATTAGGCTGTGATTATGAGCGCTGAGTTTATAGTGCCTTCAGGTTGGCAATGCGATCATTAAGCGGACCTCGTCATGGTATTCCCGACCTCTGGGTGGTTTATTATTAGTCTTTTGTGGATGTTTTGATCCTCAGGTCAGTGGGGCATGAGTATCGCGGTTATTTCTGATTCTTTGAAGATCATCATTTATCAACAAATTCGGTAAGTGTGAGTTTTGACACGATTACGTTCTAATTCAGGTAGGTGTTGAATCTTCAATTAACCCTGATTCCCTACTAGCTAACAATTTACCTACAGGCTCTGTTTCTGAGGATGGAAGTTTCTTCATGAGAAATTCTGATTGCATTGAAAATGGTGTTTTCTCCTTAGATTGAAAGGGTGTGTAAGCGTCTTATGTGAATGGTTTGCAAGCCCAGAAATAGTGGTAAAGTTAGAGAGAAATCCTTGAAGTCTGAGGCCCCTTGGGCTTAGGATTCCGGAGTTAACGTATGTACTCGGGTGCCATATCCTCACGTTTGGGAGCATGACATATAGTCATTTCGACAGAATCTTCATTTAGTTTTAAACTAGCCTAAGCCAGTTTTTCCTTTTTGAAAGATAGCATTTTCATTAGCATAAATGTCCACTGGCCGGTGAAAACCCATCGAAACGCACCTACAGATAATAATAGAAGCTGACTCTTTGAGCCTCTGTGGATCTGGTGAAAGTATCGCTGAACCCCAAAAACACAAATACACATTAAGGCATAGTAAGAGATTTTAACCTGGTGGCGAGAACTGATACCTGCATCTGACGTAAAGAACGCGGGAACATCACGGTAGCCAAAAACAACACCCGAGTGGCCTTCCTGGCGAGGATCAGAGTATTCTTGACATCACCAGTTGTCATCCATCAGGGATTGTTTAATACTTGAAAATCACGAAAGTGAAGGGAGAAAGAAAATCGCAACTGAGAGGAAGGCTTCGTGTGGTGATTGATTGAATGCAGGTTGGGTTTGATTACAAACCTTGTTGAAGCTTGCAAAGGCTTAGTAAAAGAAATTACAAGCGTGTTTTCAAGGGTAAAAATTACATAGAGGCAGCTTGTAACAAACCTGACAAGTGATTAGCGAGTCAGAACCACCAGAGAGTGAAGGTTCGGTAGTAACTAAAGTTGTGAGGTTAACGGGAGTCAAAATCTTCACAACTGCGAAATTTCATTAAGTCAAAGTGTAACCTGCGAGAAATTCTTGAGTTGCCAAAATTGCAGCCCCAAATTCGCCGGTTTGCTCTCCATCTTCAGTGATTTATCGAATTTCTTTAGTTTGATCCCACGGTCTTGAAATTGACAGTTCAGCGTGTTGGGATCAGTCGGAAAGCAGAAGATCTTGACTGTAAACTACACAAATAGCTGCAAGGTGTGATTAGTATCAAGCGGGACCGAATATGTCGAATTGAGTCGTGAAGTCGATTAGTACCACAACATAGCTTATAAACAGGATCAATGTTGCACTTTTGGGTGCTCAATGCGGTGAGATTTTGGGACACGTGGTGTTAGCATCCAGGTGTGTCGGTGGACCTGAAGGTCGAAATTAAATGTGTCTCAGTTCAGTAGAGTGGTCTTAATCATTAATTTCTTTGGATTATTAGTCTTTGGAAATTATTAGTTTCATATCGCGAATTCAGCGGAAGAACCAGTTTAATTAGGATGGCCCGATGGGAAGCGCTCATGTGGGGTGAAAAACTACTAGCTCCTATATTCAGTGTTGAAAGACGAGGAATTACCACAATCTGTTGGCGATCTGTGGCGAGGTGGATGTCTTTGTCGGTAAGAAGGACTGTACTAAGTGAAGAATCATGAGCAATTACCACCACGACATAGAGTTGTGTGTGATCTGCCAGATTGCTTTATCTTATATAAGCGGCGGAGTTAAAGTGTACTCGGACCATGAAATCTAAGTATACTCATAACTGGGACCTCAACATAGGGCATTTTATGATTGGTTAGATTCGCAGTATGAACAGCCCCATTACCTGTGTGATATGAGTATTTGATCATCAGATTGATCACGGGGGAGCGTTGACAGTATGTGCTCAGGGGTGGCGTGCTGAGTAATGGACGTTTGAGAACAATTAGTGTCGTATTCTAAGTGACCAGAGTTTTATGTTGGCTCACATGGTCTCTTGAGTAAGTGATTGATCCAGGCAGACCATGAAGATCTGTCCATCAGAGGACAGATTGATCAGATGAATTAATGAAGTTCAGGCTGTCATGATGATGATCACAATTCAGAAGGTTCTGCCCCGATTATTGGGTTGAGAGAGGAGATTCTCAGGTTTACCTCACTCAGTGATTGTGCGTCAATTGTGAGTGTGAGATCTTGGTGTGATACTCTGGCGGATGAGAGGAATAAGTGAGGACTTTATTCGATAAATCTCGTGTCAGCGGGTTCATTCTGATACCAGGAGCCGATTGCCATTGTGAAGTGATTAATTGAAGTGGGAGCTTGCCGTCAGTGGTGGTTTATAAGCCCACTTTTCCCCTGGACGCATGAGACATAGTCTTTATATCGTTGATGTTGATGACTCAAGTGGCTTGTGCTACAGTAGTGGTGGCCTCCCATTGGAAATTCTCTGGATTATATATTAGAAATTGGTATTGCTGATATAAATATCCTGATATATAGGTAGGGTACCATTTTGTGTACTTTGGAAAATTTAGAAAGGACCATGAACTCTGTGGTTGACTTCATAGGTACAATACCACCTGAATAGGATGTTGAGTGAGTCAGAGGACCTGATGTTGAAAGGACATCTGTGACAGTGCTTCTTTGGATCATAAGGGTGGATTAGGAAGGCACTTGCCTGTAATTGGGTGCTATCATCCTTGTCAGTGATATAGAATCTTTCCATATGAGAGACGTTATATTGAGAAGCCGCCTGATCGCGATGTCGTGGTGGGAGTGGAAGAGGAAACAATAAATGGTCTGATCAGATCGAGACCTTAGAAGGGTGAAACATCGACAGCGTCTTCTCACGAAACCAGCGTAGAAAAACTATCACGTCATATTCGACCATGGTTCAGAAGGTTGAGAGATCACATCTTCTTGAAGTGATACAGAGGGTAATTGATTGAAGCGAGAAGCTATCTGCAAAGTTCATTGGATCTTTCGGGGATACAGAAATTGGCTGTATCGCGTCACCAGATTAACCTACTTCAAGCATCTATGATGTCGCATTGTTCGCGATCTCCATATGGAAATTTTATCGGATCAATATCTCAATCAGTTGGAAATTAAGTTAATGATTAGACATGAAGGAAGACTGAAGTGCATTATGATTCTTTAGATAGGTTTATGACCACATGAGGTAGTGAAATTTAATGAGGTCTTCATCAGCGCTTTCATGAGTTGAGTGGCAGTGGAGTATGAAGGGACTACGATGCGGCCTACTATCCACTAAATAGGATAAGTCATTAGTTAGTAAGTTGAATATAATATTGGATTGTATGATATGAATTACCGTTTATATTATGTAGTTGTGTGATTCTTATTATATTGGATTAAATTTTTTGTTATGAAATGGCAGAAAATTCATTCTGAAAAAGTCAAAATGGAAATTTTCAATTAAATAAAGTGTCTGATCTCGGATAATAAATAAACTTCATTCAACAGATGTCTATAAATCAATACCATTGATTCTTAGATTAGAGGTGATGAGATTTCATGTTTTAGACTGCGATTATTGGTCTTGCCAAACGACGAAAGCATGAGTGTGACCAAAATTTCACCCTACTCCCATTGTACCCGTGACATGGCCATGATTCGTGAGATGATGGAAGTAGATAAACTATAAACTATTATTATTCAAAAATCAAACTGAGGACAAAATCAGATTAATTGAAAGATTAATGATAAAATGAAAGAAGAAATAGTCTTCTTGCTTTATAAATTAAAAAAATAGCGAGTGAGGTGATATTTAGTTTTAGAGAGAAGAAATTATGAGCTTCTCTACAGTTGACATTCAATGATCGGTTCTCAGTGAACTAAGCTAAGATTATTCTATCATTGAAGACTGCATTAGACACAGTTTTAATGAGTTAAATAACTAAGAAATTGAGATCTTTTCTGTGGTTTATGTTATTCAGGTATTTTAATGGATGAAGGAATTTGTTGGGCTTTCTTACAAATCTTTGACAGTGGAATCTAGCGTGATTAGTGACAGATCTTGACCTAGGACTTATATTTCAGTGATTTATTATGATTTGTGTGTTTTGATTGATTAAAAAATGATTATGATTGGATTCAATTACTTTATGAATCATTATTGATATTCTTAGTTGTGATTAGACCTTATGAATAATATTGAATTCGTTATTACATTAATATGTCACTTTGGATTGTTTGGGTGGTTAACATCATTCTATATCATGCAGTTTATGAATAATCAGGTGTGACGCATGACAATGAAAGAAAACGTAGTTGCGAAAGAATTTCGAAATTTTAAACGTGAAGAGTTCATCAAATCAGTTATCACAGATGACCATGATTGTTTTGGATCACAACATTCATAAGAGGTTTGTCCACTATATTCTCAAACTTCGTTAGTAAGTTTTAAAATTAACTTTTATTTTGTTGTATTTTGCTGTATTGGCTTAGCGTATGTGAGAATAATTGAGTCAAGGCATGGATTGACATAAACGACATTAAGTGGATATTGTTGTAGGTGTGTTTGTACCTTGCAAACCATCATACATAGGTGAGAGTAACCAACAGGAAGTCATCACTACAGACATGCTCCTTTGTTGAATCATTCAGCTTTCAGGTACAGGGAATTAATACCAGAGGACGAAAGCGCTCCCCAAGAGCCGCATTTTGAAAAACTAATTGTGAAACTGATATTATTTATGTAACAATATTCATTTTAAAATTTTGATATCTGTTTTGGTTGAAGCCATGTAATAACTCTTGAACTCTCTATATGATTAATTATTCTGATGATATTAGTGCATGGGCCCAATGTCGTTTCATCATGTACATGTCTCATGATATAGAGACACAGATATTCTGAGTTGGCAGATTAGTCAACAAGACACCCACAGGATCCAGGGGCATCACACAAATTGTATACATTTTCTTTATTGAGGTATTCATAAATTGTTACCAGGAAATTTGGATCATCGATTGGATGGTGACTGACACTCAGTAAAACCACAAACTACCCAAGCAGGCATATATCATTACCTAAAACTCTTTGTCTATGTTAAGGCCTTGAGCTACAATTTGCTCCTTGTCTCTTCTATGGGTTTGTAATAGCTGACCTGACCTTTGTTAGAGATATTATTGGATGATTACTCAGCAGCACGAAAAAAAACGGGGGTTTGAAATTTTTGATACTTAACTCCTTTGAAACTTCATCATTCCTTTGCTTTAAAATTCCTCAAAATCAATCTATTAAGCTTTGAAACATTGAAACAACAAAGAATTAGTCCTCTGAGCCAGTCAAATCCATATATAAGGAGTTAAGTTTTGATCAGGAAATCATGAGAGGGTTAGGGTTGATTTTACATATTCCCAGATCTTCTTCCATATTTGCTTTGAACGAAAGACATTCCCATTATATTGTTTATATTCAGCTGATATCTACCTTCACACCACACACACACACCTTCTTACCTGGATACGGTGACACTTCAAAGCTGCTAGATTCTTTATTCTCATGTCTGTAGTATTACCATGTTTGTGTACGATGTAATTATTTCTCATTTATCATTTAAGCCTTATTTGCTTTCTTTACTTGAACTTTAATTTAATTTCTACTTCTTTTTCTTTACTCATTGCCTTAGATCCTCATTTGACATTTACCAAAATTTATTGGCTCTATAAATTTTGGGTTTTTTATCATTTAGTTTTATCATTTAACACGAAAAAAATAATCTCAATTTATTTTACTATGAACATATTTACATAAGCGTTCAAGGTATTTTGGTCTATTGGGTTCATCCTTAATCTAGCTTCTAGTCTAGTTTGACCTACTGTTTATCTAAAACGTTTATCTGGTTTTCTTCTTGTTTTCTTTATTTATTTTAGTTTTCATGTGAAATTAGATCTTTACTTCTCATCGTTCTTCCTTCTTCTATTGTTTAATAGTTTGAGGTGCTCAATATGTGAGAGTGGGTTTGTTATTATTCTTTGGCGTTACTACCTTTTGATTGTGTACCACACTTGTTGTTGATTTCATCAATGAATCTCAAACCTGTGGTTCTGTTTGATAGTCTGACGATGGCGATAATATTAAACTCGATCAAGGGTGAAGGAAGGCTCGTTAAGTCTATTACTGTAGCCGATTTGGAAAATCTTCTTAGGATTAAATTAAAGTACAGAGTTTGGATGGATTTGGCCAGAAAGATTGTGCTAGCTCCCATTATCAGGTGCTCATCTCTAAATGTTTCTGAGGAAAATTATTCATATCCCAAATGTTTGTTTCTCATTTTGACCAGACAGTTCTTCTTCCACTTTTAGTCGCCTGCGAGGTTGAGGCTCTCACCATGCCAATTTTGTTCACCTGCTGGCTTTGACCGGGTCTTATGGGCTTGAGAAGATTCACTTTGAAGCGCACCCAGCGCGCCTGCAGCATCCCGCACTCGCTCAGTTGTCAAACCCCATTAGGCCAAAAAACTAAGCCGCAGGGATCATGCGTTATTAAATATCAAAGTCAGGGTTCTTGAGACCATATACTCAAAGGAATACAATAATGGACCTTGAAAATTCTCAGGTTGTAACGATCAAACCACACCTGTTTTCTTCTATCTTACGTTATTTATTTTTGGTGCTTTTCTTTACCAGTTATTGATTGGGTTTCAGGTTCTACCAGTCTGGGTTCAGTGGATGACCATCCTTCCTTCTTCCAAATGTATCTACATTGACCTGGCTCAGAAGCGCGGATGGGTTCAAAGCTATTATTTAGAAGACATTTGGGTGATGATAAACCAGGAAGATTTTATGTTGATTGGCATCTGTCAGTTACTGTTTTTTGACTGGAGAAAGTGTGTTGAAATCTTCCAGCAGAATGCTATTATGTCAGTGTGCTCTTCTTGGGCCATCACGCATTAGCCTCCAGAAAGCTTGGCTGCCTCGCATGCCTTATCTCTGTGGTGCAGCCACAGTGCCTGTCTGTGAAAGTGTGTACTTTTGGCCAGTTGGGCGTGCCACACCGTTATGGTGACATGAGCGCTGTCTTTGACCGCTGACCCCATGTCTCAGACTTTTTGTTAGGCGGAGGGTTCACCCTGTGATAAAGCTAGTGACTCTATTAAGCCTAAATTCTTTAATGCGACACATAAACTCTGTATTTCCCCCGAGCTTGTGCGTTAAATATCTATCATTAGGAAATCCTATCCCCAGTGACTACCTTGTTTTGTGTAAATGCTGTTTAAACCATGAGGCCAAATCAGGAGGCTAAACTCTGACTCTTTGTTTGAAGTATATTAGTGACATAAGTTCTCTTCTATGTTCAGCTCAATGACCTAAATATTTTGTTGACATAAACTCAGTGTGATAACTGTATGAAACTCTTGGCCTTGACCAGGCTTTTTATTGACAGAATCCCCTCCCTTGCTGTGAAAATCCTTCAGACCAAGACATGACACACAGCAGAAGGGTTCCACAACACTGCTTCTTGACAGTGTCTGATCTGACAGAGCCTCATTGTGACAGAAAATAAGCCTCTGTGACCATGAAAATACTATGACTCCAGGCTGTGACCTGTAGCCAAGATATATCAGACCATGGGACAGAAACTATCTTACTAAAACACTGAGCATGTAGGCTTTGGCGACTTACTCTAACCTGGCATGCATTCAGCTCCGACATAATAAGTGTAGCAAAAAATGGGAGCGACTGTGGTGATCCCCAAAGCTCATTAGTTTCAATCATTTTGATGTTGCGGATAATTATTGATTCATCTGCGATGTGGATGTCTTGGTGATTTTGAAGAATCCGCCGAGATCGAAGGTCCATCAGCCCGGAAGCGGTCTTTGGCGGAAAGTTGCGACTTAATTCAGTTGTATGACCAGAGAAACATTGTTCGTTCATGAGGTTAAGTACTTCCAAACGTGGTGGTAGAGTGGCAAATATTCAAGAAGGTGTAGAATCTTAGGTCAGTGACCTCTGCACAAAAGATTAGCGATCTGATTCGCGAATATTGGGTCGTGACTAATCGGGGCCATGACGTTGATCAGTTGATGACCCCAGTGAGATCATACAAGATTTACAAGTTACATTCAATTAAATGAGGACTCAACTTAGAATTAAGTATAAAGCGTATTGAAATTACAACATCGGGGTTTAAAGGTTCACAATATGTTGAGGCTAAGCTAGAAAGTCTTCTCAGAAAATTGAAGTTAAACCACTTATTTGTTCGGATTTCAAGGGTGACTGATCATTAGATGTGACTGAAGAAAACAGAAGTGAAAATCCAGGGTCCTTCATTTATGATATAGTTGGATTATTAACCAAGCAGTATTCAAGAGTTGACATAATCTGAAGTGTGACTGAATTGAAGGTGAATGAAGCCCGGACACGTGACTAAGTGTTTAATTCCTTAACTTCTATTGTTAAGTGAAAACAATAAAGGAGAGTTGTGACCAGAAGAAACAACAGAAGTAAAAAATCAGTTATAACTGAGAAAAAAGATGCTGGCTGAGTTGTAGTGAAAGCAAATGTGTTAGTGACTATGAGTCATGACGTCTGATCTGTGAGGAAAGAGTTCGACTCAAAGGCCCGAGTGGTGACGCTCAAAAGCAGGTGTGCCCACATGATCTGATAGAAAGGAAGGAGGAATGGGTGCGGCGTAACTGATTATTCTACTAAATATTCAAACTAAAAGGTCGTTCATGATTGGTGTTGACCTCTAAAACATTTATAAAGGAGACCAGTCTGGTTCAGATTGTCAGTTATTTGACGTTGATATCATGAAATCAGTTGACATGGTTGAGGTGACGCTGAATGATATTGGGCATAACATTTAAAATTCACACATTGCACACCCCCACACCCACACCCACACACACACTTACTCCATATGGGCTTTTGATAGTAAGTAACTTAGTCTTTGATACTGAAATTGGAAAGGAGAGGACTCATTTATATATTTTAGAGTAGATTTTTTATTTTCTTTTTCTTTCTTTTATTCTCTTTTTTAGATCAAATCATGACATTATAAATCTTAAAAATGATTTAATTGATTTTAATGTTCTTTTTTGAAATTAATAGTTAAATAAATTTAAGATTGTTTCTCTCATTATATCCCAATTCAGGTGAGGTGTGTCGATCAATGTCTATCTATTGAGTTATAATAATTATTTAGACTTCAAATAAACTCAGTTGAGTTCAGTTAAATTAGTCTTTATCAAGTAAATTTAAAGAAATGTGGATTGATTTGTTGTTGTTGTTCTTGAACCTATAGTTAGTGATGTCTGGGAATACCAGTTCAAGGTGTTTCTTTCTGAGTTCAGGAGGCCTCTAGTGACCAGAGTTTTGAGATTCTGAAACGAACATTCGCGATGTCTTCAAGAACCCACCATTGTCAACCACCACTAATCGAGGACACCATTTTGATGATTATACCGCCATAATTGATATTGGGAGCGATCAAACACCAATGAGTGCGCCAATCAAAGGGATTGACCTATTATTATTTGAGATCTTGATCAGAAGAAGGAAAACGACCGATTTAGAAGGTTAATTATTAATTAGATGGTAAGGTTTGATAACTGTAAGGAAGGAAGCGAAAAAATCTTGCTGATCTCGAGGAAATGAATTATCAGTATAGAGAAGAAAAATACCACGGATCTTATAAAAACAAAAAAATACCAGTATTTGATTCAAATCACCGTCTTGAGAAAGCGAGAGATATATAAAATTGAACATTGAAAATCGGTGCATTTCTTGACGTCTTGATTAATCCAACCATTCGATGAAAACGAAGCGGTACGTTTTAATAGAATTGAACATTTCGATGGATCTTCATTATGTGTTCTCTGAGGCGATTCAATCAGTAATTTTGCATTACCATTATTTTACTTCCATTCTGATCTAGGTAACTGTGGTTCTCGTTCAGCTATATATCAATTTAATTCAAATACTGAGGACTTAGTAGTTAGTTGATTGGTTCAGTTCCTTATCAATCACAGAATGATATCTGGACATCATTTTACCATGTACATTTGCACTTTATTATATTCATGGTGCAGTCAAACCACAGAAAGGCTTGTGATTATTGATCTATCGTTTAACACTAGTGCAAGATCTGGTTGAAACTCTATAATTATGTATTTCATTTGAAGTTAAGTCTAAATCAGCGACACATCATTCTTATTAACATTCAAATAAGATCTTACAAACTCTTCTTTTATATGAGAAAAGTGGATAAACATCTGAATTTTTGCAAATCAGAATAAACCATAAATATGACATTCTTTTGCAGTGGGCCTCGGATGGGGTTCCATATCAAATTTGGACCCTCAGTGCTTGAAATAATTTTGATCAGTTTGGTATTTTGATGAGAATTCTCCTCTGAACTACTCACCTAAGTCACCATACAATCTAAATTAACATTTATCAACAAAATTAGGCCCAGCTATATGCATTCTCTTGATGCTCTCTATGTATCTTGTGTCACGAGCCCTCGGCTCCTCATATGCACATCATTATGAAAAACCTTCATTTCCAAAACAAAAGATTTTTTTTTATATTTTAACTCCTTAGACAGTCTCTGAAAAATCGCTTTATTCAAAAGCCATGTGTCTTTTGAATGCTGAACTTAGGGTTTCCTTATAAAGATCGTACACCTTCAACACTTTCAAAGTTGATTATATAATGACCGAGAATACGGGCCTTTCATGGGGGTGTCTATCCCTTCTTGCTACTGCGAAATGAAAATTTCAAGCGAGTGGGCTCTAGGCGTCCCTTTTCATAGCCACCATTCAAACACCAAACACGGTCTGAATTTCTTTTATGCCATGCACTCACACACATTTCCGCAGTGTCCCTATACCGCCTCTGATGGTAATTGCATATTCTTTATATTACATGCGATGAAACTCGCTGCAGCATTTATGATTTATGGATAATCATATCCTACAAACCTCTGATTTACGTATAATACAACCCATGTAAATACATCAGTTCAACATATATATCCGATTCACGCGTATCATTTGGTCATGACAACACACAAAGCTGGCGGATCTTCATGTTCGGACTGGGAACAATGCATAGTTGACGTAATGGGTCATGTCGGCCGCGGCACCTCCTGACATCATCATGCGCTATATTTTGCAACAAATACAGCACCTTCCAAAGCGCAGTTGAGCCAAGGACAGGAAATTGGTTCGTGGTTCACGATGGTTTCGATCATAATTGTTGTTCACGAATCAACCCCCTTTGATGAGCTACCTCACTGGCCATCGAATGGCCCCTTAGATAGGTAACCAAGTAGGGAAGGCTGATCTTGGGTTTAATGAAAACTTTGGATCTTGGTACCTGAAGCTCTACGTTGCATAGATAGCTTTGCCCTTATAAGTAATTTTGATCGTCGCTTTGTCGAGAGATATAAGGAAGTGGCCGGCCAGGTGTCCTCCTTTCATCTCCCCCTTTCTTTTCTCTTTCTTTCTTTTCTTTATCTCTTCCTTCACCTGTTCTTGTCCACTGCCGATCTACTTTCACCAGGGTGACCATGGCTCATGTGTCCTTTGTTTTAACCCTTTTGGTGACAAGTCTATCTATGACACTTAAAACCACTCATTCAGAATCTTTTAGAATCACACATGGTTTACCTGCATTTTACATGTCCTATTTTTTTCATTTCGGGATTACCGTGGCGACACCTCATCATCTTTTTATTACACATCTCACCTTGAACCATATTGCAGTACTTCAAGTCGACCTTGATCTTAGTAACTTCAAAATGCATGAGGCAGTGTGGTGAAGTATGTTTTGTCTTTAGTGAAATTTAATTTTCCACAATACTAGTTGTAAATTAGTTTGACATTTGAAAAATAGTTTTCTGGGTTTTACACAGTGGTTCCAAGCGACTATGGGTCATTGAATGCTGGATAAGGATCTTTCATCATAAGATTAGGTACATCGAAATGAAAGGACCTTGAGGATGAATTGCTTTACCCTCGCTCAATGGTGGCAGCGAAAGAGTTGCCCTCGTGTGGATGAGAGGGATGGGGCTGCCTTAGGCCTCTCGTGTCGTAAAGAAGAAGCTAAGGGTCTGGGCCTGTGGGACAATGGCGCTCTCTTCAATAGGAGGTCGGGCACCTCGGTAGGCTAAGCGAGAAAATCGAGTTGGCGAAGGAAGCGAAGACCGCTCTGTGGCGTAGGATTCCGCATTGATCAGTCTCTCCTTCGGACACGCCACAATACGGTATTTGAAAGATTGACGAGAAAAACTACATGGCTTTTTAGGCTTTGGTGACGACGGAGGTAGTGAGTGAAAGAGCGGAGGAGAATGTAAAGACATTACTCCATTTGACATGTCGGCTATGGTAATATCTCCTTGGGTCCTTTCCTTTCCTTTCCTTTCATTATCTTTCCCTTTTTCTCCTTTGCTTAATGTGCACTTTTGGATCGCAGTGCAGGGTTTATTTTGTCATGTACTATGTGGGGGTTCATTTCTTATTGAGTGATTCATACTTGTGTAACATGTTGTGCAGAACACAGTATGACAAAGCGCGAGTTCAAGGCTGAGAGTGCACAGATTGGAGGAAGCGTGCGGCGCGGCAGAAGGAGAAAGTGGGCCCTTAATCGAGAATAGTTGAAAAGCTGACGGACTAGATGAGGAGAATTTGGAGGTGGGGCATGACTAAGTTAGCTACCATTAGAAGGAGCTTGAGCAAAAGGATGCATTGTACAAGGTCGAGAAAGAATGTGTGGCGAAAGAACTATAAGCTGCTTACAACGAGATACTCTTGTCTTGAGACAATGAAAGCTATGAATGTGGATACAAAGTCAGGTACATGGCAAGATGTGTAGATGCCAAAGATGGACGAGTAGTTAAGATAAATCTCGATAAGGTGGAGCCCGAGACAAGACATTGTTATGGAGAAAAGACTATTGAGGTGCTCAAAGGTGACGAGGGAGGGAAAAACTTTTTGATCGAAGAGGAGTTGCTTTTGGATCTAGAAGCTAACTTGGTCCCTAACCCCATTCTTATCTGGGATCTTGCATGCACCTACCGAGAAATCGGGGTTGTGCCACAGCGTAAGGAATCACATGGGATGTTTATAAATAATGTCGAATTTTTCTTTAACAAGTGGTGATATTATTTCTTCTGTGTCTTTGATGCGTACCGTGATGAGGATTTATGGATGGATAGTGACCAGTAGTTGCCCCAAGGCCAGGCGCTCTGTGAAAGACATGTAGTCCTGAAGCCTTATGGCCTTAAGAAATGGCGAAGAGGGTCTGAGCCCCCGAGGCTCGAGGTCTCATATGGTGGAAGGACGTAGTGCGAGCATGGCAGGAGACTGGCGAAAAGTGCGAGCCACTTGAGGGTTGAGGCTTGAGGCATCTCAAAGCCAAGCAGACATATAAGTGTAGTCAAATTTAACCTTCAGAAATGGAAAAAAAAAGGGGTTGAAGCTGAGGCTCCTCAGCAGGACATGTATGAAAAATTGTGACACCAGAATAAAAGGGGTCTGACTCTGAGGCATACTCATGTAAGACATAAAGTCTCTAAAATTTGGCCTTAAGAATGGTGAGAGTCCAGCTGCCAGGCTAAAGCCTCCATATAGGCGAGACATGTAGTCTTGGCTTATGGCATAGAAATGGCGAGGGTTGAGCCCAGAGACCAAAGGCTCATCTCAGGAAGGACACATAGTCCGGAGGCTCGTGGCCTTAGGAATGGCGAAGGGTTTGACCACAAGTTTTAGGCCTTTACGGGTGGAAGTATAAGTATTGAAGGCTTGTGGCCTTGCAGATAGTGAAGGTCCATTCCCTCGAGGCCTTGACCTCATATAGTGAAGACCAGCAGATCCTAAAGGTTCATATGGCCTTAAGGAGTGGTGAAGGGATTGGGCTGAGGTCGAGGCCTTATCTTTATGGAAGGGATACGTAGTGTGAGACTCTAGGAAGTTAAAATCACATTGTTGCAAGATAGGGAGACTTGGATTTATTCAGTGATGCTTTGATGTGAGGCGAAAGTTGCATTAAAATGCGTAAGTGGAAGCTAGTTCTTGATAAAATCTCGAGATAAAGTAAATTCACAGGGATCTTCAGCAGTTAAACTCTGATTTCAAACTTCTAAGCACATGGCCGTCTTGGTAGTGATGTGTGGCCCCTTCACCCAATTTGGCTAGTTTTCCTTTGTCAAAGCGTTCATGTTAGATCAGATCTTTTTAAAGCTTTAGTTTCCATTGCTGGCTTTCTTTGTGCTCATCGTTGGTACTCTGCCACATTTGACTTGTTGCCATTCTCGCCATTCTTCTAACTTCGTCGAGGTGATGGTTAGGCTATACAAGTATATGTGTGGAGGTGTCGGCTCGATTCGGTAGGGATGCAAGCTTATGTGTGATGACTTTGGTGATAAAGATTCTACTCACAGCCAGTGCTCAGTGTTTGTTTGTATCTTTATATACTGATGGCGATTCGCCACATCCATTTCGAGTTCTTAGCCATTTCCTCTAGAAAAAGTATAATCTTTTCCTTCAAGTAGCTCGATAATATTACATTCAGTTTTGACTTCATTTGTTTTATTTACAGATACCTACAGTAGGAAAAATCTTCAATGTGCTCTGATGGTGTGGCCATTGTCTTTATCAGTATAAGAAATTCGATACGATAAATGATGTTTCTTCACAAAAACTAGATTAATATCTGTTAGTGAAATAATCGGTATAAAACAAAAGCTTTTGCTATCAGGTGCTATGATAACGAGCGCCTTATCGACTCTTACCATATTAAAAACGTCCTTGTTTGGAGACAAGGTAGAGATCTTTAGGGCTTCAGATAATGCTCTAATTATGGAAAAACATTGCGGGCTCAATGAACTGCCAGTTTAACATTTTATTTGGTTGACCATTGACCCCATAGTCACGTTGACTCGGAGCGCCGTAGATGTGATTGATCATTACTAAAGAATTCATGAATGATCTCTGCACACTCCAGGGTGTGCGAGTCGGTAAGGCCTGAAACGACGTAGTGAGGACATATTTCTCCAGTCTTATCTAAGCTCAGTTTAACTTTAAAGGCCTTTTTTTTTTGTCGAAAATGGATGGCATCCCATTATTTTGGAAATTGCTGTGGTAGACATTATCTAGGAGTTGCCTAGCCCTCAATTATTAGTCTGTTGGCTGTTCCTTTTGTAGTGGATGTGATCTGGGACCTTCATGGCTCCGTGGCAGGATCTGGAGGCCTGTAACAAATTTTCAAGAGTCGGCCATTTGGTTTACGACCTTGTTGCCAGAAGCAGTTCGTGTTTCTGACTAAGCGTGTTGACATCGGGCAAGGGATAGGTGAGCCGTTTGTCCTTCTTTCTCTCCGCTGTCTGGTTCTGATGCGAATCTGAACTCTATTTATAAAAACTAATGTCCACACCTCTTTGTACCACCCAGCACATGCACTTCCACATCTCATTCTCTCACTCAGGAATTTGCAATACTGCCTAAGCCCCCTCAAACAATAACATTGTTGTTGATGATCCGTAGCTTGACTCAGATATCAAGATGTCAGAAAACTTAGCTGACAATCGACCCAGGACTACCACGCTGTTGGCTGCTTACTTATTGTTCTTGCCCCACAGTTATGTTCTTCGGAAACGTACATATCGTTCTTGTATTAGACATAAGTGATGTGTAACCAGTAGCATCTTGGCTGCCTCTGATACGGGCGTCTCTAAGTTTGTGTATAGCGAGTTTCCGTTTGATCTCTGACTTGCTAACATAACCATTAGTTTCTATCTCTGGTCATTTACACCGCAGGTTTCTGTGCGTCACGGTGCAGTACCAAGAACCTCTGTTTGAGACCTCATGATGTCTACAGGCGGGTGAAGGATAATGTCTCTTGATGGCTCGGAATGCTTCTTTGCCTCTCGTTGAGTCCATATGTCCTAGGCCCACTAAACATGAAGAATGAACCAAATGATCAAAACTGAGATGAATCAGCATTAAGCTAATTTAAAGTGGTGTTTGTACTGTTTGAGTCTCAGGTGGCCTCTCATTTGTAAGTACGACTAACTTTTGGAAGAGCTTTAATTAACTTTGTTGATGAAGTGAGGAACTTGTTTGATTTATTCCATACCAAAGGCGCGTTTATACAGGTTGAATTATGTCGGTGGTGTCATTCAGTTTATTCCTTTGCTTTAGTGATTATTGAGACTTTGGTTCTGAAGCAAATTCATCTTTATATACCTCCATGGTTTTCCCCAAGAGAGGCTTGGACATTTTATCTTTCCGTAAATTATGACATTAAAATAAGGCATACATTATGTTGTATCTCGGTTGGTGTGATAAAAGTAGTTTTCAAAGAATTTGGGGGGAACATGGGTATCTGGTTGTATCTCGAGAATGCATCAAGGAAAGACCTTACTGTTTGCTGACCAGTAGTTGCATCGACAATGCGGTCAATCCATTGAAGGAAAGTGCTGGGGTAATTGTCGTTTGAGATCCAAATGTCGATGCATAGCGCTAATTTCTTCTTATTGACGAAATTAACCAGCGATCCGGTTGTTGGATTTCTGGATGAAACTGCGGGTGCTTCACCATTCAATCCTCACCTCTTTAATTACCTAACCACTTGATGGGGATCAGAAGTAACGATTTTTGCATGCTAGGGCTTGTGTTGGTGAATGTGAGTTAGTGTTGTGTCTATTAGTGGACTTTACTTATTAATGTGCGCGTGTGTTTTAGCCAAAAAATATGGCATGCTCATGCAAATGGCAGGCCCATGTGTGGCTTTTTTTGGGAAAGTCTTCATGACTCAGTGCTTTATTTACAGAGCGCAGAGTTATGTTTATATTTTGGGGTTTATATATATGGCGCTGAACCAGTAAAGTCTTTCTTACCACCTTTCTAATGATCTGCCCGAAAGGAGAGTTGTGGTTGAAGATTAGTGCAGTGGTGGAGGGTGGTCGTGCTTTCATGAGCTGAGTTGACCAAGATGGAATTGAAGGAGGAAGGTTCATCCACCATTGTGGTGTCACAGAGAGTTTATGTCCCGGGCTGTCATGAATCGGAGGCCTGACCCTCTCAAGCCGGCGAGTGGGAGAAGACCATTAAACCTATTAATGTTCTTCTTGGACTGGAGGTTGTTGGTTTATTTTCGAGACTAAAAGGGCTTGAGGTATATGGAGTGTTGGCATCTGGTGGCTATCAGCCTCCTCGTCGTATGGCCGTTTTGGTTCTGAGGCCGGGGACTGGGCATCTTCATGGGGTTCGGCGCGCCATCGGTGGGGGCCTCCGTAGAGTTTGTAAATAAGATGGGCGGAGGAGAATGGTGCTAAATGGTAAGCTATTGAATGCGTGACTACAACTTCGGGATGACCTCTTGGTTTATGAAAATGGCGGGCCTTAGAGCTGAGAGATGCCCATCGACACCTGGCCTTTTGGGTGAAAACCCCAAGCTCAGTTCCATACCAGGATCTTGGGGCGTCAGGTGTATTGGTGGAAGTGTCCTCACGGACGAGGATTCTAACAGTGGCTTAGTATGGCATTTTCCATGAAGTGGTCGTGTGATTCCTCGATGGTGCCCAGAATTTATTTTAGTATCGTTGGTTGACATGGGTTTTCATGAGGTTGCTGGCGAATCCATGATGGCTCGCCCAGGCCAGGGGAATAATTAATCGCCGAATTAATGAATTAGATAGTTCGTAATGCTCAGTTGCCAGTACTACTCTAAATTGCGGATTACGAGCCGAAGCTAGACTATCGTTGGGGGCTAGTGGGAATACTTTGCATAGAAGGGCATCGTTCTCGCTTTAGATCGTCATCGTTTGGTTGTAATGCATTAGGCGGTCGAGCGAGATCTTGTCTGGTCGTACATCCTAGAAAAGTGTGGGGGAGGGTCTTGTGTAGGATGGTGGCCTGAGCAAGCGTTGCTGGGTCGTCCGACACCCGTAGTCTTTGGATTAGGATTTCGAGGTGACTACGACGCCCTAAGCACGTTAACCTGCTTGGATTAGTTAGCTCAATTAAGGTGCCAGGGATGCATTTGGATGCCATCAGGTCACCTTGACATGTGGGCGGAGGAGGTATCTCTGTTGGTAAGCTCCTAATAGGTACAACTCTTTCTTGAGGGGGAGGTTCAATCGCTTGCAGGGCCGCGTTTTCCAGCCTCATGGCACCATTGGCTACTAGGAAGGAGGCGAGCTGTTGTTGGTGGGAGATTTTCTATTCCTTGAGCATTCTTTCAAGTTGTTGCAACCGTTTCTTCTATGGTGTGTGGTGCGGTTGATGGTGAAACTTCTCCTATTTTCGAAGAAGTTTTGAACATATGCGAGCTTAAGCGAAGGGATCAAAAGGGGAAAGAAGTTCCCACAAACGTGGCTAGTGAAACGTATTATCGTTCACAAATTTTTATTGATCTCGTTCATTTAGTACACACTTGCCTTCTAGGCTACAAATGGGTTCTATTTATACTATTACAATTAACCACGTGGCAAGGCCATCATAACGCCACTTCGTCCATGGCTGTAGTGGGATGAAATAGTGGGGAGTCATTGTTAGTGTGTGATGACACACGCCCCATGTGGAACGAGTAGGGATTATGCCTTTGACATTTGACCTTTTCTTCTTTCAGCAAAGGACTCAGTCTTCCTCGAACGATGTCGGGAAGGTAGGTTCGGGAGTCGCCGTGCTGCTGCCGAGTGTGACGCCCCAAAACCCGGGTGTCCCATTGACCATCGTCAACCTGCGGAAACCTGTGTGTCTCATATCATGAGACCCATTCATGAGTAAAATGACCCAATAGGGCCCATCATCCATACTCGTCTATATAGTTACCAAAACCATAAATTTCTATAGATCCAAAAGTTATTACATCACTCTTAAAACATATATTAAAACTAGTTTGCTCTAATATATACACAAAACATGAATCATGGCCTGATCAAACCCTTCATAATCCGGCCTTTAAGGAAGCGTCGTACGCCTATACGAAAGGGGAGTCCCAGCGAGGTGAGTTAACGCCAGTAGAGATAAATCCTACAATGGCTACTCCCGCTTTAGATGCGCATGCAAATGATCATTTCATGATCAAACCGACTTAACCAATCCGTGCATACATATTTGTCCTATCATGGAAAAAAACTATATGCATGTATGAGGCGACACTCTACATGCCCCGTGTATGTAGTCAACCTCAGGCCCACCCCACCCAATGCAAGTGCCAGTAAGGGGAAATCAATCTTAGGAGTCAGTCTGGAAGCTCCCGTCACCACCCGTAGTCTATGTGATATTTATTTAATCGTTTAGTGTCATTTTAAAGCGATAGAACTTGCGGTCTCACCACGGTCTCTTACACCCTCAGGCATTTTTTGGGCTTTCCTTAGGTGGATGCGCTATCTAACCGGAGTTTAAGGCTTTTCACGAGGGTATCTATCTACTTGCTACCTTGACACATTTCATTTTCGATTTTTCATTTAACCTTTGTGGAACTCAATTGGACTTCGTCCATTTCCAGCCCACACGTTACGCACCAAGCGGTGCAGACCAGTACCATGTACACACACCCATGTAATGCGGTGTTACCGCACACTAATGCAATTCAATTTGTGCCATTGCACTCAAACCCATGACCAATGTATGAAGACCTCTACGTGGACATTGTACACCATATACTATGTGTGTGCTATGAACACTCATGTCTAATGCACACAACATTCCATATATTTAGTTCAGCAGCCGGCCTTGCATGCGGTCATGTTAAATATTCCATACATTGAATCGGTACATCACATAAGCATGCACTACGTCTTTCTATCATTGGTTCATTCATGTCAGCCTACGTTTCAAGCATGTATTAATTAACATAATTCCAACCATTACTTAGGCAAGTAATGCTATAATTCATATTCTAAGTTTGAACATGTTGCCGATCATACATTGATGCATATAATTATTTCCATCTTCATCACACATATGTCCGCAATTTCATATATTCGGTATGTCACATTGAATTTATGGCAATAACACATTAGCCATTCCCGGAGCCATAAATCAGGCGTAGCGGCGCAAGAAATAATACGGACTTAGTCGGGAAAGTCCGATTTTGTAAATACCACACAAAAGCATCAACACGCAATTCCTGCTCAAGCCATATGCGGTCCCAAGCATTTGATTCCTGAGCGGTTCCAGCGAAGTTCGAAGCGAAGCGGACTATTCCTCAACATCCGTGACCCGGCCCTAATCTTCAGCCTACATTTTGGCTAAAAACTTTATCTTATTAAATTCCTAGACTCCAGGCTTTCCATAGAGTCCAGAGCGTGAATCGAGTTCGGACTAGAAAGTTATAATGTCCGAAAGTTGGCGTGGACGATTCCGCAGGTGTGTGGAGATTGGGAAACACCCTCGTTTGCCCATTATCTTGGGAATTTCTTTGTCGAAAACACAATATTACATTTCGGATAGTCCCAAAGCCCCATGAAACCGGTCTTTGACCATCACACAATCACAAACAAACCACACAGCATACAAATTCGCACGGAGGAAGCTAGAGGCAGAGGCTTCGTAGGCATTACATGGCCCACAAATAAAATAACCGGAGTAAGGAGAGCCTACCTCTTATAGCACGATTCAGGGTTCTTTTGCCGTTCGGTGCGCTCCCTTTGCCTTGACCTCTTTCCTTTCCTCTTTCTTTTCCTCTTTCCTCCTTTCTTCTTCTCTTTTCTTCTTTCCTTTTCTTTTCTTTTCCTCGATTTCTTCTTCAGTTCTCCCTTCTCTTTCCACCACCTCCTCCTTCTCCTTCTTTGCTCCCCGTGATGCGAATTTCGCCCCTCGAGCTAAATGGGAACTCCCATATTTATAGATCTCAAAAGGGCCATGCATGATGACACATGGCATGCCATGTGCCACACACATGGCATGCCATGTGCCACACTCATGGCTTGCCATGTGTCCTACATGCATAGGCCTTTGCCATGCAATGTGACACATGGCTTGCCATGTGTCACTCACATGGTTTTCCATGTGTCACCCACATGGCTCGCCATATGTCGCCCGACACTCGTTGTCTCGAAATACGTGAAATTTTGATTGTCTCATAATCGACTAAATTTATTTGGGTAAAAATTTAGATTCCTTGAGGCGATTCGATGGTGCAATCCGTTCAGTCATCCAGAGATCTAAGCAAATACAAACTTTTCTTCGGACTATTCGTGGTATTGTTTGCCCATTTTATACGAAAAATTCAAATTTAAAATTTTCACGGGTTTTACACTCTCCCCCCCTTAAAATAATTTCGTCCCAAAATTTTCGCATACATACACATTTAAACACATGCATATGCAACAGTCATTTAAAACATTAATGACTAGAAAACGCACCTTCCCGGTCGAACAAGAAGGGATAGGTTACGCGCACGGTGTCCTCGCGCTCCCATGTCGCCTCCTTGACTCCTTGGTGCTGCAACAACACCTTTACAAGCCTCACGGTCTTGCCACATGAAACTGTTCTCATTTATCCATGATGCAGCGCTGGTCCCTCCCTCGAGTCTCGTCTGCATGACAACAAGCTCGCCCCAATCCACTATATGAGGTTGGATCTAGAGTGTACTTCAGACATAGAGGCGTGAAATACCTCCATGAGCGCTGCGGCTCGACAAACTTCGGCGACAAGCCTTATTGCCGATCTGTAATGCGCGCTACTCGGTACCTCGAGAGGGCCCAGTAATACCTCGGCGATAGCTTCCCTCTCTTCTTGAATCGATTACTCCTCTCCAGGCATCACCTTCAAGAGGAACATGATCACCGCCTTGAACTTTGGGGTCGTCATCGTATATATCGGCATAACTCTTAGGCTGACGTGGGAGACACTTCGGATCGCTGCCACCTTCTCCGAGGTGTCTCTAATCAAATCTAGACCAGTGATGGAGCTCTCTCCCACCTCTGTCCAACATATCGGTGATTGACATGGCCTCCCGAAGAGAGCCTCATAGGGCGCCATCTGAATACTTGCTTGATAACTGTTATTGTAGGCGAACTCTACCAAGGGCAAGTGCTCCTCCCAGCTACCCTTGAGATCCAGGACGCATGCTCGCAGCATGTCCTCTAAAATCTGAATAGTCTTCTATGATTGACCATCCGTCTGAGGATGAAAAGTGGTACTCATCGACAGTTGTGTCCCTATGGCCTTCTGGAAACTCTTCGGGCAGCCCAGTGGCCAGGATCAGATCCGATACTATAGAGGCGGCACTTCATGCGGCCGTACTATCTCCGTATATACAACTGCGAGAATTCCTCCGGTGTGAAGGTCCTTCGCACGGCGAAGAAAAATGCCTACTTGGTGAGTGAGTTGCACTATAACCGCATCATGCTTCGTGATATCCATGGCAAGAGTGAGTTACAAAGTCCATGTTGATGTGCTCCTTCCACTCCGCTATCTCGAGGCTGGAGTAGCCTGATGCAACTGTGTTTCGTATGACACCGCTGTACGTGAGACACGGACAAAATCCCCGACATGCCTCTTCATCTCGCTCCAGTAATATTGGCGACAAAGGTCATGATACATCTTCGTGCCACCTGGATGAACAGCGAATCGAGAGCAATGGAACTTCCTGAGGATCTCTTCCCTCAAATCCGTGGTAGGGGGACCTGAGCACATTTATCACAAGAGACTTTACCATATGTGTGGATGGCTTGACCTCGTTGATTGTGCGATATACTCGGTCCTTGATGGATGCTAGTTAAGATCTGCACTGGGATTCTATCACTTTCGGCTCGGTAGAGATGGGCGCGACCATCGTACTTCCCGAGTACCTGACTGCTCATCGTCTTTGCGATCTGAGAGCGCCCCCGTTATCTCGAGCATCAGCCACTCCTAAGGCTACTAGCCCGGCCTCACAGTGACAGAGCATCAACCACCACATTTGCGCTAATGGGATGGTGTCACGAAGTGAGTGTAATCTTCCAAAAACTCCATCAGCCTACGGCTACAACATCGTGTTGAGGTCTCTGCGTGAAGATGTATTCGGACTTTTGTGGTGCGAAAAACACCTGACGATCTATAAGTAGTGGCAAATCTTCAGGCGGGCTCATTGCCAACTCCATGTCATGCGATGTTATCGTGATTCTTCTTTATGTCGAGAACCATAAGCCACAACATCCCGGTACGTAAACACATCCCAGTCCGTCCTTACAGAAACATCGCTGTACTGCTGTAATATCATCCCCTTTAGGGACTATTAGAATAGGAGGCCCAGTAGCCTCTCTTTTAATTCTGGAAACGCTCGCTCACATAGGTCATCCCATACAAACTTGACCTCCTTCTGGTCAATCTTGTCGCAGGCGTGCTAGTCGGAGAAATCCTCACATAAACCTCGTGTAATACCACCTTGATCAGCTACATTATCTCGAAGGCTGAGCTTAGGTCTCTCCCAGCTTATCATAGCCTCAAACGCTGCAGGATATTGACATAGCGACCGGACACCACATGTCCTAAGAAACCCACCTCAGCAAGCCAAAACTCGCACTGAACTTGGCGCTGGCTGATGATCCCTCAGGCGCGGAGTACGATTCTCAAGTGATCCTTATGCTTCACCTCCGATTGGGAGTAGATCAGAATGTCATCAACAAAGACCACCACAAATTGATCTACATAGGGTTGGAACACCCTATTCATGAGGTCCATGAATGCCGCCGGTGCATTCGTCGATCAAGGGCATCACTTAGTAGCTCAGTGCCCATTACCTCGTCCTGACGAGTTTGTCTTAGGGATGTGCCTCCACTGACTCTTAGCGATGGTAACAGTCACGAAGGTCTATCTTGGAGTAGACTTGTAACACCCCGAAATATACCCTAGTAGTTTTCGACATGTTTAGGGTATAATATAAGTTAAGTTTATCTTATTCCGGAAATTAAGAGACTAATATGAAAAACGATAAGCCAGAATTAGTACGAGAGGAAAGGGTAAAGGTCGAGTGTAAAAGAAGGATCCAATGGTCATAAAGTTAAAAGTTGATAGGTTAAATTAGAATATAGGATGAGTGTGATGAAAATAGAAGAGAATGGAAGGGCTAAATAGCAAAAAAATGGGAAAACCAAAAATGTCTTTCCAAACATGGCCTTAAGGAAGTGGATAAGATGAGACCAAATTGGTCTCTTAAGAAGATATTTTTCTCACTTTGAAAAGGAGAGTTGAGAGCCCCACGTAGAGAAGAAGAAGAAGAGAAGAAGAGAAAGAAAGAGAAAAGAAGAAAAGAAAGAAAGAACGAATGTTTTCTGAGAGATGTGAGTATGGAAATTATGAATTTTGTATGGAATCTGCATTGTGTATGGATTATTTGGATTTTCTTGTATGGATACATGTTTGTGGGTTGTGGGTTGTAAGAAACCTAACCCTAGAATGAATTCTTGTATGGAATCAAACCCTAACTCATCCTTGTGTTTGGTTTGTGTATGGGTTATGACCCATATTAGAGTTGTTTTGGGAGTAATTCATGAAAGGTTTTTGAAGAAAGATATGTATTGAAAGATGATTTGAGTAGAATAGAGGTTACAAGATGAATATGGAGTGGTTTTGATGTGTATATTGATTATTGAGTTGATTTGGGTAGCAAAATATGGAAAAATGGGAGAAAAACCACATTTTTGAAGAATTTAGAGGGTGAAATGCTTGGTACTGGCTATAGTGGTACCGGTACCATAAGTGTTACAATCAGCTGGTGCGTACCGTGCCCAATGCTCTATTCGGATCGATTGTTCGACTATTTTGGCCATAAATTGGTGATTTCTTATCCGATTTGAGTGATTCAAGTGGATGGTTAAAATAGCTTCAAAGGAGAACAAAACACTGCAAAAGCCAGGTACTTCAAATTCTAACTCTATTTGGCCCAGAAATTCACTCAAAGTGGGACTATGTTCAAGCCAATTTCTGGGTTCGGTTTTGAACATAGAGTAGTCATGGTTGTGTAGGTCATATCTTGAGTTTCGGTGCTCCGATTTGGGTGATTCCAGTTGGAGAAGAACCCTTAGCACCTTAGCTTCAAAGGAGTTCAAAGAACTAGTGACAAATATGAAGTTAAGACCCCCAAAAATGACAAAAGACAGTGGGCTATACAACTGCTATGAGTCTTTGTAAGTAGCTGATTTTCTTCACGGCTTGCAACTTGCATAACTCTTTCGTTAGGACTCCATTATGGGAATTCTTGGACTCTATGGAAAGCTCATTGAGTCTAGAATCTAACCATATGACATTTAATGGCATTTGGTGCCCACATCTTGTCTGAAAATTGAATTGTTATACCAAGTGTACTAATTGCTTGGTTAAAGTTAATTGGAATACATGGAAAGAAAGGATGTAGATATGAACAAGAAATAGAAAAATATGTAGATTTGATATGTAAAGGAGCATAGATAAGAAAAGTACCTACGAGTGTCAAAGGAAGAGTCTCTGTTCTGTACTCCTACGGGAGATAGGACAGTCTGATAAAGTACATGAAGATATAAGTTAACAAGATATAAGATGTTACAAGTAGATGACATGATATGAAATATGAAAACGAACTGAAACATGAACATGAACATCAAAGGCAATATGACATGAACACATAATGTGGCTAAGAATGCCCCTATTATAAGACAGTAAGTTACTGAACTCATATAATTATAGGACTGCCTAAAACCAGATATTGAATCACATGGCACCTTTGTTACGTGGGCAGTCACGTATAATTGCCCGGTACTCTCACGATTAGTCACGGCGACACTCTCTAAGCGTGCCCCGGCATTAGTACTTCGGTACTCTGATTAGTACTTGGTGCACTCTACGGTTTAGTACTTGGTACTCTCTGTTTAAGTACTTGGTACTCTCACGATTAGTCTTGACGACACTCTCTGTCGGTGCCCGACACTCTGCTTTGTGCTCGGCACCTCGATGCTTGTCTTTGGACCTTCGAATTACTTATTGTGTTGTGTCCTACTCATTTCTTATTACTGGTCTAGGCAATCCAACAGTTATATGATAAGACTCTGAATAAAGAATAAGAGTAAAGAAATGAATATGGTAAATATCTTAATGTACCTACGGGTACCTCTGTATCTGTTCTGTAGTACCTACGGGTACCTCTGTATCTGTTCTGTAGTACCTATGGGTACTTCTGTATCCGAAATACAAGAATAAGTTTCGTAATACAAGTATAAGATCTGTAATACAAGTATATGCTCCGTAATATAAGTATAAGATCCGAAATACAAGAATAAGCTCTGTAACACAAGTATATGTTCCGTAAGACAAGTATAAGCTCCGTAACACAAGTATAAGATTCATAATACAAGTATATGCTCCGTAATACAAGTATAAGATCCGGAATACAAGAATAAGCTTCGTAATACAAGTATAAGCTTTGTAAGACAAGGATATGCTCCGTAAAACAAGTATAAGATACGAAGTACAAGTATAAGTTCTGTAGTACCTACGAGTACCTCAATAAAGGTCTAAGCTCTGTAACTCCTACGAGAGATCTGGATAAGTATTAGTACGATAGAGTTCAAGTAGATGGCCTTTGGGAGATGCGAACACGTATCGTCGATGCAAGCACAAATATGTCTTTTGGGAGAGTTGAACAAGTAGTACTTACGGGTACTTCCGTATAAGAATAAGTTTCGCAATACCAGTATAAGTTCCGTAATACAAATATAATCTCTATAGTACCTATTGGTACCTCCGAACAAGTGTAAACTCCGTAGTATAAGTATAAGCCCTATAGTATACGTATAAACTTTGTAGTACCTAAGGGTACCTCTGTATAAGCATAAATTACATTGAACTCCTAAAAGTCTGAGATAGATATAATGCAGTACGATACATAAGTACCTCCATTATGAGTATAAGCTCTATAACTCTTGTGGGAGATCGGAACAAGTATAAGCTTGAGATTAGTATTAGTATGTGGATAAGTACGATAAGTATATGTATAAGCTCAGTACCGCATACGAGGAAATCTATATAAGTATGTGTCCTACGGGAGATAAGTATCAGTAGGTGTCCTACGGGAGATCAGAATAAGAATAAAGTGCGCCATAAGTGTGGATACGAGTAAGTATAAGTTGCTCTAAGTACAAGTTCAGTACCGTGAGCCAGTCGAGACAAGCATAGGATTTGTTACAAGGATAATTATGTATGTAATCTGTTATATGAATTCATGAAGGTGCGAGATACATTCTTTGTTATATGTTTATTATGATTCGGTATAAGTGCATATGTTTTGTATAAGTCATATGTTTCCACTAAGAAAGTAAAACTTAGCACGGGTTTTTAATCAGTAGCAAATTACGGAAAAGACGTCGAAAGCTTAGGTATCTGGTGGGTCAACACACTAGTAGGGGTTCACTACATGTAGGTCCACGCTTTGATTTGTAAATGTAACAGTATAGTTTTTGTATATGTAAATGGGACTCAGTATATGTGTATAGATATTGATGGACACCATTCCGATGGTAGTTGTATTTTTGTATACGATATGTTGATACAGTTATAAGACTTGAACACACCAACGTTTGATAAAACAGGTAAAGAGTCCCAGTATATAGTCTCGCGCCCTGAACCTAGTTCGGATCCGCCATTAAGGTCGGATCGGGAATCGGGGTGTGACAAGACTCGCGCTCCCCTTAACTGATCAAACAAGTCATCAATCCTCGGTAATGGATACTGATTCTTGATTGTAACCCCTGTTCAACTGTCTGTAATAATCGATGCATAGTCGAAGGGTCTTATCCTTCTTCTTTGCAAACAAAACCAAAGCGCCCCATGGTGAAGTGCTCGGTTTAATGAAACCCTTGCCTAGTAACTCATGTATCTGGACCTTGAGCTCCTGCAACTCAATCGGCGCCATCCTATGCGGAGTCAGAGAAATGGGCGACGTACCAGGATACAACTCAATGTGGAAGTCTACATCCCTCGGTGGAGGTAATCCTGGTAGCTCGTCTGGAAAAACATCCTCGTACTCACAAACCACCGAGGAGTAGACTCGTATCACATCTCACCTTGTCCTCCCGAGTAGGCTAGCTATGACGTCATTTGCCCGATGCCATCGTGAATCGCCTACGGCGCTGGGGTGAAGCATCGTGCTATTCCTTGAAACTGCTTACAGTACCGTCGGGTGTGTAGCGGTAACTCTCATGCGATCCACGTCTATGACAACCCCGATGTCTCGGCCGGTCCATCTAGAGGATGACCTCGAACTTTGACATGTCCATGACACGAAGGTCCGCTTTGTGAGTAGAATCCGGAGATCTCTAACTCCCACATCCACAGGCATATCGATTAATTCTCGCCTTAGTCCACTGGGGAGGGAATTCACATCGTGGCTTTCGTCTAAGGTCTCAACCTCTAGGCCCCCTTCCTCTACTTGCCATCTACACAAGTCAAATAGCAAGTTTAGAATCATTTTCGTGTCCTACTATTGGCGCACATGCCAACTAATAATAGACCTAATATCCCGAACCATCCGTTCGTTTCTCGAACTCCTAAGGTTACGTTTCTTAACCCTAGTGTCCGCATTTCTTATATACATCCTATCAAGTATATATTTCACGTAATTTGTAACACACAATCACGCACATACAATCAAAGCATACATAAGAAAACACACAATGCATGCTGTGATCTAATCCTATCCCGTGGGTTCCTAGGTAACCTCCTACCTAGACCTTGATAACAAACTATGATGCGGGTATCAAGCACTGAGTAACTTCAACAGAAACTCAGACACAGTATACAGTGTGATGCTTTATACCTTAATGACCATGGCCCACAAGCCCAGAGTCCCTCGAAGCCCTAGGTACTTCGTGTACTATGCTCACGATACCAAGTAGCCCCCAAAACCCGGGGGTCCCGTTGACCACCGTCAACCTGTGTGTCTCATATCATGAGACCCATACATGAGTAAAATGACCCAATAGGGCCCATCATCCATACTTGTCTATACAGTTACCAAAACCATACATTTCTATAGATCTAAGAGTTATTACATCTGTCACACCTCGATTCCCGGTTCGACCCGATTGGCGGATCGAGCTGGTTTGGGGAGTCTTGAGACCCATATATGGGACTCTTTACTTTTTCAGGCGAACTTGTATACGTGGGTATATAAACAATTCACGCTAATAACAAAATCATTTACATACACAAAAGAACTACCATCGAATTGGTGTCCATCAAAATCTATACACATATACTAGAAGTCCCTTTACTTATACAAATACTTATACATGTACATATCTAATACAAACATCGAGAGATCGTGAACTGATCTTTGGTGAGCACATCTTTGAGATGCTTTGTCTTCTTTGGTGTGGAATGTCACGTTGTCCTCTTTATCTCCTCTTCGGTGCCTACACGGATTGAACACGGTGCTAAAGCTTTACATGAGTGAGACATATAAGCGGTAATGACCAATAACAATACCGTCACAATCTTTTACATTTTACTTTTCATATGCATACTCTTGAAGCCTATTCTTATGTGACTTCTAACTCATATCATATTATACATGTAGATTTTATCCTTTTCAGATTCCATATCATTATCTTGTTCGTATTACTTCCATGTGTCATGTCTTTTACAAGTTTCAATTCATATCTTCTACATGTATGGCATGTCAGATCATATTCAAAACAAACTTATACATATACAATGTTAAATCGGAACATATCAAAGTCATATCAAATACATACGAAATTAAATTAAGGCGATACATCGTTTAATTCATTTAGTTATTATTTTTATTAAATTTCGTTTTCAAAAGTGTTCGACCCAGAATCCCAGGCTACGACTCGTGGCGGATCAAAATTTGGAGCCGGTTTTACTCCCCACGTTTTCAATTATCATCTCAAAACATTTGTTTGGTTTATTAAATTTTCATTTCAAAGTGACCGAATCCCGACTTCGACCGGTTCACCGGATCCAAGCCGGAGCCCGGTTTACTCCGACCTTTTCAATTATCTTCTCAAAACATTTTGTTTGTATTACTCCATTTTAGACTTTTTAAATACGTGGAAGCACTTCATTTTGGCAATCCGTAGAAAGCATTTACAAATTCAAAAAGACCCGTAACATTTACATTTAACAAAATGTATTTACAAAATAATGCTATACAATGTGCGTGTAATGTAAAAGATACTTAAACAAATCTGATTTTTAATGTCATTTTCACTTTTCGGTTTGTGATTTCACATATAGCTATAGAAATTCATTCACGACAGATTCGGTTGAGTGAATCTGTCTGTTTGTCGTTCGATAACAATGTGGTTTCACATTTAATATTACCATTTCACATATGACTATAGAAATCGACATTCACGACAGATTCAGTTGATGAATTCTGTCCTGTTTGTCATTCAATAGCAATGTGGTTTCACATTCAATATTACCATTTCACATATGGCTATAGAAATCGACATTCACGACAAATTCAGTTGGTGAATCTGTCCGGGTTGTCATTTTAAGCGCAATGTGGTTTCCATTCCAATATTACCATTTCACATATGGCTATAGAAGCCGACATTCCTGACAGATTAGGTTGGTGAATCTGTCTGTTTGTCATTCGGTAGCAATGTGGTTTTCACATTCGGTAATTATGGTTACCTTCATAGCCAATTCGGTTGAGTGAATCTTGTCGTATTGGTCATCTGATAAAAATGTGATTTCACATTCGATATTCACGATTACCTTCATGGCCAGTAGATTGGTGAATCCGGAGTCATGTTGGTCGTTGATGATACATTTGAATCAGACTAACATGGGTAGTTTCACTTATGGTTCAAATACTGCGCATACATGCATATGTATGACAAACATTTCGAATACTTGATAATTCAAATCAATATATATATATATATATATATATATTTCACAATTAGCATTCATAGCCCAGATCCTTAATGTTAATTCCTATCTTCATATCATTTATGTATGACAAACATTTCGAATAACAATAATTCAATTCGATATATATATATATATATATATATATATATAACATATATATATACACATAATCACATTACATCTTCATATCATTTTATTAGTCTACCAGGTCTTTATCTATTCATAGCCTTCTTAATTGGCTATCTTGTTCATTCCACGTCTATTTCCTATCATTTACATTATCTTTTACAGTTTATATGTGATAATAATCGCCATATAACTTAACCACATTATGTGTTCATGACTTATTGCCTTTCATGTTCATATTCATGTTTCAGTTCGTTTTCATTTTCCATATCATATTCATGCTTCATGAACACATCTATACATATTGCATTTCTTGTTCATATTTGCATCCTTTCTTACCATGTATTCCAATTAACTTTAACGAGGATTAATTTTGGTACAACAATTCAATTTTCAGACAAGATGTGACACCAAATGCCATTTAAATAGCATATGGTTAGATTCTAGACTCAATGAGCTTTCCATAGAGTCGAATACCCATAATGGAGTCTAACGAAGGGATTATGTACGATTGCAAGCCGTGACAAAAATCAACCTTTCATGGCAGCTAATGGCCACACGTATTTTGTCATTTTCAGGGATCTTAACTTTACATTTGACACTGGTATTTTGTACTAATTTGAAGCTAAGGTGCTAAGGTTTCTTCTCAATTGGAATCCCAAATGAACCCAGGAAACTCAAGTTATGTCCTAAACAACCCGGACTACTCTATGTTCAAAAATAGAACCAGAAATTGGCTTGAACATGACCCCACTTTGAGTGAATTTTTAGGCCACATAGAATCAGAATTTAAAGGTACCTATTTCAGGATGTTTGGTTCTCATTGAAGTCTATTTTAACCAGAAACTTGAATCACTCAAATCGGATAAAAAATGTGCAAGTTATGGCCAAAATACAAACGCTGGTCAAAATAGAAAAACAGAACACTACCTATCTGCGTACGGCTCATTTGTGCAAGTCTGACTCAATTTGCCTAGAATGTGGGTTTTTTTCTTCACTTTTTTCATAGATTGCTACGAATCAACCTCCAATACCTATATACACTTCAAAACCACTCCAAATTCATCTTGAAATCTCAATTTTATAAATTCTGTCTTTCATTACATATCTTTGTGTAAAACTTTTCATGAATTACTCCCAAAACAAATCTATAATGGGTCATAACCCATACATAAATAAATCCTGAGGATTTGTTAGGGGTTTTGATTTCTAAGCTTAAACTCCTTTACTTTGCAAGTTAAACCATGAATCCAACCTCAAAGGGAGGGGTTCCATGTTTTCTTGACATTTGGGTTTTACCTTACTCTCAATAATTTTTTGGTTGGGATGAAATCTATCAAAACCACTGAAAAAATCAAAATGCCCTTGAGAAACCCATGTTGGGATGAAATTTTATCAAACCCTAGGTTTGGGGCAAGCTACTAACCATGCAATTGTATGGAAATTCATACAAGAATTCATAGTTCCATACCTTTTGCTCTTCCTTTCTCCTTCTCTTCTCTTCTTCTTCTCTTCCTCTTCCTCTTCTTCTTCTTCTCCCCTTCTTCTCTCTCTTTTACGTTTTTGGTCTCTAAAAAATGAGAGACCAATTGCTCTTATCCAATTTTTTTGTTAAGGCCATCATTTGGCCTTTGCATTATCAAATTCTTTTCTCATTTTGCATTTAGGTCCTTCCATTCTTTCAAATTTCTATTCCATATTTCCTCGAATTCCCATATTTGCATATAATATTGTTTTATGCCTTTTATGTAATCCTCAAGTGGTAAAAACCACTTTACCCTTGTATCTTTCCATTTATGACCACTAGGTCCACAAGTGGTAAATTACATATTTACCCATTTGTTCTCTTATTAATTTCCAGTTCTATCGTTTTATTTCCGAAAAATTCCATTTAGCTTTTAATATACCCTAAACAAGTCCAAAAACTGTTAGGGTATATTTCGGGGTGTTACAACATCACTCTTAAAACATATGTTAAAACTAGTTTGTTCTAATATATACCTGAAGCATGAATCAAGATACGATTAGAGCCGGCTTCATAATCCGGCCTCTAAGGGCGTCATCTGCTGTGTACTTGTCCTTGTGCACGAAGGAGGTCCCTAGCGGGGTGAGTTAACGTCCATTAGAGATAAATCCTATAAGGGCTACTCCCTACCTAGGTGCGCATGCAAATGATCATTTCATAGTCAAACCAACAACCAATCCTTGCATACATGTTGTCTTGTCATGGAAAAAAAACTATATGCATGTATGAGACGACACTCTACATGCCCCATGTATCGGGTCAACCTTCGACCCACCACCCAATGCAAGTGCCAATGGGGGAAATCAATGCAGTCAGTCAGAGCTCCCATCTCACCACAGTAGTCTATGTGATATTTATTTGTCGTTTCGTGTCTTTTTTGGGCAACAAAATTTTCGAGGTCTCTGTGGGTCTCTTACACCCTCAGGTATTTTTCGGCTTTCACTGTGGATACGCTATCTAACCGAGGTTTCGGGCTTTTCACATGAGGGGGGTATCTATCCCCTACTTGCTACGCCCGACACATTTAATTGTCCATTTTCATTTAACATTGTGGAACTCAATTAGACTTCGTCCCATTTCAAAGCCCACACGATTCAGCACCAAACGCAGTTCCAAACAAGTACCATGTACACACACCCATATAATGCGGTGTTACCGCACACTAATGCAATGCAATTTGTGCCACTGCACTCAAACCCATGACAAATGTATGAAGACCTCGTGGACATTCTACACCATATACTATGTGTGTCTTATGAACACTCATGTCTAATGCACACAACATTCCATATATTCAGTTCAACATCAGCATACATGTAGTCATGTTAATATTCCATACATTCAAATCAGTACATCACATAAGCATGCACTACATCTTTTCTATCATTCAGTTCATTCATGTTAACACATCATTCAAGCATGTATTAACATAATTCCAACCATTACTTAGGCAAGTAATGTGTCAATCATACAACCTAATTCATATAATTATTTCCATCTTCATCACACATATGTCACATAATTTCACATATTCAGTATGTCATTGAATTTATGGCAATAACACACATTAGCCATTCCGACCATAAATTCGGCCATGCTTGGCCTAAGAAATAATCTGGACTTAGTCCAGAAAGTCCAATTTTTGTAAATACCACACAAAACATCCAACACGCAATTCCCTGCTCAGGCCATATGCAGTCCCAAGCATTTCGGTTACAAACCGGTTTCGAAAACAGAAGTTCCCGAAACAAGAACGGATTATTCCTCAACTATCCGTGACCCAGCCTAATGTTCAGCATACATTTTGGTTGAGCACTTTATCTTATTAAATTCTAGACTCGACGAGGTTTCCATAGAAGTCGAAGCATACGAATCGGAGTTCGGACAAAGATTATATTTGTCAAAATTTAAATGGCGATCCACAAGGGTGTGCGGAAATTTGGGCACACCCCCGTTTGCCATTCTGCTCGGGACTTTGCTATCCCGAAAAACAATGTTCGGTTTCGGATAGTCCCAAAGCCCCATGAAACCTGTCTTTGACCATCACACAATTACAAACAAACCACACAACATACAAATTCGCACGGAAAACCGAACGAAACCCCGTAGGCCATTACACGGCCCCTAGGCGTAAAATAACCAGAGTAGGAGGAAACCTACCTCTTATAGCACAGTTCCGGGTTCTTTGTCGTCCGGGTCTGCTCACTGCACAACACTCCTTCCTTTTCCTCTTTCTTTTTCCTCTATTCCTCCCCTTTATTCTTCTCTTTTCTTCTTTCCTTTTTTTTTCTCTTCCTCCATTTCTCCTTTCCTTTCCTCCCTTTCTCTTTTCCCTTCCTCCTCCTTCTCCTTGCTGCTCCCCCCACGAATTGAATTTGCTGCCCCCTAAACTAAATGGGAACTCCCATATTTATAGATCTCAAAAGGGCCATGCATGATGACACATGGCATGCCATGTGCCACACACATGGCTTTCCATGTGTGTCCTATCATAGGCCTCTACCATCTGTGTGACACATGGCTCGTATGTGTCATCGGCCCGGGTGTGCCGAGAAATACGTGAAATTAGAGTATCTCGGAATCGACAAAGTTATTTGGGTATTTAGATTTGTGAAGACGATTAGCGGTCTGTCAGTTTCGTCGTCAGAGATCTAGAAAAACCCGACACCTCAGGATATTAGGTAAATTACCGTTTTGCCCATATCTGAAAAATTCAAATTTAAAATTTTCACGGGTTTTACACCGAGAGTGGATGAGAAACAAGACATGTTCGAGGGAGTGTGAAAAGACGTGGAGGGCTCGAGGCCAGACGCCCCCTCTCACAGGCCTGGGTCTAGGCCCTCCCGTAGTTGGGCCAGTCTTTGTGAATCTTGGGTCGGGATAAGAACATCCATTCCAGTTCTAATGTTCCATATTAATATACCATATTTAAAATAAATAACATAAAAAACCACCCAGGAGGACCCTCCTTTGGCGTTTTACTGGTGTCTCGGTCGATCACATTGGAAATACAGCACCACCCATGTCGAATATTTTCAACAAGAAATCAGTTCTTGGTGGGACCATTTGGTTCAGTCAAAGTTGTGCATGCCGGTCATTTGGTTTAGTAAAAGCGTTGCATGCTGGCCATTTGGTCTAGTTAGAATCTACAAACACTCCAGACGCATTCATTTGTTTCTACCTTCATCTCTACCCACTTGGTCATCGATTTTCCAGACAATCTTTTTCCGCCCCATGAATCATTTTTTCCACTCCAACTTATGAATACCTAACCTTCTCTTCTTTCAGTGTATATACCGTGAAAATGATCATTCAAGCACAAGGGGTCAAGTAGATGGAAACGAGTGAAGAAATGTTCACCACCCACGCTGTTTTTTTGAAAGTACCCATCTCAGCCTTGCAGTTCTCAATGTATAAAAAGGTCAGGAAATGAAGTAAAGGGATCAACCCAGAAGTCAAAACAGATAAATATGGATAGCCTAAAACCCTCTGTTTGTGTTCTTGATGCTTCAACTTATGTGGGGTTTTGGATTCTTAAAGGGCTGCTGAGCAGAGGTTATACAGTTCATGCCGCCATCCAGAAAAATGGTACTAAGTTTAATTTCTTTAACATGTTTATGTTAAACACACTCAATCAAATTCAGTTGAATTTTCTATTTTCTCTTTCCTCTTTAGTTTTTGGGTGATTTGATTAAAAAAGCTTTTGAAAACCTAATTTTGAAAATTTGACTCTCCAATTTTTGACGTGTCATGGCATGATTTTGACATAAATGTCTCTCTTGTTTTCTCTTAAAAGTAGAAACCCCAATTAAAAGACAACGTAAATACCTGATTTTCAAAATGATTTGTTTTCTAAGAAAAAACATGAGAAATGTTAGATACACATATTTTAAAGTTATTTAAAGTCTTTTAACCAAATATTTCTTTCTTTTTTTCTCTTTTTGTTATTTATGGGTTTATGTTTTGGTTCAGTTGCAGGAGAGACAGAGATAGTGGAGATAATCAGGGAGATGAAGAAAGTGGAAGAGAGGTTGGTGGTGTTTACGGTGGATGTTCTGGACTACCACAGCATTACTGTGGCCTTGAAGGGTTGCTGTGCTTTGTTCTGTTGTTTAGATGATTCAGATGGGTATGGATACGATGATGTAAGTTGGCCTTAAAAAACATTAATACAAACAATCCATCATCATCACTTGATTAGTACATAAACATGGAACATGTAAGCTAATAAATGTGTTTTTTTATATGATGTGATCAGGATACAACAGTGGATTTGGAGGTGAGAGGAGCTATTAATGTGGTGGAGGCATGTGCTCGGACAGACGGCATGCAGAAAATTGTGTTCAATTCTTCTTTAACTGCTGCTGTGTGGAGAGAGAATATTTGTACAGAGGAGGTGGTGGACGAGAGATCTTGGAGTGATCAAGAATACTGCCGAAAGTTAAAGGTTTAAATATATAGCCTTCTCTTCCTTTTTAACTTTTTGACCTTTTCTGTTGCTCTCTCCCTCTCTTTAAAAAATCTAATTGAAACTTCAATTGGATCGTTTGGAAGTACTCATCACAGAGTTTTGACTAAAATAATTATTTTCTTTGAAAGTACTTGTTAATCTAAAAAAATTGGATTAAAATGTGTAAATCCTAAAAATATTTACAAGAATTACCTTTTATAAAAATAATCTTGATCCCTTATAAAAGTAATCTTGAAAATATCAATCCCCCATGTAATAACTAATCCCGCAAGGGCATCTTTTCCCATTCCCACGTGTTAAAACTATATCCAGGGACTTTTTGTCCAAAAGGATCTTTTTACATTTCGAAGAAAGAGACTATTCTTTGTAAATAAGTTATTATTTTGTCCATTTTAATATGTTATCCCTTAATCTAACTCTCTCCCTAACCTTACTTTTCAGTTGTGGTATGCCCTAGCAAAGACACTAACCGAGCAGGCTGCGTGGGCTCTAGCCATGGACCGTATGCTCAACATGGTCTCTATCAACGCTGGTATAGTTATCGGACCAAGCGTTGCCCAACACAATCCTTGTTCAACAATGTCCTATCTTAAAGGTATGTTTCACACTAGTTTATGGAAAATACATGTATTATAAAAATATTTTTGATAGAATCATTTAATTTCAAACAGACCTTAATCACTTCAATTTAGAACTTTTAATTAGTCATGGCATATGCTAATAACTTTTTTTTTTAATGCAGAAGCGGCTCAGATGTATGAGAATGGAGTGTTAGCATTTGTTGATGTGAACTTTCTAGCAGATGTGCATATAAGAGCATTTGAGAATCAGTTCACAAGTGGGAGATACTTTTGCTTCAATAAGATAGTGAATACTGAGGAAGAATCTCTCAAACTTGCAAGAAGCTTGAGCCCTTTGATCTCCCTACCACCCAAGTAGGAATGACATGATGAGTATTATATATTAGGATGATTTGATTAGAAGACTTTTTTTTTTTAAATGGAGGATAATTTTATTGATTTAAACTAGCAATAAATTCAATAGAAACACATAATCAAATTCGTTAAAAATTCTATAGGATGATGCAATATCCATGTTAACAATATAATAAATTGGCTCAAAACCTATCCATTTGATTAAAAGACATTTTAAAAACCCAATTTTGGAAATTTGACCTTCCATCAAATTTTGACATGATTTTGATAAAAAAAATACCCTTCTTATTTTGTTACAAAAAAACAACTTCTCTTAGGTAACAATGTAAATACATGAAATGTAGGACTTTTTTTTTTCCAAAATAAGTTATTTTTTCAAGAAAAAACATGAAAAATATTAGATTCATCATTGATGTCTTTTAACCAAATATTTATATATATTAATTCATGCAAAGAGTACCTTTTTTGTTATATAAGACTAATGGTATATATGCATATACGCAGGTACGAGTGCCAAGGGAATGAAGTGCAGAGTGAGAGGTTGAGGAACAAGAAATTAAACAAGCTAGTTGAGGGCATTAATGCCTAGAGTATTAATTGGAGTGTTAATATTTTTGTGTATCTGTCTCTATCTATGATGACACACTAGCAATGTTTTTGTGCTTGTTTTATTATGATTAAAATTATTCCGTTTTTCCATTGTAAGTGAGAATTGAGGATCTTTTAAATAAATGTAAAATCTATTTTATTATTCTTGAGTCCAAATCCAACGAGATAGAGTATAGACAAATTGGTAGTTTAACATGGTATTAGAGCATGATTCCACAAGAGGTTGAATATTTGTTCTTCAAACCTGATCATAATGTTATGGTACGGTGTGATGACTTGTGCCCAATCATTTACTGGGTTAAGACGAGTCAATCTTTATATAGTATTTAAAACTTTTTCTCCTAGCCAATGTGGGATATGATAAATATCTCCATATAGACACAATGTCCTTATTGTGTCCCATGGGATAATGAAACCAAACCAAACAAACAAATAACCCTTAAGGGACCAACAAATCCCCCACATTGGGGTCAAGGGTTCCCTACAAGGAAGTGAGCTTTTAGTCAGGGCCGTTGACCTCAACCAAAAGGAATGTCATGTGCAACTATATCATATAGCAAAGCTAGGGCCGTTGACCCCAACCAAAAGGAATGTCATGTGCAACTATATCATATAGCTGCAAATAAAATGGGCTGCAACAAGATGTCACTATAGGTAGCATGACTAAAAAATTATAGTTGCAATTATAGTTTTGGTCGCAACTAAAGAAGGTGCAAAGTAAACGAGGGCCTATGGATGTGATCATTTTTTGCCACAACTAAAGGAGATGACTGTGGATGGGGTCATTTTTGGACCTCATAAGAATGATTATGAATGGGGTCATTTTTGGACCACAACTATTAGAATGATTAAGGTTGGAGTCATTTCTGGCTGCAACTATAAGTATGATTATGGTTGAGGTTTTTTGAACCTCAACTATATAAGAATGATTATAATAGGGGTTCTTTTTTTGGCTGCAACTATAAAAATGATTATGGTTAGGGTCTTAGATTGATCACAACTAAAGAGGAGAGATATAGAGAAGGTCTTTGTTTGGCTACAACTAAAGAGGGAAGATATAAAGATGGTCTTTGTTTGATCACAACTAAAGAAGGAAGATATAGAGAGAGTCTTTGTTTGCTGCTATTATAAAAGGTTTAATAATATATATTTTTTAAATGAATGTTTTAAAGTAACATTTCTCCATACATAAAATAACAACCAAGATTTAATTCAAAAATAGCATTTTCTAACATCATCACAGACTAACGCTCAAGGTAATAAAACAGAATTATAATTAGTATATGTAAAACTCGGGAAAATTAGTAATTTTCAGGAAAAATGGCAAAATAATAACAATAATAATAATAATTGCTAGTATGGTTCAGGGAAGCTTAGAAAATTCTCTATATATCGAATGACAAAACGGACTGTGCCGTTAGATTCGTCTGGCGAAATCCAGTGACCTAGAAAAATTTCGTCGAATTCTGTGACAGTTGGAATATTTTATGATTTTCTGGGTGATAAGTCGCCAGTGACTCCAGGGACGAGATTTTTACGAAATCTCGAAAGTCAGGAAATATCTTGAGCTAAGTTCATTTAAAATAAATTGAACTGAAAAGAAATAAATTGTTTTGGGACAGAAACAAACCCGAATGAGAGATGGACATGTGGCGCAATGTGAGCCATGTATCCAAATTAAAAAAAAAAAAAGGAAAGAAAAAGATAAAAAGAAAAAGGAAAGTCAAAAGGAGAGGAGAGGAGGAGACGGAGTGAGGGAGCATGAGGGAGGAGAAGAGAGAGAGAGAGAGAGAAAGGGGTTTTTCGCTTATCTCTAAGATATACGAAAATCGAGCTGTCGGTTTTCGTTGGAGAGAGAAGAAAAGTTGATCCACGCATCGCAAGCTACGCGTGGGGTACCAAAATCTTGGATTTTCGTCAAACTCTACGAGGTAGGGAATTTTCCTACTTGGAATATTTTTAGTCTAAAAGTCATGTAATGACATAGGTGGTCTTCGGGGCTGTGATAGGTCGTGTGATTTAGTCCCAAGATTTTGGAACTGAATATTGGAAGTTTTTGGGACTTGTTTCGGGCAGTCCTGGACTGGGTTGAGGTTTGGTTTTAATCCCGAGACTGATGTCTTCGGGTTTAGTTGAGTTTTTCGATATCACTGTAATTTGTTGATGAATGAAACAAAAAATGGTTCATGACTGTGAAGGGACCAAGAGGTGCCCTGTTTATGTGGGTCCAAGATTTAGGCCATTTTGTGTGTTATTATTGAAAAAATAAATAACATGCTGTTGTGTGTAAAAATCATGTTTATATATACTTGCTTGACGCATTAACATGGAAATTGTAATAAATGGAAATTATATGTAGGAAATATAATTATCCGAAATTTATAAATGTATGTAGCTCTTATTATGCATGTAGCATAACATCGCATGAAATGACATGATTGCATTTCATATGCATGGTCACATCGAGTCGAGTCGGGTGTGGGTGCATGGTACTATTATTCACCATTTTTGGTGAAGTGTATGAGCAGCTTCGAAATGGACAATCGCCCAAATCATATTCAATGTTGCAGAAACAATATATTAATAATAAATTTAGTGTTTTGGGTGAAGAAAGATGGGGTAGATAATTTCCCTGTAAGATCAAATTTATTCTCTTGGCCGACATATGGATCCAAGGATAAAGTTCGTGAAAGTGTCGGCGTTGTGAAGCCCACGTGAGATCCTGGAAATTTAACCCAAATAAACACACGGGGATTTGATAAAGAAATTCAAGTGAATATTGAGGGTTGTCTAACAGTTTGTCATCATGAAACAACAATGACCGGTTTTCACACTGGGCGCTGCAGTGTGAAGGAGTCACTGGGACCGTGCCAGGGTACGGTATCTCATCTCATGCATGACACACAATATTTCATATATAATGCATTATTTATATGGAATATGACTGGATGTTTTGATGAAGCTATCAAGATGTGCATTTTAGGTCGAGCAGCCTTTGTAAAAGAATTTCACTGGCATTGCCTGCCTCTTACTGGAACCCTTAGGTGCTGTGGGTGGGATAGAAACTCAAGGCTCGACGAAATGATTATGAAGGAGGCCATGTGTGGCCTTGATATTTTCTTTTGTAAAAGTATGTCAGGTAAAATATTTAATCTAAGTTCTTGGGACTATTATTCAGTTAGTCGGGTATGTAATTATGGTAAGAGGGTCGGATCGGACTTCACGGACTCCATCATGTTTTATTTTCATATTTTAAAATTAAATGTGAATGAATGGGTCCCGTAAAGATTTAGATATCGATATGGACGTATTTGACCAGGTGGTCAATACTACTTCTGTTGAGACCTTGAATAAGTTATGATTATAATGTTATACAGGTTAAATGTTGGGTAGAGCTCCTCGAACAAAGGAAACTTTGCCCAATTTTTTTTTGAAAGTATGGATTCCAATAAATGGGACACAACAACAGGTATTTCCGTCACCGAACCACAGAATTTCACAATGATGGGTCATTAACGGACCATAAATCAGCTTCCTGCATCATAGCTTCGCATGGAGCTTAGGTAAACGACAATTAGGGAGCTCGAATGTGGGCATCCACAAGTACCCTGAAATAAGCACAGCTTTGGTAACAAAATTTAGCCATACGAATACCTCGGGTCTGTGATCACATCATTGTGGTGTCATGTGTTTCAGGATTAATATGCTAGTGTGATACGTGTGGTAAGTAGGAATAATATACATGGTGGATTGTATATGGAACACTAGGGTTAGAAAACATAACCTTAGGGCTTTGGAAAACAAAATGAACATGATAGTTCGGGAACTGATGTGTATTAGTGTTTAGCATTATGCACCACTAAGGAAAAAGGGATGAACAGTGTAGTTCATGATGCTAAAGTCTATTAGTGGTCGAGGTGCACCCGGCTTCAGTCAGGACTAAGATGCACTACTGGTTACAGAGATAGAAATTGAGAACTCTTATTGGTTATCTAACATGTGTACATGGGCTAGCAGAGGAAGAGGACGCTAGGTGGCGATGGGAGTGAACCCACCCACCAATTCCATTGACTGCACTCCATGGGAGGTCACAGGCCACCGCTACCACTACCCTTGGCGCAGTGTGGTTGCACACCATCTACGCTAGCAATTAGGAAACCAAGAAAGAGAAGGGTGGGGGGTGGTTGTCAAGTAACCCTGTAGGTTCGAGGCACATGATCCTCTGGCCCTTAAGGGAGGAGGAGACCCGATGGTGGTGGGTCACTGTTTCCAACTAGTTAGAAAGGATACGGGCACTAGTGCTAAGAGGAAGGAGAATCAATTTTCTTCTAACTCTAGGAAGAAGCATAAGACTTCTGCTTTGTACAGATTTTAGGGACGGGGCCGTGGCTATCAAGGCCAAGGCTGAGTTAGGGCTTCTAGCCAGACGGGGCAGATGACATGCTACCATTGCCAATAGCCTGGGCACATGAGACGGGATTGTCTATAGAGGCAGGGATCTAGGAATTATGGGACATCACAGTTCCAATCATCAGTGGGACATGCGTGGACGCAGTTTGTTCCTCCTTACCCCAACATGGGCCAGGGGAACCGATGTCGCACTCGCATCGCACGCGCCTACACGACGGGCCAGAGGCCGTGGTATGGGTCGAGGTCGAGACGTGGCTCACTGCACTGGGACTTCGATGACCTAAGAGCGGTTCACGTTGGTGGTATTGCGCACAAGCTTGCGATTAGCATGATATACGTGGTACATTTCATTTCACACTTTTGATAAGAGGTTAGCTTAAATTAGATGCATCATATTCATGCTTATCACGCATTCAGGTGAATGTTTTGGGCTTAAAGGTTAAATCCTTGGAAAATCTGTTACATGTGAGTTCTCCCCTAGGGATTAGGGTGATGGTTGATCAAATATGTCAGGATTGTGAGTTAGAGATCTCAGGGATTCTGCTCACGGTGGACCTTCGAGTAATGGACATATCAGATTTTGATGTCATTATTGGCATGGATTGGTTGACCAAGACACCTAGCCTCACTGAACATGATAAGAGGATTACCGCACACGGACGGTATCCATGACTTTCAAGGGACAACCAAGCTTTAATTCCCGCATCGTACGACTTTAGATGGCATAAGGCCGATGGGCTAGCTAGCAAGCCTTACCCTGAAGGACGAGGTGAGACAGAAATTGGATCTACCTCGGATAGTTTGCGAGTATGAGGATGTTATTCCAGATGAGCTACCGGGATTACCTCTGCACATGGATGTAGACTTATGTATTGAGTTACACCCTGGTATGTCGCCCATTTCTATGACTCTTCATAGGATGACACCGGTTGAGTCAGATGGAACTCAAGGTCCAATCATAGAATTGTTGGACAAGGTTTTATTAGACCTGGTACTTTCTGCACTGCGCGGGCTCTGACTTATTTTCAAGAAGAAAGACAAGACCCTCCGACCGTGCACAGCTGATACTGGTTGGGCTTAAATAGGGTTACGATCAAGAATCAGTATCCCTTATCGTGGATTAATGACTTGTTTGATTAACTGAGAGGGTCATGAGTCTACTATATATTAGATCTTCACATCTGATACCACGCTGAGAGTTAGAGAAAGCAATATCCCAAGACGCTAATAGACGCGGGTATGGGCATTTTGAGTTCACAATGATGCCCTTCGGATTGACAAATGCTCCAGCGACATTCATGGATCTCATGCATAGGGTATTCTAACCTTACTTGGATCAGTTTGTTGTGGTCTTTGTTGACGATATCTTGATTTACTCTTAGTCCGAGGAGGAGCATGAAGATCATTTGAGGGTCGTTCTACAACTTCTGAGAGACCAAATAACCTGTACACCAAGTTCGCAGTGAGAGTTTTCTGGCTTACCGAGGTGAGAGCTCCTTGACACGCCATGTTAGCATTAGTGTATCGGGTAAATTCTCGAGAAGGCCGAGACTCCGGCAGAGCTGGGAGAGGCCAAAGTCAGCCTTCGAGATAATGTAGTTTCGACGGTAGGTATTACAGAGGCTTATCGAGGGATTTCTCCCTGCAGCACCTATGATTAGATTAACCCAAAAGGGGGTCAAGTTTGAGTGGGATGACTTGTGTGAGAAGGCATTCTAGGAATTGAAAAGAAGGCTACTTTTAACCTCTATTCTCGATAGTCCTAACAGCATAAAGGTACACAATGTAATCGCAGGATGCCTCAGTGGGATCTAACTAGATGTGTCCTGATGTAGTCTCGGGAGGGTCAGAAGCTTGCGGTTCCAGACAACTAAAGAATCATGAGCAGAATTACCTTACACATGATCTGGAGTTAGCGGCCATTGTATTTGCCTTAAAGATTTGGCGCCACTATTTGTATGATGAGCAATTCGAAGGGGTTTTTAATTTCACAAAAAGTCTGGGGAAGGGTGATTACACAACAGAACTCTCACATGAGGTGACGTAGATAGATGGAGTATCTGAGGATTGAGGATCATCTTTGCATACCATCCCGGTAAGGCAATGTAGGGTCGATGCACTAAGCCTAAGTCACAGGAGTACCGGCTAGTGTACCTTCCCGAGAGCGATGCTCGAGGATCGTGGGATGACTACATTACAAAGGATCGCTTAGTGGGAGCGTTAGGGAGTTTGGTGGCTACGCCATCTCTACTGAAAAGAGTGATTGAGTCCTAGGAGCAGGATGCAGAGATAGTGTCCATCAGGGACCGGCACAAAGTAGCACTGGTGACGGCTGGCCGGGCCATCCACATAGATAGTAGTCTTCAGATAGGGACAGTTATGGTTCCCACCGACCCATTTGAGAGAGGATCCCTGTGGAGTTCCACTACTCGCTTTGTCATGGCATCCAAGTGGCAATGTAAGATGTACCGATCTTCGCCGCCAATATTACTAGAGCGAATGAAGCTACACGTTGAGATTTTGTTCGACTGTCTCACGTGTCGCCATAAAGGTCGAAAGCACTAAGCCAACATGGGTACTCACCTCTTTGGAGGTAGCAGAGCGAAGTGGCATGTCAATGATGGATTTAGATCCACTTGCCACTCGACACAAATAGCAGCATGATGCCGTATGGGTTATAGTGGATTGGCTCACTAAGTCGGCACACTTTCTAGCGGTGCGGATGACCTTCACACTGGAGGAATTATGTAGGTTTTATATTCGTGAGATTGTCCCATATAGAGTGTCATTTCTGTCTGACCGATGTGGATCCAAGGTTTATTTGCACATTTTTGGAAGAGTTTCCTAAAAGGCTTATGTGGTCATTAATGACGATGAGCACGACAAGCCATTCAGCAGACAGATGGTCAATCGGAGATGACTATACAGGTTTTAAAGGACATGCTGCAAGCATGTGTCCTGGATCTTAAGGGTATTTGGGAGGAGTACTTACCCTTAGTGGAATTAAATTTTACAACAGCTTATCGTACAAGTATACAAAAATGGTAACCTGCGGAGTAGTAGAGGAGCCATGTTGATCTTTTTGATTTGTCAACGAGGTGGGAAAAAGCTCCACCACTAGCCTGATTTGATCTCGAGACACTTTGAGAAGCGTGGATTCGATTCGAAGCGCTTCTCTTACTGGCCAGAGTGCACAGAAGACACGCCGATTAAGTCGGCCGACCTCTGTGAGCCTGAGGCGGTGATCACGTCTTCGAAGGTGATGCCTAAGAGATGAGTGGCCGATTCGGCAAGCGGTGGAAGCCAGCGCCGAGGTATATCGGGGCCTTTTGAGATACTCCGAGAGGGTGGGCACAAAGCCAGACATCTGGGCTGGACACTACCACCGAATTATCGTGTCCATGAGATGTTCCACGTCTCCATGCTTCGGAAGTTTACTCAAGATCCAGCTCATGTAGTGGATTGGGGAGGGATTGTTGTTGATATTGCATGGGGACCTTCGAGGAGGACTGCAGGCTATCATGGATAGTCGGACCGTTTCATACGCAAGACTCCGAGGCTAGTGAAGGTTTTGTGGCAACACCGAGGAGTGGAGGAGGCAACATGGGAATGCGAGGACATGATGCGTGCCACCTATCATTTTCTACTTAAGGATGAAGGTACGTTGTTTAAATGAATTGGAAATAGAATGACAATTGCATATGCTTGTGATTTGATGTGTATATGTGTGGGAATTTCGGCATCGAAATTTTTAAGGGGAAGAATAAAACCTGGAAAATTAGTAATTTTCGTGAAAATGGCAAAATAATAATAATTGTCGACGGTTCAAGGAAGCCTAGAAAATTCTCTAGACTCAATGAAAAAAACGATCGCTTCATTGATTCGTCTCTACGAAATCCAAAGTTGATTTAGAAAAGTTTCACACTCTCGAGACATTTAATATTTTACGATTTCTCTGCGATAAGTCGCCAGTGAATCAAAGAACGAGATTTTTACGAAAATCTTGAAAGTAAGGAAATTGCTTGAGTTAAATTCATTTAAAATAAATTGAACTGAAAAGAAATGAATTGTTTCAGGGTAGAAACAGACTCGAATGAGATATGGACATATGGCGCAATGTGAGCCATGTATTCAAATTAAAAAAAAAAAAAAAGGAAAGAAAAAGATGAAAAGAAAAAGGAAAGTCAAAAGGATAGGAGAGGAGGAGACGGAGTGAGGAAGCGTGAGGGAGGAGAAGAGAGAGAGAGAAAAGGGTATTTCGCTTTTCTCTAAGATTCACTGAATCGAGCCGGGCTTGCCAATGAGCAACATGAAAATTTTGATTTACGCATCAAGAAGCTTTCTACGAGGGTACCAAAATCTTGTTTGCCAAACCGCACAGGCAGAGAATTTTTCGCATTAAATATTTTTAGCCTAAAAGTCATGTAATGGCATAGGTCAGTTTCGTTCGTGATAGTCGCAGGATTTAATCCTAAGATTTTCGGGACTGACATTGTAAATTCTGGATTATTCCGGTAAACCCAGATCGGGCCGAGATTTGGTTTTAATCCCGGGATTGATGTCTTCAAGTTTAGTTGAGTTTTTCGGTATCATTGTAATTTGTTGATGAATGGAACCAAAAATGGTTCATGATCGTGAAGGGACCAAGAGGTGCCCTGTTTATGTGGGTCCGAGATTTGGACCATTTTGTGTGTTGTTGTTGGAAAAATAAATAACATGTTGTGTGTAAAAATCATGTTTATATATACTTGTTTGAAGTATTAACAAGGAAATTGTAATAAATAGAAATTATATGTAGGAAATATAATTATCCGAAATTTATAAATGTCGCGATGTACTTTATTTGCATGTAGCATGACGCCGCATGAAATAACATGATCGTGATTACATTAATTATCACATCACGCCGAATGGTACGGGTACATGGTAATCGTTATTCACTATTTTACGAATGTGTATGGAGCTTTAAATGGACAACGTCCAAAATCGACTCACGCTTATAAAACAATAATAATAATCAATTTCGTGGTTCTGGGTGAAGTAAGATGATGATGACACCCCATGTGAAAGACCCAAATTTGTTCTAACACATATGGATCCAAATGGCTAAGTTCAATAAAGTGTTCGAAGGTAAGGCGGCTCATGAGATCCCGAAAATTCGTAACCCAAATAAACACATGAGATTTGATAAAGAAAATTCAAGTGAATATTGGAGGATTGTCCAACAATTTAAGTCATTGGGTGAAACATCAATGACTGCTTTTTACACTTGGCGTTACAGGTGTGAGGGAGTCGGTCGGAACTCGGGTCATGGGCATGAGACGTCTTATCTCATGCATGACACACAATGTTTCATATAGGATTGCATTATTTATATGGAATATGTTTGGATGTTTTATGTACGCCATTGCATGTGCATTTTAGGTGAGGAGTAGCCCTTGTAGAACACTTTTCTACTGGGCATTACTCACCTCGTCGTGGGACCCCCTTTCAAGTACAGGGGGTGTACAAGGAGACGGCGCTCCGACGAAGCCGTGATTATGAAGGAGGCCGATGTGTGGCTTTGATATTTCCTTTGTAAAAAGTATGTTGTATAAAAGAATTGTAACTAAATTTTTTTGGGATTATTGTCTAAATAGTCGGGTATGTAATTATGGTAAGAGATCGTGATCGGACTCTTACGGACTGTAATTAAGTGTTTTATTTTCATATTTTAGAATTAAATGTGAATGAATGAGTCCCGATAAAGGGATGTATATTGGGGATATGACAGATGGACCTTGTGTGGTCAATACTATTTCTATTGAGACCCTAGATGGGTTATGATTATACTGTTATACAGGTTAAATGTTGGGTAGAGTTCCCCGAACAAAGGAGACTCTACCCAATTTTTTTTGAAAATATGGATCCCGATAAATGGGACACAACAGTGTGGTATTGGATCACTTGAAATCTACATGAATTTCAAGGGTTGACGGGTTATCATTGAGACCCTCGGATTTGGGGTGTCCCAGTATCCATTGTTACTCAACTTCTTGATACGATTTATAGTTAATAACCCAACTATTACATACAAAAATAACCCTCACCAACAAAAGGGCTTCAAAGAGGGCTGCTTCGATAGATTCCCGTCAACAAAATGACTTCCAAAAGCATGAATTAATTCAAAGTTGCCAATCAATGGGGATATTCCCTTTTGCTCCAGAATCTGGTTTGTGGCGAGAAATGCATGTCCGTAAAATTATTACATATAACAAAATTTTCTTGTACTATTACGTACATCAACGTGGAGTTCAAATGTTATATTCATGCTTCTTGTTAATAAATCAAGCTTCATATTCACTAATGATGTAGAGGGTTTGACAATCTATTTTGGACCCTGCTGATGGAGCTACAGAATTCCTTTCCCATGGTTATCAACCTTGCAACACCCAAATGAACTTACAGTAAACCATCATATTACAGCAAACGAAATAATGAAATAAGGAAGGAGAGGATTTCATTGCGATGGGCAGTGAGGGTTTCATCCAAGCGTGCCCTGAGGCTATGAACCCGGGTCAGAACTAGGTCGGCCATGTCTCCTCTCTAGATTCTTACCTAATTTCAGACAACCTTCAATGTAAGGAGAACAATTGTAACTAACATATCAAAATTATCCAAAGCTTGTTATTGACAAGAGAGTCAAGCCTAACCATCATCTAGAAAGGATTAAATTTCAAAATTGAACACCTCATGCTTATAAATAATAATAATAATAATAATAATAATAATAATAATGATAATAATATAAATTCTATTATGTTGTTGAACTAAATTCAACTCTAATAAATAATGCAAAGACTAGAATTCTATTCTAAGATCTTGTGGTTGACAATGGAAACCTACGGCTACCAACCCGAGTAGGGAGTTGAAAATTTTTAGAGCAATTATTCTGAAACAGAAACTGCGACACTGAAAACAGACATTAAAGGGGAGAAGTAGAAGAAAAAAAAGAAGAAAGAAGATTAGTATGAGATCTTTAGAAAAGAAATCTAACATTCGTTCGTAAGGAAATCTAACACTTTTCTTCAGCATTTAATTCTTGTAATATTTGTATTTGTATGATGTTTTCTACTTTGATTATAGGGAATTGTCAAGGGAATTAGGGAGCCTACATAGCCCGATTAAAAGTTTGATCTTACGAGCCATTTTAGTTTGGAAACACTTTAATATCTTGACATGTCCGCACGCTTGTATTTTTATGTTCGAGTGAAAATAAAAAAATCACCACAATATATTTTTGGCACGCCCGGTGGGACACATCTTTATGAAACATTGCTTGGTGGATTCATTCTTTGCTGAAGATGCCACCAAAATTGAGAAGTAAAAACATTTTGGAGTCTCAAGAATCAGTTTCTAATGCTGTAGAAGTAGCACATGAAGGACTCGTTCCAGCCATGATGGAACAATTTGAGAGAAGTACAATAGATTTTCTCTAAGGAGAATATGCATCAGACAACCAATTCAAGTAGGAAGTAGGCATAGGTAATGTATGATGATACTCATGTCTCAGACATTGTCGCAAGTTTCGTGCAATGATTGACGATCTACAGAGATCTAACATCGGCTGATAAATATTTGATGAAAGAGCTGTCGCTTCGCTGCAGGTCGAGTCTAAACAACTCAAAGTCTTGGCTGAGAAAACTAATGTCATGAGTGAGTTTGCACAAGCCTTGATAGATGCGGTTGATGAACATGCCAGAACAACATCCGAGAGAGCTAAGACCGTTGCGGTAGAGCGAGAAGAACAATCTCAGGCACAAGAGACTATCCTGAAAGCAATCTCAAAGATGGCCGGACAACAGAGGCCAAAACTAGCTTCTCAATTTACAAGGCAACTATCAAATGAGCTCCGGAGACACCATCTATTGAATGGGGTAGCTCCCAGATTTTTCATGAAGCTGTGGATTCATTCCCTAGACAAGTTGAAGCTGACATTCTTCCTCCCATAGGAGTGAAGAGGGAACTTTGATAAACTTCAACATAGAACGTTCTAATCCTGTTAGCAATGGCTCCTTAAAGGGTGTATGCTAACACTAACCCGGTTACACAACCTGGAGCTTATAATGAGTCACTTCCTTTAGTTGGCGGCACGGGGGGCACTATTCTACCACCCTTAGGGGTAAGTATGAATAGAGGGCAGCAAATTCATCAGCCTTTTATGCAGCTACCTCCACCACCAAACTTGGAGGCAATGAGGGAAGCGATGCAAGAGCTATACAGGCCTAGCCTTAGACAAGTTGTCCGCCTAGAATTCTATAAGCCATATCTAGAGGCAATAGATAAAGAAAATCCTTACCCAATGAGGTATAGAATTTCTGAATTCTCTTTATTCTCTGGAGAAGATGGACAGTCTTCCTTGGAGCATGTGGCTAGATTCATAATGCAGTGTGGGGAATTGACCAACTATGAAAATTTCCCCTATCTTAAATTCAGGTTATTTCCTAACTCATTAATTAGAGTTGGTTTTACTTGGTATGCAACATTGCCAAGGAATTCTATCATGTGTTGGCAAGAAATGGAGAGAGAGTTCCACACAAAATTCTTCAAAGCTGAACCTGAGATTTGCATAGCAGAATTATCAAGGGTAACTCAAAAGGGTGGAGAATCAACAAAGTCATTTATCATTCGTTTCAAAAGAATGAGGAATAGATGCAAAATCCATTTCCTAGAAATAGAGTATGTGAAGATAGCCTAGAGGGGACTTGATATAGAGCCGAGGAAGAAGTTTCAAGGTATGAAGTTCAGAGACTTCTATGAGCTTGTTGCTAAGGTGATAGAGTATGAAGAATTACTCAGGGAAGAAAGTCAACGGAGAATGTAACGCCCCAAAAATACCCTAGAATTTTTATAATAAAAATTATATATTCAGACAGTTTTTTCCAGAAAATTGATAAATTGTGAAATGAGAAAATGAATATGGCATATGATTAAATGTTATATAAATGAGAAATTAATTGAACTTAAATAAACCTATGAAAAAAAGTAAATTTGAATTTGTAAATGAGGACTCTAAGGGTAAAAATAGAATAAGCTTAAATTTAATGAGTTAAATGGTAATGGAACAGTTGAAATGAGAAAAATCGAATTGAAGTATGAGAACCAAACACGCCTAGGAGAAAATGAACTTAAAGACCAAAAAGTGGTCTAAGGGCTCATTCTTAAGCAAATCCCGTTTTTGGAGAAGGAGGGTGGAGAAAAGGGAGAAAAGAGCTAGGGCAAGAGAAGGATCAAGCTTTGAGTGGGATTGTTTCACATTTCTTGCTTCTAAGAGATCAAGCAACCTACAAGAGAAGATTTGAAGAGATTCAAGGTAAGAAATCAAACCCTAGCTTCGTTCTTTTGTGATTTTGGTTTTGGGGAAAAGCCCTAACTTGGGAAAAAGAGGTTTTTATTGATTCTAAACTACTTTTGGAGTTGTTTTGGGTGGATTACATGGTGGGTTTTGATGTATGATGGATTTGAGGAGGTTTATTGAAGAAAAATGGGTGAGAAATTGCAAGATCTGCCATTTCTGGGTAGAACCCGCATATTGGTACCGATACCAAAAGTGGGTATTTGCATCTATCAGGCAGAGGATTTGGTACCAGATTGTAATTGGGGTACCGCAATTTCACAAGTAAAGGACTGGTAATCAGACCATCAAAGTGATATCGTACTGAGCTTCCAAAGATCCCTATTTTTTTGCATACTTTTGCGACCGTTAAGTCTCGTGACTGCACACCGATTGTTTAGTGTGACCCTAATAAAGGTTTAATTGGTTCATGTAAGAGTATATGAGAGAAAACGCATCAGACTCGCTATCTCGTGAAGCCATGGCTCCCGGTGATATTCGCTAAGACGACACTGTTCAACCACTAAGAGCCGAGAATTTGTATTTGACTAGGCGCGGTGAAGACGCATAACCCGACGAAGGACTCCAAAATGAAGAGACAAGGGATCGATAAATTGGTTTGATCTCTGTGACTCAATTCCCATTTCAAGTTCTATTTGTGATATACATATATATTGATTTGAATTATTAGTATTCAAAATGTTTGTCTAATATCTGCATGTGTGCTTGTATTTGAACTATAAGTGAATTTACTACATGTGAGTAAATTGATTTGAAATGTATTATTGAATGACCAACATGACAAGATTCACCAACTGAATTTGTCATGAAGGTAACCGTATTTGTTCAATGTTAAATCACATTACTACTGAATGACAAATAGGGCGAGATTAACCAACTGAATCTGTCATGAATGTTAATTTCTATAGTCCAATGTGAGATTGTAATATTGAATGTGAAATCACATTACTACTCAACGACAAACAGGACATGATTCACCAACTCGAATCTATCAGAATGTCACTTTATACCATATGCGAAATCGCAAACCTAAAAGCTTAAAAATGATATTCAAAAGTGTATTTGTATAAGCATCTTTTACATTACACATAGACATTGTATAAAGGCGTTATTTTGATAAATGTGACTAGACAACCGAAATGGAATAGAGAACTGTATAAAACCACTAAGCATGAAAATGCTTAGTGTATTGTTTTATCAATGCTTAGTTACCTAGTGATAGACAGTGATTGAAAGCAGACCCAAGGTCGAGGAGCTTAGAGTCATTCAGAAAGTTCACGAAGTATGCTTTGTCACATGCATCCTCACCATTTTTGAACATGATATTGTTTTGTAAACAAAAGGAGTTTAACTCTGAAATTATTTTTGCACCTATATCTGAATACGATTTTGGATATCATGTTGTAAACGGCATAAAATGCCATTTTTATTTAAATGCATATTTTTTAAAGGAATTTCATTGAATTTGTAAATGTTTATGGGCTTGCCCAACCTAAAATCGCTTCCGCAAAGATTTGAGAACGAAAATGCCTATATTAATGAAATGTATTTGATAAATGGATTTGATTAATGGCTTTGGCCGAGCGTCCCTAGGTTTCAGTTCGGATCCGCCAATTGAGTCGCGCCAGGCTCGGGGGTCGCTACACTTTAGTGGTATCAGAGCATCCCGGATTCGGTTCGAACCCACCAATCGAGTTGGACCGAGAAGGGGTGCTATAGAGAAATACCTCCATGGGAACTTACTGCCAAGAAGTCAATTATGAAGAAATTTCAATAGCAAATCTCTTAAGTACAAGTTCTTTAATCTGTCCTCTACTGGAGAAGAAAGCGCCTGACTTATGGAAGAAGTCACAAGCCTCTAATACACAAGTACAATATACTTTTGATGTGACAAAGAGTGAGGAAATCTTTGATTTCCTTTTGAAGGAGAAATCCATCACATTTCCTCATGATCACCAACAATAAAGAGGAACTCATGGGAAAAGTATACTGTAAGTATCATAATTCCTAGAATCATGGTACTAATTCTTGTTGGAATTTCATGAATATTATCCAGGACAAGATCAACAAGGGAATACTAAAGTTCCTTGAGAAAAAGGAGGCCATGGTGATTGATGAAGGTCCTTTCCCACCAATGGCTTCAATCAACATAGTTGCTACTGATCTAAGGGTGGTACTGAATGAAAAGAAGGATGAGAGATTTATCCTAATGCCAGGATAAGAAAGGTATGGATTCCTAAACAATATCTAGTTCATAAGGATGAATTGACAGTAAAAAGAAAAGTGTCTACAACTAGAGAAAAGGAAAAGAATGGAAGATATCCATACCATTCAAAACAGGAAATCAAGAAGGAGAAACCCTCCAAAGAAAAGAATGTTTCTCCAAAAGAGATACATACTTTTATAGAGGGAAAGGTATGAACACTTCAAAGAGGAAAATACCTCAAAGGTTTGTTGTCCTCCTCCTATTCCACCTGGACAAAAGTGGCATGTGGTGCAACATAAGAAATTTCCCCAAAAGCTCATCAGAACTCAAAAAAGAAGGATGTAAAGACTGAGAGCTATGGAAAAAAGGCGATTACCTAAAGAAATGCCACGGGGAAGGCCAAAAGAAGCAAATAATCTAAGAAAAGAAATGAGGCCTACTCCAAAGAAAACCAAATTTGGAAGGAAGGCTATAGAAGATGACGAGTCTACAAAAGAGATGGATGAAGAAATGGATTTGAGAACTATTATGATAGGTACATTTCCTATTTCTTTGAAATGTTCTACCATTTCTCTAACTTTACCAGATTTCTTCAAGTCAAAAGAGATGAAGGAAAGCCTAGTGGAGGTAAAGAAAAAACATTCTCAAGCACAGGACAAGCATAGTCAGAGGGTAATCACCATTGACCCCTCTAAAGGAAGTAGAGCCCATAAGGTGATACTGAAAAAACCTACTATGGAGATGACAAGGCACATAAGACCTCTCTATGTGCGAGCACACTTTAATGGTAAACCAATGTCCAAGGTATTGGTGGATAATGGATCAGCAGTCAATGTGATGCCTTTAAGAATGTTGAGAGCATTAGGAAGAGGCATCAATGATCTAATTGAGACAAAAGTGTTTGTGATAAGCGCACCGAGAAATCTCTAAGAATCCGAAAGGTAATTCTATCGACATCGTGGATGCGAAGACTCCTTTATCAACTTTCTTTGTGATTAATTCTATTGCTAATTACAATGCTTTGCTAGGAAGAGATTGGACTCATGCCAATTGGTGTGTGACGTCCTCACTTCACCAATTTTTACTATTTTGGAAAGATGATAAAGTAGAAGTGGTATGGGTAGACAAACAACCTTTCATTGCAACTTCAAATTCTATGGACACTAGTTACTATGACTAAGAGTTTGGTCCGATAAAATTCAAAGGAAAAAAGAAGAATGGTGCTCTAAAAGAAATATATATGGAGTCAAGAGATACTGGTGAGATTCAAGACCAAGCTTCCAAACTTTTAAAGACAACTACTATCGAGACTTTTAGGCTGATAAAGGGTCTGATCATTGAGGAAATCAACGACTAAGTATTCTCATGAAGAGAATGAGGTCGCTGCAGCCATAGCATTTATAATGCAAATGCAGTAAGTTACTAAAAAAATTACAGAAGAACAACTCCAAGGCATTTGTGAAGCTGAAGTGATTAATGAAGAAGAATCAAATGAAGCGGAGGTAGAAATTCAAATTGAAGATTTGGAGCAAGCTCCTCTTAAAATGGAAGACAACAAGCCTTAAGTACATGATCCTATGGAAGTGGTCAACCTCAGCACTGTGGAAGAGCCAAGGATTACTTACATAAGTTCTCTCTTATCCACTAACTTGAAGGAACAAATCATATCATTGTTAAAGGAATTCAAACATTGCTTCGCTTGGAATTATGATGAAATGGCAAGATTGGATAGGGGCCTTGTGGAACATTGCCTTCCTATTAGGCTTGAATTCTATCATTTTCAACAACCACCTAGAAGATTGTCCAAGGAAGTAGAGATGAAGGAGGAAAGTGAGAAACTCTTGAAGGCTAAATTCATTAGGCCTATAAGGTATGTTCAATGGTTAGCAAATATTGTTCTTGTGATAAAGAAAATTGAAAACTTTGAGTATGTGTGGATTTTAGAGATCTAAATGTTGCTAATCCTAAGGACATGTATGTGATGCCTATTGCAGACATGTTAGTTGATTTTGCTGCTAATAATGAATTGTTATCCTTTATGGATGGTTTCTCTAGTTACAATCAGATTTTAATAGCATTAGAAGATATACCTAAGACCGCCTTTAGATGTCCTAGCTCCATAGGGACATTTGAATGGCTAGTCCTTTTGGTCTAAAAAATGCCGGTGCAACTTACCAAAAGGCAATGAATGCCATTTTCCATGACATGCTAGGCCACCACTTGGAAGTATAGATTGATGATATTGTGGTTAAATCTAAAAGAGTCGGTGAACATGTAGATCATCTAAGGAAAAGCTTTGAGAGGATAAGACATCATCAATTGAAGAATAATTTGCTCAAATGTGCATTTGGAGTTCATGCTGGGAAATTTCTTAGATTCCTAGTTCACCAAAGAGGGATAGAAGTGGATCAGAACAAAGCAAAAGCTATTGCTTTAGCCAATGCTCCATAAAACAAGAAAGAACTCTAAAAGTTTCTGGGCTAGGTAAATTATTTAAGAAGATTTATCTCTAACCTGGCAGGTAAAACTAAGGAATTCCTTGACTTGGTGAAGCTGGAAGAGTTTAGGTGGGAGGAACGACATCAAGAAGCCTTTGACAAGATCAAAGAGTACCTCTCTAAACCTCCCATTTTAATGCCTCCTATATAAGGTCATCCACTTAAATTTTATTTATCAGTCACAAATGAGTCAATAGGTTGCCCTTTAGCACAAAACAATTCTAGAGGCCATGAGTAGGTTGTATATTATTTGAGTAGTGAATCCAGCATAAACAAGATATACTCCAATTGAAAAATTATGTTTGTCCTTGTACTTTTCATGTACTAAATTGAGACATTACTTTATCAAGTCTCGAGTTTATGTGGTTTCTCAAACTGACCTTATGAAGCACATGCTTAACTGGCCACTGATTACAGGGAGGATTGGTAAATGGTTCCTTGCTTTGTCAAAATTCTCCTTGGTTTATTTTCCATATAAATTTGTCCAGGGACAAGCATTGGCAGATTTCCTAGCTGATCATCCTTCTCTAGAGATTAGGACAACGCAAAGTATGGCGTTGGGAATCCATGGAGCATAAAAAGAGCCTTGGATCCTCAAATTTGATGGTTTAAGCATAGATAATTCAACCGGTGCTGGAATAGTGATCATTTCACCAAAAGGAGTAAAGACTACATTGTCTTTCAATCTAACCTTTGAATGCACCAACAATCAGACTGAGTATGAAGCTTTGGTGATTGGTTAAGATATCCTACTGGAGCTTGGGACAAAATATGTTCAAGTCATTGGAGATTCTCAATTGGTACTGCAGTAATTAATAGGGGAGTATAAGTGCAACAACTTACTATTAACACGTAACTTTACTGTTGCCATTCAATTGTTAGACTCCTTTGATAATGTAAAATTGGGTGAAGAATTGACCCATAAGTTCGTCATGATAGAAAAAAAGAATCATCCTTCAATTTTTAACATGAATATTGCTGGAGATTCGAGAACAGAGTTAAGAGAATATTTAGAGAATCTAAACAAGAGGGTTCCCCACAAAACAAAGGCTCAAGCTTAAAATTTTGTTCTGCTAGAAAGAGAGCTATATAGAAAAGGATTTGAGGGATTATTACTCAAGTACTTATCTTTCCCAGTTAGCATGGAAGTTATGAAGCAAGTTCATGAAGCAAGTTCATGCGTTGGTTAATTAGAAGACAAGACTATTTTTGGTCGACAATTCTAAAAGACTCCATCACTTACTCTATAGGTTGTCAACAGTGCCAAAAATATGGAAGTATACATAGGATTCCTACCGTTGAATTACATTAAATAGTAAAGCTATGGTCATTCAGAGGGCCATGGACTTGATTGGGATGATTCATCCAACATCATCAAAAGGGCACAACTTCATCCTAGTTGCTACAGACTGTTTCACTAAATGGGTGGAGGCAATACCATTGAAGAAAGCAAAACAGAAGGATGCGATCTAGTTCATAAAGGAGCAAATTATTCATAGGTTTGTGATTCCCTAATCTATCACTACTGATCAAGGAACAATGTTTATTGGAGAAGAGATGAACTACTTTGCTGTTGATTATGGGATACAACTCATCATATCAACTCCTTTCTATGCCTAAGTGAATGGACAAGCAAAAGCATCCAATAAAGTGTTGATAAGGATTTTGGAGAAAATGCTAGAGGATAATCCTAAGGATTGGCATATGATTTTATCAAAGACATTGTGGGCTTACAGGACTTCTAAAAGGAATTCTGAAGGTTAAGTCCTTTTTCTCTAACTTATGGACAAGATGCAGTATTCTCAATGGAAGTAATGGTGCCTTCTCTAAGAGTTTCTAGGCAAAATGACCTTACTCCTTAAGAGTACAATGAGGCCATGATGATGGGACTCGAATCAGCAGATGACAGAAGAATACAAGCCTTCAACTACAGCTGATTCAGAAAAATAAAGTGGCTCAGATTTATAATAAGAGAATCAAGCAGAAAAGCTTTGAAGTAGGAGAGCTTGTTTGGAAGATTATACTGCCAGTTGATTCCAAAGACAAAGAATTGGGAAAATGGTCTCCTAATTGGGAGGGACCTTTCAAGGTGCATCAAGTACTACATGGAAACACATACTAGTTAGCAAACCTACAAGGATAGCCACACAAGAGGCTCCTTAATGGGAAATACTCAAAGAAGTATTTCCCTACCATGTGGAAAATTGTAATAAATTCTCAAAAGAATTAGGCCGATTCCACGGCCTTTAAAGGGGTAATGTTAGGGGAATGTTCTATGTTTTAGAGAAAAGTAAGCTTTTTAGGCTTTGTTTTTTCAAGCATTCAAGTTTTCTCTAACATAGTACCTTGTTCTATTATATGTTTTGGGTAAAAGTAGGCTTTTTAAGCCACTATGTTCTCAAGAATTCAAAGTTTCTCTATCACTGGTTCTATTCTATGTTTTGGATAAACATATATCTAGTAGGATTTTTAGCCATTGTGTTCTCAAATAAATAAATTTTTCCTACAAGGTACCTGTTCAATATATCAATAGGCTTTGTGGCCACTGTTTTTTAGATCTCTCTAATGTTGTACCTAATATATGATGAGTATCTTAAATACTAATTTTATCCTTATGTTTTACATAGATTTTTAGTATTTTTTATGTTAAATAAGTGTCCTAATGCTCTAAATGTTCATTTTTTTATTAGGTCAACAATTCGGCGGACTTGTGCGAAAATATGCGAAAAAGAAAGAAAAACAAAATATTTCCCATACAACATAAGCAGCTCCATTGGTTCGTCGCGACGAACCTAAAGATTGAAAAGATGTTGGCCTTTAGTACGTCTCGACAAAGACACCCTTGTCGTGATAAAGTGACGAAATATGATCGATAAACTCACGGGTTTGTCGTGACGAAGGTTGGGGCCCAACAACGAAAATAGCCAATTTTGACTTAATTTCATAGGGCTTATAAAAGGAGAGTAGAGAACAACGCAAAAGGAGTTCAAACTTGGAGGGAAAAACCCTTCTTAAGGGGTTCAAGAGGTTTTGACGGTGAGAGAGAAGACCCGTCTTAGGGTTTATCCTCTATTGTTCTTGAACGAGAAAGTCTGTAACGCTCTTTTACCTTTTAAAGACCTGTTCATTTAAACGCATTTCATATACCCATTTCTAATATGAATAATTAATATTCATTTAAAACATAATTATTTATGGGTATATGATATCAAGACCTAATCACATTCCTTGACATAAAAAAAAAAAAAATACATTCCTTAATTCAAATACGGCCCATAACTGTTATTGAATAACACATTTATACAAATTGGCATTCCATGCCCTTTTCAAATACATTTACAAAATGATATTCTTAGAGTTCACCTCTCTTTAAAACAAATTCCATAAATATCCAAAACAAAATGAGTCAAAAATATATTCTTCTCATGAAGACTTTTACATCATTGAATTCAATGCAAAATAGTTACAAAATATCATGAATGGAATGATATAGCATGGGACTCGGAAACATTTACTTATACTCCCGCGCTGTTTGACAATAACACCACACCCGACTCCATCTTCGGTCCCCGCATTTCTACTTCGAGACCGCGCTTTGGATAAAAATAAAACGCTAAGCATTTTCATGCTTAGTGGTTCTATACAATTATCTCTTTTATTTCGCTTAAATCAAATCATGCAATGTATATATATATATATATATATATAAAGAGTATATTCATTTCATTTACATTCACTACAATTCATTGGTCATTTCAAGTTATGCATCGCTGGCGCACTGAAATCATTCAAATCACTAATCATGCACTTTTAATCTCATTATCATTTTCGGGCTCTTATTCCACCCTTAACCCCATGCTTTAAGCAACAGATAACGAATTACTCAAGACATGTCCTACCGGGTCAGCAGCCTGCATATGCATATATATATATAAAAGAAATATGTACTCTGCTACTGCGACACTACCGATACACGTCTCGCCGGGCTACCTGACGTTTGTTCGACTCTTATTGGTATACCAATTTATCTTTAACTTGAATTCTAACGGTTAACATTCTTTTAAGGGCGTTAAAATCATTCAATACAATTTACAATAGTATATATATACATTTGTATGCAAATAGAACATTTTCACATTCATGCAATTTTCTTATGCAAATTCGCTTCACAAGCAATCGGTTTCAAATCACTTAAAACAAATCATTTCAAACACAAATAAATATGCACTTTCTTGTCAATCATTTCCAAAATTCAAATCATTTCGTAATTATTCAAATATTTTAGAAATAGAGAGAGAGTTTGAGAACAAACCAAAAATCGTCGCTTTGATTTCAATCTTCGGAATCTCGACTTCAATGCGGGTTTTCCTCCTCGTCAACCCCTATTCAAATACAATGACAATGACATATTAGTTGGTTATTCTAGGAGTTTTTGGTTAGGGTTGATATCTACCCAATACTCCTTCACTTGCAAAATTTTCTGGGGACACATGAGCCATATTATTATTCCTTCGCTAACAGGCTCATGAGTCTATTTTTTAGTAGGAATTTCGAATCATCTCATTCGGGATCACCCAAACTTGCTATGGCATTTAATGTCAAACTGGCCTAAGATGCTCTAGCTCACTTGGTTACCTAATGTTATTCTCAATTTCAGGGGTCTTAACTCCATACATTGATAATGGTTCCCTTCATTTGAATCTATGGTTCTAAGGTTTCTTCTCCGAATCATCCAATTTGGACTCACCAAAACTCAAGTTATCGTGATTTACATCCTGTGACTACTGCAATTCTCGCAAAGCAGAATCGTACTATTTCCTACACATAGCTTCACTTTGATAGATTTCTAAGCACTATGGGGCAATACTCGCATACACTTCCTTCAAGTACCATTTTCCTAGAGTCTATTTTACCCATATTTTGGACCACTCACTTGATGAGTGAAACTCCTAACTTATGGCCAAAACACCATAACAACACCCAAAACAAAGAGGCATACCCGTGAGCTACCCGAACTCACCTTTAAGCCCATATTCGGGAGCCTTAGAGCTACAATTTGCTCCTAATCCCTTCTATACATTTGTAGCCCTATCTCTTATGGTTCTTTAACAATTATAATCACTTAAGTTGGATGATTATGACTTAACCTATAGCCAAAACAAGAACAGGGGTTTTAACAAATTTTTGACAGCATTTCCTTTGAAAACCCAACATTCTCCTTTTTACAACCATTCCTCAAAACCAATCCAAACCAATCAAAACAATGCAAAAAAACCTCAAAATGAATTAAACCATCCAAGAACACTTGAGTACACATTTGGGGTTTTATTAAACCCAAACACAAAGTGTAAAGGCGGAGCTGAGTTTGGTTTTTAATACCTTAAATCTTGATTCTCTTTCCTTTCTTCTTCATCCTTCTTCTTGATCAACTTGTCCCTTGATTACATGGAGAAGAAATCACAAATCCCTCTGCCTTTCTCCCAACCGGATGTGCGTTCTAGCCTTTTCTCCCTCTTTTCCCTTTTTGTTAATGTGAGAAATAGTGACTTTTACAAGACCAAATTTGGTCTTAAGTCTTAATTTTTCATAAGGCCTGCTCGTCTTCTCACAAATCCAATTTTTCTCATTTTTTCAATTTTAAAATCATTTCACTTATTTTCATTTCATTTCACTTCATTTACATTTTTGGCAATTATATTCTTCATTTATGACCTTTAGGGTCCCCATTTCGACATTTTTACCAAATTTATTCGCTTCCATAAATTTTTCCGGGGGTTGTATATTTTTTTCGTTCTTAGGATTTAAATTCCGAAAAAATTTAATTTACTTTATTTTATACCCTAAACATGTTTTGAAACTGTTAGGGTATTTTTAGGGCATTACAAAGTCCGTACTTTGGGACTAGAGAGGAGGCTTGGTAGTAGTTCTTCAAGACTTGGAGTTTATTATGAACTGTTAGGGTATTCTCATCATTTTTCATCATTAGAGTTTATTTGTTCATAAGTTTCATCTCTATTTCTGAAGAAATTTGAACTTTCTATAAAGCCTTAAACTGCATTTAGGTGTTTTGGTTGTATTTGGGATTACGAATCTTATATATAACGTTGATTTTCCTCTTTTCTATTAGCCAGGATTGCTCACGATTCATGTGTTAGTTGTTATTTACATGTTACTTGATTGGTTTCTCATAGCATTTATCCGAGAAGGCAGTGAATTGGGACATATTCAACCCATTAAGCTTGAGGTAATGAGAAGCGGTGAGAGCTCCCGGGCCTTAAACATCTTCTAATGTTGTCAGCTGGAAGCAAAATACCTAGCAGCAGTTTATTTGACTTGAGAGAGGCTTAGAATTAAATTAGGCAAGGGTCGCCTTGGAGAGCTTTTTCAAGAGATAATATTTAAATATGAGAGACTACACAGTATCAAATACTAGCTATCGCTCTGATAATCGACATTATTTAGTTAGATTGAGATTTTCACAGTTTGTGCCACCGTTGACCCGTATCGACCGAAGCCATATTGGAGTAGTGTTTCTGGTACTTATCATCCCCATTTTCCTAGTGGGACGACATTATGTACACTTTGTTGCTTGGGATGCCGCATACCAGCGCATGCTGCATATTGCTACATGTTTAATACATATTTTATACACATATCACATTTACGCCTATCAAGTTTTTGGCGTCGTTACCATCTAACAAGTCTTTGGTGACATTACCAGTGACTTGAAAAATTCCTATCAAGTTTTTGCTATTAGATCCTCGGCAACGACACCAAAAACTTGATAGACGTAAATGTGATGTGTATAAAATATGCAGTAAAATATGTAATACGCGCCTATTAGCGCAAGTATACACTTGTCCAAGTAATAAAGTGTACAAAATGTACGGATATCTATCCATAGGGAAAATGGGGATGCTAAGTACCAAAATTAGAATACTTCTCTAATATCCAAACGGTTAATATGAGATAAAAGAAAGTTTAACCTAAACTAATGAAATCTAAATCTAACAAATGAAAATGCGTAACTAAAGGGATACCAAGAGATGATAATATCCTAGGGCATTTGGTGCAATTGGACAATCCTCTCATATTTAGGCCAAAATTCCATTCTATTGTTTCTAGAAAAAATTCGTTGCCTAATTTAATTATAAGCCTCTCGAGGTCAAATAACCTACCAGCTAATACTAGGTATTTTACTTCTTAGCTCTACCCCAAGAATTAGAAATGCTTTAAGACCAAATAATCTCACACACATCCTAGTTATCGATAATTTCTACATTACTAGGCTAATTAGGTTGATTCACCTATGTCTAATTCCTTACTCCCTCCTCAGATCTCGTAAGGAACCACTCATCATATTGAAATTGATCATAAATCAATATGTAAATAATAGCCAAGCATGAATAAATAGAAAGGCAATCATAAGAACAATAAAAAAAAAAGGAAAATCAATGATTAGATATAAGATTCATTTTCAAAATACAACCAAAACCCTATACTACAAATTTAGAACATAATAGAGGTTTGGTACAACACAAAATCAGGATAAAACATTAGAAAAAGGAAAGAAGAAACTCTAATGATGAAAGATGATGAATCCTTGGTTTTCTCCCTCCAAATCCCCAAGTTCTTCTCCCAAATCTTGAAGAACAGCTACCAAGCCCCATGGTCCCAAAGTGCAGACTTCCTTGTTCAAGAACAAGAGAGGAGATGTAAAACCAGAGAAAAAAATCTATTTTTTTCTGAAAAATGGCAAAATGGTAATTGTCGGAATATAGTACAGGTTGAAAACCTAGAAATTTTCTAGATCTTGGATGACAAAATGGACTTTGCCGTTGTATTTGTCTTGTGAAATCTAGTTACCTAAATGAATTTTTTGAAATTCCGAGACAATCGGATTTTCATGTTTTTCAGGGCAATGGGTGTCTAATGACTCCCAGGGACGAGATTGTTTACAAAAATCTTGAAAGCTTGGAAATGACTTGAATTAAGTTCATGGGATATGATTTAAACTTGAAATGAGATGGAATGAGTAGCTTCGGGCCAAAATAGGACCCGAACGAGGGTGGACACGTGGCATGACATGGGCCACACATCTAACTTAAACTTAAGTTAGAACAAAAGGGAATTAGGGTAGAAAAGGGTTCATTTTCTACTGTGTACACGGGAAAGAAGAGAGGAGAGAAAGAAGAGATCCAAAGGCTTCCTTCCAAGATATAAGAAGTTCCATTGGTCGGTTTTCGTCGGGCTAAGAACAAAAGTTCATCGCATCGACGAGAGGTACGCGTGGGTACCTAGAAAGAAGGATTTCGCCGAAGATCTAATAAAGGAAATTTTGGGAGATTGAAGTTTTCGGGTTTAGGAAGTTTCCTACCCATGTATCACACTCAAAGAGGTAAGAGATTCTTCTTACCTTAGCTTACTTTCCATCTTTGGGCTGGGAAAAGAGGGTTTTTCGTTAAGGGCCTGTTTGGCGAAGAAGAAAACTATTTTTTTCGAGTTCTGCTTGATTTTTCTTCGCCTAGGTGAACCTTAGTTTGCCTAGGAAAGGTGTGAATCTTCTCAGGGAAGATTGGTTCTTTCCCTAGGCGAAGGGAGGGTTCACCTAGGCGAAGGGGTTCACCTAGGCAAGGGTATGTTCGCCTAAGCGAGCCCGAGGATAAGAATTGAGGAGTCTCTGGTCTATCTAGGTGAGCAGGCTAACCACTTCACCTAGGCGAGATCGGGGATTGTCATTATGGCCTGTTATGGCCTATTTGGGGTCGATTTCGAGGCCTGGTTGTGATTGTTTATGGCTTGGTTCAGGGGCCATTGTATGACTAGTTTGAGAGTGTCATTGCTTGACTATGAGTGACATGTTTGGATGTCAATATGTGTGTTCTAATATATTGACATGTGATGAGTTTATATGTGCAAATGGCCATGATATGGCTTGATTGTGAGTGTGTCACTACTTGACAATGTAGTGACCTATTTGGATGTCGATATGAGTACTCAACTATATTGACATGTGATGAATTGGCTTGATTGTGTGTGTGTCATTACTTGAACATAGAGTGACATGTTGCATGTGAATGTTGATATATGCTTGTATGATATATTGACATGAATGAAATGATGTATGGAAGTCATATGCGTGATGTATTTGTCCACGACCCGACAAGTCGCGTGATCAGGTTGTCCATGTAGCGCCTATTATGGCGTGACATGGTATAACATGTAATGGCATATTGCATTGCATATGGATCAGACATCGACAAATTAAAAGAGTGAATGGTCGATGAATTGACACCGCGCTTGGTATTCCGAACAGGTGGCCTACAACGCGCATAACGCTTTAACAAAGTTTCATGGTTGAACAAAGTAAAGAAAATATGTAATGTGTATTAGCGTTGTGGATAGATCCGCTCTCGTGAAAGACCTCCAATTATAGTCGACATAGTCCCCGCAGAAAGGTCAGAAAAGTGTTCCAGTTTCGCAAAGCCCGTGGTGACACCAAAAATTCACTACCCACAAAAAGGCACATGGTTTTGAATATAAAATGATCATTGAGGTGTATCATCCAAAAAGCTTTTGGTTTATAAGCAAATGAAATTTGTTTGGAAAATGATCATTGAATGTCATCCAAAATGACTCGCCACGCAATGGGCTAGTATCGCTGCGGATGGAGTCGCCATGACTCCTGATGTGTGACGAGCCTGCGAAGTGTAAAACCCAGAAAATTCTAATTTCAAAAGGGTAAAACGTAATTTCGATAAAATCCAAAATTTTTCTAGATCTTGATGACCTAAACTGACTTCACTCGTTGAATTTTCATGAAATCTAGCTACCACTAATTTCGTCGACCTCGGTATTGGCCTAATTTCACGCTTGCTGCATCGAGTGCTCCAAAAGTGTAAAACAACTTGTGAAAGACATGTGATGTAAAAAAATTACCTAATATTATGCACTCCATGTGACACATGTTGCATGATTACGTATGACTTAAATGAATGGCTATTTAGATCAGGCTGTGTCAAAAGTCACTAAAAGGGACAAGATGGGAATTAATGGAAAAGATGAATGAGAATAAAGACAAATACAATAGTTTCTTTCTCCAAAGAAAAGAAGAAATCGTAAGGTGAGGTCAGGGGTTTCAAGTTTTAGAGAGAGGAGAGAGCTACTTCTAGATTTCCCGTCGTTAGGACCGTCTGTCGTCGCCAAGAAGCAAAGTTGTTCTAATGCGCACAGGCTAAGCACGTGGACACTAATTCGTGGAGTTCGATTAACTCCAAGAGGCAGGAGTCTTCCCTACTTTGTGTTGTTCCTTGGCTAAGAGTCATGTGGAATGGTTAGGATATTCGAGGCTTGACTAGCTTGTTTTCTGCCTCAAATACTTGAACCGAAAGTGAGAAGATCCTATAGTCAGGAATGCCACAACTCGAGGGCTCCCACTGCTCAATGCGGTATTGTTGTGTGTGATTTTTGTGTGTTTCAGGTGATTCAAAATGAACATTTGATCGGGTCGATTAGCCCATGTGAGCTAATTCTTGCGTTATCGGGTTTCAAATTGAACAACATGGATTGGTGAGTTAATTATGTTAATATATACATGTTTATATATTAGCATGAGTCATTGAATTAGCATATCGTATTCCATATGCACTAAAGTTCCTAGAATATTAGGAGCGAGTGCATGACATGAAAGAAAATAAAAGGAAAATATTGTGAGCTGAATTTCACTTAAGATTTTCAGAATCGTCGGGAGATTGTTTAACAATTTACGTCTGAGGGGCCCATGAATCAAGCTTTAAGGTTATCCAACAGATTCGCCTCAGAGGGTAGTCCAATATGTTTACTGAATCTCGGGAGTAAGTTTCGAGACAAAGCTTTGTTCAAACTATGATTTTACTCGCATTTGCTTAGCATGTGTGAGTGGAGCCTGAGGACTCGAGACACGTGGATCTGCATGCGCATACTAGCAGATCATGTATTTACTGAGTGCAATTGTTCACATGATACGTGCACTTAGCGTGAGTAACCCACGTGAAATTATCACCATCGGGCTTCTACCACCCCGTCGAGGGACTATTTCCTGTGCATAGGAGGTACAAGAGGAAGGCGCCCACTAGAGGTTGCGTTTAGAAGAAAGTCGGGATGTGGCTTTGGTAGAGACTTTTGTATAACATGTATTAGAAATTGTACATTTTAATATATGTTGAATTAAGAGTGATTTATTAACTCTTAAACAATGGTAATATAGTTGATGTATTTTGTGAGTATTGATGCAGGGGCCTAAGTGGCTAATTATTTTACTCACATGTGGACCTAGTGTGGCGCCACGTGAAAACTGCTTGGGGACAGTCGATGAAGGTGAGCCCCCGTACAAAGGAGACTCGCCCGACGAGTGGTGCCTGGACATCCACCAGCATTCGCAGGTCGACGTCGCTCACCGAACCCAGACTGGGCGCTACAAAGAAGGGCTCCTGCCCATGGTACATGATTGAGTCTTATCCTGTTTCATGGCATGGCATGTAGGATTCTATTTATAATTGACATGTTCTTATTAGAATGTGAATGTGAAATGTTGAGTGAACATTGCATGTGCATTTAGGTGGGGAGTAGCCCTTGTAGGAGGTATTCTCTACTGAGCATGGCTCACCTTTTATGGGACAACATTTCAGGTGTAGGGTGTACACCGGTGGACAACGCTTAGTAGAGGCCATGATTGTGAAGAAGGTCGACATGTGGCCTTGATAAATCCGTTTGTAAAAAGTGCTTGGAAAAAACTAGTTTTAGCATGTATTTTGTATAAAAGAATTGTAATTAAATTCTTTTTGGACTATTGTCAAATAGCTGGGTATGTAATAATGGTAAGAGATTCATGATCAAACTCTTACGGACTGTTTAGTGGGTAATATTCGCTTATTGTTAACTTAAATATGGATGAATGAGTCCTGATGAAAAGGGACATACCCAGGTGTGTCAATAACTCCAGTCTGATACACTGGTACCCGCTTCGGGTACTGTCTTAGGTGCGCGATGACCTAATGCAAGATTTCAGTCGATGGTCGGGTCAACGGGACCTCGGTTTCGTGTCACCGCCGAACCCTATAACCCCATAAGGAGGGTTTTTCCCTCCAAGTCCGAACTCCTCTTGCGTTGTTCTCTGCTCTCCTTTTATAAGCCCCATCAAATTAGGTCAAAAATGGGCTATTTCCGATGTTGGGCATTGACCTTTGTCGCGAAGAACCTGTGAGTCTGTCGATCATATTTCGTCACTTCGTCGCGACAAGGGTGTCTTAGTCGCGATGTACCTGGGGCTAGCATCTTTTTAATCTTCAGGTCCGTTACGACGAAGAAAGCTTTGTCGTGACGAACACCTTCATCGCAATGAGGGTGATGCTTGTCGCGACGAACTAGTGGAGCCTACACCGCGGGGAAATTAATGATTTTTCTTCACTTGTACACCTACGAATGGTCGAATTTAATCATAAAGATGAACATTTAGAGCATTAGGACACTTATTTGGACATAAAAAATTACTAAAAATATATAAAACATAGGATAAATGAGTATTTTTAAGATACTCATCACACTCTTAAACTTAAATCCTCGTCATTCCTAAGCAAGAGACTAACCTAACGCAGTGCCAAAACTGAATCGATACCGAACTAACAAAAATGAGATGAGTATGATAACATGATGCCAAATGGAAGGATTAACATGAACACAAGAGGAAGTGAATCCAGAAGAAGAAAAGTTCCATTTAATACCACAAATGAGGAGAAATGTAAATGAAAGAAAATGAAGCAATCTCCCATCACGTGACCGAGGAGGGCAGTGGAAAGGAAGCAGGGGAAGAGCCCCAAAAGCTTATCCTTCAACCAATCCCCATAAATTTGGATCCTGGTGCCATTGTCCAACCCAAAAACAACCTATTGCCAGTCCACATCCTACCTACAACTGCACCACATGCAACACCTGAAACACCTACTGCAAAGGTCATCCCATCTCCATTACCTATGCTGCAAAACTTTAGGAAGTTAGTGGCCTCTGTTCAAACCTTTGCCACTACATCAAAGACATTGGTAGCTCATGTTGTAGGCGCACGTGATGGTCTGTGTGCTAGTTCGGGATTGGAGAACTGAAACCAAAGATTTCTATTAGTTCCACTAGCTTTAGCCCAAAGGCTCGAGAAACTGGCTCGGGGGAGGCTGGCATCCTAATTTTTGTTTTGATTTTCCTGTTTATTTTATTTTATTTTATCTTATTTTATTTTGATTTATTTAAATTTTTTTTTAGATTTTCTCTAATTTTAAGTTAATCTTTGTTTTTGGATTATTTTTCAATTTTATGTTTTTTTTTTAATTTAATTTTTTCTGTGTTTATTTTTGAAACCAGGGTCAAATTTTTGAAGTAGGAGAGATGCAGGAGCAAAAGATCAAAATCCCAAGAATTTTCGCAAGGTTGCACTCAAGAACCTCGGCGAAATGGAAATTTCAAAATTATGTTTGAAATTTCACACCGCACTATAAAGAGCAAGGCATTTAAGGAACCAAATGTAAGAAGGACAAAAACAAGAATGCAGCTTTTCAAAAATTTTTTTATTATTATTATTTATCCATAGATTTATTAAAAATTCTTTCAAAAAAAACAGTCTTTGAAAATATTTTATAAAAAAAAATTCACATGGTTGCGAAATTCTGCAACCCCTTCCAGAATTTCTCGCAACCCCATTTTGTTTTAACCATAACTTTCTCATCCAAACTCCGTTTTGGGTAATCTTGGTACCGTTGGAAAGCTTAGAGATTGTAGAATCTAAATCTAGCTAGAAAGAACACTTTTGAAATTTTTATAAAGGCAAAAATTTCAAAATGCTTCAACTAGTCACTTTTTTTTTGCTATTTTCCTCTTCTAACTTGTTCATTTGAAGCCCAAATGAAGTGAATAAGGTCTCGGTGGAAAGCTTGTGAAGAAAGTGACATTTATTTTGTGTTTATTTCCATTTTGAGCAAGCCTATTTTGTTAAGTTTAATGACTTGCTATTTAGTTTCCTTTTGTATAGTTGTTTGTTTTGTTTGTGAAGTTGTTAGTTTGTTTTTGAAAAGCTGAAAATATAGTCATTTTTTTTTATATAATACACACTTTACAGCTTGCACTTATAGTTTTCAAAAATTTCACCCATTTTTTTATGTTTTGCCTAGCCTGCAGTATGGAAAATTGAAACTTTGTCAAATTCTGTTGACGTTAGATTAATTCCATGCTTAATTAAGTGGATGATCAGTTGAATTCTTGTTGCTTTCGACCTTTTTCTTCCACCTCTAGCTAACCACACACTGTGCACATTAGGTTTCAACAATAGTCAAGAACCGCCAACTCTAAACTTTGCAAATCCCAATTTAGTTTCAGCTGACTACCTTTAATAAAGTTAAGGACCCCATGAAAAGAAGGCACAAAATCTTCCAAAATAAAAAGAAGTGGAAAAGAAAAAGAAAAAGAAGAAAAATCGCAACGTCATTTCAAACCCGAGCACCTGGTCCGAGGGGTATATGGAGAAAGTCTTTAAAGCCCCCAGGCCCTAAGCCAACCGGGCCGGAGTCATCAACTTCAGGCTCGCCATACGGGTGGACGGGTAAGGTTTAGCAAGCTGTGGTGCCGGAGTCTCGAAATCATTCAAAGTCCGGTGAAAACTAAGAGTTAGTGGTCGAAGATCCTTATGACTCGTGCCCTAAGCCTTAATCGTTTGGGAGTCACCTGGGCATCCTCGTTACATGGACTTCGTAAGGTCGATTCTCAAGATCGCACCCTACATCACAAAAGAGTCAGAAATAAGAGGGTCCTGACCATTTAGGTTGGTTAGTGTCCCAGGAGACAAAAGAGTTTGGTTGGGGGAGAGTGCAATACGCTATCATGAGAACTGATCAAACAAACACTTAGGTTTCGGGTGGAGTCTAGCCGGTCGATTCACCAAGAGGGAGGCTCTTTTCATACTCAATCGTATGGCATTCATTCTCTCAGATAGTTGTCGGGCAAGGGTTTCGATTCTCATCGTAGGTTAGGCATACTCATTCGCACTCTTTTGAAATATCATTTTGTAAAACATAATTTTGATATTTGCTTTGATTACTTCACTTTCATTGCTAAGGGATTAGCAAATGCGTAGGTCGTGGGGGTGTAGTTAGTGCTCAAAAGTGCCATTAACCCCCGTTTATTGCACGCTTTGAGCACTTTTGTGTACTAATCACGTAATTAACCCAATTGGCACATTAAGGTCTCTACTTATACTAATGTATCGCATTTTGTGGCTAATTTTCAGAGTTTTCGCAAGCCATTTATAGATGCCTAAAATTGTTGAGTCGATCCAAGCACGAAGAATTCGAGTCAACTAAGCATTGTAGATAAAAACTTTAAGGAAAGAAGAGCGTAAAAATGCATGGAAATTGAGCTCAAGTGTGAAATTCTGTATGTGCCACGGGTTTTTAATTGCAGAATTTCGCTTGTGCTGCGAATTTTTAACCTACAAACTTCAGAACCTCGCGAATTTTTGCAGTCGGGCGAAATTGCCTTTGCCGCCACTGCTCACTTCGCCACTGCTCACCTTATTGGATCAAGCCTCTTTCTACCGCCCGCTTGACTTGTTGACTTTTTGGTTCCTTTTGGTTTTCTTCCATTTTATCCTCGTACGCTTTTAATTTTGGTTCTTTTGTAATTTTGTTTGGCCAAGCAGCATAAGCTCCTACCGCACCAGAACTGAGACACTACTATAAATAAAGTGGAGGGCTTTTAAATTTTTACCAAGGCTCTCGCCTCTCATTTTCCTCACTTTCTAGGTAGACAAACACCCTCCGAGGATGACAACTCGAAGGATAAGTGGCTAGAACCTCTTCTCCTCAAGAAGAGGGCTATCAAGTGTGATCCCGAAAGGTGCCGAGGGTTCCATGTTCTTCACGCAGTACTCACCGTACTTGGTGTTCCCTTTCTAACTTTAGATTTTAATCCTTCAAATCTCCTTTGAATGGTTATTATTTGCAAGCTTAGTGGTTCAATGATGCCATTGCTAGATCCACCGAGATTCATTAGCTACCTCTATGATCCATCGAAGTGAGTCAAGGAGACTTATTTTCCACTGTCGGTGACCACTGATGCTCAATGAATACCATTTTTCAAAGGATAGTTATTAAGGGTTAGGTTTTATAGCTAAATAAAGATCTAGTTCGGGAAATGACTATAGGTCATCCTCCCCAATGCGAGGAAAGGACCTTGGAAACCCTCAGTTGCCATAGGAATTCGACCCCAGTGACCTAACACTTCAAGGAGTTCTATTTTACATTTTAACTTGATTTATTTTCGCTCTAAACACCAACTCCACTGCAAACCCCAAAATCCAAATTGAAATTCACCTTTTTGAGCTAACTGTAAATCATGCGAAGAAAACCCATCCCTGAGTTCGACCTTAGAGCCACTATACTGTAGTAGCTATGCTACAGCAATAGAAGGTTTAGGTTTATAAATAGACATAACTATTTATGTTACTGAAAACTATTTCTCAATAAAATCGTTTCAAAACTATTTCGTCAAAAATGTTCAAAACTATTTCGCATCAAAACTATTTCGCCATCGAAAATCGCTCAAAACTATTTCACAATAAAACTATTCTAAAATTATTTATGCCGCTGAAAACCTTGTTTGATGGTGGTTAATATCACGAAATGTTATCTTTGGAAATCATGTACCAACCTTTGTGGCCCATTTAAAAATGCCTAGGCGTGATGTCCACGAACCTGGAACTGGCGGTAGTGAACCTCGAACACTACGGCTAAGATGGTCCGATGAAGACACGGCGGGACTCACATGGCATAATGGAACCTCGGAACCAAAATGCTCGGTGATGGAACCTCGGAACCAACACCTCATCGCCATGTACTAAGTTAGTGCGCTAACTATATATCCCGAATGTGCAGAGGGCGATTCACTATATAAATATATACTAGATCTAACTTGATTGCCAACCGGGCAATATAGTTGAATCATAATATCCATAGCACTTGCCATGCACGATCAAATACACATCTCATGAAAATGAGCTATGCCATCTAGGGGTTTTGCTAAACCAGGCCAAACTGTTTCTTAAATACTGAAATCGAACTTTTCTGCTGAGTATAACAAGTGGGAGGTAAAAAAAATGCTTTATAAATTTATATTTTCAAAGCACTTTAGAAGGTCTTGAAATTCACCTTTAGAAAGTGTGCCGACTTAGTAAGCCGATCTACTATCACCCGCACCGCTTCATGCCCTCGCGATGCCCACGACAAGTGAGTCACAAAATCCATCGTGATGTGTTCCCACTTCAACTCCGCCACCTCTAATGGCTGGAGTAATCCTCTTGGCCTCTAGTGCTAAGCCTTTACCTGCTGACACGTGAGACATCATCGAACGAAATCTCCAACGTTTTTCTTCATCCCACTCTAATAATATCGATGACGTAGATCATGATACATCTACGTGCCATTTGGATGCACAGTGAAACGAGAGTAATGGAACTCCTCGAGGATCTCCTCTCTCAAACCTGCCAACTGGAGAACCACAACTCTTCCCCTATACCGAAGACTACCATTTATGTGAATGGCCCAACCTTCGTTGCTTGTACCCGTATGTACCCGGTCCCTGATAGACAATATTTCTATGTCCTATCCCTAGGACTCAATCACTCTGCTCATTAGGGAGGGCATAGCCACTAAATTCCCTAAGGTACCCCGAGTCTACTTGTAGTGCAGCCTAAACTGTCCCACAGCCTTAAGCATCTGCCACTCCCAGGAAGCCACACTAGCCAACACTCCTCGTGACTTCCGACTGAGTGCATCAACCACCACATTTGCCTTATCGGGATGGTAATGCAAAGCAAATTCATAATTCTCTAAGTATTCCATCCACCTGCGTTGCCTCATGTTGAGGTCCTGCTGTGTAAAAATATACTTCAGACTCTTTGATTCATGCCCTAGTAGGGTATTGATCAACAAAATTTATAACCTAATACCTCATACTAGCATAGCATAGCTAATATAGCATAGTGGTTCTAGGATCGTCCACTGAGATGGGTTTTCTTTGTGGAAATGACTGACAATAAAGTTTATACTAGTGATTTCATTTTGGATCTTTGGGTTGTGATAAAAAGAGGGGATTTTAATGATTAAAACTAAAAGTAAAAATTTACTAAAACATGAAAACAAATCCCTTTGAGTGTCAAGTCACTAGGTTTCAGGTTCCTTAGGCAAATGAGGGGTTTTTCGAGTCTTTTCCTCGCATTAGGGAGGGTAACATATAGTTATCTCTCGAATCGGTTCTTGGTTTTAGCTATAATAACTAACCTAAATAAATATCCTTGAAAAATGTTATTTGCTTCCGTGGTCTTGGGCCAGTGAAGAACATCTCCTTGACTCACCTTCTAATGGTCCATAAATGATAACTGACGAACATCATTGGATCTAGCGATAAGTATCCAATGAGCCTTGAGAGCTTACCAAATACTAACCATGTAGCGCCCCATCTCGGGTCCGACCCTATTGGCGGGTCCTAACCCGAGTCCGGGATGCTCTGATACCAACTAGGACTCTTTACTTACTTTTTCATACATTGGTGTGCCTAAGTCTTATAACTGAATCAAAATTTTATATCCACAGATACAAAAATAAAACTACCACCGTAGTGGTGTTTACAGTGTCAATACATACAGTCTTGAGTCCCATTTACATATACATATGCAAAAATTATACATTTACATTTACATATTCAGAGCACGGAACCTACTATGGTAGACTCCTACTAGTGTGCTGGCCCGGCAGTGTGCGAAAGATCGCGGACGTCCTTTTCTGTACCTACAAGGATTAAAACACGTGCTAAGCTTTACGCTTAGTGGGAAACATATAGCTTATACGTATTTCCAGATTAAATGATGTATATGTGAATATGGCCCAACATAAACTTAATGCCCTTATCAGTGGTACAGAGATTAAGTTTTGGGGAACTTGCCCCAACAACAATTATATTACAGATGGCTGATAGATCCATGGCTCAACCAGAAAGTGTTCTTAAAGATGTGTTGGTTAAGGTAGGGAAATTTATTTTCCCTTGGCCTCTGTACCTACAAATTAAAACACATGCATGAACATAATTATAGTGAGCATATACTTGATGGATACGGTGGCAGGATATCATAATGTTTCCATAAATTCATATAACAAACTTATACACATATTTGTACTTATAGTAGACTTATACTTGTCCTGATCTCCCGTAGGAGTTATAAAGCTTATACTTGTACGGATATCACGTAGGACACATATTGTACTTACCTCCCGTAGGAGTTACAAAGTTTATACTTATACGGAGTGCCCATAGGTGCTCACAGACTTATACTTATCACGGAGGTACGTAGGTATTCGGAAGCGAGAGCAGTGTATTTTTACTTTACTCTTATTCGTTATTCAGACTCTTATCATATAACTGTTGGATTACTGGACCGAGTAATAAGAAATGGGACACGGCATAATAAGTACCAGAAGGTGCAGTGTGATGCTAAGGTGTCGCCTTATAGCGGAAGTCTTGAAGCAGACGAGGAGAGTCTTGATCACTAATCAGAGAGTACCCGAAGTACTAAACGAAGTGTCGAAGCACTAAGCAGGCAGTACCAAATGCTAAATGTGCCCAAAGCACGAGTTAGAGTTAATAAATCGCACTAATCAGAGAATACCAAAGTACTATACGTGCCTTCCCACGTAATAGAGGTGCCATGTCATTCAATATCTAGTCTTAGGCATTCCTACAATTATATGTGTTCAGTAACTTACTATCTTATAATAGGGGCATTACATTTGCCACCATCGAACTTGCCGAGGCGGAGAGAAGCTTCGCCTAGGCGGCAAGGTATGGTCTAATTTTTCCTTTCCTTTACCTTATAGACATGTATGGACCCTTTCATACACTTATAAAATCCTTATTAGTCCAATAGACAAGTTTTCGAAACAACGGAAAAACAAAAAGAAACAAAAACACAACATTTCCATCTTTGTGAGCAGTGAAGCTCACTTAGCGGCGGGCAGAGGATGGAAAAATCCTCCTTCTTGGCCTTGCTCTGCGGTGTGGGGGTCCTTCGCTAGCCCGAGGACCTTCACTTGGGTGAGGAGTCTCTTATTTTATGAGGACCTTCAGATTACGAGGGTCTTAATTCTTTGCGAAGGACCCTCAAACATTACTTAAAATTTGTTGTTTTTGGTCCTTTTTCTACAAATCTAACCAAAAATACAATAAAACTCATATATTATCTAGAAAAACATCTCCCAAGTATATTTGACAGACCCCCTTCCTAGTGACAGGAAATCTGCCGGCAACTCCATAGTAACCTCCAGGCTTCGCTCGGTGATAGTTACCATGAAGCTAAGCGTTAAAGCTATGGCGTCTTTGGAAAGCGTGGAGTTATAAAAATTTTCACTTTTCATCAAAATCACACCTTTAGATTTAACGAAAATCGGCCGGCCTCTTGTGCCACGGTGGTCAAGCCAAAATACAAAAATCCATGTATTTAAAAAAATACACTCGATATTTTCCAAAATCCAACTACAATCATAGGACCTCTGGTCCTCATCAAAATATAAGATAATAATCAATCAAACATAATTTCATCGCAACTGTTTTTCTGAAGCCATGCATGCATATTTCACAAAAAGATATTTACATATACAAAATGTCACATTTTAACTATTACTACTTTTTGCTTTATCACTATGCATATAATCGCGACATGGCGTGCAGGGTGAGGATTACGGAAAGGTCTTTCCAACTTTGCTTTGCACGAGAAAATTATTTAAAAGCAGCGTGACGAAGCGGGCTCAGTGAGTCTTATAAGTTCTAAATGTTGTTATCTGCGTATGTACCTCGATATGAAAACATGCGAAATAGTTTATGCATTGTTTATGAGAAAAGCGGGTTTTGTTATGGCGTCTTTGAAAACTATTTTGATGTTGGCTTGATGCAAAACTATTTACACAACTGCTTTGAAAGTATTACGAAAACTATTTATGCTATTGAAAACTATTTCTGCTGCTGAAAACTGTTTTGAAAACTATTTCTACTGCTGAAAACTCTTCTGAAAACTATTTTTGCTACTAAAAACTATTTTTGCCATCGAAAAACTCCGTTTCGAAACTAACAATAAAACCGCTCAAATTTGTGTCAATAAAACCGCTTTTAGTGGTGGTTAATATCCAAAATGCTATACCGGAAATCAAGTACCAACCACTCGTGGCCCATTTCAAATACCCTGACGTGATGCCACCTACCGAACTGCATCGGTAGTGAACCCGAACACTACCCGGCTTAAGATGGTCCGATGAACACGGCGACCTTATAGTATAATGGAACCTGAACTAAAATGCCCGTGATGGAACCTCTAACCAACACCTCATCGCCATGTACTAAGTCACACCAACTATATACCCCGAATGCGAGGGCTAATTTCATCATATAAATATATACTAGATCAACCCCACTGCCACCAGTAATATAGTTAGTCATAATATCCCAACCTTTGCCATGTAATAATCCGAAATACATCTCACCGAAACCGAGCTATGCCATCTGGGGGGTTTTTCTAAACCGTGCCAAACTGCTTCTTAAATACCGAACAAACTTTCTTTTTCTCACGAGTATAACAAGGGAGTTAAAAAAAAATGTTTATAAATTTATATTTTCAAAAGCACTTTACAAACTGTGTAATTTAACACTTTCGCTTTAGAAAGGATTTTGAGTACTCACCTTTTCTCGACTAATTTTCAAATTCTGTCAAGCACCTAGATTCTCGTCTGATGCTCAAATCGCCTACACAATCCATATAAAGTACGAAGATGCCCTCAGTTCAACGTTTTAACCATAAAATATACATAGGGCTTTCAAAGTGACTATATTGAACAAACTTCGATTATAACAAAACTTTACGTTCTAGTCCCATTTGATAAGGACATCGATAATATGATGTGAAATTGACCAAAATGTCCCTACACATTAAATGCCCCATAAAACCATCCGCTTTAGCAAACTTGACCTGCTGGACTTTCCATAAAGTCTAAAATACCAAACATTTCGAAAATTTTGTCCGACTTGTCCAACTACAACTCAAATTCTAAATCAATCGTCAAAACAGCCCCGGCTCAGCCCGAATCGCCCAAACATGCCCCAAAATTCCTAAAAATTCCTAAACTCGCCCAGTACCTGTAACTAAGTTTACGACTTTCACGCCTCTAAAAATTCTTCAAGCTATTACATAGCCTTTAGGTCTAAATAATACAAGTAGGAAAATCTCCTACCTTTTAAAGTTCGACAAAGAAGATATTTCCAGACTTATGCGAGCTCTCGTCAAAGATATACCAACTTTGCCTTCTCGCCTCCGACTTAAAATCTACTATCCGATTCGCAATCCGAGAAAGAAACAAGAAGAAAATATAAAATAAAACCCCCTGCCTTCTAGGACGCCACCGTCCGTCGTCCCCCGCCATTTGATTTTATCCTTTTTTTTTATAATTATTATTATTTTTTTCATATACAATTTATATTGCCTCATTCGGGTCTATTTCTACCTCGAAAAATTTTATTTCTTTTCAGTTCAATTATTTTAAATGAACTTTAACTCAAGCCATTTTCTGACTTTCGAGATTTTCGTAAAAATCTCGTCCCTGAAGTCACTGGTGATTTATCACCCAGAAATTCGTAAAATATTCCGACTGTCTCAGAATTCGACGAAACTTTTCTGGGTCACTAGATTTCGCGAGACGAATTTAATGGCGCAGTCCGTTTTGTCATCCAAGATCTAGAGAATTTTCTAGGCTTCCCTGAACTATTATGATAATTTATTATTATTATTATCCTTTAAAATCTATAATTTGAATTTCACCCTCCACTTTCCTTAATTGCAAAAGTGCTAAATTATTTGAAAACTTTATAATTTCACCTCTTAAAACAACTTTCAAAATTCTATTATGGCACTAAAATACTATGAAGCCCTCAGCACATACAGCCACATACCGTACACCCTCCTGGATTCGGGGCACTACAAATCCTCCCTCCCTTAGAATGATTTCATTCCTCGAAATGAACAAAACTAACATAAAGAGGATACCTAATCTGAAAACAACTCCGAGGATATTGATCGCGCATCCAGCCTCCGACCCCATGTAGCCCCTTAATCCCATGATTCCCCCATAAAACTTTGACTAATAATGACCTTATTCCTCGTAAAATCCGCTCTCGCGATCTACTATCCGCATCGGGCCTCCTTATGTCAATTATCCTTTAGTTCTATTGGTTGGTCTCTGAGTACATGGGAGGGATCTGGAATGTACTTGCGGAGCATGGATACATGAAACACATTATGAACCTTAGATAACTTTAGAGGAAGGTCTAATCTATATGCTACTAGTCCCACTCTGGCAATAATCTCATAGGGCTCTATGTATCTGGGCCTCAGCTTTCCGCGTCTTCCAAATCTGAGGACACCTTTCCAAGGGGAAACTTGAAGGAAGACCCTATCGCCCACCTTAAACTATAGATCCCTATGGTGTTTGTCCGCATAACTTTCTGTCTGTCCCTGGCTATCTTGAGTCTGTCTCGGACAATCTGGATCTTATCTAAAGTAATTTGTACTAACTTTGGGCCTATCAGTCTCCTTTCTCCTACTTCATCCCAGCATACGGAAGTATAACACTTCCGGCCATACAATGCTTCAAATGGAGCCATGCCTATACTGGATTGATAATTGTTGTTGTAGGCGAACTCCATAAGAGATAAATGCGTATCCCAGCTTCCCTTAAACTCTATCACACATGCTCTAAGCATATCCTCTAGCGTCTGAATAGTTCTCTCTGACTGACCATCAGTCTGAGGATGGAAAGTTAAAGCAAGTGCACCGAGTCCTCTATGGCATCCTCAGGAACCGACCAAAATCGATGTGAACTGGGGTCTCAACAGACTATCGATATAGGAACACCATGTAATCTAACTATCTCCTCCACATATAATTGGGCCAACTTGTCCAACGGGTCATCATTACTAACTGGGAGAAAATGAGCTGATTTCGTTAGTCTATCCACTATCACCCATATGGCATCGTGTTGTCTCCAAGTTCTCGGAAGCATGGTAACAAAATCCATAGTAATCTTATCCCACTTCCATACAGGAATCGGAAGGGGCTGTATCTTTTATGGCTTCGTGCCTCGCTTCACCGACATGTGTTAGGCATCCTGGATACGAAATTCACTCTTCCTCTCTTCATGCCCTTCCACCAATAATGTGCTCCCTCGTAGTATGCATACATCTGGTGCTAATGGTGCATGGCATAGCGTTGAAGAGCGAGCCTCTTCCATGATTTTTAGTTCACCTATTTCAGTACACACATTCGACCACTTAACTATTACGCCATCGTTCCTCGATTTGGAACTTTGGTTTCTACCACCCTCAATCTCTGCCTCAACTTAATCATCTCTCGAAACCCGCTTCCGACCTTCCTTGGATCCGATCCACGAGAAGCAGTGACCGAACATAAAATGTGATGCCAACAAAGGTCCCCACAGACGCCTACTCCGTAACTCGAACTCCCAAAGATCTCAACTCTATCAACAATGGGAGATACCGCCTATAGATAAGCTATTAGGAACCTTCGTTTCCGGCTTAAGGCATCAGCCACTACATTGGCCTTCCCTGATGGTACTCTTATCGTGCAATCACTTCACCCCACCAATCCTAAACCACCGGCGCTGCCTTAAGTTAAGCTCTTTCTGAGTAAAGATATATTGCAAGCTCTTATGATCGGTGAATATCTGACAGGGAACACCGTATAGATAATATCTCCAGATCTTTAGAGCAAAAACCACTGCTACTAGTTCTAAATCATGGGTCGGGTAGTCTCCCGCTCGTGCTTTAACTCGACTCGAAGCATAAGCTATCACTCTACCATCCCCGCATCAAACACACCCTAACCCTTGTCCGAAGCATCACTCGCATACACCACATAACCGTCCTTTCCGACGGCAGCGTGCTAAACACCGGAGAGCTGTCATCAATCTCTCGTCTACCTCAAAACTATGTCGGGCAGGACCACCACCGAATTTCGGGACCTTTTTCAATGGGGACGCCACCCGGTCGCTTATCTTCGGAAAATCCCTCAACAAATTTCCCGTAATAACCCGCCAATCCAAGGAACCGTGGACTTTTAAAGCCACATTCGCGGGCGGCTTCCAGCCACTATAGCTTCGATCTTCGAGGATCCACACTAATACCTTCTCAAATAAATGATACTTAATTCCAAGAAAGCTATTTTCATTCAACCAAACCTGCACTTACTAAACTTACCGTGATAACCGACGCCTTCTAAGAATCGCACATCGTCCGAGATGCTCAGATGTTCCTCGATTGCCCTCGAGTACACTAGAATGTCATCGATGAATACGACACAAACTTATCTAAATAACACGGACCGAACACCTCGCTCATCGAATCCATGAACGCTAGCCAGGCATTAAATAATCCGAATGGCATCACTTTTAGGAACTCAGAGTGACCGTATCTCGGCCCTAAAGGCAGTTCGAAACATCATTCTCCCGACCTCAACTGATGTGTAGCTCGAATTTTAGGTCAATCTAGAATATACCCGAGATCCATGCAATTGGTCAAATAGCTCATCTATACGAGGAAGCGGATACTAGTTGCGTATTGTCACCCGATTCAGTTGTCTATAGTCTATACACAATCGTAAGCTTCCATCTTTCTTCTTTACGAAGAGAACTGGAGCTCCCCACGGTGAGGTACTAGGTTGGATAAAGCCCTTGCTTAGCAATTCCTCCAATCGGTACTTCACCCTTCAACTCGCCGGTGCCATTCTCGTACGGAGGAAACTGGATATCGCTCGCTCCGAATCGCCCAATAATGAACTCAATTGCTCTATCCTGTGAGGTAAACCCGAAATATCATCCGAAAGACATCCGGAACCCTTGACTATGAGGATGTCTTCCAAATTCCGTGTCCCCTCTTATCTCCCATCCACCACAAATGCCAATAACCCCAACCTTCCGCATCTCAGGCCATGGCATTACTAAGACTAGGGCATCTCTCTTTTGATTCCCCTGAAATATCAAGCCCGGGTTCCTTCACAAACCACCCATTTTCTTATAGCAATCTAAGGTGGCTCTATACCGGATAACTACCCATACCAAAATTATATCGAAATCATGGATACCTAGCACTATCAAGTCCGCTGGAAAATCCTTATTTTAGATCACCAATCTGCTACCTAGAACTATCCTTTGGGATATCATAGTATCCCCATTGGGTACGGAAACCACCATACGATTCAACATCTATAGGCTGACCCCATTCCAATGCCTCTGAATGGTAATCGAAATAAATGAATGAGTGGCTCCCCGGGTTCACCAATGCATATGCATCATGATCAGAACCTAAATCATACCAAGAATCACGCCCGTGACGATCCGCTCCCGTCAGGTGATTGTAAATACCGAGCCTCGAGTACGAAGTACCACTGTGATCTAGCCAATCTGTGGTACTGCCCCCGCCTCCCGCACCCTACCGCGACTTACCAAAGTTGTACCGCCACCTCTCGCTCGTGAACCAATCCCTACCACCGATTGGGACCCGCTTAGTGCTCGAGTAGATGCTACTGTACCTACCTCAGAGGTCTCTGCAGCTACTAACTATGGACAGTCTCGGATAAAGTGACCTTCCTGCCCGCAATGGAAACATCCTGTCATGTTCATCCTGCACTCTCCGAGATGCCTCCTCTAACATGTAGGGCACAATGGAAAAGATCCTGAAGATCTACCAAATCGGGATGCCGTGATCGTAACGGATCCTCGCTGGGATGTCGCCCCGTCTCAGCCCCACCGGTCCACTTCTTTCCTTTCTTCTACTAGACTAACTGGTGTCTAGCTAACTAGTGCTGGGAGCACCTCTCTTATTGTCTGGCCGCCCCTGAGTTAGAACTGAAACTGCCCTTTCTACCCTTAGTGCAACCTCAACCAGCTCTCCAAAATTATTTTGAGATGCCCAGGCTAGATGAACTTTAATTCCGAATGCCTGCCGGCCATGAATCGCTTTATAATTTATGTTCCTCATTTTCCCAGATCATAGGCACCAATTTCACGAAGTTCAAAACCTCTACTCATATTCCTATTGGCCACCGTCGTGATCACGCTTTAACCCGGTTACTCTTCTATTTGCATCCCGATAACCACGCTGGTAAACTGCCTCAGAATGCCGCCGGAACTCGGGTCCCAAGTGACTCTTAGGGTGTTCTCTTAATGGCTTCCCACTGGGCCCTAGCCCCGGGCCGCCATCAAGAACCCCGCGAAAATAGGACTTTCTACTCATCTGAACATCCCATCGTATAAACCTCTACTCAACCCCTCGTCTAACCATACGCCGCTCCTGCCGCCGGTACCATCATAAGTTTTAGCCCCTAATTTTAAAGCGCGTTCTATCATGCCCCTCCGTCTCTCAAGGCTCCCAGGCCTCGACGGGGGTAGCCGCCGTAATAATCAGATAACCTGATCCATCACAAGGTACCGCCACTGGTCAAGGGCTCTTAACAATGGTTCTGCTGGGTCATCATCTATCAAGCATTTTCCGATCTAGGGGTGTGCTCGACATTTCTCTCTGGTGGTGCCTCCGGTGCGAAAGTCCTAGATCGACCTCTATGACCTCGTCCAGACATAATGCTGTGAATTTCAAGGGTAAAAGATTCAGTGACACTTTTCAACATTTGATACATGCAAGGATTTAGAAAATAGTATAGGTTGCAATAGGAAAATCATTATTAAAAAACAATTCTATAGGATTATTAAATGTGGGAAAACGAGAAAACAGCGAACTATCGCCTAAAACTCAAGCCCACATACCAACTTGACTGCACTTTCCTAGTGACAGAAATTCGCCAGTAACTCCACTACAGACCTCCCAAAGAAAGCTCGCTCGACCGATTAAGTTACCATGAAGCTAAGCAGCTTAAAACCACAAACCGCTTCGAAAACGTGGGTTATAAAAATTTTCACTTTTCCATCAAAATCACACCTTTAGATTTAACGAAAATCCGACAGCATAACGACTGCACGGTGGTCAAGCCCAAAATACAAAAATCACCCGTATATAAAAAAAATACACTCCCAATAGTTTCCAAAATCCAACTACAATCATAGGACCTCTGGTCCTCATCAAAATATAAGATAATAATCAATCAAACATAATTTCATCACAACCTGTTTTTCTCAAAACCATGTACGCATTATTGTAACAAAAGATATTTACTATTATACAAAATGCTCACATTTAACTATTACTACTTTTACTTTACACCTTATCTTATATATAATCACAACACAAATGCCTAGGACCGAGGATCCCTCGAAAGGTCTTTCAACTTAAAGAGACTGCGACCAAAAAATTATTTTAAAACAAAACCGTGAGCCAAACGGGCCTCATGAGTACTATAAGTTCCTCCTAAATGTTGTTGTCTCACGTATGTATCCCAATATGAAAACCTCGCACATAAATGGTTGTAAAACTGCTTATGAGAAAACCTAGCTTTTTCTATGAAACCATTCGAAACCGTGCTGAAAACTATTTCGTTGTTGAAAACTCGCTCAAAACTATTTATGCCGGCCAAAACTGCTATAACTATTTATGCTAACAAAACTATTTCTACCGCTGAAAACCGTTTCCAAAACTATTTCACGCTAAAATGTTCTCAAAACTATTTCGCATCGAAACTATTTCATATCAAAATTGTTCAAAACTATTTCGCCTCGAAAACTATTCAAATTATTTCGCCGAAAACCGCTTCGCAGCGGTTATCTGAAAATGCTATAATCGAAATCAAGTACCAACCACTGTGACCCATTTCTGAAATGCCCTAGACGTGATGTCACTAATCCTGACCGGCATCGGTAAAAACCCTGAATACTACTCCGGCTAAGATGGTCCTATGAACACGAAGGATCTCTATAACATAATGGAACCTCATAACCAAAATGCTCGTGATGGAACCCTGAACCAACACCTCATCGCCATGTACTAAGTCAAGACTAACTATATACCTCCGAATGTGCGCAGGGCGACCTCACCATATAAATATATACTTAGATCTAACCCCCAATTGCCAACCAGGCAATATAGTTAGTCATAATATCCCATAACCCCGCTTATGCAATAACTAAATATCTCACCGAAATCGAGCTATGCCATCTAGGGTTTTGGCTAAACTAGGCCAAACTCGCTTCTTTAAATAATTAAATCAACTTTTTAAGCCGAGTATAACAAGTGGAGGTAAAAAAAGTTTATAAATTTATATTTTCAAAGCACTTTACAAACTTGTAATTTAAACACTTTCGTTTTAGAAAAGGATTTTGAGTACTCACCTTTTTCTCGACTAATTTCTTTCAAATCTTGTCAAACACTCTAGATTCTCGTCGGATGCTCAAATCACCTACACAATCCATACAAAGTACGAAAATGCCTCGCTCAACGTTTAACCATAAACATACATGGCTTTCAAAGTTTAATTATATCAACGAACTTCGATTCCTAACAAAACTTTACTGCTAGTCCCATTCGATAAGGACATCGATAATATGATGTGAAATTGACCAAAATGTCCCTACACATTAAATGCCCCATAAAAACTATCTGTTTTAGCAAACTTTTGACTCAAGGAACTTTCCATAAAGTCTAAAAATACCCGAAACATTTTTGAAAATTTTGTCCGACTTGTCCAACTACAATCCTGAAATTTCAATCGAATCGCTTCAAAACAATCCTAAAATTCAGCCCGAACTGCTCTAACACAAGCCCCAAAATTCCGAAAATTCCTAAACTCAGCCTAAAAATTTTGGGATCAAGTTACGACCTTTCACTCATTTCTAAAATTTCAAATTTATTACATACCTCTTTTAGAATAAATAATACAAAGTAAAGAAATTTTTTTACCTTTAAAGTTTGACAAAAGGCTAAGATATCAAGACCCATGCGTAGCTCTCGTCGCATATACCAACTTTGCTCTTCTCGCCTCCGACGAATCTACTATCCGATTCCTCGTGAACTGGAAAGAAACAAGAAGAAAATATAAAAATAAAAACCTCGTCTCTCCTGACGCCAACGGTCCGCTCTGGCCCCCACATTTGCATTTTATCCTTTTTTTTATAATTATATTATTTTTTCATATAATGATTTATATTGCCTATTCACCATTTCTACCCCGAAAATTTTATTTTTTCGCTCACTTATTTTAAATGAACTTAACTCAAGTCATTTTCTAACTTCCGAGATTTTCGTAAAATCCGCCTCTAAAGTTATCAAGCGATTTATCACCCGTAAATTCGTGAAAATATTCTTACCGGCCTTAGAATTCGACGAAACTTTTCGTCACTAGATTTCGCGAGACCTAATTCTAATCTGGCCAGCAATCGCTTCGGCCATCCACGATCTAGAGAATTTTCTAGGCTTCCCTGAACCATTATGATATTATTATTATCCTTTTAAAATTCCATAATTGGAATTTCACCCCTCCACTTTCCTTAATTGCAAAAGTGCCACAATTATTTGAAAACTTTATAATTTCACTCTTAAAACAACTTTCAAAAATTCTATTATGATACTAAAATAATTAAGGAAGCCCTTGGTGCACATACTTCAAGCACATACCGCATAATCTCCTGAAGGGGGCATTACAATATTCTAACTCAACCAAACCAATCATAGGGATTACCTAGGTTTTCCAACCCTAACTCAAATACTTGTATGTTAGTTAACTTCCTAACACCCAAACATGTTTCCAAACACCATAAACTAAGAATCCATAATCATCTTATACAAACTAGGGTTTTACCAACCCAAATTTCAAGAAATCTAGGGTTATGATGAATTCCTAACTAAACTCTAGAATTGGAACCACTAATATGCATACAAACTCATAACAATCCATACATCTCCATACAAATCCCTAGTTTCCATACTTTCCATACAAAATCATCAAAGCTTCCATACCTTTGCTCTTGCTCTTCTTCTTCTTCTTCTTCTTCTTCTCTTCCTTTCTCTCCTTCACATTTTGCCCTCTAAAAAATCCCCAAATGAGAGACCAAAATTGGTCTTATTTGGTTTCATTTCATAAGGCCATGTTTGGTCATCAAAAATGCATTAATTTGACTTAAGTTTCCTTTTATTGCACTTTGGTCCTTCATCTCTCCTCTATTTGCACCACAAGTTATTCATATTCCACTTTGACATATAATCTTATAATCTTATAACATTTATATCCCATTTTGACAAATTACAAATTTACCCTTGCTTATTTCTGGGTTTTCGAAATTTTCACGTTTTGAATTTAAATTGCGAAAAATTTAAATTATACATACAAAATACCCATAAACATGCCGAAAACGACTAGGGTATATTTTGGGGTGTTACAAACCATTCAAGGTGAATCGAAGGATCAACCTGATTCAAGGAAATAAAGATCCTTTGAATCGCCTTCCAATAACCCATAGATGATGACTAACCGAATGTCACTGATCTAGCAATAAGCATCCAATGAACCCAAAAGCTTATCAAATACGGATCATTCAAGGTAACCCGAAGGGATTAAAACCAATGTTTGAAAATAAACCATTAATGGTGGAAAATACCTCCATTAAAACATGGAAAACCCCACCTTTTCATCAGGAACCTTCACCTAGTTTCCTTTGCTCTAAGGAAACAAAGGTTTTAGCCGCTCCTCCTCTTCTCAGAGGTTGTTTAGCTGTCGAGAAAGGGAAAAGAGAAAATGAGAGAAAAACCGGAAGCTTTTGTTGTAAGCTTTACTGGATGTGAACTGAATGTTCACAAAGTCTTTTCGGGGCTATTTTATAACACCAAACCTCGTACAAATTACCAAAATCTACAGCTCATAACACTATTACATGAGGAGAAAGTGGGGAAAAAAAATCAAAAATAAAAAAGTCAAAGCAGGAAGGTTCGCACGAAATTTCGCAGGGGTTGCAAAAATTCGTAGGGCTGCGAAAATTCGCAACCCTTGCGAATTTGACAAGGCTTACACTGCATGTCCTGCTTCTTCTTTTGCCTTCTTCTATGCTTTTCAGCTCTGAACTGCAATTGGATTCTTCATGTCTTGACTTCAATCCTTGTCCTCAAGATATAAAGTCCCTAAAAACAACCAAACTTGCCACAAAATTTGATTAGTAGCATTGCTAGGTCCTTAACATGCCAATTGGGTTAATTAGGCCAATTACTACACAAAAAGTGCTCAAAACATAGAGTGTTAAAGGTATAAAACAACACTTTTTGGGTAGTAATCACTCTTGTGGTCCGAAAACACTTCAAACTGCTCATCGTATAGATAATGGCGCCAAGACTTTAAGGAAAAGACAATGGCCGCCAACTCCATGTTATGTGTAGGGTAACTCTGCTCATGGTTCTTTAATTGTCGAGAACCATAAGCCACCACCCTCCCGAACTGCATCAAAACACAATCCAGTCCGTCCTTTTAGGCATTATAATACACTGTGGACCTCTGTCCCCTCTCTAGAACTATTAGAATAGGAGCTGAAGTAAGCCTCCTCGTCAATTCTTGGAATGCCTCCTCACACGGGCCAATCCACTTAAACATGACCTCCTTCTGGGTCAATCTCGTCATAGGTGCAGTTAATCGAGAGAAGTTCTCAATGAACCTCCTATAACACCCTGCCAATCCCAAGAAACTTTGTATCTCGAAGACTGACTTTGGTCTCTCCCAACTCATAATTGCCTCAACCTTCTCCAGGTCTACGAATACCCCTGAAGCCGATATCACGTGCCCCAAGAATTTCACCTTAGTAAGCCAAAATTCACACTTGCAATCCCGCATTGCCAACCGACAGTGTTCTCTCAAGGTCCGAGAATCCTCAAGTGGCCCTCATGATCCTCCTCATATTTGGAGTAGATCAAGATGTCGTCCACAAAAACCACAACGAACCGATCTAGATAGGGCTGGAATACCCTATGCATAAGATCCATGAATGCCGCTGGGGCATTCGTCAATCCGAACGGCATCACTATGAACTCAAAATGCCCATATCGCGTTCTAAAGTCGTCTTAGGGATATGTCTCCCTAACTCTCAACTGATGGTAACCAGTGTGGAGATCTATCTTGGAATAAACTCGTGCCCCTCTCAGCTGATCAAATAAATCATCGATCCTCGACAAAGGGTACATATTCTTGATAGTAGCCTATTCAACCCGCCCAGAATCTATAAATAATAGCCAAAGAGCCTTAAGTCCTCTTCTAAGTGTAAACAAGACCTGAGCCCAAGGTGAAGTGCTCGGCCCATTGAAACCTATGTCCAACACCTCGTTATCGATCTTGAGTTCCTGCAACTTAGCAGGTGTCATTCTATGCAAAGTCATAGAAATGGGTGATGTACGAGGGTATAACTCAATAGTGAAGTCTACATCCCTATACGTAGGTAATCCAGGTACTTCATTCTGAAAAACGTCCTCATACTCACAAACCACCCGAGGTAGACCCAAATCCTATCTCGCCTCGTCTTCCAGGGTAAGGCTTGCAACAACTCCACCAACCGTCCGTGCTGAACTGGGAGTCGCATACTGCCTCTGGGTAAAGCATCATGCTTATCCCCCTGAAACATAACACAAATACCATCTAATGTGTAGGCAATAACCCTCCTACGATCACAATCAATGACAACTCGATGTGCTATCAACCAGTCCATCCCAAGGATGACATCAGACTCTGACATGTCCATGACCCTAGAGTCCATAATGAGTAGAATCCTTGAGATCTCTAACTCACAATCCCGAAATATCCGATCAACCTTCACTCTAGTTCCTTAGGGAGAACTCAACTGTAACGGCTCTTCCAAGGTTTCAACCTCTAAGCCCAAATCTTTTACACATGATGTAGCAATGAATGAATGAGATGCACCAAAATCAAACACTACTCTTGCCTATAAGCGAAAGAGTAGAAAACTACCTTGAATAACCGGCTAATCTACAAGCTCAGTCTGATGTGTGATGGCGTATACATACCCTTGGGTCCCTAAAGTCTCAGCCTGTGAGCATGCCCTCGACCTCAACCTCAACCCATGCCTTGACCCATCTGGCATGTCTGCGAAGTAGTAGGTGCTTGTGCAGCACTCTGGGACTGATACCGGTTCCCCTGGCCCATAGTGGGGTAAGGAGGAACAAACTGAGTCTGTGCATATCCCACTGAAGACTAGGATTGGGGTGTCCTATAACCATGGGATCCCTATCTCTGAGGACAATCTCATCTCATGTGTCTAAACTGGTGGCAATGGAAACATGTTCTCTACCCTAACTGGCTAGTAGCCCTAAAGTGTCTCCCATCTTAGGATGACTGATCTTGACCTTGGCCCTAATAGTCGCAGCCTTGTCCCTAGAACCCTTGCAGAGCAAAAGTCCTCTGCTTCTTTCTTGAGCTAGAAGAAGAGAGTTGACTCTCCTTCCTCTTATCACTAGCACCCGCATCCCAGATGCTTCATGCGTCATCCACTTCCTTCTCTATGGTCACAGTTGTCTTGACAATCAAGTCCATATCTTATAAGAGGAGTCCCACAATTTTACCCCAGACGAACAATTTCAGACCATCCTTAAATTTTCTCACTTTAGCCATGTTTGTGGCCACATAATCATCCGTAAAACGTGCTAATTCAATGAACTTAGCCACGTATTCGAGCACCATCATCGCTCCTTATTTCAACTCTAGGAACTCCTGAGCTTTTGCATGTCGTGCAAATGCTGAGAAATACTTGCCCATGAAGAGCTCACGAAACTCTTCCCACATCATTGCCTCCAAGTTCCTAGAGGCTTTGACCCAATCCCACCATACTTGGGATTCGCCCTCTAGTTGGAATGCATCTAGCCTTATTCTCGTGGCATCAGAGGTGATCTCCATAGCCTCCAAGATCTTGCCAACTTGCTAAAGCCAATGATTAGCTTCCATCGGTTCCCCTTCTCCCTTAAAGGTTGGAGGATGATGTGCCTTAAATATCTGGAGGTTAATTGACCCTCCCTAGCCCACGGTTGCACTAGCATGTGCAATAGTGGCAGCCACAACACTCGCCCGTGCAATAGTAGCAGTCACAGTACCAATAGCCTCCATGAAGGCTTGTTAGTCAAAGGTCGGTGGTAGCTGGTTGTTGCCCCGTCCACTGTCTCTACGTCCTCTTCCTCGACTTGCCATCTACACATATCAAATAGCAAATTGAGATTCCTTTTATTGTCTAACTAGTAGTGCATGTGCCAACTACTAATAGACATCAATAACTCGAACCATCCGTTCATTCTTTTTCTGAACCCCTAAGGTTATGTGTGTTCAACCCTGTGTTTCTCTTTATTCAGCCCACCGCGTGAAACTGCTTTTATTGTTTTTCCGGGAATTTGTAAAACAAAGAAAATGTCCAAATTAGCATTTCTCTCTCTTTGTCGATATCGATTTTTAAATCTTTGATCCCTAAGAACGCCAAAAAACTTGTTGAACGTATTTTATATATATATATATATATATATATATATATATATATATATATATATCAAATTCCTGGTACTCTAAACAAAGGACTATTATCTAATCCCCAATAAAGGCATCAAAAACTTGTTGACCGTAATAAACATGTATGCTCATAATAAAATGTATTTGTCATTGAATTCATTGAAGATTCGGGGCTTGGTCAAATATCGCAAGTGCACAGGTCGTACAAGTAATAAAAGTGGACCTATAAGTCCGGATATCATTCCAACAAAGATAAAAAAGAATTTAAAGTTCAACTACCCTAACTACTCAATTTCCACACTATTTGAACTTCCATTTCAGATAATTTTCAGTAACCTAACAAGACTTCTACTGTTTAAATTTCTACATCTATAATGAAAAGGAAAATTTAAAATCCTATACCTAAACTGGATTGAACCAGATTCTTGCTAGAAGTAGACACTGGGATTTCACTGCTGTGAAATTATCAATTCTTGAGAAAGCTGGATGCATTAAATAAATTCCAGCTTTTCTCTGGACTTCATTAAATTCAAACAGTAATCGGAATTGATTTTCAACAAAATAGCTCAACTTCGCAACTTCTGAACAATTCACTGTTCCAAGTCCAGGAAACGAATTGAAATCATACGCTAATCTAATCTACGAAGAAAAGAAAAATAAAAGAAAATAAAGAAAATAAAGAAAAATATAATACTGATGAGTCAAAAACTCATTGGATTTTTAATCCATTTTTCTAATTTATATTAAAATACGAATGCTAATTAATATGCAGAAACATGGACAATTTACTCAAATTTAATTTTGCAGAGAATTACAACAGAATTAAAAGCCCCAGCAAGAACCAGAAGAAACCAGTCTGATAGCAGGGGTGAAGTCGCAACTGAGAATTGAAGTCGCGACAGGAAAGTGAGGTTGCGACCAGAAATACCAAAGCACCCAACAATAGACGTTGCGACAAGGGAAGAGTTGATGAGACAGAAGGAACATTCAAGAAAGAATCTGAGGTCGCGACACCAATCTGAGGTCGCGACACCAATCTGAGGTCGCGACACCAAATGAAGACAACGCAGGTCGCAACATAAACTTGAGGTCGCGACGTTGATCTGTTGATGAAGCCAGATGAGGGTCTCGTAGAAACCGTGGTCGCAACTAGTTCTTAATTGGAAAACCTTCGCTAACTCGCCTCGAGAGGCACTCACGACCAATCATTTAGGTCGCAACTACATTTAAGCAACTGGGACAAAAACCTACCAGAAAAAGAGCAACCATAAGGTCGCGACACCATTTTGTGGTCGCGACCTGAAATAGAGGTTGAAGCAAGGAAAATGATTGCAACAAAAAAATAGGGGTTACGACCAGAAGGAAGGCAAGGAATATCAATTCAGGTCGCGACACAATTTTCCTGGGCCGCTGACTAAAAATCTGCACCGATGAGGGTAGAAGGCTCCATACGTAGATACAATCGAGTCGCGACTAAGTATATGTAACTCGAGACAAAGACAAGGGTCATATGTAATAAAGAGGTCGCTACGTGCTTCTAAGGTCAGCGACTCGTGAACATCGACGTAACTAAGAAGGACCTGTTATGACAAAACGTTGAGGTTGGCGACGTGCTTTTGAGGACGCGACCAGAAAAGCTGTGATAAGAGAAATTACTTAGTCGCAACCTATTATCTATGTCGTGACGAGCAACATGTATGAGGACAGAAGCTCAAACAAAGAAGTCGCAGCCATAAAAAGAAGTCATGACCTAGAACTGAAGACATGGCCACAGAAATACGGTCGCGACCTGAAATAGAGGCTCGACGCACAAACAGAAGGCAAAAGCCGTACTCACGACCATTTTGGAGGTCGCGACCACTCAATCAAGGCAACGCAAGGAAATCTTAGTCACAACTCGAAGATGTCAAACTCGAACAAGTGCAAATGAGAGAATTTAAAAACCCTCGACTCCATCTTTGAGGTCGCACCTTGAAAACAAAGAACCGGGCCTTTTTGTGGAAATCCACCGAGCCAGAATCAGCTCAATTTTGGTCACTATAGCCAGCCCTTATGTTTTAGTAAACGCCTCCCGTCTCAATACCTTAATCGAAAGAGAGTAAGGGACTCACCGTATATTTTTAGAATAGATTTTTTTATTTTCTTTTCTCGATCTCGAACTGCTGACTGCAGGTAGAAACGATGAAGCTAGATTTAATTTTTGATTTTCTCTTACAACTACTGCCTGAAATTAATGGAGTCTAGACAAATTTTTGGAATTCGTTCTTTTCAGTTTATTACAATTACAGTGGGTGTACTTGATCAATGATCCATTGTTGATTGTAATGCAGTATTTAGAACTCAGTTTCACTAGATTGGATCTACCGTTAGTTACAGTCTTTTCTGCATCATTTAGAGAGAAATACTTGGATTGGAATTTATTTGATTGATGTTGTTATTGAATCGACTAGTTCCCAATGGTAGCATATGATACCATTTCAAGAATTGTTTCCTGCTCTGATTTCCAGGAGGTCCTCCGCATTTACTACGCCGTAGATGGAGACTCCTGAGAGCTGGGAACATTCCACTCAGGGGTGGCTGATAGACTACCATCGGACGAACTACTAAGCTCCGAAAAGTTCACCTCGGAGTAAATCCCTTTTCACTATAATTGATGTCAAGGGGAATATTTATCAATTTAAATAATCAGAGATCTCACCTTAATATAAGAGGAAGTTCCTAACCCTGTGTTAGCAGAAATCTAATCAAGGGAAGCGAAGAACCATTAGATTTAAAGGACGAGCCATCAATTGGTTAGAAGTTGGGCGTTAACCCCGAGAAGTGGAAGCAAAGAGATCTCCAGTCTCAAGAAACGGGTGTGGAAGTATCGAAAGAAAATACCCAGATCTTGAAAGAAGGTCAAAAACACAAGTAGCTGGTTAGATCCTTGTCTGTGAGAAAAGCAAGGGCCTCTAACCAGTGAATATGGAAAAATCCAATTGCATTGTATGGCATCTTGGACAAATCCACATCCAGCAACAGAATAGAGTAATGCATATTAATGCAGGAATTGGTTGTTTCATAGTACCTTCTTGATAGTGTTCATTTCTCATGGAAAACTGATTCAATCCAGTATTTGTTCTTTATTATTTATTTTTTTGTAACATTTAATTTCCTTTTATATTCCTGTGTATCGTCTAGGACTATTATCTTCTAGATTAAACCATCACTATCCACTTGGAGTTCAAATAGTGTGGACCTTAAATAGTTGGGGTAGTTGATTCCAAATTCTTGTCAATCTCTCGTGGGAATGATATCTCCTGATCTCTTACATCCATTTTACTACTAGATGATCCGGGTGACCAGAAGTGTCTTAGATTAAAACCAGTTTCAAAATTAAGCAATATAAAGTACTTTATCAAGAGTATCCAAGTAATTCCAAGTAGACAAAGATGCAAAAAGAGAATCTGTAAGGCTCTTGTAACTATGTTAATTTGGAAGGTTTGGCCCTATATAATCACAAACAGGTTTTACGGCGCCGTCATTTCTGGGATCAAAGAATTTGACAAATCAATATTCTGACCAAAAAGGGAAATGCTAATTTGACATTTTTCTTTTCAATTTTTACAAAAGAAACACAAAAATAGTTTACTGGAAGTGGTTGCACAAACCACTTATATTTTAGAAAGCTTAATCAAGAAATTATTTTACTAATACCACTCGACTTCATGTAATCTTAGTGTATCTCCATTTCGTGAAGGTATTTCACGCACAGCCGAGTCGACTCCATCTACCTCTCGACACCGAAATGAAAGCAACACCGAGGAATTCCGAGAAGGTAAAAAGAGCATGCGAGGCAACTATGGAAAATGAGAGAATTAATCAGACAGTTGAACAAGAGACAGCAGCAGAGAGACTTCAAAGGCATGATACTATGAAGGATTTTTGGAGACCTGTCATCCAAGTAGAATACTCAATAGTTAGACAACCTACTGTGGAAGCCAACAACTTCGAACTGAAACCAGCTTTGATCACAATGGTTCAGCATAGATCAATTTACAAAGCCAATCTACTCGAGGACCCTAATGAGCAAATTAGGGTAGGATTCCTCAGATGGCTACTACCGTAGTTGAATGGTGTAAAGCATTCAGAAGTGATCAAGCTGCAACTCTTCTCCCCTTTTCCCGAGAGACATCGCAGCCTAATTCGGCTTTGATTCCCTACCATATGGCTCATTGAATACTGGGAGGAGCTGCAGCTTATCTCGCATATTCGCCCCTTCTCTCACCTCTGAGAGAAGGAAGGAGATCAGTGTGTTCAATCAGGGGGAAGATGAAAGCCTATATACAACTTGGGAAAGGTTCAAAAGACTATTGAAGAGATGTCCTATGCATGGCATAGATCTCAAGACACAAATGGACATCTTCTACCATTCCATGAATGATACCTCCAAGGGTATTATTGATGCTTCTTGCTATGGGGCATTCAAAAGAAAAAGTGCAGAGGAGGTAAGGGACTTGATAAAGGACCTGGCCAGGTGCAATATGAAAAATCCATCTGAATCTTTAGGGAGTAACAACAGAGCAAAGGGGAGTAGGTCATTGAATCCTACCGAAAAATGTGACAGCCATAGAAGGTTAGATGCAATCATGCATCTGATGATGGGACAAGAGAAGAGGCTGCATTCTCGTCATGAGATAGGAGCACAGACAGAAGGAATGAGAAGAAGGCTGAGGGACTAGCTGAAGAGGATCCCTACCAGGTTGCGAAGGCCAAATACTTGAATGAATAAAGGAGCTATCATTTCAAGCCTAATCTCAACTTACCTACACACTATAATCCAGCACTCAGGAACCATGAGAACTTCTCATATGGCGGAGGAGGACACAGGCCTAAGACATGTAAAGCGTAATTACCAGCAAGGGTATCAACCAACAAGGTTCCAAAGAAGAAGAAGGGAGAGAGCATAAATGAATGTGGTCGCAGGCCCACTTCTTTCAAGAGCTTACATAGCTCATGGGGATAAGAAGCCGAGCAAACTCCATGAATAGGTTTAATGAGCTGGAAAACTCTCAAATCCAACATTCATATAAGCAGCCAAGCAAACACAGGTGCTTCACTAAAGAACCTGGAAACACAAGTAGGGCAACTAGCCCTGAATATGCAGAACCAGAACAAGGGTGCATTCCCTAGTGACACTCAGAAAAACCCAAAGGACTGCATGGCAATTCAGTTGAGAAGTGGGAAGGAAGTGAGCAGCAGCAGCAGAAAAGAAAAGAAGGAAAAGACCGATGAAGAAGAAAAAGAAAGTGGAAGAGAAGAAGAGAAGAATATGCCGTAGTGCTACAACAGATGCAAGAAAAGCAAAGCTAACTGAGCAGCCCGAGAAAGAAGCCGTGGGAGCTAAACCGAAGGATAAAGTACAAGCTTACACACCCAAGAAGGACATTTCGTAGGCTTTAAGGCAAAGAGGGAAGAGCTGCTTTTCTAAATTTTCGAAATATTCAAGAAAATAGAAATCAATATTCTTGTAGAGGCAATCAATCAAATGTCGACCATGTACCAAGGATAAACACGAGCAAGAAAACAACATCGTCAGTAAAGAATAGCATCCCATCCGCCATCAAAAACAATATCCAAAGAAGTCCCAAAGAAAACTGGCCCAAAGAGCTCATCGTCTCTCCTTCCGCGGAAATACATAAGATATGTAATACGCACCAAGAAGGCCTTATGCGACTCTGGTGCTAGTATCAACTTGATGCCTTTATCGCAGTGCAGAGAGATCGAGTCCTGGGAACTCATCCCAACAAAGAATTACATTGGCGATGGTTGATAGATCCATGGCACGACCAAAAGGTGTTCTTGAAGATGTGCTTGTCAAGGTGGGGAAATTTATCTTTCCTATGGACTTTGTGATCATGAAAATGGAAGAGGATACCCAAGTTCCTATATTGCTAGGAAGACCCTTCTTAACAACTGGAGCTACCTTGATAGATGTGCAAAAGGGTGAGCTGACCTTAAGGGTAGGAGATGAAGCAGTGCACTTTAATCATAACAAGAGCTTGGAACAACCTGATGTTGATGCAGAGATTTGTATGGTTGTAGAAAATAGTAGTCCTATCAAAGGTTGAACCCACTCGATCAGAATCTTCTCACCATTCTATTAATGAAATTAAGATGAATTTCCGCATTCGAGAGTATTGATTATGAATTATCGCCTTCCAGCTGGAAAAACAAAGAATCAAATAGTCTTGAGCTTGAACGAAAACAATCAAGAACATGTATGGTGTTAAGGAACGTAGTCGTTGAACAAGAGACTAGTGCATGGGTTAATATTAAAAAGAATCGCCTCGCCACTAAATATGCTTTCTTAGAACCAGAAAAAGGAAAACCAGTAATCATATCAGCTACATTGACTGAAATTGAAGAACAAAAGCTGTTGCAAATTCTAAGAAAGTACAAGAAAGCTATTGCTTAGTCAATTGAGGATCTAAAGGGTATCAGTCCCTCCATTTGCATCCACAAGATATTGTTGAATGATGATGCAAAGACTTCTATTGAACACCAAAGGAGGCCGAACTCGTGATGAAAGAGGTCAGCCGTAGTGTGCCAATGGTTGAATGCGTTTTATATATGCACATCGTATACTCTCTGGGTGAGCCTACCCATGTAGTTCCCAAAAAGGGTGGATTCACTGCGGATCAGAAATGAGGAAATGAATTAATTCCTACAAGAACTCGTGGACAGATGGAGGGTGCATAGATTGCTGTGAAACTCGACTCGCAAACTGTAGCGATCATTTTCCTTTCATTGATCATATATTAGATAGGTTAGCAGAACACCCTCACTTATGTTTTCTTAATGGATACTCTAGATATAATCAAATTGCCATTGCACCTGAGGACCAGGAGAAAACCACTTTTACATGCCAATTTGGTACTTTTGCTTTTAGAAGAATGCCATTTGGTTTGTGTAATGCTCCTACTACATTCCAAAGATGCATGATGTCCATATTCTCAGATTTGGCGAAGGAGGTTATGGAGATCTTCATGGATGATTTCATGCTGTAAGGGATCCAGCTGAAATGCTGTATAATTTGAGGACAAGACTTCACAGTGCCGTGACAAGAATCTAGCCCTAATCGGGAAAAATGTCATTTCTGGCGGTAGCGTAAGGTATTGTCCTTGGGCACATGATTTCTGCAACATGGCTGGAAGTAGACCAAGCAAAGGTTTCAATTATAAAAAATCTTACGCCACCAACAACAATCAAGGGAATAAGAAGTTTCTTGGGACATGCTGGTTTTTACAGAAGATTTATCTGAGACTTCTCTAAAATTGAAAGGCCATTATGTAGATTACTGGAAAAGGATGCCAAGTTTAATTTTGATGAGTCCTACCAGAGGTCTTTTGAAGAGATCAAATCAAAATTAGTTGAAGCTCCCATCATGGCAAAACCAGACCGGGACAAGGAGTTTGAAATCATGTGTGATGCCAGTGACTATGCAATGGGAGCTGTATTGAGACAAAGAACTGACAAGATGTTTAAGGCCATATATTATGCCAGCAAAACCTTTAATGAAGCTCAAGAGAATTACTCAACTACTGAAAAGGAGATGTTGGCCATAGTATTCATGTGAAAAATTTAGGCCATGTATATTGGGGTCCCATGTCATTATCCATAATCGATCATGCCGCAATTAAGTATCTCGATGGAAAAGGTTAAGCAAAGCCATGACTGATCAGTAGGTATTGTTGTTACTGTGAATTTGATCCTCGAGATCAAAGACAAAGAAAGGTTATGACAATATGATAGCTGATCACTTGCTTTAAGAGTTGAAAAGCCTACTGTATTAAGAAGAAGAAAAGAAATAGTAGAACATTTTCCGATGAGTTATTTCAATTGTCACCCAATCACCTTGGTATAACATATTGTGAACTTCTTAGCATGTGGAGTTATGCCACCAGAACTCAACTACCAATAGAGAAAAAAATTAAGGACTGACAGCAGATTTTACATCTAGGATGACCCACTATTGTTTAAAAGAGGAGCTGATATGATAATCAGAAGGTGTGTACCAGAAAGTGAACAAGGCAAGATCTTACATGAATATCATGCATCACCATATGGAGGACACTTTGCAGAAGACAAAACAAATTTCACAAAATCTCCTCCAAATCAAGTTTCTTATCGGGCCTACTATTTTCAAATATTGTTTTGAATGGGTGAAATTTTGTGATCAATGCCAAAGAATGGGAAATGTTAGCAAAAGGCATGAAATGCCCCTGCAAGGTATCCTGGTGGTGCAGCTATTTGATGTTTGGGGAATAGACTTTATGAGGCCATTTCCACCTTCAGTTGGAAATTTATACATACTCCTAACCAGGATTATGTATCCAAATGTATGTCGAGGCAGTAGCTTGTTCCAAAATGAGGTTAATACAAGCCGTGGGTTTTTATAAAAGAATATTTTGAGCAAAATTTGGGATTTCAGAACTAGTCATCGCTGATGGAGGAAGCCACTTTATAAATAAGGTGTGCTTGATAGACTCATGAGCGTATATGGAATCAAACACATTATGAGCTCGCTTATCATCCTCAAAACAAATGGGCAAGCTGAGATTTCTAATAGGAGATAAAGAAAAATTCTTGAAAAACTGTAAGCTTCGTGAGAAGAGATTGGTCTTTCGAAACTGATGATGCACTGTGGGCATACAGACTGCTTATAAAACTCCCATTGGAATGTCCCCATACATGATTGTCTATGGTAACCTTGTCACCTTCCTCTAGAATTGGAATATAAAGCTATGTGGGCTATCAAGAAGTCTAACTTTGATTTCAAGGCAAGAAGAAGAAAGCGCTACTCCAGCTGAATGAATTGGAATAGCTATGAATGAAGCCTGGGTGATAATGCCGTAATATACAAAGATAAAACAAAGAAATGGCATGATCAAAGGATTATGAGAGTTTTGTGCTAGGGATCAAGTCCCGCATATTCAATTCTAGATTGAGACTCTTTCCAGGAAGCTGAATCAAATGGAGTGGACCATATACAGTAGTATCAAGTACAACCTTGGAGCAAAGATGATTAGGAACCACAATGGAGGAATTCAAAGTCAATGGTCAGAGATTGAAGCACTACCTTGGAGAAATTCAAATTGCAAAATGATTCCTGGTTTTGAGTGAGAAAATTTTTAGGAAATAAGGATTTTAATAGCAGCAAGTCCAGCTAAGGACTAAAAACGGAGCAACTTTGTGGGAGGCAACCCACACTACAGATTGTTTTAAATTTTGAGTTTGGTGCTAGAATTTTTGAATTTTTTTTTTTAGTAAGCTTGGTGTGATTTTATTATTACTGCTTTCATGTACATATGTTCTTTGTAGGACAATAAAAGTGTATAAAATGAGGAATCTCTGCATCCAAATTTCCAGTCTGCACACAAGACAAAAGGGGGCAGTATACTCTTCTTTGATTAATGCTAATTGTTTCAGATAAAGCATGATTGAATTTTGGGGGAAATTTTAATTTGTAATTCAAATTTTAAATATGTTGCATTATAGAGTTGATTTGGTGAATGTCTGAATGCTGAGAATGAATTTTACTTGTTTTGATTGGATTTATTGAATTGAACTTGTTTGAAATGGAATTGTTAGAATTAGGATTAAAAAAAAATTAGGTCGGAACATTATTGAGACCACATCTCAGTCGCTTATTAAGCAGCCGATGAGGTCAGCACCCAAAATGGTTAACTCCTTAATGAATTTTCTAGGTCTTAACTTTTCGGAATAATAAGGCGTAGCGACAAGCATAAGGGGGAGTTAATGAAACGATTAGTGTGGTGACTAAAATTTAATGTTGCAACTCCCTCATTCAAAGAATCATCATAACCTCGAGCCTATCAAAACAAGTAAAGCCAAAAGCCATTTCTCATACAAAACTTCAATTCATCTTTCAAATTTTTCTTTTCTCCAAGTCTTACTCATTTCCTGGGCTTCTTCTAATCTCTAAACCCTAAGCCTAGAGTGCGAACCGGTTACCCTCCAAAATTTTCATTCATGGATGCAAATTAGAACGATATTCTGGATCTTAACGGAATGATCAATGAGATTATGCGTGAGTATGTCCAGACGGAGGAAGAGGTTCATTTGGAACCTCAACCTGAGAAAATAACCAATGTCGAGCCAGAAACTCAACCAAAAGAGGAAGAGCAAGTTGTAGAAGAAAGAGCTACCAAGAGAAAAAGAATTGCGTAGAAAGGTGAAAGAAGGGCAAATGAGGAAGAAGAAGATTTCGCTCTCTCGCAGGTTTCTGGGGTTTGTGGAACAGCAATTTCCAAATTTAAAAGTGGCTTTATAGGAGAAAGGGGTTTTTGGAAACCGATTTCCCCGTTTGCAGAATTAATAGAGAAGAGGGGATGAGAGTTCTTCTGCGAGCACAAAGCACCAGGTTTTGCTGCTTTAGTAAGAGAATTCTACGCGAATATGATAGAGATGAGGGATGATGATACAGTTTTTATGAGAGGGGTCCTGCACATCTGAGCACAAAAAGCAATCAACGAGATCTTCGTCAAGGACCCCGCATGGTCCAAATTCAAAAAATGGTCGACAACCCAAACTACAATAAAATCCCGAACTGCTGATCATACAAGGAAAATGGGAGGCGATAAAGAAAAACCCACACTATGCCATCAACAGGGGGTCCCTCACAAAAGAAGCCAAGGTATGGTTTTGATTCATCTGCTCGATCATCATCCCAACAAAACATCTATGCTCAGTTAAGGATCATGAGGCTATGATTCTGTATGATTCCTCTTCCTCCCAACATTCATCTTATAACCTTTTAACAGAGCATAGTCTTAGGGATCAATCAAAGGATACCACCTAAGAAATAGGAGAGGACTGATCCCTCACCCAGCCACCATCACCAGACTATGTATCCTAGCAGGGGTGAAAGGAGCTTGGGAGGAAGAGGAACAATGTCCTCGAGTTTCACCTCTGACCCTTACAAGGGTTATCAAGGGCCCAAGGAATAAAAAGCAGAAAGGGTTGGAAGAGGCAGAAGCAGAGCCTACTGAGGAGAATGAAGCAAGAGAAATGGAAGCAATTCCAGAAGACATTCCTCCAGTAGTAGCAGAAGAGATACCATCCGGAATGATCCCATTGAGCCACTGCTATCTAGAGCAAGCAGAAAACTCAAGAAGGAATGAAGTGAGTGCAAAGATAATGGAAATGCTCAAATCCATGAAGAAAGACATGGAAGAGAGGGAGCAAAAATGGGAAAAAGGGCAGCAAATTAGGGAGGAATTCAAAGAAGTCGACCAAGGAAAGAATGTAGATGGGAACAAAATGTGAAGCAAAGAGAGGAAGAATGGAAGGAAGAGTTAAAAAGAAGAGAAGAAAAAGAAACTGAGAGAATGAAGGCAAGTTTGGAAGCCTTTTATAATAACCAATTAAAAAGAGATGTAGAACTGCTTACCATATTAAGAAAGAGAGAAGCAGAGATGGAAGGGAATATGTTGAAGAAAATAGAGGCCTTCAAATATCTGTACAAAGAGCAGTTTAAAGAGTTTGGGAGATTGATGAAGGAGAGAGATAAACAGCTTGAAGACAATGATGCCTACAGAAAGAAGATCTGGCTGGAGAGCTGTTTGCCTTTTTCTATATAGACTAAAAACCCCTTAAATTCACATAGTTACAAGAGCCTCATGTTCCTCTGCAACCCAAGTCACTTTGAATAAATCAAGCTCAAGCAACAGATCTTCTTAATTGTTTAGGATTTTAAAATTGGGTTTAGTCTATGACACTGCAAGTGCACAGGTCATACAAGTAGTAAAATCTGAATGTAAGTCCAGGTATCATTCCCACAGAGCTTGGCAAGAATTAAAAATCAATTACCCTAACTACTGAAGTTCTATGTTATTTGGACTAAAGAGAATGATAGTGAAAGTTTGGTCTAGAAAGAATAATAAATCCTATACTATTAGCTAAAAATAGAAATTGGAATAACATGAAAATAACCAAAATAAAAGTATAAGAGCAAAATATCGGATCTAATATGTTCCTATGAGAAACTTAAAACTATTAGTGAATTAAAATGAAACTCAAGTCAATTCTCTCTACACGAAAAATACATTGCTCTATTTTATCATGGATCTGGATTTGTCCAAGATTGCCTAAATGTTGCAGTTGATTTTCCACATCCTCACTGATAGACATTTTATCACATGGAGGTCAGATAGAACTAGGTGACTTATATTCGCTTTCTCAGATCTGTATTTTTCTTTCTCAATACTTCACACCCATCTCTTGATGACTGCAGATCTTTTGCTTTCCTTCTCATGATTTTGTAAAAGTTCTACCAATTTCAATTAAGTTTCAATTCCTTCAGATCTTTATCGTTCATCCTTTCCTTTGATTAGATCTTAGCTAACACAAGGTCGGGAACTTCCCTTTAGATTAAGGTGAACTCTCCGATTATTTATATTGTTAAATGCTCCCAACTTCAATTATGGAAGCCATCAGTGGTATTTATCAAAATTAACTTTCACAGCTCAGCAGTTCATCAATGGTAGTCTAACATACCCATAAGAGAATGCTCTCAACTCTCAGGAATCTCCATCTCTGTGTCACGCAGAGGGCATCCTGGAAATCAAAGCAAGATACACTCCTTAAACTGGTATTCAGTACTACTATTGGGAACTTATCGATTCAAAAACGACACCAAGTAAGTAAATCCCAACCCAAATAATTTTCTCCATTTGCGTAAAAGACTCAGAATCAATTCTTAATTCAAATCCAACAAAGCCGTTGCTCATTCATTGGGTATTTACGATTAAAGAAATGGAGTACCGATCACATACATCCACTATAATCGCAATGAAACTGAGAAGAAATGAATTCCAGAAATTTGTCTAGATTTCATAAATTTTCAAGCAGTAATTTTAAGAAGAAAAATAACATAAATAGAAATCCAACACTCAAGCTTCTGCATAGTTCACAGATTCGTATCCGTAAAAGAATTCAAGAACAAAGAAAATAAAATAAAAAACTAAAAACTAAAATTCTACACTAGACTATACACTGAGTTCCTCTCCGTTCCCCTTTTCCGGGTAGTGAAGACGTAGGTTACTTGCTTCTAACACTGCCTATTTATAATTGTCAAAAGAAACTGGGCCTACGCAAAAGCTCCGTGGAATTCAAAAGAAAGCCCGCTTATTTTATCTTAGGTCGCGAATTCCTGATTGATGTCGACATGATTCCCTTTATCTCGCTCCAGCTCTTCGCTGGCGACCTTGTTATCATGCGACTAGGTTCCGGTAAATGTTAGATTAATGGTCGCAACATCGCTTGCGGGTTACACCTTGTTACCTTCAAGAGCTTTCAAGAGTTGATGTCGCAACATGGTTTAACGTCGCGACCTCATTGTCTTTCCCTTTATAAGCCGCATTCCAGTCACGACCTCAGCTCGTCATGCACTTCGCTCGGGCCCTGCCTTCACATGATCCGAACTTCTGCCGACCTTAATAATTGGTCGTGACTGCTTTGGATAGTCCTTACTTTTAAACTGGTCGTATCCTCAATTCTCAGTTGCAACCAGTTTCTTCCTTCCAACCTCTATTCCAGGTCGCGACCTCAAGGTGATGTCGCGACCTCAAGGTGATGTCGCGACCTCATGTTGCTCTTTTTCTTGTCGCATGTAGTCCCAATTGCTCAAAATTATTTCACCGATTTCTTCGCTTAGTTTCGCCGTGTCGCGACCGAATGGCGGTCGAATGATTGTTTGTGGTCCTGATTAATAAACAATGCAACTTCGCCGATCGCCAGACTTCGCCGGGTCGTCAGTTACGAATTCCTTTTATTCCTCTAACTGACCGGGCTCGCAAACTGACCTTGTTGAGACTCAGCTCCTGCCATATCGACACCTCAATCCACGTCATAATTTCAAATGGAGCCCTTCATTTAAAAACTAATTGCAACTTCATTTTCTTGCAGAGACCTCCCTTATTGCTTCATTGACGGATCCACGTCGGGACCTCAGTTATATTCAATTGGCGTTGCGACATCAGAGTGGTGTCGCGACCGAAGATTCTACTTTGAATATTTCCTTTAGTCTCAACCATACTTCCTTTGTCGCAACCTCAACTTCATGTCACAACTTCGCTTGCTAAGATCTTCTATTTCCTCAAGACTCCATTCGTGATGTCGTGATTGAAATGACTGAACAAATGAGCTCCTCGTCACGATCTGATTGCCATATCATTTCATTAGTGGTCGATCTCTTATGGTTTTTGTCGATTTTCGCTTCTACTCGTGACTCCTTTCTACAAAATTAAATTTCGAGCAAATTACCCGTGTCGATATGAATCAACAATTAACTTGTAATAAATTTAAAAAATGGATTAAAAAATCAAATGAGTTTTTGCACTCATCAAATTCCCTAAATCTTAAAATTTTGCTCATTCTCAAGCAAAGAAAAGAAAGAATTGTTTGTCCTCAAACAATTAAGCTTAAATTTTTAAGGAAAATTTTCTTATTCACACCAGTCTTTCCTATTCCACCTTCTAACTTCAAATAGGAGATAGAAGCATCATTTTAAATTTCAGTTTCGATTCAAGAAAAAGGAATGGTTTCCACTTTTATCACAAATTCCTTGATGAAATAATGTATTTAAACAGTTTATTCAACAAGTCTTGTTCTCTGTGTGTGTGCAGGTCTTCAACGCTTTTCATGTTCATGTTGAAATTAGTTAATCTTCTGGGAGTCTCCTTAGAAAACTGGTCAAGGTCCCATAGGCTTGTTTTTCATATCGATCTCCACTAATGTAGGTAAATTCAACCTTTAAGATCAAAGAGGTCTTTCAGGCTTGTAGTGTTGGGCTTAGGTAATCGTGATAATGGAAAATTTGCTATAAATCAACCCATTTCCACTTTTTCGTACTTGTTGCCTTCACTTTCACCCTTTTCTTCTTCTCAGACTTGTTGATTCTCCTCAATCTTGGCCTCGATTCATCTTTTTTAATTCTTTTATGACATTTGACTCACTCTGCACTTTATTCAGACCTCGCCCCTTTGTTCTATAACTCTTTGCTTCTCGTTTCTGGCGGATGGGAATAATGCAATGTTTTGTCTACTTAGGCTTTCTACTACCCTTAGAGAACTTTGGGCTAGCAACTCCCATACCAGTTGGCATTAGGGTACTAGGTGTTAAAACACCCCTACGAGCTTAATGGTTCAAAGGAAATAGGCCACAAGACAAAACTTATTCCTCTTTTTCTCATCCATTTCTGCTTCTTTACTTCTTCTCCTCCTACCTTGTAATATTTGGAAATATTTTTCCCCCAAACTAGTTTCTTCCTTTACAGTAGACCTTTCTGTGCTGGAAACTGGATAATTTGGGCTCTTGTCGCAGATTATTGTAAGGAAGGGGATTCAGGTTTTCAGTTGCTGTCATTTGAAGAATTAAGGCTTGTTTGGCTCAAATCATGGAACTAGAGGGTATGCTTTAGCATATATTGAGGGTAGGCTTGAAAAGCTCTGAACCGCTGGTTGCTGATGGCCTCTATCACTTCTTGTTGGTCGCTTTTACCTAGGATTCGCCTCAATCAATAATCTAACAAGTTCTAGGACCATGGACTCTTAATCATGAATTTCCTGTAAGATGTTCCTAATTCTTCTCTAAAGTTTCATGAGCTCTTATCAATCAAGCGTATTATTTCTTCAAGACTCAGACTTATTCACTGCTTATTTACACACTTTCAACTAAGTATTTCTGTTCCTTTAGCAATATCCATTTTCCACTTTAAAATCTAAACCGATTTAAACATCTGTGCCGCAACTCCTAATTCCAGTTTACTAGCCTGTGCTCTTTTTTTATTTTCTTTTTTTTTTTCTTTTTTTTTTCTTAGGAGAGAACAAAATTGTTCATTTGATCCTTGTACAGAAAAGAGTTTGAACATTCAGCATACAAACAAGTAATGACTCAAACCCACAATTCATCCAGTCATATTCATCCATCAATAAACACCCAATTCACAAATCTAATTCTAATTCAACAATTCAAACACAAATAGGGCAAAGAAATCAATTATCTAATCAGAATGTTAACACACAGGACAAGCTAAATGATAAACAATGGATTTCTATTTAAAATTTTTGGGAATGTACAGGTTTAGAACATGCTAGGAAAATTTTTCAGGTCCCTTTTCTTCTTTCATAGAGGGCTGGAGGTATAATTTTAGTGAGGTCTACATCAAACTCGTCTCTAGGATCAAACTTAGGAAATTTCATCTCAGATTTTTGTCTCTCGAATGCAGGGGGAATTTCTTTGCCCTTTGCATATATTTCACTGTTTAGCTGCACTGCACTGATGAGTGTGTCTTGCCTCTTCCCCACCTGGTTCACTGTTCCTTCTAACTCAGAAATACACTCTTAACAAGCTGACAAATTCTGATCGGATCAAGTCCAAGCTCTCCAACCAGATTTTCTTCTATACTCACTCATTGTCCTCCAACTCGCTAATCTTTATCCTTCATTAATTTCTCAAATTTGAACTGTTCTCTTCTATATAGATATTTGAAACTCTACCTTCTCAAGAGCATTTTAGCCTCATTTCTTTTCCTCTGATTCCTTCTTCTTCAGTATTTGTGAAGATCCGCATCTCTCCTGAATTGATTGTTGTAAATTGCTTCCATCTTTGCATTCATCTTTCCAAGCATTTTTTCTTCTCTTCTCCGCAGCTCCTCTTTCCACTCTTCTTCTCTAAGCTTCAAATTTTGCTCCCACATCTGCTCCTTCTTTCTAGCTGCAGCTTCTAAAAAATCTTCTCTGATATGCTGCTGTCTTTCCCATTTCTGCTCTCTCTCTTCCATCTCCCTCTTCATCGATCTGAGCATTTCCATAATTTCTATGCTCTCTTCTCTGCTCCTTGATCCTTCTGCTTTTACATGTAAGTGCTCTTATACCTCAAGATATGAATGGCTCGAAGGGCTTATCCTTTCAAAAAGGCATATAAAATGATGGCCTCCTGTTCCCTGACTGAGCAAAGATGTTTTGTAGGAACTATTACAGAACATATGAAGTAAAACCAAACCTTTGTTTCTTCAGTTAGGGCTCCCCTTTTGATGGCGTGGTGGGGATTTTTCTTCGTGACCTCCCATTTTCCTTCTCCTCCAGTCAACATGTTCAGTATCTTTTCATAGTTTGGATTTTCCACCAACTTCTTATACTTCGACCCGTGCTTTAAATCTCTCAATTTAAACATTTCATTTATCCGTCTATCTCCGAAAGGTACCCAAACACCCCTCACATAAATAGAATCTTCCTTCATGCCCACCCATATATTTGCATAAATTCCCGCAAGAGCCGGGAATCCGCGCCAGGCTCGCAGAGAATCCCCAACCCTTTCTCTATTACCCGAAACGGGGAAACTCGCCCCAAACCCCTTTCCCACACAAATTCCTTGTCAAACAAGACCTTGTTCCACACACCCTGAGCTTCCTTTTGAAACGGTTCATTAATTTCCTCGCTTCTTTCTCTCGTGTCTCATCTTCTCGTCGGGGCTACTTGTTCAATAATGATTTCTTCCCCAGGTTGAGGTTCTATCTGATCCTTCCACTACTCGACATTTTCACGCATGATTTTCGCCGATCGCTTTATTAAGATTGCGATGTCATCTTTGATTTGTTGCCATGAGTGAAGATTTATGAAGCTTCTAGCCGTTCGCTTCGTTCTTAGGTTTTAAGATTCAAAGCGATGGATGTTATGGAAAGTGTTAATAATTAAAGTTGAATGGAAATTTGAATGGAAGTTAGGCTCAATGTCATGATTGCGATATGGGAAGTCACGACATTAAATTTCGAACCTCTTAATTAATGATTTGCAATTACTTCTATTTTTAATGCTGGAGTGCCCAAATGAAAGGTTTAAAACCTCTTTTTATTGAGATTTGGACAGTTCTGGTTGCAACCTAAAGATTTTTGTTGTGACCTTAAATGTGGTCACGACAGGGGAATTGATGTCACGACCTGCTCTTTTCATTCCTTAGTTATTTTAGTTGTGACCTCAATTTCATCATATATACTTTCTTTACTTTATTGTTTCAATGATCCAACATTCTCGTCGTTAACTTATGAATTGATGTCGCGACTAGAAATCGCGAATCAGAAAATTTTCCGCCTCATTGAACAATCAAATTGCCACAAAGAATTTCAATTCTCCATATCCAATCAAAACAGATACAATTAAATTCATCTTCATCATTCAAATACTCAACAAATCCTTCTATTATGCATCAGATTCAAAATTTAAGCACAAAAATAAACTAAAATTCCCCCAAACTTTCAATCATGCCATATCAGAGACAAAATTTAAATGAGTTCAAAAAGTATACTTCCTTTTTGTCTCTTTACTGAAGTTTGATCAGAGATGCTCCCCTTGCACATTCTATTGTCCTCGCAAAACTAAAAAAGGATTACTTACTCTTTTCAATTAGTGATGAATAAAATTACACAAAGCTATTAGAAATTTTTAAACACAAAAATATAACAGAAAACTTAAACAACCGATGTGGGATTGCCTTCCACAAAGTCAGTTTCAATTTAGTCTTGTACCGACTTGTCGCTACCATATTTCTGCTTTTCACTCATTCAAAACTAAGAGTCACTTCTTCCACTTGCATTCCCCCAAGGTAGTGCTTTTTAATCTCTGACCATTAACTTTGAATTCTCGTGATTGCTGTGTGCCCTAAGTGTCACGCCCCAAAATTCTGTCACTTGATAATTAACAGATATGGTCCACCCATTCTTGATTTTAAGCTTCCCGAAAGAGTCTTAGTTTCGAGTCGGAATACAGACCTCGATCTCCCTCGCCTCAATTCTCCTCAAAATTCTTTGATCACTCCATTTTTTGTTTTATCTTTGTAGATTCTAGCACTATCATAGGCTTCATTCCTCAACTCTTCCAATTCATTTAGCTAGAGTAGCCCTCTTCTTGTGCAAATTCCTTGAAACCCAAAATTTAGCTTCGATGGCCCACATAGCTTTATATAGTTCTACAGCTCAAGAGGTAGGTGGCAAGGTTTCCAAAGACTAGCCTCGCATGGGGACATTCCAATGGAGTTTAAAAGGGGCCCAGATGCCCGTAGTGTATTATCAAGCTTCTTCGTAGACCAATCTCTTTCCTCGCTTGAGCTTACAATCTTTTCAAGAATTTTCTTATCTCCCCGTTGGAAATTTCAGTCGCCCATTGCTTAAGCGACGATAGTTGCTCATAATGTTTGACACCATATTTGCCCATGAGTTTGTCAAACACCTATTTGCAAAGTGGCTTCCTCCATCACTAATTATAGTTAAGGGTGTCCCAAATCACGAGAATATTTCTTGTAAAAATCCCATTAACCTGTTGCATCATTCTTGGACAAGCCGCTTTCAACCCATTTTGATACATAATCCACAGCTAGGAGTATGTATATATTTCCAAACGAAACTGGAAAATACCCCATAAAATCTATTCCCCATACATCAAATAATTGCACCACCAGGATACCTTGCAGGGGCATTTCATGGCTTCTGCTAATATTTCCCATTCTTTGGCATTGATCACATAGCTTCACCCATTCAAAACAGTCCTTAAAAATGATAGGCCAATAAAATTCAGACTGGAGAATTTTGTGGGTTGTTTTGTCTCCTACAAAATGTCCTCCATATGGTGATGCATGACATTCCTGTAAAATCTTACTTTGCTCACCTTCTGGTACACATCTTCTGATGATAAGATTAGCTCCTCTTTAAACAAGAGCTGGTCATCCCGTATGTAGTAATTCGTCGCCCTTAGCTTTTTTCTTCATTGTAGCTGAATTCGTGGCATAATTCCACAAGCTAAGAAGTTCACAATATCAAGATACCAAGGTGATTGGAGTGACAAATTGAATAATCGTCATCCGAAAATTTTCTCGCTATTTTTCTTTCTTCTTCTTATACAAGAAAGTTTCTCCACTTGAGACAAGCGATCGCTATCACATTGTCACAACCTTTTTTGTCTTTATTTCTAAATCAAATTCGTAATAACAATACCCACCGATCGTTTGGCTTTTGTTTTTCTTTGCCATTAGATATTTAATTGTCGCATGATCAAACATGTATAACAACATGGGACCCCAAAATGTATGGCCTAAATTTTTCACATGCAAATACTATTGCCAGCATCTCCTTTTCATTAGTAGAGTAATTTTCCTGAGCTTCATTGAAGGTTTTGCTAGCATAGTATATGGCCTTGAATACTTTTTTCGCTTCGTCCTAACATGCCTCCCATTGCAAAATCACTGCATCACACATGATTTCAAATTCTCCTCTGTTCCAACTGCTTCACATGATAGAGCTTCAACTAGTCCGATTTGATTTCTTCAAAAGAATTATGGCAGATTCATCAAATTGAACTTAGTATCTTTATCCAAAGAATCGCATAGTGGTCTAGCAATTTTGAGAAATCTCTCGATAAATCTTCAGAAATCCAACATGTCCTAAGAAACTCTAAATTTCTGACCAGAAGTGGGTGGTATCAGATTTCTTATAATTGAAACTTTTGCTTGGTCTACTTTGGCCCTCTCGTCGCAAATCATGTGCCCTAAGACAATTCCTTCTCAGAACTATAAAGTGGCATTTTTCTCCCAATCTCAGAGCTAGATTCTTGTCCCGCACCTTGAAGTACCGGGCCCCCAAAGTTATGCGTAATCGCTCAAAATCGCTCCATACACTATAAAATCATCCATGAAGATCTCCATAACTTCTTCTACTAAATCAGAAAATATAGACATCATGCATCTTTGGAATGTACCAGGAGCATTACACAAACCAAATGGCATTCTTCTAAAAGCAAAAGTACCAAATGGGCATGTAAAGGTGGTTTTCTCCTGATCCTCAAGTGCAATGGCAATTTGGTTATATCCAGAGTATCCATCAAGAAAACAGAAGTGAGGGTGTCCTGACCAACCTATCCAGCATCTAATCAATGAAAGGCAGGGGAAAATGATCCTTCCTTGTTGTCGTATTTAGTTTTCTGTAGTCAATACACACCCTCCATCCGGTCATAGTTCTTGTAGGAATCAGTTCATTCTTTTCATTTCTGATCACAGTGAATCCACCTTCTTAGAACCACATGCACTCGGGCTCACCCAAGAACTATCCGACATAGCATATATAAAACCCGCATTCAACCATTTCGTAACTTTTCTCGACAACTTTTCATCACGTGGTTCAAATTCTCCTCGATGCTACATGGGGCTTTACATTATCATTCAAAGAATATTTGTGCATACAAATGGAGGACTGACACCCTTCAGATCTCAATCGACCAAGCACAAATTTTCCTTGTACTTTTCTCGTAATTTCCACAGCCTTTTGTTCTTCGTGATTCACTAATGTACCGATATGATAACCGGGTTTTCTTTTCTCGGTTCTAAAACTCATATTTTTAAATGACTGAAATTCTTCAATATTAACCCTTACGCACTAGTTTCCGCCAATAGTTTTCTTCAGCCCTCGTCAGATACATATCTTGATCGTGTTCATTCATGCTTGAGACTGCTTTCTTTGTTATACAAATTAGCAACATTTCACAATCAATACTCTCAAGATATCGAAAATTCATCTCACTTAATGATAATGTCAAGAGCACAAATGTAATTCAACCCAACACCGAGAAGGCTATTTTTCTACACCATACAACTTCCTCGCATCTACATCAGGTGTTCCAAACTCCTATTAAGATTAAAGTGCACCGCTTCATTTCCCACCCTTAGTGCTCGCTCACCTTCTACACATCTATCAAGGCGCCCAGCTACTAAGAAAGGTCTTCCTGTGGCTAAAGGAACTCGTGTCTTCCTCCATCTTCATAATAACAAAATCCACAGTGGAAGATGAATTTTCCCACCTTGACAAACACATCTTCAAGAACACTCTCAAGTTGTTACTGATCCGTCGCCCATTTGCAATGTGATTGTTGCTCAGTCGCCCCAACTCGCCGCACCACCGACAGAGGCATCAAATTTATATTAGCACCAGAATCACATAAGGCCTTCGACCATATGTCTCCCATGGAGCAAGGATGGAAACTACCCGGGTCCTTCATTTTACCGGAGTCTTTTGTCGATAAATCGACTCGCAGTAGCAAATTAAGCTCACTATTCCCTCCCCGCCTATTTCCTCGTTCAAGATCTCCTCTTAAATTCAGACATACTTAGGCATTCGTCGATTACCCTGCAAATGGATATTGATTTCATCTTCTCAAGATGTTCAAGAATCTAGAAAATTGTTCTTCCCTTTTTGCCTTCTGAAGCCTCTGTGGAAATGGCACTGTAGGTGTATAAGCCGGGTACTTTCTCCTTCGTTTCGCTCACTACTTCCTTCGTGCTGTTTAGTCCGCATCTTCTTCTTTGCTTCGTATTCTTTTCTGTGCGTGCCTTCTCTCCTTCCTTTCTAGTTTCTTATTCTCGCATCAATCTCTTCTTTCCTTTCTGCTTGTTGTTGTTTCCCACTCTTTCCCACTTCTTAACTAACCGCCACGTAGTCCTTCGATTCTTTCTTTGGAAAGTATGTCACTAGGGAATGTACCCTTGCTCGATTCGCATATTAAGGGCCAGCTGCCCTATTCTCAGGTCTCCAAGTTCTTCAACGAGGCACTTTATTCTTCCTCAAATACTGAGTATCATACTTGAAAGCTTCCAAGCGATAGTTTCTGCTCATGGAAGTGTATGTTTCTTGTCAGTCTCCCCATGAATCGCAAAGATTGCTTCTTCAAATGGTTGAGTCCTCCTATTAATTCTGATAGTCATTCCTGCCTTCACCCCTTGATGTCATGGCCGGAACCTGTGGGTCGCTAATATCCCTATTAAGGATTCTATCCATGCCTTGGGCCTTATAATGCCCCTCCACCATATGAGAAATTCTCATGGTTCCTCGCTACCGGATCAGAATAAAAGGGCAAAGTTGGGGATTTGGCTTTGAAATGATAACTTCTTGGTTCATTCACGTACTTAACCTCCTCAACCTCATAAGCGTCCTCTTCGTTGGTATTTCAACACTTTCTTATTGTTTCTCTTCCACTACTCCTATCTCATGAGCAAAGGTGCATTTTTCTTTCCTCGTTGTCCATCCCGCATGATGGCATCTAATTTTCACTTCCATACCGCTTACATTTTACTCGTACCTCCATGACCCCTTTCCTACTATTACCCCTTGAAAACTCAGATGGAGTTTATATTGCACTCTGCCAGTCTTCTATCGTATCCCTAAATACTTCTTCAAAGACTTTTTTTCTTTTGAATGCTCCACAAGACGAAGCATCGATAATGCCTTTGGGATGTATCATTTAAGGCATGATACACTATATCCATCTGGCTTTAAATCAATTCCATGATAGGGCACCTCTTCAACAACCTCAATCTCTCCTGTGCTATATAGCTCTCATCTTCCCCCGCTGAACACTACGATCTCTTCTTCTCTCGTGAGGCGAGAGACGGAAAGAACCCCGCCTGGGCATGCTTCCACCAGCTCTTCCCAAGCATCAACTGAACCATGGTAATGACTCATACCATGTGGCTGCTATATCTCTTAAGGAAAATGGGAAGAGATGCAGCTTTATCACCTCTGGCTCACACCATTCAAATACCTTCAATCTGTGATTCGCGATCCCGAGAAATCTACCCAAAGCTTGTCAGTCTTCAATGCTGGGTGGCTGAACTCCATACGCTGCACTATCATATCAAAGCCGGCTTTTAGTTCGAGTTATTTGCATCCACAAGAGGGATTTTTGATATTCTTCTTTGAATGATAGGCCCTCGAAATCCCTCCATTATTATCGGTAATAGGAGGCCTTAAATTTCTTGTCCTTTAACTCTTACAAATGCGGTCATGTCTCTCATGCGCCACACTTAAGTAGTTCTCACGCTCTTTTAGTCTTTCTTTGACTCACAGGTGTTCTTTCAATTCGATGTAGGCTGGCATGATGCGAATCTGTTTCTGACCATTAAAGGATCTCACGAAATTAAACACTTAGATTAATAGGATTAGCCAAATTAAAAAAAATTATTTTCAACATGGCTTGTTAAAGATCGGTGGTTAATTTTCTAGCCCTTGCTTATAAAACCCAATTTTTATTTCTTTTCTTTTATAAATGTCCAATTAGCATTTTCCACTCTTTTGTATAGAATATTGATCTATTTAATCTTTTGATCGACGCGCGCCATAAAACTTGTTTGCCTTTTTCTATATAGACTAAACCCCCTCCAAACCCTGATTTCTTACCCATGTCACTTTGGATAAATTGGCTTGGTTAAATAGATCTTTCTTGATTGTTTAGGATTTTAAAATTGGGTTTAGTCTATGACACTACAAGTGCATAGGTGATACAAGTAGTAAAATCTAAATGTAAGTCCAGGTATCATTCCCACGAGGGTGACAAAATTAAAAATCCAATTACCCTACTGCGAGTTCACTTTATTTATTTGGACTAAAGAGAGAATAGTGAAAGTTTGATCTAGAAAGAATAATAAAATCTACTGTAGCTAAAAATAAATTGGAATAACATGAAAATAACCAAAATAAAGTATAAAAATAATCTTGGATCTAATATGTTCCTATGAAAGCGAAAACTATCGGTGAATTATAAATAGCTTGATCAATTCTTACACGAAAATACATTGCTCTATTATATTGATGGATCTGGATTTGTCTAAGATTGCCTAAATGTTGCAGTTAGATTTCTCCACATTCACTTGTTAGAAGCTCTTGCTTCTCTCGAAGTCAAGATAGAACCAGTTACTTGTATTTCTGTTTTTCTTGCAAGATCTGGGTATTTTTCTTTCTCAATACTTCACACCCATCTCTTGATGACTGCAGATCTTTTGCTTTCCTTCTCAGGATTTTTGTAAAAGTTCTACCACTTAATTGGGTGCTCATCCTTCAGATCTATTGGTTCATCCTTTCCCTTGATTAGATCTCAATCAACACAGGCCTGAACTTTCCTAGATTAAGCAGAACTCTTCCGATTATTTATATTGTTAAATGCTCTCCAACTTCAATTATGAGCGAATAGGTATTTATCAAAATTAACTTTCTCAGCTCAATAGCCCATCATCAATGGCAATTAACATACCCATAAGAGAATGCTCTCACCGAATCTCCATCTCCGTGTCACGCAGAGGCATCCCCGGAAATCGAGCAAGATACACCCTTAAACCGGTATTCTGCACTACTATCGGGAACTTATCGATTCAAAAAACCACACCAAGTAAGTAAATCCCAACCCAAATAATTTTCCTGTGATTTGGCAAAAGACTGTGAATCCACTTCTAATTCAAATCAAAGAAGCCATGTCAATACTGATTACTTACTATTAAAGAAATGTGGAAAGTACCGATCACATACATCCACTATAATCTCAATGAAACTAAGAAGAAATGAATCTTAAATTTGTCTAGATTTGCTAAATTTTGCTAAAGAATTTTAAGAAGAAAATAACATAAATAGAAATCCAACTCCACTCAAGCTGCATTAGCTCACGACATTCGTATCCAAAAAAGAATTCAAGAACAAAGAAAATAAAATAAAAAATAAAACTAAAATTTACACTAGACCATACACTCCAGTTCCTCTCTGCTCCCCTTTTTTCGAAAGTAGTGAAGACTTAAGCTACTTTACTATTCTAACACCTGCCTATTTATAATTGTCAAAAGAAATCGCCTAATGCAAAAAGTCTGTGTGGAATTCCTAAAAGAAAGCCGTTTACTATCTTAGGTCACACTCGGATTGATGTGTCTTCGTGATACGGATTCCCTTTATCTCAAGCCCAGCTCAGCTTATGACCTTGTTACTTCGTCATGCATCAAAGTTCTATTAGCACTGTTGATTAATGGTCGCAACATCGTTTGTGGTCACGACCTTGTTGGCTCAAGAGCCAAGAGCTGATGTCGCGATTACGGGTTTAACGCCGCGACCCTCGTTTGTCTCTTCCCCTTCGCATTTCAGTCACGACCGCTTTTAGGTCACACTCGCTCGGCCTCGTCTTCACATGATCCAACTTTAAGTTGCTACCTTAATAATCGTCGCGACCGCTTTCTGATAGTCCTGTTTAAACCGGGTCAGATCCCACCCTCGCCTGCAACTAGTTTCTTCCTTCCAACCTTTCATCTGTGCCGCACTCAAGGTGATGTCGCACCTCATGTTGCTCTTTTTTTGTCTCACGTAGTCCCAATCGCTCAAAAGTATTTTGCGACTGGATTTTCCCGCTTAGTCCCGTGTCGACCGATGAGTGGTCGCTACATCGCTTGTGGTCCTTGATTAATAAATGGTCGCACTTCAGCTACAAGACTTGCCGCTTCGCCGTGTTACGACCTCCCTTTGTTCTTCAACTCTTAATTGGGTCGCTTAACTTCAATCTTTTCGCTGAGACTCCAGCCCTGCTTCATGTCACGACCTTCAACCGCACGCCACGCGACCTTAAATGGTGTGCTCTCATTTAAAAACCAATTGCAACTTCACTCAGACCTTCCCTCGCTGCTTCATCGATGATCCACGTCAGGGCCTCGATCGACGCCAAGCGACCAGCCTATATTCATTATGTCACATTGGGAAAGTGGTGGCCGCGAATCAAGATTCTACTCGGCATTTCCTTTAGTCTGAACTTTATACTTCCCTTTGTCGCAACCTCAACTTCAAGTCACGACTTCGTCATATAGTCTTTATTTCTTCCTCAAGACCGATCTTCGTGATGTCAATTTTGAAATGATCAACAATGTAGCTTCCCGTCGCTAATCTCGATTTTCAAATATACTATTTTTGCTTCAGCCGATTCTTCTGGTTGGGCTGGGGATTTTCACTTCACAGACTTTTCGTAAAATTAAATTCAGCAAATTACCTGTGTTTCGATATGAATCAACAATTAACTTGTAATAAATTCAGAAAAGTGGATTACAAATCAAATGAGTTTTTAGACTCATCAAGAGCCTAGACTTGATCAACCAGAACTTGTCAAAACTATTGGAGTGTATCTCATAATTGGAAACGACAATTAATCAGATGGGGTTAAAGCAAGACACTCTTATAACTGCAGTAGAGTTGACAAGCGATATATATTTAACAAGAAGGGAAATACCCTCTATTGAGGAGAAAAAAAGATCAGAGATGACCTTCACAAAATTTGATCCTAGTCTAGCCAGCCTTGATGTAGATCCTCCCAACGTCATACCTCCCAAGGCCTATAAAAGAAGAAAATAAGCAATCTTTTGTAATCTCCTTAATTGCCATCTTACCTTAACATTAATAAATACTCTTTTGATTCATTGAAAGTGTTTTTGCGGTGGGTTTATGAATGATGAGTTAATTGTAATTGCTAATTGATTTTTTCTGGTTTTACCAATGTCAGAATGTGAATAATGTTATTAAAATGAATTGTTGATTGGGACCTCATGTGGGAATGTAAACTGTCATGAACCGATTAAGTGAATCAGGTTTGCTTTAGGCTATCTATTATTTGTCATAAGAAATGATCTATATCTTCGGTGCTTTATTTCCAGACAATGACACAATTACTTCACCGATGAGATCCGTAACAACACCAGAAGAGAAAGGTTAGAGTAGGAACTATGGAACCCGATTATGAGGCTGCGCTTTGCTCAACCGTGTTTAAATTGCGTAATCAGAATCAGACGTAGGGGGTGTTTCAACACCTAGTACCCCAATGCCAACTAGTAATGGAGTCAAGTAGCCCAAAGTTCTCTAAGAGTGATAGAAAGCCTAAGAAGACAAAACATTGCACTATTCCAATTCTTTGAATTGAGTTTCAGTGAAAAGGAACTGAGCTAATAAGTTGAAGAAGAAGTGTTTACAAGAAGAGGAAAGAAAAGGATGAAAGATGAAGGCTATTATATAGAAAGAAAGAATGGAATCTGTAAATCAGATCCTAAAAATTTTTCCATTTATCTACCCACTACTCTAAGCCTAACATTACAAGTCTAAAGACCTTTTTTTGATCTTTGGAAGGTTGATTTGCCTACATTAGTGGAGATCAATATGAAAATGTTTATTGGACTTAAATTAGTTTCATGAGAATTTTAAGATTTACTAATTTCACAAAAAGATGAATGGTAGCTGAAGACCTACACACACTCATTAATAAGATTTATTTTGATTTGTTCCTGCTTTTACATGCAAATTTTTAATGCCTTATTTTATGAAGGTTGCAAACATTTCCTTTTTCAATTGATGACCGAATTTGAGATAATACGCAACCTTCGCTTTCAAGTCAAAATGGTAAAATAAGAAAGACTGTGGTTTAAATCAGAAAATGTCTTTAAAATAAAGTCAATTGTTCGAGGACAAACAATTTCTTTCTACTGGGACAAGCAGCTCAAGTTCGGGGAGAATTTGATGAGTTAAAAAATCATTGGATTTTTAATCCATTTTTCTAATTTATATTACAATATGAATGCTGATTAATATGCAGAAACATGGATATTTTACTCAAATTTAATTTTGCAGAGAATTACAACAGAATTAAAAGCTCCCAATAGTTAAACCGAAGAAACCGGTTTGATAGCAGGGGTAAAGTCGCAACTGAGAATTGAAGTCGCGATAGGAAAGTGAGGTTGCGACCAGAAATACCAAAGCACCAAACAATAGACATTGCGACAAGGGAAGAGTTACTGAGACAAAAGGAACATTCAAGGAAGAATCTGAGGTCGCGACACCAATCTAAGGTCGCGACGCCAAATGAAGACAACGCAGGTCGCAACATAAACTTGAGGTCGCGACGTTGATCTGTTGATGAAGCCATAGATGAGTCTCTCGCTTAAAAACTGGTCGCGAACTAGTTCTTCTAATTGAAAATCCCTAACCCGAGGTCGCGATCAATCATTCGCCGCGAATCACATTCGAAAGCAACGGGACAAAAACCTACCATAAAAAGAGCAACCATAAGGTCGCGACACCATTTTGTGGTCGCGACCTAACATAGAGGCTGAAGTAAGGAAAATGATTGCAACAAAAAAATAGGGGTTGCGACCAAAGGGAAGGCAAGGAATATCAATTGAGGTTGCGACCCAAGCCCGACGTGACTAAAAATCTGACATCGATGAGGATGGCGTCGCCACAGAGATAATCGGAGTCGCGACTAAGTATATGTAACTAAGACAAAGATAAAGGGTCAGCAAGGTAACAAAGAGGTCGCGACGTGCTTCTAAGGTTGCGACCAAGCAAATACTGGAGCAAAACTAAGAAGGACTCCGATATGACAAAACGCTGAGGTCGTGACCAATGTAAAGAATCTAAGGTCGCGACGCGTTGGCGACGCACGAAAAGCTGCGGATAAGAGAAATTACTTAGTCGCAACCTGTTATCGACGTCGTGACGAGCAACATGTATGAGGACAGAAGCTCAAACAAAGAAGTCGCAGCCAGAAAAAGAAGTCATGACCTAGAACTGAAGACATGGCCACATAAATATGGTCGCGGCCTGAAATAGAGGTCGTGACGCAGAATGCAGCAGAAGGCAAAGAGTCGTCATACTCCATTTTGAGGTCGCCGACTACTAATCAAGGCAACCAGAAGGAATTCAGTCACAACTAAAGATGTCGCCTAAACCGAACAAGTGCAAATGAGAGAATTCGTGTCGCGACCTTAATCTCGAGGTCAGCATTTAAAAACAAAGAACCTGGCCTTTCTTTAGAAATCCACTTTGGAGCTTTGGAATCAAGCTCCACTTGACAATTATAACAACCCTTATAAGTTTTAGTAAAGCAGCTCCCGTCTTCAATACCTAGAACTGGGAAGAGGAGAAGGACTTATTGTATATTTTTAGAATAGATTTTTTTTATTTTCTTTTTCTGGATCTAAACCAGTGACCTGTGTAGAAACGATGAAGCAGGATTTAATTTCTGATTTTCTCTTACAACTACTGCCTGAAATTAATGGAATCTAGACAAATTTCTGAATTCGTTTTTCGCTTTATTACACTATAAATGGGTGTACTTGACAATGATCCATTGTTGATTGTATCGCAAAGATTTAGAACGTATTTCAATTAGATTGACTTCATCAAGCATTACGCCTTTCTCGCATCATTTAGAGAGAAATACTTTGGATTGGAATTCTCATTTGATCGATGTTGTTATTGAATCTATCTCATTCCCAATGGTAAAGATATGATACCATCAAGAATTGTTTCCCGCTTCCGATTCCATGAGGCCCTCACAAGGACACGTAGGATGGAGATTCCTGAGAGTTGGGAACATTCCACTTGTGGTATGATAGACTACCATTGATGAATCCATTGAGTCATGGAAAGTTCACCTCGATAAATTCCTTTCACTTCAGAGTAATTGATGTTGAGGGAATATTTATCAACTTAAAATAATCGAGATCCTACCTTAATTCAAGAGGGAAGTTCCTAACTCGTGTTAGCATAAATCTAATCAAGGGAAGGGAAGAACCATTAGATTTAAAGGACGAGTCATCAATCAGTTGCGTGTTTTGCGTTAACCCCGAGAAGGGAAGCAAGAGATATGTAGTCTCAAGAAACTAAAGCGTGAAGTATCGAGAAAGAAAATACCCAGATCTCGTGAAGAAGGTCAAAACACAAGTAGCCGGGTGGCAGATCCCTGTCTTGAAAGCAAGGGCCCTCAACTATGAATATAGAAATCCAATTGCATTGTAAGGCATCTCGACAAACTACATCCAGCCACCAGCAATGTGGCACCTCCTCGATGTTCATTTCTCATGGAAAACTTCATTGGAAAGCGATTGATCAGGTATTTGTTAACATTTTTATTTTTGTAGCACATTTAATTTTTTATATTCTTGTGTATAAATCACTGAATTTATTATCTTAGATTAAACCATCATTATCCCTTTGGAGTTCAAATAATTGTGGACCTTAAGTAGTTAGGGTAGTTGATTCCAAATTCTTATCCAATCTACATGAGATTGATATGCAGACTTTTACATCCATTTTACTACTTGTATGATTTGTGTGCTGCAGGTGTCTTGAGATTTAAAAACCATTTTTAAATTAGCGATATGAGAGTAATTTTATCAGTTATATCAAGTAATGTTCGTAAGGCAAGATGCAAGAGAATTGTAGACTCTTGCTCAGCTTTATTAATTTGAAGGGTTTAATTATATAATCACGGGCAAACAAATGCAAAGAGTCTCGACTCCCAGTTTCGTTGGTTTTTACTTGTTGACTACCCTGCTTTCTTTCAGAAATGTTTTATTTACACTTGGGGCTTCAGGTTTGACCAAATTTGAGCTACATTGTGAATCCCAGTGCACCCCATCTTTGCACTATTCGGTTCAGGCTAAAAGTGTTGTCGCGACAAAGTTTTAATTCTTTGTTGCAATTCTCTATTGCAACAAGCAGCATTCTATCACGACACGCTTTTATTTCTTCAGCAGTTTCTTCTATCGCGCAAAAATATTTCTTTGGCTCCTTAACACTTTGTTCTGCAAGGTCTGTCATTCTGTCCATTCTATGTCGCGACACTCTCATGCGTGGCTACTAGAACATTTATGTTGCGACACTGACAATTGTGTTGCGACATTGTTTTACCGCAGTTCGCTACAAATTTTTGCGCCAACCCGGTTTTCTATCATGCGGCAGCGTTCGCATTGATTAACTGTTTCGTGTGTTTCTTATATTGTCGACGACTCACATCAGCGACAAAGAAAGTGTCAGCCAGGAGTCTTGACGCGAACCTATTTTCTTGTTGTAGTTTCATTTTTATGTTGCAACATAGTTTATTGGTGTAGTAGATGTCGCCACGGCTCGCGACGAGTTTTATATCGTAATGAAGACTTTTTACGCCAGCTCATTTTATATATGACCTGGATTCACGTTATGTCACGATAAGACTTCTCTTCCTTGTGTTGGAATCTTTGTCGCGACCTTGTTTCTCTGTGTTCATCTTATTTTTATGTCGTGACCTTAATATCCCTATCGCAACATCAAATCTTCTCTTCAACTTGCAATATGTCGCAACATGGAATTCTTTTGTTGCAACCAGATCAGTTCACTAAGTCAACATCTCTTGTAGCGACTTTGTTTCCCTGTCAGGACCAAAAACCTTGTCTTCTAGTGTCGCGACAGGACTTCTTCTTATAGTGTCTTAATAGGCTTTCCAAGTTGCAATAATCAGTGTCGCGATAGGAGAAATTTTGTCGCTACATAGATTCTGCCTTCTATTTCTCATTATATCGCAACATTAACTGATTTGTCGTAGTAGTCTTCCTGTATTTTGCTCTTTAATTTCTTATCGTGACACAAGATATCTATGTCACGACAGAACTTCTACTCTCTTCTAGTTGTTAGTGTCGTGACATGAGCTTTTATGTCGCAACAGGTTCCTCCTGGTTTTGACATCCAGCATAAGAAACCTTGTCGCAACATCATCTCTCTTTGTCTCAACTCATTTGTTACATTCCTCTCATGTTTTGTCACGATACATTGTCATTTGTCGCAACAACGCTCTTCTTCTATACTCAGTCCTTTGTGTTGCAACATAAAAAATACTGTCGTGACATTTTTTCCTTAGCCATTCGCTTGAATGTTTGTCGCAACACACAAAACTCTGTCACGACATAGACTGTTATAATTGCTTTTTTTCTCTTCTTTATTGCTGGATTTTTCTCCTTTTTGAATTAAAACCTGCAAAACACAAAGTTGGTGAATAATCCATAATTTGGCATTAAAACATATCTTAATATACTAAAAATCAGCCAGAAAATGGATTAAAAAAAGATGATTTTAAGACTCATCAAATCCCCCAAAACTTAAAGTTTTGCTTGTCCCCAAACAAAGAAAATAAAATTTTGTTTACGTCCCTCGAACAATTCAACTATTTTAAGACATTTTTGTTTTCACGCTCTGATCCTTTTTAATCGGCTCTGAGATTGAAACTAAGTTAGTTAAGCTAGTTTCAAATTTAGTTTTCAATTCAAACTCAAGAAAATTTTTCAATTACTATCACCAAAACAAAGCCCAGTGACTTAGAAATGTAAACAATTCGGTCAATTCATCCCTAATACGTGAGTAATGTAATGGTCTTCTTTCCTTTTCTCCATGGGTAAAAATTAAGCTAATCTTAGGATCGAGCCACGGAGTTACTATATATCATTTTAAGTCCCATATGCTTGTTTTCTATTAGTCTCGCTAATGTAGGCAAAATCTGACCTTCAAGATCAATTAGGTCTTTTAGGCATAGAAGTTTGGCTTAGGATTGGGTGGATAATTGGAGAATTTAGTTAAGTACAGATTCGACCTTCACTTTTTGCATCTTATCTCACATCCTTCGCCAGCTTTCTTTTCTACGATGTCGAGAGAAAGAAAATTTTCCCAAAACTTAGTGCTTGATGTCCATTACATACTTAAATCTTGGTAATTTTATTTCCCAATGTCATTCTAATCTAGTCGATCCCTTTAGATGAAATACTTGCTGCTCATTTCCACCTTGAATTTTTAGGAATAGTGCGATGTTTGTCTTTTTAAGCTTTCTCTCTTAGAGAATTTGGGTTAGTAGCTCCACTTTCTAGTTGGCATTAGGGTACTAGGTTTGAACACTATGAACTTAAATTGTTCAAGAGAAGGCCACAAGACAAAACTTATTCCAATTTGACAATGTACAATCCTTGATTTCTTCTTTGCATTTCTTTTCTTTCCTTCATTTGTTCTTTTCCTTCTTCCATCCTTCATTTTTGTTTTTCCCTTCAAAACAAAATAATATTCCCCCAATCTTGTCCTTTTCTACACTTTGAAGTTCTTTTCCTGAAATCTAGGCAATAAAGGGTTCTTTACTGTAAGATTAGAATGAAATAAGGATTTGAGGTTCTAATTGTTGGTTCAATGAAGAAATTAGGCAATTTGGCTCCAGATGCGGCCAGAGTATATGGCATTGCATATTATGAGGAGGGTAAGCAGAGAGGCTTTCGATCTTCCAAGGATGGTATATCACTTCACATTAGTTATCTGACCCTAGGATTTCGCCTTGACTAATAATCACAACAAGTTTGAGGACCTTGGACTATTTGGTAATGAATGAACCCAAGATGTCCTAATTTTCCTGATTTGTTAAGGACTCACTTTGACCATGTGCATTGTTTTTCGAGTTTTATTGACCCCTTAATGTTTACACAAAGGTCTCAAAAAGTCTTATTGTGTTTCTATTGGTATCTTCTAATTTTGATCATTGACTTCGTGCGGCTAGCGCGCTTCACTTTTCAAATTAAGAGGTCGCCTACCCTGATACATCTATCATTGGTTGTTTGGATTTAAATTTTTTTTTTTTTTTGTGTTATTTTAATCGGTAAAAGTTCATTTGAATTATGCATTCGACTCACAACAATACAACCACTGACCATAATTGTTCTCGAGAGTCATTTCATCCAGGCATCTTTGCGGGCCGAATAAACAATATGATCCAAGAAATTGATTTCTTCTTTATTCAACCAAGCAGATGACAAATATTGAAGCAAAGACAATTAACTAAAAACACACCAATCAAGCAAAAACACAAATGAACACAAAATTTTGCTAAGATTTTTTATTTTATTCAGAGGAATGGGCTTTGAATACAAAGAGGATGAGGAATTAGAGGAGGTAGTATATTGTTCATTTTTCATTCCTTGCAGCCCTCTCCTTGGCTGCTTCCATCCTTAGATATTCTTCTACCTCTCTTAGGAGTGTTCTTTTTCCTTTGATGTTCTAGGATTTGCATCTTTATGTTTTACATGCAAGGTGTGGGGTGCATGTTACAGTGTGGGCATCTAGGTTGTTATAGGGTATAGGTGAGTGTAACACTGAGGGGGTATAGTGTAAGTGCCTGTCTGAGATTCAAATTTGTGAAGGTATCTTCTTCTTCTTGAAATTGTCTTCATAATGATCTAGGATCTTGGCATTGCTCTTTGTAAGTTCTCTCATTGCCTGTATTAGAGATTCAAAGTGTCTGTTATTTTAATCTCATAGCTCATCATTGCAAGAAACTCTATTCCCCAGTAATACCAGTATTCATGCGGTTGTTATCTCTTGAGTCCATGCTTGCATGAGGGCATTGTCTCCTATCTTTTAAAGGTATTTGTTCTCCAGCTATGTGTCCCTTTCTCCCATTTAACTCTGTTCTTCATCACTTTTCTTTGGTATCTCCCAAGTCTGGTCCCTTACTTTAGCTCTTATCAAAATACTCATTCCTAAGCTGAAGTTGTGTCTTTAGCTGATTATCTCTTTCCTTTATTTCTTGTCACATGGACATCAGCAATTCAATCAATTCTGTATGATTGCAGTTCTGCATTGAAATTTTAGCTTGTTCATGTTGGGTTTGTCTCAGCTCTGGGGGTGCACTCCAGAATTGGCTCTGACTCCTCTGAGCTTCTGGTTGTAATGGACATTGGTTTTCCCAATGTTCTTGCTCAGTGCACCTTTCATTCCTTTTTTCTTCTTCTGTTTCTTTTTCCTTGCCACCTGTTCTTTATTTTCCCAGTGCTGATGGGGTGTAGTGGAGCTTTCGGATGGGGTTTCCCTCGGTTCACCATTCTTCTTCGCCCCTCGGGTCTGAAAGTCAGTGATTGTGGCTGGGTGTGGAATCATCCCTCTGCATTTTCTTTCAGAGTAACCCAAGATAGATTTTTCAATAATTTTTCCCACATTTATCTTATAACCCTTCAACAATGCGTAGAGGAGGATTGCTTCCTCTCTTCTCACTATGCTTAGATGTTTAAGAGCATGGGACAAAACGGATAAGTATAACCATACCTTAGCTAACCCGGTGGATTCTCACCAATGGATTTGAAAGGGGTTTTCCTTGTCCCTTTCCATTTTCCTTTTCAACCGTGGTAGAATTACACTATTTTCTTATATTTTGGCTCTTTGAGTTGTTTGTGAACTTAGAACAGCCTTTTGCACCTCGCATATTGAACAATGCATTTACATCTCTTCTCTGCGAGGCTTACCCAATGTCCTGCGACATACACTCTTTTTCCTTCTTTTCTACCATATTCGCAAGAATTCTTTCACCAAAGATGCCTGACAGAGTTCACTATGTTCACTGGTAGTTGCCGTCCCTCTTTTCTAGCATTTCAACAAAGGGAGTGATAACCTTTTTGAATCCTCTTTTAGCAATGAAGCCTCTGTTTTTTAAACTTCCTTCCATTAGAGCTGCTGCTTTTTCTAAAATAAAGTTCTTTGCTCTTTCTTTCATCTGTTCTCCCCTGGCTTCATCAGCTCCCCTTTTTCTTTTTCTTGATTCTTCTTCCTCCAGCTGTTGCTTTTCATTTTCATCTTCCTTGTCCTCCACTTGCATAGCTGCTCCTTGAGAACCTTGTTATGTTTCATTATCTAGCTCAATGTAATCTTCCATGAGTTCGTTGAGGAAGGGAATCAAGGTGATAGAATCAGACATGGTAGGGTCGGGGCTTCAAAGCTCTATGGTTTCAGAGAATGAAAATGTGGAAATTTGAGTGAGAAGTTGAGAAGTTTGAGAGTTTATGAGAAAGGTGGCTCTTCAATTTTTAAAAGTTTTCTATTTATAAGCCAACTGGTTGATTTTGCCCTACATTTAATGTCGCAACAACATTGCCCTAGGGTTTGTTTTACAATTAATGCTCTGTCGCGACAAGCAAAAATAGTTTTCGTGACATAGTTTTAGAGACAGAGTCGTTCGATTGTGTCGCGACACAGAAAAATATGTTGCGACATTTCCTTTAGTGCATCTTTTGAATTTATGTCGTGACCTTTGGAGGGTGTGTTGCGTAAATTTCCCGCTTTCAATTGCTTTCCCGATTCAAGTGTGTTGCGACGTTAATCAAGTTTTAAAATTTTCACCTTTTCCTACCTTTCTTCTTTCATAAAACATTGAAAGCTATACGCAACCACTCTCATACTCAATTGAACATTAGTATGAACACTTATTCTAAAAACTGTGAACTTCTTGATTTAAGCATGAAAACTCATCTCATTTCTCAATTGATATGTCTTTCATTGATTTTTTAGAATATATTTTTATTGAACATGCAAGCATTCCCCGGACTTAGGATATGCATTGTCATTAACTACGAGGTTTAGGGAATTAGAATTACTCCCTCTTGTGGTCATTTTGCATATTTTCTTTTAAAAACAGTAATGGCTAATAGGATCTTCTTGAATTTTTGCTTCATTGTCCTGAAAATCAACAACACTAACATAAAACTACTAACAAATTAACTAAAACTTCAAATATAAAAAATTATACTGAATCAATTAAACTATTTAAAACTTTAAAAATTAAAAATTCCTACTTGGGTTGCCTCCCAAGAAGCTGCTCAGTTTAATGTCCTTAGCTGGACTCAGGCTGAAAGGTGTCTTCATTTCCAGTGATTCTCTTTGTTTTGCTCCCCAGTGCGAGCTATTCTTCATCGAGGCAGTTTAATCGGCTTACTTATCCTACATTTTCTTACTTCCTTGCAATCCATCATTGCCTCTTAATGTAATTGGTGTGAGATCTTTTGGATTGATCTCAATACTTTAGAGGAAATGCATTTACGGATTAGCCTTGCAGTAATCGCCAGCCTTTACTTGGGTCTCGAGTTTCTCCATTATAGCATTGGTATTTGTTTGAAACACAATTGTGTTTGCTTGGGAAATTTCAAGGTCGAGAAAATCTCTTTTCATGAAGATTCAAATCCTTTTGTTTCGACATGAAGTAGGCATCTAATCTTAGATTGAGAAGTTCAGCACCAGCTCACGATACTCTCCTCTATTGTCCCTCTACTGTTGTTGTTCTTGGAACTTGGGCTGAACATAGGCTTGTTGGTAATTCTGTCTAGGTCTATGGCCCTGCTGTGCTCCTCCCCCGTATGATAAGTTTTTATGGTTCCTCGTTGGCTCTATAGTGTGTCAGTAAGTTTGCGGGTTAGCTTGAAGTGATAACTTCTTGCTCATTCATACTTAGCCTCCTCAACTTGGCAGGCTCTTTTCTTCAACAAGTCCCCAGCACTTTTCTCATTCTTTTCTCCACCGTCCCACTTCATGTGCAAGTAGTATTCTTCTTTCATTGCTTTCCCATTGTTCAATACTGCCTAGCTACTTCTATGATGCCATTCTATCAGCTTCCGATAAGACCATTTCCTTTCAACCTGCTGCTGCTCCTTAAAGCTTCAGATGGAGCCTTGTAATTGCATTTAGCAAGGTCTTCAATCAGTTCCCTTGCCTCCTATGCACTTCTTCTTTTAAAAGCTCCACGGCAGGATGCATCAATTATACCGTTGGAGGCATAATTCATAGCATGATAGAAAATATCCATCTAAGTTGTTAAGTCTATTCCATGCATAGGACATCTTTTCATCAATCTTTTGAATCTCTCCCATGCAACATAGAGACTCTCATATTCCCTCTACTTGAAGACAATTATTTCTCCTCTTCTCTCAATACAGATCGAGGGCAATCCCATGTATCCTGCCTTCCACCGCCCCTGTGTGTTCATCGGCATCCCACCGGGCAAAGTGAGTCAAACCAGTTGCTGCCACGTCTCGCAATGAAAACGGGAAGAGTTGAAGCTTGATCACATTTGGTCTCACCCCATTTAGCTTCGATCAGATTAAGCATCCCTGCGAATCTCCTAAGTGCTCATCGATCTTCATGCGGGTGGCTTCTGTGAATCCAATGATGCTGCAACTACAGCGATCAAAGCCGGCTTCAAATAAAATTGTTTGTTTCAATGGAAGGTCAGTCTTATACCAGTACTCCTCTTGATAATAATGTGCCCAAAATTCTCCATAGTGTTAGTGCCTTTGAGGTCTCTATGTCTTCTTCGCAATAACCCGTAATCTTTCTCTCTCGATTTGCCATATTCTCGATTCTCAGACCGTGACTCTTCTCATTCTAGCGCTGTTCTTTCAATTCTCAAGATCTAGAGGTAGTAGATCCGTCTCGATCTCTATGCATTAAATTCTCTTCCTACAAGTAGAAACACACCGAGATCAAAATGGAGGCAAGTATATCAAAAAATTGTATCATTTAAAGCCTAAAATTTTAGTGGCTTATTCACCTACCGCCGTGAAAACTGCTTTGTTGTTTTTCGAATTTTGTAAACAAAGAAAATGTCCAAATTAGCATTTCTCTCTTTGTCGAATCGATTTTTAAATTTTTTATCCTCAAGTAACAAATACTAAAACTGTTGGACTGTATTTTATATATATATATATATATATATATCAAATTTTTGGTACTCTTATCAAATTTCTGGTACTCTTACCAAAGGACTATTATCTAATCCCCAATAAAGGCATCAAAAACTTGTTGACCAGAATAGAACATGTATGCTCATAATAAAAATGATTTGTCATTGAATTCATTCCCACAGAGATAAAAAAGAATTTAAAGTTCAACTACCCTAACTACTCAAGTTCCACACTATTTGAACTTCCATTTCACATAATTTTCAGTAACCTAACTAGAATTCTATTGTTTAAATTTCTACATCTATAATAAAAGGAAAATTTAAAATCCTAGACCTAAACTCGATCGAATGCATTCTTGCCGAAGTAGACACTGGGATTTCACTGTTGTGAAATTATCAATTCCTACAATATAATCTAATTCTATTCTTTCAAGAATTAGAATCTGAAAATGTCAAGAGGCAAGGTAGTATAGTTTGGATTTCTCCCTTAACCATACATTTCACTTATTAGAGTCATGTTCATTTCTAAAACATGTATCTAACCAATTACTTGTAATCAGCTTTTCTCTGTAAGATCTGGGTATTTTTCTTTTTCAATACTTCATACCCATTTCATGATCATTTTAAGCCTTCCCAAGACAGGGTCATTTGCCAAATCTCTACAAGATGAATGATGTCTCATCCTTAAGATCTTCAAGAGTTCTCTCTTTCCTTGATTAGATCTAAGCTAACACAGGATCAAGATCATTCCTTAAGACCAAGGAGAAATCTCTAATTGATTAAATTGATAGATCCATCAACTAATTCTCAAACAATGAGTAAATTGATGATTTATCTAAGTAATCTTTTAGAGCTCGTTAGTTCTTCAATAATAGTCTAACATACCCCTAAGTAATGCATCCATGCTCTTAGGAATCTCCAATTCTATGTCACTCAGAAGGCCTCTTGGAAATCAGAGCTAGACGACAGTCCTTAAATGGGTATAAGTTACTAATGTTGGGAACAATACACTTCATAAACAACATCATTCAAATAAATTCCAGATTCTCAATCACAAAATTTCTTTCTAATTTTGCAGGAAAGACCATAACTAACATCAGATTTTTCCCAGCGGAAGTTGGGTTTCCAGAAAACTAAATCGTAGTAAACACTGAAATACTGATCAAGAAATTTCCAATGCAACTGTAATTAACTGAAAGAAATAAATTCTAGCTTTTCTCTGGACTTCATTAAATTCAAACAGTAATCGGAATTGATTTTCAACAAAATAGCTCAACTTTGCAATTTCTGAAATATTCACTGTTTCAAGTCCAGGAAACTAATGGAAATCATACGTTAAATATAATCTACGAAGAAAAGAAAAATAAAAGAAAATAAAGAAAATAAAGAAAAATATAATACAAAAGAATCCTCAACTCCCTAGATTTCGCTTGTTTTCCGCTGACTGACTGCCTCGCTTTCCTCAAATGTTTCTATTTATAGAGGCCCATAAGTTTGGGCCCTAAATTCGAGGCTACATTATGAATCCCCAAAATTCTGGCCCAGACTGCATTCTTAGTCGCGACCTGAAAGTGTTATCGGGATAGAGTTTTAATTCTTTGTTGCAGTTCTCTATTGTAGCAAGCAACATTCTGTCACGACAAGCTTTTATTTCTTCAACAGTTTCTTCTGTCGCAAAAAAGTTTCCTCTGTCACAACAAATCTTTCTTTGGCTCCTTAACACTTTGTTCTGCAATGTCTATCATTTTGTCTATTCTATGTTGCGACACTCTCATGTGTGGCTATTGGAACATTTATGTTACGACACTGACAATTGTGTTTCGACATTGTTTCTGCATAGATTCTTCAAATTGTGTCGCGACCCAGTTTTCTATGTCACGACAACATTTATGTTGGTTCTTTGTTGCAATTGTGTTTCTTATATTGTCAGCATTCCTAACGCGACTAGGAAAGTCTGTGGCGACAGAATCTTATCGCCATTGAACCTGTTTTCTTGTTGCAGCTTCATTTTTATGTTGCGACATAGTCTGTTGGTGTAGTAGATGTCTTTTATCGCGACCAAGTTTTTATATCGCAACAAGACTTTTTGCCTTCAACTCATTTTTATGTCGCGACCCAGTTCTGTTATGTCATGACAAGACTTCTCTTCCTAGTGTTGGAATCTTTGTCGCGACCAGGAAAGTCTGTTACGACCTTGTTTCTCCGTGTTCAGCTTATTTCTATGTCGCGACCTTAACATCCCTGTCGCAACATCCAATCTTCTTCACTTGCGCATAGTCGCAACATGGAATTCTTTCATGGTAACCAGTCGGGCTTCACTAAGTCGCAAGATTCTGTCGCGACTTTGTTTCTCATTTAGGACCAGAAACCTTGTCTTCTAGTGTCACGACATTCATTCCCTTGTTGCGACAGGACTCTTCTACAAACTCAAACAAAGCCTTAAGTTTTAATAATCAGTAGTCGCGACAGAGAAATTCTCATATGGCTATAGATTCTACCTTTTATTTCTCATTATGCCGCAACATTAACTAATATGTCGCAGTAGTCTTTCTGTATTGCTCTTTAATTTCTTATCGCAACACAAGATATCTATGTCATGATAGAACTTCTACTCTCTTCCATTTGTTAGTGTCACGACAGATGTCACAGTTCCTCCCGGTTTTGACATCCAAAGATAGTTGTGAAACCCTACGCAACATCATCTCTCTTGTCTCAGCTCATTTGCTTCAGCATTCTTCTCATGTTCCACGCTGACACGCTTAATTTGTCTACATCGCTTCTTCTTCTATACTCAGTCCTTTGTGTTGCGACATAAAAAATACTATCGACATTTTCCTAGCCATCTGCCAGCATTTGTCATGACACACAAACTTTGCCGTGACATGTGACTCATAATGTTCTTTTCTCTTCTTTTATTGTCGATTTTTCTCCTTTTTGAATTAAAACCTACAACACACAAAGTTGGTGAATAATCCATAATTTGGCATTAAAACATATCTGAATATACTAAAAATCAGTCATAAAAATGGATTAAAATAGATGAGTTTAAGACTCATCAACGCCCAGTAGAGAATATTTCCTGCAGAGGCTACTCCCCGCCTAAGTGCACATGCAATGGTCATGTTCCACACATTCACATTCACATTCCAAGTAAAAACATGCAAATTCTACTATGGAATCCTACATGTCATGCCATGAAATGAGATGAGACTCAATAATGTACCATGCCCCGAGTCCTTATCGACTCTCATCACACCTGAGTCTTTATTGACTCCTATCACACAATGCCAAAGACCATGCGTGATAAAATCTATCATTTCTGGATTACATCCAATGATCATTTTAGAAAATAAATTCATTTGTTTTCAAACCGAAAGCTTTTTAGATGTTATACCTCAATGATTATTTATATACAAATCTCTTATGTCTTTTTATGGGCTGCAAATTTTTGGTGTCACACCGCAGGCTTCGCACACCTAGACACTTTCACGGGCCTTCACCATTGGAATTATTCTAACCACAACTACCGGGTCTTTCACCCGAGGGGGTATCTATCCCTCAAGCCGTTAATACCCAACACAAGCTTCCTTTTTAACATTTATTCAATCAGGTACTTTGTTGGACTCGTCCAATCCTGACCAGCTTCACCCAATCAATCACCAAACGCAGTGTTGATTTTCAACCATAAACTCACACTCATTCAATGCGATGTCCCCATGCATATGCAATGCGATACGCCATTGCATGCTATATCATGCCACATGTATAATGAATGCTACATGGACAACAAAATTCACACCACTCACCGGGTGTCATGGATAAATCACATCACCTGCATGACTTCCATACTACATTTCATTCATGTCAATATATTATGCACACATATATCACACACATACAAATACGTCATTCATGTTCTACAATGACACAATCGCTTCATAATGGCCATTTGCACACAGAAATTCATCTCATGTCAATACATTATAACACACATATTGACATCTAAACATGTCACTCCTTAGTCAAGCAATGACACTCTCAAACAAGTCATACAATGGCCTCGAAGCAAGCCTCAAATAATCACAATTCGGCTACGAAACCGACCCCAAACAAGCCATGAATACAGGCCGCAACACAGTCACAGGCTCGCCTAGGGGAAGTGGTTCACCTAGGCGAGCAACACCCTTGCCTAGGCGACCAGAGACTTCACAATTCTTGTCCTCGAGTTCGCCTAGGCGAACACCCCTCACTTGAAGGAACCCTTCCACCAGAGAACATTCTCTTGTCGCAGCCAAGACCCCTTTCTCCCGAGTCTCATGTCCTCGCCAAGCCAAGGACTCACAAGGAACTTGAACATCCGACCATTTCCATCCTAAAAATGGAAAATAAACCAAGGTAGGAAGAATCCCTACCTCTTGGAGTGTAGTTGTAGTCATAGGAAGTCCCGAGGGCACTTCCTAAACCCGAAACCTTCATTTCCAAACTTCATTCGATAATTTGTGAAATCCCGTGATTCTCAGCACCCACGCATAGCCTCATTTGATGCGATGAACTTTCTGCTTCGGGCCGGACGACCCTGAACCAATGGAACCCGTGACTGTGGAAGGAAGCTCTTGGCTCTCCTTTTTCTCTCGTTTGAACACAATAGAAAAAATGTGATTTTTCCTCATTCCTAAGTCCCCTTTGTTCTAACTTGCTTGTTAAGGGAGTGGCCCATGTCACGCCACGTTTCACCCTTACCCGGTCCTTCTCACTCGAACAATTTATTTCATTTTAGCTGCCGAAATTATTTTCCTATGAACTTAACTAAGTTATTTCTAACTTTGAGATTTTCGTAAAACCCCATCCTCGGGAGTCTGGACAACTGTCACTCGAAACACGAATCTCGACTACCTCGAATCTCTACCAAATTTGTTTGCGAACTAAATCTCTCGTGAGACAAATCCAAGCAATCGCATGAGGTCCCGTTTCACATCCGAGATCTATAAAATTTCAAGGTTTTCAATATGTACTATAACGGCAAATTACTGTTTTGCCCTTTTCAAAAAAAGTTGATTTTTCTCAGGTTTTACACAAACCTAGTTCCTCTATAAGTAGTTTTCTGCTGGTTTTATTTAATTAATCGAGTTTTCACAAATCAACCGTTGTTTTTGTTTTGTTTTTATTATTTTCATAATTTTACCTAAAATAATTGAGCCACTCAAATAGTGAACGACTTTAGTAGTTGGGGTACTCAATCCTCGCTAAAACCACACCTTCCCTGTGGGATCGATATCCGGACTTTTTATTCCACTATATTACTTGTACAACCAGTGCGCTTGCAGTTCGCAACAAGTTTTTAGCACTAGTGCCTGGGACTAACCAGTCTTCGGTGATGTACCCAATGACTTAACAGATATCCTACATGAAGTAATGTGAATTGTTAAATTGTTTTATAAAGTATATATTTAAAGGATTTTGAGATATTGAATGGATTGAGACAATATTATGTGATGAGATATCCCATATGATGTTCATGAATGTTAGATTTTCTCATAAAACATATATTTAAAGACTTTTAGGATATCGAATGGATTGAAAGTATCATGATAAATGAACCTTAATGACTCATGCTGTCTATTTTCTCTCATATTCAGTTATGTCGTATGATAGTAGAAAATTTATCTTCGTTGTGTTCTTATTAATTGATGATTATACAAATGAACAATATTTTGTAAAGGTATAAGTATCTACTATCAAAGTATGTATTGTGATATAATATGTCACAAATTATGGATTATTCTTGTGGAATATTATTTTAGGACTTGGATTTGTCGACTTTATGACCAAGTTGCTAAAAATAATAGATTCTGTTGTCACTTCTCTTTCAACAACAAATGCTTTATGATTATTAAGGACATAAGGTTAATATTTGTTGTTGTACATGAGATAATTAAGAAACAAGAGTGTTAAATTTATTGATTATATGTACAATTTATGTTTGGAGACTTAATGATGAAAGGAAAGCTACTAAGACATTGAATGACACGTGAAAATTACAAGTCTTAGGCAATTATAATATTAGTCTCATGATGACTGTTTATTGAACACTCTGCAACTCAATTATATGTTAATGAAATTTCCTTATATTTATTTTGCATACATAATTGCATACAAATGAATGTTAAAATGAAAGTCTTTGACAAAGACATTATTGTGAACCTTTTTTTTTTATATTTCTCATTTACTGGTCATGTTAAGTGGGAGCTAATTATGTAATACATGGAATGGACTATATCGAAATAATGATGTATAACAACCATGATTCTTATTAGTTTTTACTTATTCATTATTTATAATTTGAATAATGTAAAATATTTTTAGCCTGATATTTTGCATGTTATGTTTTATTTATCAAGCCATGAAGTGAAAGAATATCACATAAGCCAAGTGGGAGAATGTTGGAATTTTATGTGGTCCACGTGTATATTATTATGTGGTATTTATTTAAATAAAAAAATTAATGTTATATGCTTAGAGCATCTCCACTATAGTTCTCCATTTTTGCCCAAAAGTTATAAATGGAACCTCAAATGCATTTTGGAACCCCAAATGGAACCCACTAGTTCTATCACCCAAACTATAGTCTCCAAATGGGTATCTATTTTAATATTTTATTATATTTTAATATAAAATATATTGTTATAATTTTATTTATTAAATATGTTTATTTTAGTCCTCAAAATGTAATTGATGAAATTATAAATCAAATATAAAAATTTAAAATTTTGAAATCAACCGCCAAATTTTAAAATATTTAAATTTGAAATTTTAAATTTTCTAAAATTTGAAATTTTAAAATTTTGTACTTAAAATTTTCTCAAATTTTCAAATTTTCAAAATTCCAATTTGGCCTTCTAAAATTTCAAATTTTTAAATTTTCAAATTTTCAAATTTTCTAAAATTTAAACTCAAAATTTCATAACTTCAAAATCTAAATATGACAATGGCCTCTCACAATTTCATTCATCCAAACTCGATTGTCTCCATAACCCAAACTATGATCGTTATCCCGATATTTGTAAGACATCTCCATTTTGACGGCATCACACGGCTGGAGGCGCCAGCTTGAAACCAAAAGAGAAGAAGAGTCAAGGAGCAAAGAAGGAATAAGCATCGGTTCCGTCTGTGCCACGGTGATCATTCGTCGCGTCGAGTTGAAGGTCACGAAAGACTCTATCACGCATTATTTCGCCCGACCAAGGTATATGATGCTTTTTTCAAGGAGGCTGGATGGTCGCCCCTCTTTCTCCTTCGACCAGAACGGTGGAACAATATGATCCATATTTCGTTCAAACAACAGATGCTATCGAAAATCTCGGACTGTCTTCCCTCCAAAAGGTAATGTACCGCCGTAATTTTACTTATGGAACACCAGCAGATTCTGTAGATGAATACGTGTGGATTGGAGAAAGCACTGCAATAGAGAGTCTTAGAAGGTTTGTGCAAGCAGTTATTGCTGTGTTTGGCGATGAGTACTTGAGGCCACCGAACAATAACGACATTGCTCGGGACAAGAAGGACAGAACAACGGGCTTTCCCCGGGCATGTTGGGCAAGACGATCGTATGCATTGGAAGTGGAAGAATTGTCCGACTGCATGGCAAGGTATGTACACTGGTCACTGCCATGAACCTACAATAATTTTAGAAAGTCAGGGGCTTCAAGATCTTTGGATATGGCATGCCTTCTTCGGGGCTTCCCTGGATCTCTTAATGACATCAATGTTTTAGAACGACCGTATTTGCAACATTGATCGAAGGTCGTGGCTCCTCCTATTAATTATAGAATTAATTATCACGACTATACAATGGGATATTATCTAAATTTGATGGTATTTATCCTAACTAGTCAACGTTTAGAAAACAATCTATGTCCACAAGGATTGAAGAGAAAACATTATGCTGCAGCACAAGAGTCTATAAGAAAAGATGTAGAACGGGCATTTGGGGTGCTTCAAGCCCGTTTTGCAATTGTACGTGGACCAGCACGTTTTTGGGATGAAGAAACACTTGCTTATATTATGAAAGCATGCATAATAATGCATAATATGATTATTGAGGATGAAGGAGCTACCAATGATAATGATTTTGATGGAAGTGGTGAAAACTAATGGGGCCAAGTATCTCATGCATACACCGTAGTCTCGTAGGACTCATTCAAACTCATCATCAGATTAGAGCAATGCAAGTCATTCCCTAATTACAAATGATCTATTGAACATTTATGGCAACGATATGGGCAATAAATTACCGAGTATGATGTAATTTGAATTTGCAAAATCTTAATAACCAGTAAATTTTATTATATGAGTAGAAAAGTCTGCAGATAATAATAGTAGAAATACTAGTAGAAACCAATCACTACAAATTAAAAGCTCCCTTTCTCATGGTCTCCAACTTGAGACTCTCCCAATACTCGCAAAGGGCCGATCCATGTTAGTTGTGTCGCCTTGCATTATTTGCAATGCTAAACGCTTCCTCAAGTCTTCGTTCCTTTCTCGGAATTAATTAACCGTTTGGCTTGTTGAGCTAATTGTCTCCGCATGTTGAGCTAATGCTCTCTCCTTGTCGCCCGCCTTTGCATGTGCGAGTTCCTATCCTCTCATGCACGCCGTTGTTACCAGCCTTCCCTGAGCTCGCTAATGAGGCCTGCTTTATCTTATTTGTTTCTTGGAAGCCTTTCGCCAGTGGTTCATCTACATTGTGGAGAATCTGCCATCCCTTAAAAACGGATTGTGGGGTTGATGGAGAAGACGAAGTGTGACCCATACTTGTATGGCTTTTGCTTTTTACGGATATAGTATCAGTCCATTTGCCTCCGACTAATATTTCCTAGCAATGCTCATATCGAAATGGTTTCAACCAATGAAGTGTACACTTTGCTTCAACAAGCTAAAAATTTATAAAATGAATTAACGACGATAAAAAAATTAACATTTAAAAGTAGTAATTATATATAAAAATATGAACCTTACCTTCCATTTTCTCGTTTGTCCACTTTGTTGTCTTCTCTCTACTTGACTGTAAAATCCAACAGACTTGCACTTCAGACAATATCGCACCAACGATTTTTCAAAGAGCTTTGAGAATGCTCTATGATTTCCTCCATTACCACAAAGTAATCCAAAATTCTTTTTCCCAAAATGACCCCGATTGCTTGTTCATTCCTGCCATCGATCTTGTTGTGTTGAGCCACCCCGACACAAGGAGATTATCTTCCTCCTGAGTGAAATTTTTTTGTCCTTGTGAAGCCAAAGTAGGTGCAACAACATTTTCATTTGCATTTAAGGCCAAGACGCTTCAGGATTATCGTCTCCAACTTCATCATTTACGTTGTCATCGCTCATTAATAAATTAGTGAACGAAACATCGTACTGATAATCCATCTACAAAAAAAAAAAAACCAAAACTGAGAAGTTAATTAAAATATTTGTAGGCTAATAAAATAAATTAATTTATATCAAGTAAAACATTTTATTTTAAATTTTTATTTTAAATTATTCACAAAAAATATGATTTATGGTTTTTTCATTTATTAATAATATTTCTTATTTATAATATTATTTTTTAAAATAATTATAAGTTAATAAAATATTTGTAGGCTAATAAAATAAATTAATTCATATCAAATAAAATGTTTTTTTTAATTTGTATTTTAAAGCATTTACAAAAAATTATGATTTAAAGTTTTTTTTTCAATTCAAATACTTTAAATTTAGTTTCATTACTGCGACGGCGATGGGCCGCGGTCGCTGATGAGTGAAGAGTTACCTGAAGTCGAGATGACGGCGCGACCGTGAATTCTGACGGAGACGTCCCTTTCAGCGATGAGCCACCGTCTTCCCTCAAACTGCAGGTATGAAATATTTATTTGTTCCTGCTATTTATAAAATATTTTTGTATCCGTTGGGAGTTCAAAAAATTTCGGTTTCTCCCCAGTTCCAACGGCTATGAACAGATTTTTTTTTTTTCCCTCCGAATTATGCAGACTGTCAAAACCGGCTGCAAATTTGGAACCTCAAATTTTTGTCGACATTTGATCGAATGGAATCCCCAAGTGGAGGACTATGCCGACGGGTTGAGATTCCATTTTTACGGTTATGAGATTTGCCGACTATTATACCGACTGGTTGGAGATGCTCTTAATAAATAATTAATGGGACTACAATCCTATTGATTAGTTTGGAGAAGTTAGTTTCCCAAATCAATAGCACTTGTATGGAAAATTGACTTCTATTCCCATAAGGAAACTGGTTCTCTCTACCTTAGAAATAAGTGTTATATTCTATCTATTATAATAAAGAAAACCTAAGCATGAAGGGTTAAAGGAGAGAAACCCATCTTTTCACCATGATTATTTTGATCTCATCAAGAATTTCCAACAGATTAAAGTTATATCTTTATCTTTGAATTGATATTGTGAAAATCAAATTATTCTAAGGTTCTTGGCTATTCTGTAATAATTATCATTTATTGTTGTATGCGAATTAGGGTTTATCCCATATAACTTAAAGAAACCTTGATAATGGTTTTATTTATTTTGGATTTTAAACAAAAAGTAATTATTGATTTGTAATATAAGAAATAGAAAATCTGACATCTTGAACATATCCATATTTATTATATGACAAACTAACTGTAGTTATACCAAAATCAATAAAGGTATAATACAAATGCCTACATATACAATAAAATTACAATAGAATTACAACATATTGTAACAATACCGTATTTATTTATTTATTTATTTATTTTTTCATTTTTTGCATGCAACCAAATGAAAATCTAACTTAATCTAAATTTTAAAAGTAGTTTTTACAAGTTACATAGTTGTAACTGTTATCAATATGGAGTACAATTTATTTTAAAATTTTATAGTACAAATATTACATAACACATGAATATGATTAAAAAAAATCAATATCAATAGATTTTTATTATAATTTTTTCATCTAATATCTCATAATACACATTGTAAAAGTTATTAGCATTTCTCATACAATTTTTTATTTTTTTATAAAATAATTATTTTACATGAAGCAAACCATTTGCCACCTTCTATTTAATAAAATTATTTTTTTGTATTATATCTAATGGCTTCTTGCTAGATTCACAAAAAAAAAAAAACTTCTTTTTATATCCCCTCATGAAGTTCCGCCTAGAGTCGCACGAAGGTGGGTTGGGCTTTCCTCGTCCCGCTGCGGCAAGCGTGGTGCACTCTATAGTGGGATCCTTCTCCACTTTCAGCGGGTGACTGTTGAGAGGCTAAAACCTCATTCTCTAGATGTTGCAGTGGGCTGCAACTTACTGTAGAAAGCTAAAGTTCCTTTGTCTGCTCCTTTGGACATTGCAGCAGGCTCCTCCTCCGCTTCAACGATCACCTTGCTCGCTACAGCGGTCAGGTCTCCGCTTCAGCAAGCATCTACAATAGCAACCCTTCATCTCTTGTACTGATTTTCTCATTTTTTTGCTTCACCAAGCACCCCTGCAACAAAATCACATAATGTACTCAGAATATGCTTAGAAACAATGAGGAAAGCTTTTAAATGCGGAGAGAAACATATGCAAATCATAGTACTTTGTAGCTCTCATCACCCAACTACTTATCCTTGACTATGATTTAAATGGTTATATACTAATAAAACACAATATTGTCATATCTTAGTATATAAGTTTATAAAATTCGAATTAATAATTAATAGGGTAACAAACCAATTCAAAATCAAAAGTGTGGGTTTGAAGAGGCAATAAATTTTGAATTCACCCATACCTAAAATTGAACTTCATATTTTTTGGTTTGAAATGCATTTGTTTGAGGCTCTTATGAGGATTCGAACTAAGCATTTTTCAAAAGTTTTGTTGCATTCCTTTAAGCTCTAAATGACCAAATTTGATTTAATATTCGATGATGCTCTAACTAATTTAATTCAAATGTATATAACTTCCTCATTTTACTTTCGATCTATGCACCATTTAAGGGGTTGGATTCCTGAATTCTTGAGCATTAATATGACATGTCACTACAAGAAAAATAGGTTATAGCAACATAATTTTAGCAGGGGTTGTTAAGATTTATGACTAAAAATACTTACAGTCGCGTTTATTGAATCCATGCGGCCAAAGGAATTGAATAAACTGCTATAGTTGCATAAAATGTAAAACCTTTGCTATATAGTCACGTTTATGACTAATTTTAGAGCTGCTACCACAAATATCCAATCGACATGTCAATCTTAATACCGCCTATACCTTTGGCGCATAAGCCGCCCTTATTTTTTTAGCCCTCACTCCCATGTGCAGCCCTCTCTCCCTCAAGCACTTTGCTCGCTTTTGGTTCCGCTCTATCGCCATCTGAGTAATTTATTTCGCCTCCTACAGATTCAATGTTTCATTGAAACCCTAGTTTTGTGTTTTTTTCTCTTTGTTGATTCTCTGAGGTAACCTTCTTTCTTTCACTACCCTTATTTATCCTTGATCTCTTGAATTGAAGCCCTGACTTGGTCTTCTCTGATTTGTTTTTTTTTCTTGTTTGTTTAATCTGAGATTTTGATTTTGTTTTTGGGATCTTATATTATTCATTTCTCTTGAATTTATCCTTTCTCTGGCTCTACCCTCACTCTTGTAGTTCTTGGTCGATCCCTCTTCCACACGCTCTCTGCCCTAAATTTCTGGTTTCGTTCTCTCGCCGTGTTTAAATTTTTTTTCTCTTCCTCCTTACAGATCTTTGTATGTTCATTGGAGCCCTAATTTTATGATTACCATGGTTGGCTGCTTCATTGGGAATTTCAAATCCAAATTCACCAAACATCATGCGCCCCCGATCCACCTTTCACTCCTAACCCACTCGCCCCGCTCATATCAATCTATACTGATCCCAGGCTTCCGTATCCATCTCTTTCCCTTCACGCTTTCATATAGTCTCAAGTAAGTTTTTTGCTTCGATTTATTTTTCTCATTTCTTTCTTTGAAGCTTCAAATCGATTGATACTTTAGAACCCAATGACTCAAAAGTCTGTTATCAATTCTATTTCCTTTATGTTTCCCAAAGAGGAAGCTCTAGATGAGTCTTGTTTGATTGTTTTCCTGAAACTTTGATTCCCGCCACAAATTCATATTTATGCATTTATTTTTTTGGCATGGATCCTCTATGCCGTCAAATTTTTAATGTGTAATAGTGTGTGAGAATCATTATGAAACATCTTCTGGATAAAATATCATTGTGGAAGTATAATTTTTAGTCTTTTAGGAACATCATAACTAGGTCTTATAGATGAAAACAATTTGTCCTTTGCTCCATGTGATTTCCATTTTACATTTTGATACTATTTGAGGGTTCAAACATTAAATTTTGCAGAACCAAATATACAAAGGTCTAAATGAATCTAGTCATTTAGCCTCACTTAACAAAGAGCTGGCCATATTATATTTAGGATCGATTGTACACAAAAACCAGACAAAAATGAACAACATTTGCATCTACGTTAAATTAGATTTCACTGGATGGTACTCAGAAAGAATCCTATGTTTATTTGCTTACGAGAATCCTATTTGAAAGGAAAACAAAGGATGCTGATATTTGACACTCTATTTTGCAGAAATATACTGAAAATGTAACTAAAATGTTAATGGGAAAATCAATGCATGAAGAACTTTTAAATGGCTCAAAGCATTTTGTTTTATAAACTAAAATTTATGGAGCATCACATCGAAGGAGTTAAAAGCTTCCTTTATAATGCTTCCAGTACATGCTCACGTACAATGTTAAAGAGGGAAGAGTCAAGTTCAAAACTTAACAAAACAAGAAGGGATGGAAATAAATGAATAATTTAGATTTCAAATATATATACAAGCCTTGCACTATGACATTGGCTGCAATGGATTTTAAGCCCTAAGGCCAAACAAGATGTTTTATTTCATTTATCAACGGCAAATTCCTCAAGACATTGGTATCAAATAACATCTAAAACTATAGATTTTATACTGAATTTCTGAATAGAATAATAAGTGATAAATTTGCTTATGCTTTAACTCCCTTGATTAGATGTGATATAATTTAGTAATGTGCAACTATGATGCTGGACATAGAAGCATAAGACCAGCCGGACTTGGATGGTTGTGCTTCACTCAAGATGCATCCTTTCTTCAATTGAGTTGGACTGAAGCACCTATGCTCACAAACCCTCCTATACTTCGCAATGGATGCAAAGTGGATGTGACTTCACTTTGCTTAAGCTTTATCTCTTCTCTCTCTAAATCAAACTTATTACACTTTGTATTAATATAGTAAAAAATATTCTCCAAAGTAATTTATATTTGCCTTTAACTTTTTCTGCACTCATTCAAGTGAAGGTGATGATGGTTATGATTCACGGAACCCTACACATGGATACCTGCAAGACAAAAAAATGTTGGGAAGGAAGCACGCCATCTTTTGAAGGATCTTGTCTGTAACTAGGCCTCGTTTTTCAATAGGATTTTGATTCAAAATGGTATTGGTTTGACGTCTTTAACTTGGTGCCTGGCATTGACCTTCTTATTGTTAGAAATATCCAATATTTCTTTCTCTTTGCTGTGAACTTAGGGAGAGATTAATATTATGGTGTTTTTTTTTTTTTTGTTCATGACATAAGAGTTGGAGGCAAAATGTCCGAAGAGATGAATTGGCATTGATTTTAAGTAGGTCATTATGTTGAGAAACCATTTTGTGGGTTTAGGCCAAATCCATATTTGTGACAAAACAAAAATTTAGATCTTGAATCCCTTTGTTTTGAATAATCTTTTGGTGGTGGTTGTAATTGTTCTTGTTTGCACATTTATTAACCACTAATTTAACCTTGCATCAGAATCTGAGGAAATTCTAACATTGTGTTCGCATATTCACGAACCTTGATTTTGAAACGGGGGGGATCAGTTCTTCGTTTCCATGGTGAGATAAAATGCAAAAACTAACAAAGCAGAAAGGTGACTTATACTCTGACAAGCCAAGCGATATATGTTGAGCCTACCGGCGTGATAAGGGAAATATGTCACGGAACTTACACTACACGATCATTTATCAAATTTGGGGATGTTGGTGTGTGATGGAGGTGGTCGTTGGGGGAACTTACCTTTTGATCCTTTCTCATAAATCAAAATCCCTAATCTCCTCGAAACGCTCTCCATAGAATGCGCGGATCGCGTGACTGAGGTTTCTTCATTAGTTAATCTTGAGCAACTAACTCAGACCTTAAGGCGCGATTCAGGTAATATCCTTTTCCCTTCATTCCATATATGGCTTCAGTTCCTATATTTTGAGGGTTGTTATTCTTATTTTTATTTTTACAATCCTTTAATTTATTTTTTGAATTCTGGAAATGCTGACATTATAATGTATATTATTGTTGTTAAATTTTGTGGAAGGTTAAGGCTTTATGTAGGGTGCGTTGATTGATCTTGGTAACTTTGTCAGCTTCATCATTTATAGGATTAGACGATTAGGAGATCAAGCGAAAAAGGGGGTAAAGGCTTAAAAGTGGATTCACTTAAGAATATCTTTTGTTATGAAATGCATAAAAATGGATCCACTTCATAATATTGTTCTGAATGCGTCAGTATCGGTTGTGTCTTTTTCGGAGTTAAAAGTGTGAGTAAGGGGTTCTAGTTCATGGATATGGTTAGAGGTGAAGCATCTGTTAAGGTAAGCCTCTGTTCATAAGAGGAATATAGTTTAGAGTGGTCTACAGGCATCAATGAGATCTGTGTTGTATTCTCGGTGTGATGATCAGTTATGGGAGTGAGTGCTAATCACCTTGCTTGTCTTTGCGATCATATGCCATTCTTTCAGCAGGGTTGTGTAGGTGGAAGAATACGCTTTTGTGGGCATCACCATGAAATTATCTCTTTGTTAAGCTTGTTTTCCATCACATTTCTGGATTGCATTGAGGGGGCTTCCACATGATGGTAATTGGAACTGCAAGCACTTCTCCCAAATCCTCATCCATTACACAGTCGGTTTCTCTATAGTAAGATTATAATTGTGGAATGCCTCATTTCGAGAATTGGTCCATTCTAGCTGTTGGTTCCTTGAGTCAGGGATAACCTAGCTTCTCTTGGATGAGTTTGACTTGGTTTCTTCCTCCCTTTGTTAAAGAGAATTCCCTCAGTTCCTCATTTTGTCGAATCACGGTCAAGAGTGATAGATGGTCAGAAGGATAAGTATTATGTGTTGTGGTTCATATGCAAGGAAAGAAACAGATTTGAAATTGTGTCCTCGAAAAACTGATAGTTAGGCATTTTGATACGGTATCCATGAATCTACGAATGGCGCTTTTTTGTTCAATGGGGTATGAATCTTGAATGTTTATTTTATATCAATACGTCAGGAAAAGACATTAGTTATTTGAATTTTCATATGAGATGCATTCTTGTAGATTCATTTGAATTATTAGATTTTATATCTAGAAGATGAAATCTTGTCGATTTTCTTGACCTCTACCATAATGGGAATAACTTCTTTATTATTCCTTGGGCTCCTGTGTGTAAATCTATATTTTGGTGAAAAGTTTGATGAAACAAAAAATCTTTGGGCGGTTGGTTGGCGGAGAGGACTTGATAGAGCAAATAAAGGGAGGATTTATGGATTTTGACCAGAGTTGATTGGCTACTCCGGATAGTGCCTAAGGTGTTGCTCTAATTCTAGTGTTCTTATTGATCATATCAAGTGTTGTTGTAGTATGTCCAACAACGCCCAGAGTCATTAAGGGCTTGTTTGGTTATTGTTTTTGAAAAATGTTTTATATTCTCAAAATAAATGAGAACAAGGAAAATGCAGAGAACACGTTTGGTTTCCAGTTTATTTTTTTATTATGAAAAACATAGAGGGAAGGCAGGAAAATGCAAATCGAACAAAACGGTTTCGAGAGAATACCGAAATGACATTCTCGGTGTTTACAAAAGCTTGATTCAAAGAATAGTTTTCAAAACATAGACAACGAGGCCCACGTAATTTGTTTTCCATATTCCAATTCTTCATCCTTTGGCATCACCGGCAGTACACCTATTAAATTGATGACTCCCCAGTGTATCTTTATAAATGTGCATATATATTTCTTTTTAGATTTTTGTTTTGGTTAGAGATCAATATTCATGAATAGACATTATTTACAATTCCTTATTGCTTTTATTAGGTTGCAAGCTTAGGAAGGCTCTTTGGGGCCCACGGGACGATGCGAATCAAATGCTGGTCTTACATTCTGACTAACATACCTCGGGTATGATGAAAACCTACTCCAGTGCAAATATAGGCGTGAAAGTTGATTGAATCTTTGACCTTGATAGGTTCCTTTCTATTTTAAACATAAGAGTTTTACCTAAATTGAATGGCTTATACATTATCATGCGACTGCGGTATAAGCGAGAATTCGAGAAGGGAAAGGTTGAGTCTGGACGAATGCTGGAATTGTTCACATACCTTTTGGGAAGGCTGATTTTTCTGAAGAAGATCTACTTGTGAACTTGATCGCAGCAGTAGTATGTGCTGCCTTTCTCTGTGTAATTTGGGGCATAAAGTAAAGACCAATGTTGCATTTGACAGTGTATTGGGGCATTCCATTCCATGATCTGTTTTATTTCATACCTTTTGGGTCTCTGATAAGATCAAACACAAAGAATGTGTTGCAACATTCTTTGATTTGGGTTTTTGTTTGATTTGAACATTATAGTTTAATTTGCGAATCTTGCATTACTTCCTCTGCATTAATTTCTGCATTAGTTTAATTTGCAGAAATTGATGAGATTATTTGTCTATGAATATAGTTTTTGTCTATGATTTGTCTACAGATTATCTCATGCATTTTCCTTTTAGAATTTCCCAATGTTTTTCTTTTTCTGTAGGCCGAATGGATCTAAATATTCTGCTCATTTAATCCCTATGGCCGCGGTCAGAACCAAGCTGCAGCTACAACACCTCCTATAGTCGCGGCCAGAACAAAACCCCGACTATAACACCTTAGAATATCCCTATGGCCGCGGTCAGAACAAAACCCCGGCTATAGAACCACCTATGGTCGCGATCAGAACAAAACCCTGACTATAACCTATAGACACCCAATTAGATTTTCCCACGGCTAAAACATTTGTCCACGGTACCTATGGCCACGCCTTGCCGCGGTCCACTTTGTTTGCAGCTATATGCTATAGCTGCATTATTTACCACCTTTAGCTGAGGTCAATGACCGCGGCCATAGACTCCACTTCTTGTAGTGTGTGGCTTGCGAGGGGTTGAATAATGGAGGAGAAGTAAGAAAATAGAGAAAAAAAACAATAAAGGAAAAGGGAGCTTGTGGGTATCAAAATTGTGTAATATTAAATGTAAAGTGTAAAGATAAAAAAAATGTTAACCACTCGATTTATATTGATTAAATCAATGTGATTCTAAAGAGAAAAAATATAAGAGGTATGCCGTGTTTTAACTGAAAGAGCTTTATGTCCACTCCTTCCCCCTTCCTGCATGAAACCGAAATAAAATTATCCCCATCGATTCCCTAAAACCCAAAATCCCAACCTATTATTCTCCCGTATTCACTTCCTCCTTTTGTGTTTTTCTTTAATTTTATTTGGTAGATTACCATGGAGATGAAAGACCTAGGAGACAGTCTCAGATTCTATCCACCCTTTAGCTTTGGAATGCCTTTTTTCTTGTTGTAGAACTTCCATGATTAATGAAGCTCCGTGACTAAAATACGCAGCTATCGAAAATTCTTCTCTCAGTCATGGTACTATTTCAGAGAATCGAAGCCTTAGAAATATGAATATTTATTGAAAAGGCAATAGTAAGGTAACACTAGAAAATGCAGTTGTCAGCAATTCTTTTCTTAGTACCGGTAATATGTCAAAGATTCAAATCCCTGAAAATTTAAATATTTATTGGAAAGGCAATAATGAAGCTTCACCTCCTCAACACCATTTAGATCAACTTTCGCCTTTGCTTAACAGTTAGGCAAGACTAGAAAACACAAATATTGGCAATTCTTCTTTGAGTTGCCGAACTATGTCGAAGAATCAAAGCCCTATAAATTTGAATATTTATTGGAAAAGCGATATGATCGAGGTTGCTTACTTAACTACTTATGTTTGGTTATGATTTAAATGGTTATTTACTAATAAAATACAATATAACCATGTTTAAGTTTATAAATTTATAAAATTCAAATTGATTATCAGGGAATTATAGCGAATTCAAAATCAAGAGCGTGAGTTTGAAAGTAGCAATGAATTTTGAATTCGTCCACAACCTAAAATATAACTTCATATTTATTTTTTTGATTTGAAATGAATTTGTTTGAGAGAAGTATGAGGCTTTGATCTTGGCTTTTCCAAAAGTTTTGTTGCATTTCTTCAAGTACTAAATAACCAAAATCCATTTTAAAATTAGATAATTCTCTAACTAGTTTGCTTTAAATATATACAACTTCCTTTGTAAAATCTAGGTAAATTTGAATTTTTTCCGAAAAATGGAAAAACGGTAAATTGTCGTTACAGTACAAGTGTAAGACCTTGAATTTAAAGTTTCCATGAATAGTAAATTTCGTTTTCAATTAGTTAGGTATTTGACTGGAAACAGTCAAATGAATAGTAATTTTCGAAAAACAAGCCTCGAAAATAAAAAATGTTCATAATAATGTATTGAGTCTAAAGAAGCTGGAAATAGGTCGCGAGAGTATGTTAAGGGGTGAAAATTCGATTTTTAGAAAAATGGCAAAACGGTAATTTGCCACGAAAAATGCGAATTTTCCCTACAGATCTCGGATATTGAAACGGGAGCACTTTGCGTTGAATTAGGTCTCACAAAATCTAGTTACCCGTCAGATGCGTTGAATTCGAGACGATCAATTTTTACAAAATTCGAGGCGACGGCGTTAGTGGATCAGCGAGACTTTTCTAAAAATCCCAAAAATGTCAAATATTTAAGAATGTCCATTTAAGATAGATGGCGAAACCGGGGCGAAATAAATCGTTTCGAGCCAGCGGGCAGAATAAGTGTGACACGTGGTAGCGTGGGCCCGCGATGTCACTATAAATAATCACTAAAAAATGAAAATATCTCATTTGGTCTCAGCCAAACCGTAAGAGAGAGAGAGAGAGAGAGAGAGAGAGAGAGAAAAGCAATCTTCTCTCTTCGATTCACGAGGATTTAAGTCAGTACAGGATCTTGTTAGGTCAGAGTTAAAAAGTTGATGTCTGACAGAGGAATTTCTGCGTGAATGCAGGAGTCACAAGATTACGCCAAGGTCAAGGTTCGGGTTTTCCACGAAAACCAAGAAAGGTGTTATCTGGTAAATCCACATGTCATTGAGAGTGGGATTGCTCTCTACTAGGTTCAATTTACGTCTGGGGCATGTGTCAAGGAGATGACTGTCAATTTTTTTCTCGGAGCTATGATGTCTTTAGCCCAGTAAGCTTGGCGAATGCGTTCATCAATTGGTGATTCAAATTTGGATAAACTAGGCGATAAAGAAGAACATATCTCGCGAAATAGGTATGTCCGAGTGAAGCCCATTTGAACTCAAAAATGCATTCAAAGTGGAGCTATGTTCAGGCAGTTTTCCCTGTTCTATTTTGAGACTCCATGACTGTATTTTGGCCATAACTTGACCATCACTCATCAGAATTGAGTGATTCAAATTTCTGGATAAACTAGACTGATAGTAGAACATATATCCTTGAAATAGGTCAATCCAAATTCCAACCCATTTGGACTCAGAAATGCATTCAAAGAGGAGCTATGTTCGAACCGGTTTAAGTTATGTTTAGCCAGAGTATCCGGTTGTTTAGGATATATCTTGAGTTTCGATGATCGATTTGGGTGATCCTGGTTGGAGAAGAACCCTAAGAACATATCTAAAGACCAGGTTCAAAAGAACAAGTGTCAAATTATGGATTAATACCCACGAAATTGGGTATGACATCGCATTTCAGTGTAAGCAGTAAATTGACCGATTTTTGAATGAAAAGGCCATAACTTCTTTGTCGACTTCCGTTTGGGTGTTATTAGACTCTATGGAGGCTCGTTAGTGCGAGATTCTATCCATATTCCTGTAGAGTATAGGGATGATCGAGCGTGGCTGAAAATTTATGTTTGCTGGTGTGCGGGGTTAGCTGCAGTTGCTCTTCGATGTGAATAGCGGGTTTTTGGCACTGACCATTTCATGGCATGTTGTGAGCTATTGTATGGGGTAAAGTAATTTCCATGAGTTAGCATAAGAAAATCCTTGAGAACAAAGAGGTTGAGTTCAAACTGATTTTTTAATCGATTGGAAGTGATTAAATGCTTAAGGAGGTTGCTGGAAGTATAGTATAGTTAATGGTTTAATTGAACATGATTAAGGTATGGATATTAATGGATTTTATGGATAATGTGACTTGTAGGAGGGAAGGTGATAAGGACAAGGGTGGAAATTGGAAATTTTTTGTTTAAAGGAGGAAAAAGGGTTTAAATAACTAAGGTGAGGAAAATGTAAATGTTTATGAAAATATATATATATATATATATATATATATATATATATATATATATATATATATATATACCAATGTATATGTTTTCATATCTATGTTATAAATGTTCAAATGAAAAAAAAAATGTGGTTTTCTTGACTTTAAATTATGTTGAGAAAATGTAAATAATTATAGTTTCCATAGTTTTATAAAGCATGTGTTGACAAAATACCAGAAATGATTATGGTTTCCATAGTTTTATAAGTATGATTTATGGTTTCCATATGAAATGAAATGTTTATGAATGTATATTTTATATATACATGTTTATATGAAAATGTTTGAATCCATGGTTGCCCTATGTTACATAGATAAAGTTTAAAGGAAAGTCGACTAAAGTACTTTATGCTTGCATGGTACATGGGAAAAGGGTTAGGACTTTTTTTTATAAAGGGAAGGGAAGAGTGATGCATATTGCCATGCACGTGAAAAGTACAAAAATTTTACCAACGCATAATGTGATTTATTCCATAGTGCAATGATATTTAAAAGAAATACACGATTTATCAGAGGTTCCTTTTTGGGCCATCGGTGATCATAAGATTGTTTCCTCGTAGGTTCTTTCATGGGCCAATGGTGGTTAACGGTATGACACGATTTCTCGGAGGTTCCTTTTTGGGCCATCGGTGATCATAAGACTGTTTCCTCAGAGGTTCTTTCATGGACCAACGGTGGTTAACGGTATGCGGGTTCCATTGGATATGATGGATTCAAAAAGGAAAAGAAAGTATATTGAAAAGATATGTTGATACAATTGTTTTACACATTGTATTTGATCTATATGAAAAAGAAAGTAAAGTAAATGTTTATTGAAAGGATATGTTTATACAATTGTTTTACACATTGTATTTGACCTATATGGAAAAGAAAGTAAAGTAAATGTTTATAGAAATGAGATCTCTATACAATTGTTTTACACGTTGTATTTGAACATAACGGAAAAGAATGCAAAGTAAATGTTTATGGAAATGAGATCCCTATACAATTGTTTTACACATTGTATTTGGAATATATCTAGAAACATTATTTTCCTATGAATTGTACTCTCACTGAGCTCCTTTGCTTTCGCATTTTTCCTCCCAAATGTTTTGCCGTGTTTCAAGGGTAGAGACTAAGGTGCAGTTCAAGCATCCTCGAACTGATGACACTCCGCTGTGGCCAGTGGCCTTTTTGAAATGTATAGTTTCCTTTTGTAAATAACTACTTGTGCACATTTATTTTATAATGTATATAATTTCAAAGATTGTTATATATCTATAGTGTTCGAGAGAAAATGATTTTAAAGTTTGATTTGAAATTGGTTGTGGTGGACTTGATATCCCATTGTTGGATGTAAGTAAATTAAATTATTTTATTACAGGTGTTATGGGAATTGGGACATGTCAAAAACGGAGAAACTCTACGATTTTTCAATAAAGGGTTTAATGTTTAAAAGAAAAAAAATTATATATGTTTCATAAGATTTTAATGGACGTAAATTGTATAAATGGGTTCGCTCGAGGATTCACTTTTAAGGTTTAAAAGAAATAAAAGGTTTTTAATGCAATAGGAGCGAGTCTTCGAGTTAGGAAGGCTTCGGGTTGGGTCCCTTCTAGCGAGTTACAAACCCGACATTTTCTAGATCTCGGATGACAAAACAGAACTCACTGTTGGATTCGTCTCGTGAAATCTAGTTACTCAGACGAATTTCGTTGAATTCTAAAACAGTCAAAATTTTCACGTTTTCGGTGAAACCAAAACAAGTGCAAAGAAAAGTCTTCAAAATGAAGTAGTAAGTAAAGTTCATTTTAAAATAAATTGAACTTGAATCGGAACGAAATAAATTGTTTCGGGACAGAAACGAACTCAAATAAGTCATGGACACGTGAAACGACGTGGACCAAGTAATTAAAATGTACATAAGGTTAAAAGAACAAGGTTTTTGGGGTAGAACATATATGATATTTCTCTTGGGAGGCGTGGAGAGAGAGAGTAAAGAGGGAGAGAAAGAAAGATAATCCAACCTTATTTCCATAACCCATGGAGTTTCGTTGGTCGGAATTCGTTAGATCAAGAACTAAAGTTCATCGTCTCGACGAGGGCTACGTGTGGGTATAAAAAAAGAAGGATTTCACAGAAGATCCGAAGAAGGAGATTTGAGAAAATCGGATTTTTCAGGCTTAGGGGGTGTTCTCGAGACCTCCTTACAGTGCGCATCTATCAGGGAGTGGGATTCTTCCTTGGTTTATTCTATTACCATGGCTGATTCTACCTAAGGAAATTTGTTTGGTGGATTTTCTACCCTAAGGGGTTGTTTGGCATGGGTTAAAACGACTTTAATTGTCGTTTTATGGCCCATTTGTGGCCGGTTTTGTGTGTTGATTTGTGGTTGTGTAATATGTCCCAAAAAGTGTTTAGGGATTGCTTGGATTAAAAAGAATTATCCGAACTGTTAATTGATCCCTAAGGGGTTGTTTGGCTTGTTTTAAAACGACTTTAATTGCCATTTTGCGGCTTGTTTGTGGCTGGTTTTGTGTGTTGATTTGTAGTTGTGTGTAATATATCCCAAAAAAATATGTCTCAGAAAGTGTTTAGGAACCGTTTGGATTGAAAATAATAATTCAGACTGTTAAGTGCCTATTTGACCAGTTTTGTGGCCGGTTTAAAGGCTTGTTTGGCCGATTTTGTGGCCAGTTCAAGAGTCGGTTTAGGGCTACTTGTGTGGGCTGTTTTTGTGGGCACCCTATATGCCACATTTTGCCTTGAAGATTAAGTGTGTTGTTGTTTGATATGTGATAACATGCTTGTTGTTGTGGTTGATGAATGTTAATATATGTGTTCTAATGTGTTAACATTGTTATGAGTGTTTAATTGAAAATTATATGCATGAAATATAATTGTCCATGATGCATGGTTAAATTCATGAGATAAATTGTCCATATGGAATTCATCACATATGTGGTATGACATAGACATGCAATGATGCATCACATTGCATTATGCATAGGAAACATTGCATTACATGGGTGTGAGTGCATAATTAAAATTAATCACCTCACTTGGTGATTGGTGAGTGGGCTCGGTACCGTTGGGCGAAGCCCAACAGAGTCACACTATGGAATAAAATGGTAAAAACTCATGTCGGGTAATAGTAAGAAGGGTTAGATACTCCCTTGGGTGAAAGATCCGGACTAGTTTAAATACTTCAACGGTGAAAGTCCAAAAAGTGTTGGAAGGTGTGCGAAGCCTGCAATGGGACTCCCAAAATTCGCTACCCACAAAAGACACATGGTTTTGTAAATAAAATGTTTATTCGAGGTTTAACATCCAAAAAGTTTTTGGCTTTTAAACAACTAATTTTGGTTTCAAAAATGATCATTTGATGTAATCCATCAATGACGGTTTATCACACATGGGCATCACATAGTGTGGTAGGAGTCGGTAAAGATTCGAGTATGATGAGAGTCGATAAAGACTCGAGCATGGTGCATAAGTGGGTCTCATCTCATTTTATGGCATGACATGTAGAATTCCGACATATGATTGCATATTCTTGCTTGAAATTATGGAGGTGAATGTGGAAGGTGAACATTGCATGTGCACTTAGGTGGGGAGTAGCCTTCGTATGAATTACTCTACTGGGTGTGACTCACCCTATACGAGAAAAACATTTTAGGTGCGGGACTTGTGTCGGTGAATGGTTCTCATTCGGAGCCGCAATGGTGTAGAAAGCCGACGTGTGGCTTTTATAATTACTTTTGTAATTATTTTCATAAAATATTGGCATGTACTAATATGTAAAGAGTTGAAATTGAACTCATATGGACTGCTTTTAATATAGTCTTGCAAGTTTCTATATAAATATAGATAAATGGACCTCGTGTGGTCAATTTTTACTCATAAATGGACCGGAGTGCGGTCATTGTGTTATATTGGGCCCCGGATGGGTCATGTTGTTGTATAATGTACAAGTTAAGAATTGGATAGAGCTCCCCCGTATAAAGGAGACTATGTCCTATTTTTGTTAAATTATGGATCCCGATAAATGGAACACAACGGTTTTATATTGAGTTACACGATATCTATAGACTTTCCACAGGTTGATGGATGATCAACAGACCCTCAGATTTTAGGGCATCACATTCTTCTTTTAATTCGATCTATGCACCATCTGAAATGTTGGATTCCTAAATTTTTGAGCTTTGAAATGAAATGTGGCTTGCAGGGGGTTGAATAGTGAAGAAGTAAGATGAAAGAAAAATACAATTAAAGTAAAGGGGGCTTGTAGGTATCAAAATCACAGGAGTTTAAGTGTAAAGTATAATGATGGAACAAACTTTAACCATTCAACTACTTATGTTTGATTATGATTTAAATGATTAATTATTAATAAAATACAATCTAACCATGTCTTAGTTTATAGGATTTATAAAATTTTAACTAATAATTAATAAGGAAATAAGTCAATTCAAAATCAAGAGCGTGAATTTGAAGGTAACAATAAATTTTGAATTCACCCATTACCTAAAATAGAACTTTATATTTTTTTGGTTTGAAAGGCATTTGTTTGAGACAAGTATATAACTTTTTCCAAAAGTTTTGTTGCATTCCTTTAAGCTTTAAATTACCAAAATTCATTTTAAATTCAATGATTTTCTACCTAGGTTACTTCAAATGTATATAACTACCTCCTTACAATTCCGATCTATACACCATTTAAAGTGCATGTTCCTAACATTCTTAAATTTTGAAATGATATGTAGTTTGCGATGAGTTCATAGTGAAGAAGAAGGAAAAAATAAAAAGAAAAAGAAAAAAAAAAAGAAAATGAGGCTTGTGCGTATCAAATCCACGTGAATTTAAGTGTAAAGTGTAAAGATGCAAAAAAAAAAAACATTAACCACTCAAATACTTATCCTTGACTATAATTTAAATGATTATTTACTAATAAAATATAATCCGATCATGTCTTAGTATATCAGTTTATATAATTCGAACTAATAATTAATAGGGAAATAAGCCAATTCAAAATCAAAAGCATGAGTTTGAAAGTGACTGAATTTTGAATTCATCCACTACCTAAAATAGAACTTCAATTTTTTTAATTTGAAATACATTTATTTGAGACAAGTATGAGGATTCAAACTTAGCATTTTCCAAAAGTTTAGTTTTCATCCCTTTATGCGCTAAATGAGCAAAATTCATTTTAAATTTGATGATTCTCTAACTAATTCACTTTAAATGTAAAATTCATTTTAAAGTTTAGTTTCAATCTATGCACCATTTGAAGTTGTTGAAGTATGATATTCATATTAAACCCAAATCCTACAAGCTTGAGCTTTTAGGAGAGTTGGTCATTTAACAGAAGTGTTGAATTTATGAATTTTTGAGCTTTGAAATGATGTGGCTTGCGGGGTGAATAGTAGAGGAGAAGTAGGAAAAAAAAAAAACTAAAAAGGAAAAGGGAGTTGTGGGTATCAAAACCATGTAAATTTAAGTGTGAAGAGTAAAGATGAAAAAAACGTTAACTAATCAACTACTTTTGCTTTATTATGATTTAAATGGTTATTTAATAATAAAATACAATCTAACCATGTATTAATTTATAAGTTTATAAAATTCGAACCAATAATTAATAGGGAAATAAGTCAATTCAAACTCAAGAGTATGACTTTAAAACTAGCAATGAACTATAAATTCACCCACTATCCAAAATAGAACTTTGTACTTTTAGGCTTAAAATACATTTGTTTGAGACAAGTACGATGATTTGAACTTAGCCATTTCCAAAAGTTTCTTCGCATTCCTTTAAGTGATAAATGACCAAAATCAATTTTAAATTCGATGATTCTCTAACTAGTTTACTTGTATATAACTTCCTCCTTTCAGTTATGATCTATACACCAATTGAAATGTTTGATATATAACTTCCTCCTTCAGTTCTGATCTATACACCAATTGAAGTGTTGGATTCCTAACTTCTTGAGCTTTGAGATAATATGTGGCTTGCCTAAATTGGACTTTAAGAAGTGTTCCAATTTTTACCTTAAATTTAATAGAAATGTTGCTACTAGATTCTTAGTTATAAATGTTGCTACCAGAAACAAAAATATATTCATAACCCATTATATTCATAATTCATTACTTAAATGAGTCATCATAATTCTGTTGTCCAATTTGATGGATTTGCATAAACAATGTATTCATTGCTAAGACGCTATCTCTTCCACGTAAATTTTCTCGACATAAGATAGAAGAAACTGAGGTCATCTTATTTCTATAGCCTCCATTAACACAATGAAGGTAGAGGAAATGAGTAAGAAAGAGATAACTTGCAATTACATATGAATAATGAGAACAATTTGTAAGAGAGTAGCGGAGGAAGGAGGTGAATTTATAGGACAAATTGTAAGCCCAAGTTTACAAATTTTACAAATTAAGATTTGTCACAAGGTTTTTTTTGCCCATGTTTATAGATTTTGAAGATCATCATTGTGATTCGATTGGTTATAAAGGTTGTGCAAAATAAGGAAATAAGGAAAAATTTTACAAGTAAAGGTGTGTTTAGTAGAAAACAACTCTAACTAGAAACCTAAATAAGTCAACTGATATTGTTCTCTAATTGTGATGGATTAGGGGTTGGCTGACGAAAAACACAGGTGAAGTCAAGATTCGAAGGTTGGAATGTCGAAGTGCGGCTTGACCTTTTTGGTTTGTTCTCTATTCTTCTCTTTTTATTTCAAGTATCAAAATTGTTTGCGCAATTATTGAAATGATTTTCAATAAAACTGTATATTGATTTATTTTAAGTGATTTGAGAACATTGATTGTGAAATGATTGTCATGAAAAAAATTGCATGAGTATTGAAATGTGCTATTTGAATATAAATGTATATACCCTATTATAAATTTCCATGACTGGTTTTTAATGCCCTTAATAGAATGTTATCCGTTATATTCGAGTTAATGATATATTGGTATACCAATACTAAGGGTCAAAGCGCGAATGCGTGAGCGAGCGTAGTAGTGTCACTTGATCAAGTGAATCTAAGCGGGCGGTGGTGTTGTTAAAATGATTTTAACATAATCAAGTGAGTCCGGTGAGATTATCTTTGTGTTATAAAACCTTTTTATACCGGCCTGTAGCCCAGTGGGACCGTGTCGGTGATTCCGTTATCCTACACGTCGAAAACATTGACTAAATTCATTTAAGGGTAAAATGATAAGAATATTTGTGAAAAGCATGATTTGAGCTTTGAATGAGTTATTGCATATGAAAGTGCATATTTGGAATGATCAATGAATTGTAAATGAATGTATATGAAATGAATATATATATATATATATATATATATATATATATAGATTGCATTGATCATTGATAGGTTCAAAAGCATTGCTTTAGAAAAGTAGCATGATTTGTGTTAAAATAAAATGAAGAAGCGTATAGAACCACTAAGCATGAAAATGCTTAGCGTTAATTTTTATCATCGCACGGTACAGTGAACAAGTTCAAAAGTAAAGACCGTGCAAGCGCGAGTCATCGTCGAGACCGCACGGGTAAAGTAAAGCTCCGACCATGAATACATAAAACCTCATGATCGTTTTTTGATACTTTTTGTATTAAAACTATGTTGTGAAAATTGAACTCTGATAAATGTTTGTAAATGTTTTTTATATTTATAACGGCTTATAATTCCATAATGTATAAAGGTGGGAAATGGAGCAAATGGGCATATAATGCCATATTTAATGAAAATGTGTATTGAGAACAAAATGATGGGCCCCTCCCATACTACAGTTAACGTGATACCTCTGTGTGTCTCATTTTCATAGGATATTATCTTTGATGATGTTTGAAATGTGTTTTATTGAGGAAAATGAATTGTATCGGGATTCGTAAAAGGATCAGTCGGGTTAATTCGTACTCGGGTAGGGTCGAATGCGAAACGCGAGCTCCTCACATTAGTGGTATCAGAGCCTAGGTTTAGGCGGTTCTATAAAATGATTTTTGAAATTGTTTGTGACATGCATTGCATTTGCATATAAAAGGATGACGTGACTCTGATGTGGATCTTGTCAGTCTTAATAGATTAAGCATGGAAAGTTCAAGCCCCAATAAGAGGTCGCCCCATTCCCTGTAACATACTTTCATTTAAGTTTGGGTAGTTTGCGAAGAAGTGAGCAATTATGATATCTTGGTGATAAATCCACTAGGGCATATTATTGTTTGAATGGGAGTTTGAAGTTGTATTAGAATACGAGTATGAGTTTCCGATTACACTTAATCGAGTTATCATTGAGGAGAGTTCGTGGCGATATTGGGGATAGATTCGTTGTCGACACGAGTGGTGGTTCAGCGTAGAATGAAACGAGTGACCTTAAGGACCTGTGGTAAGGAAGTGACTTTTATCGACGAGATCGAGACCACCTCTCCCAATGTGATATCATAAGCTCTTGCTATTGAACAATGGTTTGAAAGGGTGTAGGAAACTATTTGTGCATGTGATTGTCCACGAAAAGTGGAGCCCTAGCAGTAGACACCGGTTGTGATTATCTATGTGTGTTTCCGGAGGAATTATAAGGATTACCTCCACGGAGATTGGGTTTGCTGTGGCGTTGTTCCGGTGCCACTCGGCGCATCCATTACACCTTATAGAATGACTCAGATTGGAGTTAAAATTCAGAACTAGTTCACGAGAATTTTTAAGAAAGGATTCATTGTCCAGGTTCTCACCATGGGGAGCGTCAATGCTCTTTGTTAAGAAGAAATATGGTACGTTTTGGTTGGGTGTTGATTATAGGTAACTGAACAAAATGACAATGAAAAATAAGTATCTATTACAGGTTGGTGTTTGTTAGATAATGGAAGGTCTGAAGTGTCTTTTCGAAGATTGACCTATGATTTGGGTATCATCAATTGAGGATGAAGGTGTGGATGTGCATGGAGTGACGTTTAGAACCACGATATAGACATTATGTGGGTTGTAATGTCGTTTTGGTTGACTCAAATATACCCGACCCGGCTTTCATGAACAATGAATCGTGTTTCGGAGCTGTATGTAGATCGGTTTGTGTTTTATTGATGACATCCTTGTATATTCAAATGATCGGGAAGATCATGATCACTTTCTCGGGTAGTGCTAGAAACGAGAAGGAACGCGGGTTATATGCAAAACTAAGTAAATCTGATTTTGGTTTGAAATGTCTTTGCTTGGACACATTGTATCGAAGAAGGAACCGAGTGGATCGAAGAAGATAGAGGTGATTATTGAATGGAAACCAGAAATGTCATGGAAGCGTAGTTTCCTAGGATTGGCGATTTACTCTGAAGAGTTCGTTAAAGGGTTTTGATGAATCACGGGCTTTGCATGGTAGAGTTGCCCGAAAGAATGTGAGATTTTAGTTGAGTGAAAAGTGTTCGACTAGTTTTGAAAAGTTGAAGAAGTATTCTTAACCGAGGCACAGGTTCTTACTGGTTGACTCACGGTAAGAATCGTGATTTAATGTCGCTTCATTAAATGGACTTGGATGTGTCCTTATGCAAGAGGGTGAAGTGGTAGCTTATGCTTCAAGGCAGTTGAAGCCGCATGAAAAAAATTACTCTACGCATGATTTGGAATTAGTCGTCATTGTGTTTACATTGAAAATATGGAGACACTACCTTTAAGGAGAAAAATGTTTCATTTACACCGATCACAAAAGTCTTAAGTATTTGCCCTCGCAACGAGAGCTTAACTTGAGACAAAGTAGATATATGGAATTGATAAAAGATTATGATTGTGTCATTGATTATCACCTCGGGAAAGCTAAAGTAGTGGCTTTGAGGTAGAAAATCGGCCTGAAACACTTAGGTATTGAATGCTCATTTGTGGCTATTAATCGAACTGACGGTCACGATAATGTGGAACTTATAGGAAAATCGGATTTGTTGAATCAAGTGCTAGAGGCACAAAAGAGTGATGAAAAAATTTCTACTATTGTAAGTCATAATAGAGAGAGGAAAGAAACTAAATTTTCAGTGAATGAGGATGGATCTTTGTACTATAGAGATTGGGTTTGTGTACCCAATGATGATAAACTGAAGAAATCCATTCTTGAAGAGGCACACAATGGATCCTATACTATGCATCCGGGTAGCACAAAAATGTATCAGGATTTAAAGACTTCATACTGGTGGTCCGGAATGAAAAGAGATGTTTCGGAATTTGTGACCAAGTGTATGGTGTGTCAAAAAGTGAAGGCAGAACATCAAGTTCCTTCATGATTGTTGTAGCCTATTAAAATACCTGAGTGGAAATGAGACCGAATCACAATGGATTTTGTGGTCGGGTTACCAGTGATAAGAAGAAAGCATGACTCAGTTTGGGTTGTGGTAGACCGATTGACTAAGTCAGCTCACTTCCTACTAGTGAGAACTGACTATTCACTTGATAAGTTGGTAGAGCTTTACATAAAGGAAATAGTTCGATTACATGGGATTCCAGTGTCTATCATTTCAGATAGGATCAGGGTTTTAGTTTTGAAACTTACCCAAGAGGCTTTAGGCACTGGCGAATTTCAGCGACTTTCCACCCCTTGACGGATGGACAATTAGAGAGTGATTCAAGTTTTGCAAGGCATCTTGTGTTTTAAATGTGATGACTATGAGGGTAGTTGGGATAGAAACATTCCTCTAATTGAATTTGTGTATAATAATAGCTTCCAGTCGAATATTGGAATGGCACCTTATAAGGCTCTCTACGGAAGAAAGTGTAGAACACCATTGTGCTGGATAAAGTTAAGTGAGAAGAAAATAATTGGCCTCGATTTGATTCAAGAGACCGAAGAAAATGTGAAAATGGTTAGAGAAAGGTTGAAAGTAGCCACGGATGATGAAGTCTTACGCTGACTCAAGAGAAGGACATTGATATGAGATCGTGAAAAGTATCCTTTGAAAGTATTATCGCCTTGGAAGAAAGTCATGAGATTAGGAAGAGGAAGAGTTGAGCCTAGGTTCATTGGGTCGTATGAAGTGATAGAGAAAGTGGAATTACAGTGGCATATTGAATAGCCTTACCTCCAGTTGGAAAGATCCATAATGTCTTCCCATGTGTCAATGATAGGAGTGTGAATTAAACCACTTCAGCTTGTAGTCTCTTCAGAGACAATTGAGGTTAGACCGGATTTGAAATACGAAGAAGAGCCTGTAGAGATCTTGGCTCGAGAAATTGAAAATTAAAGACAGAGTTCATTGAGGTCAGAGTCTTGTGGAGAAACGTGAGATAGAGGAAGCGCGTGTTGAAGAGCCAGAAGCGTGCGGCAACAATAACCATAAGCATTCAATGAAAGTGAATTTCGATGTGAAATTAATTTTAGGAGGAGGTTATAGCATACGAAAATACCCTAATAATTTTATAACATGTTTAGGGTATAAAATAAATAAATTATGTATTTTTCGGCGTTTGAGTGCTAAAAATGAAAATTGATAAAGCTTACAGAGTATACATGAGTCAAATAAATTTATTAAAAATGTCAAATGAGGACCCAAAGGGTCATAAATGAAGATGTAAATGCCAAAATGAAAATGTGATAAAGTGTATTGAAAATGAAAGTGAAATGGAGCCTTAAAAATGTAAAAATAGAAAGAAGAGATTTGTGAGCTAGCGAGCAAGGTTTAGTGATTTTGATTAAAGACAAATATTGGTCTTTGAGAGCATTGCACATTTGGCAAAGAAGGGAGAGAAGTGTTAGGGCTTTTTCGGTTGTGAGAGAGGAGGAAGATTGGTGGTCTTTGCTCCGTAGGAAATCAAGGATTGAGGTGATGAGGAAGGAAGATTGGTGTTGAAGAATCAAGGTTTGAGGTAAGAGATAACCACAACTTTCCTTAATGTTTGTGTTTGGGTTTTAGAGAACCTAGAGTTGGTATAAAAATGATGTTTAATGGGTTTATTCAGTTTTGAGTTACTCTAGTTATTCTCAGATTGTTTGGATTGGTGTTGAGGAATTTTTGTATAAAGGAAATGTTGGGTTTTAGGGAAGATGTTGTCAAAATTTTCTAAAACCCATGTTTTTGTTTTGGCCATAACTTGGTCATCACTCATCCAAATTGAGTGATTCAAAATTCTGAGTAAACTAGACTTCTAGAAGAACAAATATCCTTGAAATAAGTGTGTCTAAAGTTGGGCCAAACATTCTCTGAAAATTTGTCAAAGTGATGCTGTTTGAGTTAATTAGTTTGGATACGATACAATTTTGGTGTTTCTGAACAATTTTAGTATTTAAGTCATAAGTTGAGTTTCACTCATCTAAATTGAGTGATTAAAATTTCTGGGTAAACTAGACTTGTAGGAGAACACATCTCCCTAAAATAAGTGTATCCAAATTTAGACCCCATTAGACCCAGAAATTCTTCTTGAGAGTGAGGCTACATTTCGGAGTCAATTAAGATTGATTTGATCTTGTTTTGGTGTTTCATGACAGTTTTGGTATTTAGACCATAAGTTGATTTTCACTCATCCAAATTGAGTAATTCAAATTTCTGGGTAAACTAGACTTCTAGGAGAACAAATTTCCATGAAATAATTGTATCCAAATTTGGACCCCATTAGACCCATAAATTCGTCTAAAGGGAGCCCTATTTTTGGGCAAATTCTAGTTATATGTTGAAAATAGAATAGTCCCGGATGTTTAGGACATATCTGGAGCTTCGGTGCTCCGAATTGAATGATTCCAATTTCTGAATAAAATAGATTTATAGAGGAACAATGGACTTGAAGGAAGTTGGGTAAAATACTAGCCTATAGTAATTGTTCTGGAAAATTATTCTGATAGGTGTGTTGGTGAAAAACAATCTAACTAGAAACCTAAATAAACCAACTTATATTGTTCACTTGTGATATAGTTATGATTAGCGGCGAAAAAGCGAATTAGAGAGGATAGAGATCGAAGTGGGATGACCTTTTGGTTTATTTACTCTATTTCTATTTGTCTTCTTATTTAAGTATTAAATTGTTTCATGATTATTAAATGATTTTCAATAAAGCGCATATTGATTTATTTTAAGTGATTTGAAAATTGATTGTGAGAATTATTGCCATGAAAAATTGCATAGTATTGACATGATCTATATGAGGATAGTGTATATCTATTGTAAATTTCTATGGCCCGGTTTTTAATGCCCTTAATAGAATGTTATTCGTCCATGTCGAGTTAGGATAGATTGATATACTATCAGGGATTGACCAGAACCTTGTGAGCGAGCGTAATGTAGTGTCACTCCGATCCATGCCAATAGGACAATATCGGTAGTGTTCTAAAATGATTTTTATAACCGAGTCAACATTGACGGGACCATGCGTGTTCTCACAAAACCTTTTTATATATATCAGCACGCGGCCGTGAGATCCGTGCCAATGGGTTCGTTATCTCTACGCATGAAAACGTGGCTTAAGAATTCGTTTAAGGGCAAAATATTGATATTTCACGAAAACGATTGAGTTTTGACGGTTACCTTGAAGTGTATTTAGGAATGATCAATGAATTATAGTGATCATATGTAAATGAATATATCTCTACGTATTGTGACAGTCATTCAATAGGTTCCGGCGTTGCTAGAAAAGTCGCATGATTTGTGTTAGGCAAAATGAAGAGAGGCGCCTGGAATACCAAACATAGAAAATCTTGTGCGTTTTATCATCGCACAGTGCCAGTGAGGTGGTTCAAAAGCAAGACAGCCTGCCTTGAGTCATTATCAAAATTGCATGGAGTAAAAATCAAGCTCGACCATGCATGCATGAAACACCATGATCGTTTTTTGATACTTTTGTATTAAAACATATTGTGAAAAATTGAACTTTGATAAAATCATTTGTAAATGTTTTATATTTATAGCGACATAATGTCATAATGTATAAAGGTGGGAAATGGAATAAATAACGTATATTGCATATTTAATGAAAATGTGTGTGAGCAGAAATGAGTGGGCCTCCGCCGATTAACGTGATATATAAGTATATATTTTCATAAGGATAATTATCCTTTAGTAGTATTTAAATATGTTTTGAGAAAATGAATTATGTCCAGGACATAAGAGGACCGATCAGTTGGGTTGTTACTCCGGGTGGGTCAGAGTATTAGGCGCGAGCTCCTCACAAATGTAATCATTGCTAAGACGCTATCTCTTCCCGTAAATTTCTGTTTACAGATAGAAGAAACGAGTTATCTTACTTCTATAGCCTCAGTAACACATGATGATGAAATGAGTGAGGAAGAAGATACTTCACAATTATGTGTGATTCTATGAACAATTAGTAAGTAGCGGAGAGGTGAATTTATACAGGGACAAATTGTAAAGCTGGGTTTCAAATTTTACAAATTATGATTTATCAGTTTCTGTTGATGAATTGCGAGGTCATCATTGTGATTCATTTGGTTATAAAGGCTGTGTGAAATATGGAAATGACCTTAATCGTTACTTTATTCAGAAAACACAGGAACATACTAACTGCTTTAAGATCCTTTGAAGATTAGAAATTTTTTCATAGAAGATTGAGAACCTTTGTCTCATACTATAAAGATTTTGTGGAAAAATCAGTGATTGGAGATTAGAGAACCTTTATCTCGGATTAGTGGAAGAATCGGTGATTGTAAATTTGTACGAGGGTTGAATAGACTCAACAAAGGAGGAGGAGGAGGAGGAGAAAAGGGCAAAGTGTGTGACACACTCAGACTAGGGGTCCAGATTGACCACCGTCGACTGTAGGAAACACATTGTGTCTCATATCATGAGACCCATGCTTGATAAAATGACCAATGGACCACGTCATCATACTAGATCCATGCGTTTGAGACCATACATTTCTATAGATCCAGAGTTATTACATCACTCTTAATACAAAACATATATTAACACTAGTTCATTCCAATATATACATAAAACAGAATCAAGGCCACGGTCAGGCCCGCTTCATAATCCAGGCCTCTGGGAGATATTTATCTGCTGGCATGTCACATGCACGAAGGGGGTCCCACTGGCAGAGTGAGCTAACGCCCAGTAGAGATAAATCCTACAAGGCTACTCCCCACCTAGGTGCACATCACGAATGATCATTCATAGTCGAATTGACAACCCGATCCGTTTATCGTATTTGTCCACATCATGGAAAAATGGTGGTTTAACTTTGTGGAACTCAGACCGTCCATTCCCAGAAACTAAAGCGATTCAGCACCAAATGCAATGCCAAATCAGTACCATGTATGCACACTCTCATGTAATGTGGTGTTACCGCACACCAATGCAATGCGATTTGTGTCCTTTGCATCAGGAAACCCGCTGACCCGATGTATGAAGACCTCACATGGACATTCTACCGTACATTATGTGTAGTGTCTTTATGAACACTCATGTCTAATGCATACAACATTTCATATATTGATTCAACATCCAACAAACATGTCTCATGTTAATATTCCACACATTCAAATCGGTACATCCGCAAGCATGCATTACATCTTTTCTTATCATCTGCCTATCCATATCAACACATCTTCAAGCATGTATTAACATAATTCCCACCATTACTTAGGCAAGTAATGCCAAAACATTCTGCATGTTAGTCATGCATGGAAGCCCAAAAAATTCTACAAGTTTTTCATGCATACAATAATACACCAAACTGAGTTTTCTTTGATCTAAAAACCCAAAAGATTCTACATGTTAGTCATGCATGAAAGCCTAGGAAATTCGGCATGTTTTTCATTCATACAATAATACACCAAACTGAATTTCTTCAGTCTAAAAACTGTAGAACATTCTGCATGTTAGTCATGCATACACACACACCAAACTGAGTTTTATTTGATCTTAAACACCCAAAACATTCTGCATGTTAGCTCATGGCTGAAGCCTAGGAAAATTCTGCATGTTTTTCATGTGCATACAATAATACCCTGAAACTGGAGTTTTCTTTGGATCTAAAAACCCAAAAGATTCCTATATGTTAGGTCATGCATGAAAGCCTGTGAAATTCTGCATGTTTTTCATTCATACACAATACACCAAACCGAATATCTTCAGTCTAAAAACCCAGAACATTCTGCATGTTAGTCATGCATACAATAATACACCAAACTGAGTTTTCTTTGATCTAAACACCTAAAACATTATGCATGTTAGTCATGCATGGAAGCCCAAAAAATTCTGCATGGATAACATCACAAATTCAGCATGTTATTCATTCAAACAATCACATAGCAAACTCAACCAAATGTCATTTCCATGGCCCCAAACAAGGAAATAACCAAAGAGTAAGTGATCCTCACCTCTTGAAGTGTGTAGGACCAGTTCTTGATCCACCCAAATCTCAAACAATGTGAAAAGCCTCCTCCTCTTTCTTCCTTTCTTCTTCTTCTCTTTCTTTCTTTCTCTCTTTCTTTCTTCTCCTCTTCTCACAATTGTTTGGAATCTCCTCCAACCCAAAGTTTGTTCGACCTGGGGTGGAGTACACCTAACACAATTTAATGGACACTTGGTCAACCTCAAGACCAAGTGTTCTCCATTCCATAATTTAACCCACTTTCATGCTCATGCATGAGGGTGGCCGACATTTGGCCCCCCAATTCAACTCATGCAATCCTAGTGGCATGACACTGGGCCACCCACGTACAAGTGTCTCCCATGCGGCGCTACATGGCACCCCATGGTCGCCCGCTCCGCCTCAAAATACGTGTAAAAATCGCATACCCGAATCTCGACGCAACCATTTGTTCAACTAGATTTCGAGAGATGATTTAACGGCGTGATCCGCTTCACATATCCGGGAGGCCCAGAGAAAGATCTAGGCTTTGGTTCCACTGCTCCGAGTAAGAATTCACTGATTCATCATTTTCAAAAACACGCTTCCTGCCTCACATTCTCCCCTTTAAAAAGGAATTCATCCCGACATTCCCACATATATGCACACAATCAAACACATGTATATGTAATACCATTTAAACATTAATGACAAGAAAACGTGACCTTCCCTATCAACTCAAGCGAACCTATGTGTCTCATATCATGAGACCCCATTGAGTAAAATGACCCAATAGTGGCCCATCATCCATATACTCCCGTCTACGATTACAAGACCATACATTTCTATAGATCCAAGAGTTAATACATCACTCTAATACAAAAACATATATTAACACTAGTTCATTCTAATATATACATAAAACAAGAATCAAGGCCATAGTCCGCCCGCTCATAACCCGGTCCCTAAGGAGCGCCTTATCCGCATGTGTACCTGTCTCACACCTAAAAGGGGGTCCCACGACGACAGGAGTTAAAGCCCGCAGAGATAAATCCTACAAATGAGCTATTCCCACCTAGGTGCACATGCAAATGATCATTTCATAGTCAAACCAACAACCAATCCGTGCATACATGTTGTCCTATCATGGAAAAATCTACATGTATGTATGAGACGACACACTACATGCCCCAAGTACCGGGTCAACCTCCGACCCGCCATCCAATGCAAGTTCCAATAGGAAATCAATACTAAGTCAGTCCCGACTCCCATCTCACAACCCGTAGTTTATGTGATATTTATTTAATCATTTCGTGTCTTTTTGGGCAACAGAATTTTTCGGGGTCTCACCGTGGGTCTCTTACACCCTCCGACATTTTTCGGGCTTTCACCGGTGGATACGCTGTCTAACCAGGTTTTCAGTTTTTCACCTGAGGGGGGTATCTATCCCCTACTTGCTACGCCCGACACATTTCATTTTCCATTTTCATTTAACACTGTGGAACCCAATTGACTTCGTCCCATTCCCAAGCCCACACAATTCAACACCAAATGCAAGTACAAATCAAGCACTTACATGTACGCATCTCCTCATGTAAGGTGGTGTTATCGCGACAATCAATGCAATGCACTCAGTTTACCGCACTAAACCCATGACCAACGTATGAAGACCCTTACATGACATTCTACACCGTATTTAATTATGTGTGTGCTTAAGTGAACACCATGTCTAATGCATACAACATTTCCATATATCCGGGCCTCAATATCAACTAACATGCGTATCGTTTCGGTGTTTAGGATAAAGAAACCTAATTTGGTGTATTATTGTATCCACGACTTCACACGATAATGTTCGTTTTGGGGATCAAGAAATTCAATGGTGTATTATTGTATGAATGAAAACATGCAGAATTTCCGGCTTTCATGCATGACTAACATGTAGAATCTGGGTTTTTAGATCAAAGAAAACCTGGCCAGGTATTATTGTATGCATGAAAAACATGCAGAATTTTCTCGCTTCCATGCATTTACTAACATGCGTAATGTTTCTCGTGTTTAGATCAAAGAAAACTCAATTTGGTGTATTATTGTATGCATGACTAACATGCATCGTTATGGGTTTCTCCTCAACTAATTATACGGTTGATCCGGGAGGTACTTCTGAGCATAGAGACGTGAAACACCTCATGAACGCTTGACAAACCTCAAGTGGCAATCGCCAACCGACACGCAACCGCGCCCACTCTCGAGCACCGAAGGGTCCACGTACTTCGCGACAAACTTCCCTCGTTCGAACCGATCACCTCTTCAGCATCACCTCTCAAGAAGACATGATCACCCACCCGAACCCTAGAGGTCGTCAGTCAGATATCGTAACTCTTCGCTCGCCTGCCAGCAAGGAGATCGCCCGGATCATACCCACCTTCCTCGAGGTGTCTCTAATCAACCGACTGTTGATGGAGGAGCCTCTCCCACCTCCGTCCAACATATCAGGATCGACATGGCCTCCCGTAGAGAGCCTCATAGGTGCCATCCGAATACTGGGCCGATAGCCGTTATTGCAGCGTAACTCTACCTGCGGCAGTGCTCCTCCCAAATACCCTTGAGATCCGTGATCGCATGCTCGTAGCATGTCCTCTAAAAACTGAATAGTCCGCTCTGATTGACCATCCGTCTGAGGATGAAAAGCCAGATCATCGAAAGCCGCGTCCCTACGGCCTTCCTCGAAACTCTTCCAAAATTGAGCCATAAACCGAGGATCCCGATCCGATACTATGGAGACTGGAACTCCATGCAACCATACTATCTCCCGTATATACAACCTGCAGAATTCCTCTAGTTTGAAGGTCATCCGCGACGCGTAAATGCCGACTCTGGTGAGTCGGTCCACTATAACCCATATCGCAGATCACGCTCGCTGACAACTGCGGTGTGCCGAGTCACAAAGCCATCGCGATGTGCTCCCACTTCCACTTCTATCTCTAATGGCCGAGGTAAATTTCGCCGGCCCCTCGTGCTCTTTGACTGCCGGGCATCGTGAGACACCGTCGACAAAATCCTCAACATGCCTCTTCTTCATCCCGCCTCCAGCAATACCGGGCGACGCATACTGCGATACATCTTCGCCACCCTGGATTTATCAATGGACCCAGAGCAATGGAACTCCTTGAGTGGATCTCTCCTCAACTACGATGGGACCACAACTCACCCCTATAATCAAGACTACCATCTCAGATGGCTCCAAATTCTGTCTACTGCACCTAACTCGTACTCAAACACTCGATGGATACTTAGTTTTCAGATCCTACACTTGGGACTCTATCACTCTGCTTAGTAGAGACGGCGTAGCCATCATACTTCCCAAGGTACCCTGAGCCTGCTCATCGTACTGCAGTTTGAACTGCCCCACTATCTCGAGCATCCGCCACTCCCGGGAAGCTATACTAGCTACATCTCATGACTCGCTAAGCGCATCGCTTCACTCACATTTGCCTTACCGGATGGTAATGCAAAGTGAAGTCATAATCTTCCAAAACCCATCCACCTACGCCGCTCATGTTGAGGTCTCACCGCGTGAAGATGTATTTCGACTTTTATGGTCCAAAACACCTCGAATCGCTTCACCATATAAGTAGTGACGCCAATCTTTCTAAGGCGAAGACTACTACAGCCTAACCCATGTCATGCGCAGGTACTTAGTCGTGACTCTTCAACTGCCGAGAACCATAAGCCACAACCTTCCCGGACTGCATCAGAACACACCCTAGTCCGTCTCGGCATCACAAGACACTCGTGTACTCCTCTGGGTGGTCTCCCTTCCGGACTATTAGAATAGAGCCGGCGTAAGCCTCCTCTTCAATTCCCGAACGCCGTCTCACGAGTCATCCCATACAAACTTGACTCCTTCCGGGTCGAATCTTGTCATAAAGGTCGGCCGCTAGCCAGAGAAATCCCCATAAACCTCCCAGAATACTCCCGCTAATCCCAAGAAACCACGATTCAAGACCGACTTCTGGCCTCTCCCAACTCATCACAACTTCAACCTTCCTCGGTCCACTGACGGCCCGGTCGACACCACGTGTCCCAAGAAACCCACCTCAAAGAAGCCAAACTCGCACTTACCGAACTCGCATACAACCCGATGATCCTCAAAGTAGTACAATTTCGCGATCTTATGCTCCACCTCCGATCGGGAGTAGACAGATGTCATCAACAAATACCACCACAAATTGATCTAAATAGGCTTGAATACCCTATTCATGAGAGGCCCATGAATGTCGTTGGTGCATTCACAATCCAAAGGGCATCAATCAGAACTCGTGCGCCCATACCGCGTCCCGAACGCGCCGGCCTAGTGGATGTCCGCTCCCTAACTCTCAACTAATGGTAACCAAAGGTGAAGGTCTATCTGAGTAGACTCAGCGCCCCTCTCACCGATCAAATAAGTCATCAATCCCTGTGAATGATACCGATTCTTGATTGTAACCCCGTTCAACTGTCAGACCGATGCATAGTCAAGGGTTCATCCTTCTTCTTCACAAATAACCGAAGCACCCCATGGTGAAGTACTGTCTAACAGTCTTTGCCCAAGAACTCCCAGACCGGACCTTGAGCTCCCGTGAACTCAACCGGCGCCATCCTATGCGCAGTCATAGAAATAGGCGAATATCCCAGATGCAACTCACGCGGAAGTCTACATCTCTCTGGAGTGTAATCCCTAGCTCATCCTAAAAACATCCTTGATTGCAAACCACTCGAGGTGACTCATATCCTCGTCTCACCTCGTCCCTCCGTGGTAAGGCTAGCTAGCCAACCCGCTTAACTCCGCCCGTGCCATCGTGAATCATACAATAGCAAGATGGGGTGAAACACTGTGCATCTATTCCCCTGAAACACAACACAAGTACCGTCTGGTGTGTAGGCGGTAACTCTCATACGATCACAATCTATGACAACCCGATGTGCCGTCAACCAGTCCATCCCGAGGATGACCTCGAACTCTAACATGTCCATGACCCGAAGGTCCACCGTGAGTAGAATCCCGGAGATCTCTAACTCACATCCCCGACATATCCGATCAATTCTCGCCTTCTAGTCCCAAGAGAGGAACCTCACATGCAGCTGGCTCGCCTAAGGTCTCAACCTCTAAGCCCAATACTCTCACACAAGATGCGCAATAAAGGACGCATGCACCCGAGTCACCAACACCCTTGACCACAGCGAAAGAGAAACGCACTCGAATCATTGATTGATCCGGCCGCTCGCCTCGCGAGTAAACGGCGTGACACGCCCGAGCCCCGAAGTTCCTACCGTACACTCTACCCTCGACCGACCCATACTCGCCCCTTTGGCCTCGTCTGCGGAAACACTCGATGCTCATGTCGCACTCTCGATATTGATACCTGCCTCTCGCCCGGCCGTAAGAGGAACACACCGAGTCTCGCCCATGTCCCACTCCGATGATCGTGACTCGGTGTCCCCCGATCCTAAAACCCCTCAGATCCGGTGACAGCTCATGTGTCCCGACCGGATGGCGCGGAAACATGTCATCTTCCCACCGACCGGGTAATCTGACTGCCTTAGCCCCCTCATATTACGGCCCCGCCCCCGAAACCCTCGGTGGAAACGTGCTTCCTCCGCGCTTCTTTCCCCCGAGCCTCGCAAGCTCGATCCCCTCTTCTTATTACTAGCACCCGCATCTCGAATGCTACGAGCGTCATCTACCTCTCGCTCAATAATCAAGGTTGTACTAACCATCAAGTCCATATCTTGTAGGTTATGTCCTACAATTTTACCCCGGATGGACAACTTCAACCCATCCTCGAACTTCCTGACCTCGCCGCGCCGCGGTCACGACCATCCCCAAACGCGCTAACTCGTGAATCCGCTACGCACTCGGGCACGCCATCGCCCTCGCCTTAGCCTGCTGAACTCTCGCCTTCGCATGCTCCAGCGTACGCAAAGTACTTCCCATGAATAGTCTACGAAAATCATCCCATGTCATAGTCTCTGTCCCCGAAGTCGCGGACTCCACTCCCACCGTGATCTGGGACTCACCCTCAAGCTGGAATGAAGCCAGCGTAATCCGAGTAGTATCCGAGGTGATCTCCATAGCCCGAAGAATCATCTCAATTTGACGGAACCAATGGTCGGCTACCATCGGGTCCCCTCATCCCGTGAACGTCGGAGGATGGTGTGCTCAACCTCCGAGGTTACCGGGCACCTCCCCGACTCTAGCCGCATCACCTGCGGAAGACGTGGGCTATCGCAAAGACCCATGGCCTCTATGAAGGCCTGCTGATCAAAAACAGGTGGTAGTCGACCATCACCTCGTGGACGACCTCTACGCCCCCGTCCTCTACTTGCCATCTACAACAGTCAAACAGCAAGTTTAGAATCATTTTCATGTCCAACTGTTAGCACACATGCCGACCAATAATATACTTAATATCTCGAACCATCCGTTTGTTTCCCGAACTCCTAAGGTTATGTTTCTCAACCCTAGTGTTCGCATTTCCTATATACATCCTACCACGTATATAATTCACGTAATTTGCACACACAATCATGCACATACAATCAAAGCATAAACCAAAAAACACACAATGCATGTCAGGATCTAACTCGTCTCGTGACTCCCAGTAACCTCCTACCTAGACCTTGATAAAAAAACTATGATTTGGATATCAATTTCCGAGCACTAGGTAACTCTAATTCAAGCTCCAACACCAAGCTATACCAAGTTGTGATGTTCCTACATATTAACAGCATGTCCTAGACCCATGCCCCACTGAGCCCTAGGTGTTCGTATACCTAAGCTCTGATACCAAGCTGTGACACCCCAAAACCCGAGGGTCCCGTTGACCACCGTCAACCTGCGGAAACCTGTGTCTCATATCATGAGACCCATGCTTGAGTAAAATGACCTAATAGGGCCCATCATCCATACTCGTCCACATACTAAGCATAAGACCATACATTTCTATGCATCCAAGAGTTATTACATCACTCTTAATACAAAACATATATTAACACTAGTTCATTCTAATATATACATAAAACAATAATCAAGGCCATACCAGTCACTTATAATCCCGCCTCTAAGGAGCACTATCCGCCCGTACCGTCCTTGCACCGGTGCGGGGGTCCCACGACAGGTGAGCTAACGCCAAGAGAGATAAATCCTACAAGGGTTATTCCCCACCTAGGTGCACATGCAAATGATCATTTCATAGTCAAACCAACAACCAATCCGCGCATACATGTTGTCCTATCATGGAAAAATCTACATGCATGTATGAGACGACACTCTACATGCCCTAAGTACCGGGTCAACCTCCGACCCACCATCCAATGCAAGTTCCAATGGGAAATCAATACTAAGTCAGTCCCGACTCCCATCTCACAACCCGTAGTCTATGTGATATTTATTTAATCATTTCGTGTCTTTTTGGGCAACAGAACTTTTCGGGGTCTCACCGCGGGTCTCTTACACCCTCCGACATTTTTCGGCTTTCACCGATGGATACACTGGGTTTAACCAAAGCTGTGTTTTTCACCCGAGGGGGTATCTATCCCCACTTGCTACGCCCGACACATTTCATTTTCCATTTTCATTTAACACGTGGAACTCAATTGACTTCTGGCCCCATTCCCAAGCCCACACCATTCAACACCAAATGCAAGGCCAACGGCATTCATGTACGCACTCATGTAATGTGGTGTTACCGCACACCAATGCAATGCAATTTGTGTCACTGCACTCAAACCCATGACCAATGTATGAAGACCTCTACATGGACATTCTACACCATACACTATGTGTGTGCTATGAACACTCATGTCTAATGCATACAACATTTCATATATTCGGGTCAACATCAACAAACATGCGCCATGTTAATATTCCAATACATTCAAATCAAGACATCACATAAGCATACCAGAGTATTTCTATCATCTGGGCCTATTCATATCAACACACTTAAGCATGTATTAACATAATTCCCACTCATTACTTAGGCAAGTAATGCCAAAACATTCTCGCATGTTATCATGTACTTAGCTTCTCCAAAAAATTCTCGCAAGTTTTTCATGCATACAATAATACACCAAACTCGAAGCTTTCGATCTAAAAACCCAAAAGATTCTTACATGTTAGTCATGCATGAAAGCCCAGAAATTCGGTATGTTTTTCTATTCATACAATAATACACCAAATCAATTTCTTTCACTTAAAACTGTAACATTCTGCATGTTAGTCATGCATACAATAATACACCAAACTGAAGTTTTCTTTTCTGATCTTAAACACCCAAGACATTCTCGCATGTTAGTCATGCATGGAAGCCTGCAGGGCTCTGGGTATGTTTTTCATGCATACACAATACCCCAAATCAGTTTTCTTTGATCTAAAACCAAAAGATTCTACATGTTAGGTCATGCATGAAAGCCTAGGAAATTCGCATGTTTTTCATTCATACAATAATACACCAAACCTGAATTCTTCAAATTTAAAACCTAACATTCCGTATGTTAGTCATGCATACAATAATACACCAAACTGAGTTTTCTTTGATCTAAACACCCAAAACATTCCGCATGTTAGCTTCTGCATGGAAGCCTTAAAATTCCGCATGTTTTCATGCATACAATAATCTCAAACTCGAAGCTTTGATCTAAAACCCAAAAGATTCTATGTTAGTCATGCATGAAAGCCTGCCAGAAATTCTGCATGTTTTTCATTCAATAATACACCAAACTGAATTTCTTCTCAGTCTAAAAAAACCCGTAACATTCCGCATGTTAGTCATGCATACAATAATACACCAAACCGAGTTTCTTTTGATCTAAACACCTGAAAACATTCTCGCATGTTAGTCATGCATGGAAGCCTAAAATCTGGTGATGGACAACATCACAAATTCAGCATGTTATTCATTCAAACAATCACATAGCAACTCAACCAAATGCCATTTCCATGGCCCCAAACAAGAAATAACCAAAGAGGAAAGATCCCTACCTCTGAAGTGTAGGACCAGTTCTTGATCCACCCAAATCTCAAAACAATGGGGGGAAAGCTTCCTCCTCCTTTTCTTTCTTTCTTTCTTTCTTTCTTTCTTTCTCTCTTTTCTTTCTTCTCCTCTTCTCTACGAATTGTTTGGAATCTCTCCTCCAACTCCAAAGTTTGTTTGACCTAGGTGGAGTACACCTAACACAAATTTGTTCGACTAATTTGGTCAACTCAAGACCAAGTGTTCTCCATGCCATAATTTAACTCCACTTTCATGCTCATGCACGTGGGTGGTTTGACATTTGGCCCCCACCCAACTCCATGCACTTGGTGGCATGACACTTGGCCCACCTATGTGCCAAGTGTCTCCCATGTAAGTGCCACATGGCACCCCATGGTTGGCCCGTTCTGTCTCGAAATACGTGTAAAACCGACAGTCTTGGAATTCAACGCAGTTCGTTTGGTTCAACTAGATTTCGCGAAATGATTCTAACGGCGTGATCCGTTTCGTCATCCGAGGTCTAGAGAAAGATCTAGGGTTTTGTCTGTACCGTTCCAGGTAAGAATTACCGATTTGCTCATTTTCAGAAAAAAAAAAAAAAAATACGTTTTTCCCGGGTTTCACAAAGTGTGCTTGCGGGGGTTGAATAGTTGAGTAGGAAAAAAAGAAAAAAAGACTTAAAATGAAAAGGGGCTTTATGTGTATTAAAACTATGTGAATTTAAGTTTAAAGTGTAAATCTAAAAAAAAAAATGTTAACCACCCAACTATTTATGCTTGACTATGATTTAAATGGTTATTTACTAATAAAATACAATCTCATCATGTCTTAGTTTATAAATTTATAAAATTCAAACTAATAATCAATAGGGAAATAAGCCAATACAAAATAATAACATGAGTTTGAAAGTGGTAATGAATTTTGAATTCATCCACAACTTAAAATAGAACTTCATATTTTTTTTGGTTTGAAATGCATTTGTTTGATACAAGTACAAGGATTATGACTTAGCCTTTTCCAAGAGTTGTGTTGCATTCCTTTAAACTCTAAATGACCAAAATTCATTTTAAATTCGATAATTATCTAACTAGTTTACTTCAAATGTATGTAACTTACTCCTTTCAATTCCAATCTATGCATCATTTGAAGTGTTGGATTCCTAACTTCTTGAGCTTTGAAATGATATGTGGCTTGCAGAGGGTTGAATAGTGAAGGAGAAGTAGGAAAAAAGAAAGTGAGCTTATGGATATCAAAATTATGTGAATTTAAGTGTAAAGTATAAAGACGGAAAAAATGTTAACCACTCAACTACTTATGATTGACTTTGAATTAAGCAGTTATTTACAAATAAAATACAACTTGACCATGTCTTAGTTTATAAGTTTATAAAATTTGAACTAATAATTAATAAGGAAATAAGTCAGTTCAAAACAAAGAGCGTGAGTTTTAAAGTGACAATGATTTTTGAATTTACCCACTAGCTAAAATAGAATTTCATATATATATTTTTAAATACATTTTTTTGAGACAAGTACAAGGATTCAAACTTAGATTTTTCCAAAAGTTTTGTTGCATTCCTTTAAGCACTAAATGACCAAAATTTGTTTTACATTAGATGATTCTCTAACTAGTTTACTTCAAATGTAAATAACTTCCTCCTTTCAATTCTGATCTATGCATCATTTAAAGTATTGGATTCCTAACTTCTTGAGCTTTGAAATTTTATGTGGTTTGTCTAAAATGGACTTTGAGAAGTGCTCCAAACTTTACCTTAAATTTAACATAAATGATGCTACTAGATTTTTAGTTATAAATTTACATGCAAACTTGATGAATTTCACTTCATGCCTTATTTTCCATATTTGCATGTCTTCTTTCTTCTTTCATTATTATCATTTCTCATCTCAAAACCTGTAAAAACCGAGAAAATTCGAATTTTCTGAAAAATGGTAAAACGGTAATTTTGGTCAAAACTCAAATTCTAGATCTCGGATGATGAAACAGACTTCACCGTTGGAATCATCTCACGAAATCTAGTTACCATGTCGACTCGTCGACCCGAGATTAGCCGAATTTCACGCTTTCTTCGGCACACGGTCATCAAAACGGGCCTGAGAGACACGCCACGCGACAGTGTTCACCTACCACGCACTCCACGCGACAATACGCCGTATTTGAGCTATATATATGACTTACGAATTTAATCATCAGCTAATAAGCGCTCAAAAATCGCTTAGTGCCACACAATAAGAATTTTTGAAATGTTAAATGAGAATAAAACAAAAAACAAATAGTCTTCTTCTTCCTTTTTGAGAACAAATCGACAGTGGCTGGGATTTTCTGGTTTTTGAGTTTTAGAGAGAGAGAGCTCCTTCTCTCTAGATTTCTGGCCTTTTGGACCGTCGGTTCTCGACGGAGCAAGAAGCAAAGTCGAACTATAAGGCGAGGGCTACGCGTGTCACCGACGGTAGAGTCTCACACCCCACGTATGCGATTCTTTCCTACTACGTTATTCTTTGGCTAAGAGCCATGTAAATGGTTGGGGATGTTCTGAGGCTTGGATTAGTCGTGTTTTCGGTTTCAAAACATTTGAACCGAGTAGAGAAAATCCTCATTAATAAGCTAGAACAAAGGCTTCATCCAGGGTTTCACCTGCTCATGAATAGTGATATGATTTTTGGTGTGATTTGAAGTGATGTCGAAAGTGATTCAAAATGAATTAAGCCAGGTTTGTTCATTAGCCTATGAGCTAATTTTTGTATTATCGATCAGGAATTAAGATAACATGATTTATGGACAATTGGTGTTGTATATACATGTTTTATATTAGCATGAGTTTGTTTGATTGCATCATATTCATATACAATCGAGCACCTAGAATATTAGGAGGAGTGCATGATATGAAATTGAAAGAAAACGAAAATGTTTGTGGAAAGAATTTCGCGAAGATTTTCTCCAAGAATTGCCTCTGAGAGCCCTTCCAACATCACTTCTGATGAGGACCATGACCGTTTCTGAGCGTTATCCAAAGAATTCGCCCTGAGGGTAGTTCAATATTCCACCGAATTTCGGTAGCAAGTTTTCGAAGAGAACAAAAAGCCTTGCTTAAACTGGGGATTTTTACCGCATTCGACTTAAAGGCTATGTGAGGCAACAGAGACTCAGACATGATTTGGCCATGTAGAAGATCTCGAAAGAGGCTCATGTAATTGCTTGGATGTGATTGTTTGTCATGATATGTGCATTTAGGTGAAGAGTAACCCACGTAGGAAATTTTCTCTACTGGGCTTTGCTCACCCTGTCAAGGGATCACTATTTTAGGTATAGGGAGTGTACAGGAGGACGGCGCTCACTAGAGGCTGCGTTTAGAAGAAAGTCGGGTTGTGGCTTTGGCATTTTCATTTTGTATAACATGTATTAAAACTCTAAATTTTGATATATGTTTGGTAAAGAGTAATTTAGTAACTCTTGAACTATTGTACATAGTTGATGTATTTTGTGAGTATTGATGCAGGGACCCAAGTGTCCATTATTTTACTCGCATATGGACCCTGTGTGGTCATTGTTAATTGTTGGGACATGTTGTATTTTAGGTAGAGCTCTCCGTACAAATGAGACTCTATCCGATTTTCATGAGTGGTGTCGGGTTACCCGACATCCACAAAGATTCCGCTGCATTGACGTTGTCACGCACCCCCTGGTTTGGGGCGCTACAAACCCAGACATCCTTTGTCTTTTCTCTCCTTATAATCTATTAGCCTTAACTTATTCATCTTCTCCTTTAGTCATTCATGTTCTTTCAAAATCTAAATTAAAATGATTTTGATTTGCAATCTTTTCTTCATTGAAATCTTAGATACATCTCCAAAATAAAAGTTGAGATCATGACTAAGGTTTAACATCAATTTAGGTCAAGTTAGATGATTTGAGCATCTTTTAGTGCATAAATCACATTGAATATTTGTCATTAGAGCACACATGTTGGCTTCAATCACCACGCATAACTATTACAAGACAACTCATAATTAAATTATCCACATTAATTATACATGAAATTCAAAAAGTAATCCAAATTCACGCTCTTCAATCTTGCATTACATCAAATAGTAAAAAATAAATTTTGTTTTAATGTTCATTACGAGAGGATTTAAGAAGCAAAAAGAAAAGCAATCATAAGGAGGTTTTATATATGATCAAGATGATTCTTATAAAGCTTTATCTAAGTGGATGAATATCGTTAAAGTAGTCAACTCCATGACTAAGGTTGTTTTGATGACATCAATACTAGTAGGTTGCAATAGAAATGGACTTTTCATGTGTGTAATTTTAAGATTTTGAGGCATTTGTTTAAGGATTTTAACATTACATACGAATAAGACCAATAGATGATACTTTTATATGGTAAATACATAGGAAAACTTTTGATTGCAACATCAATTAATTTTGATGGTTATGTATTCCTTTTTGTTGCAACAATTAAAGGGAACAATACATAATTTGTCTTAGTTTCTTTATACCTTAAGGAGTCAAATCATGCAAAGATAAAACACATCTTTCATTTATGATTATCATGCAGGAATATAAGCTGTTAATCAAGAATCTAAGTGTTTGATATCTAATAAACATTGTTGAATTGTTTTAGACATGGGTCAAGCAATTTCAATTATAAATATAGAAATAAGATGCCAAAGATTCATACACATAAATATAAAAATAAGATGTCAAAAGATTTAACGTATAAAGATAGGTCTCAACATTAACTAGAAAAGTGTGAGTCGTGCACACGTGGGTTGAAGCAATTGGACCATAAGTGTTTTGAATAATTTCAAATGTTGGATACATAGAAACATATTTTGGTACATAAAGGATATGATTATTAATGGTGGATGTGTATTTTTTTGACATTTGATGGATGTGTACTTTTTTTTGGCAAAGAAAATAAGGTTTATTATCTCAATTAGTAAAGGGCATCTACAGAGAAATATAGAATAAAATTCACTAAAAACTTTGCATTTAAAACAACATCTATAAAGCACAAAGATATCAGATCGACCAAATACATTTGTTAATTCTATATTACTAATATCTATAACTCAATTCTACAACATATTAATAACTATGATTTGATGTAATGTTTCAATCTGATCGAATATGTTTTTTCATTTGAATCCCCCACATACAAGTAAACGCCGTAACAAGATGATGAAAAACAAATTATCGTACTAAGATGACACAAATCACATGTCACAACAAGACTACGACGAAAACATAAAAAACAAATTAAAAACTCAAATCTGTGTGGAAGAACCACTTTATTAAAAAAACTGATAGAAAGATATGTAAAAAGAGATATAGAGGGTGATTTTAAGCCAAGAATAACTAAAAAATCACCCTCATTGCTTAAGAAAAAGGAGCTAGAGGAGAAAAACATGAGAGAAAAAGGAGGGGCAACTAGGGTTTTTTAGGTTTTGACATACATTGGTTTGGTGGATGTGTACTTAAACATTATTGAATGCATAATTTGAGCACTTAAATATAATTTTTTATATAGTTAGTATGCATGTTATTATAAATATAATTTATACTTTTATAAATAAGATTATTATTAACTAATTTTTTTTTTTTACAGCAATTCACTTGGAATTACATCATTGAATTATTTGGTTCTTATGAAGACTCGAACTTAGTCCCTTCCCTATATCCCGCCCAACCCTTTAATCATTGAGCCTTGCCTCATTGGAATTAGCTAAAATGTTATTAAAAAAACAAGAAAGAAATATATGCTTTATAATTAATCTTTTTAAGATGATATCTTCAAGAGATAATTTCTCCCCATGAATTCTTGTAGAGAAAATAAATTGTATCTTCCAGTGACGATTTTTACTTCAAATTAATCTCTTTTGCCTACTTGATAAAAACAACCATAAATTTAGAAATATTTTTAATAGTTTACAACTTGTTTTTTTTTCTTTTGACATACTTTATTCACTTTACATGTAATATACAATTTGTTTTTGTTTTTTTTTTGTTTTTAAATCCGTACATTTATATAAAAAAAAATCCTATTAAAATATAGTTATGGATATTGAAATCTAAAAGAGATTCAAGGAAAAAATCTTATTAAAAATATTGGTATGAATATTGAAATCTAAAAGAAATTCAATGAAAAATAATAAATATAGATGCAAGAAAATTTAGAATTTCTTATAATTAATTTTCTTTACAATAAGTACTAATGAAAAAAATATATTAAAGAAATTGATTTTCTTATATTTAGTTATTTAATAAAAAATTCAAAGATAAATAAAATTATTTAGAAAACTACATATTTTCTAATTATTTAATCATATATTGATAAGTTAAAATTGAAAAAATGAGTGGAAATAACAAATAAAAATGATATGTTCAATCCAATTATTTTTTTTTCTTTTTTTTTTTTCTTTTCTCATACTTTTTCTACTTATTTTCTTTTCCAAATATTTTCCCTCAAATTTTTTAGGAAACTAACCATAGACTAAATAAAGAATTTGGGTTCAAAATGATCATTTCATTAAAAAAAAAAAAAATCATTTTAAACAACTTTTAAAACTTTTTTTCAAAATAACACTCTTATCCCATATAGAAAATATCGATGCTTAGATTTTCTAATTACGGCTTTAGTTAAAAAAAAAATGTAATCGCAATTTTTTAACTATAGCTTCAAACTTGTATTAATTTAAAAAAAAAAAAAGTGAACATAGTAAAATAGTTTTAAAATTCAACAATAGTTTTAAAATTGATCTAAAATCAATATTTTTTAAAATAAGAAGGTATCCCAAACTCCTAAATACTTAGTAAGTCGATAGTACACCTGTTGACTTCTGAAACCGTTAGAGCCACGTGCAAGAAGGCTGCCACTAAATATAAAGTCAGAGAGAGACGCACGGGAGAATTTTAAAAGTTTTCCAACGTTCTGCAACTGATAGAATGGGGGGAAAAGAGGAAGAAATTCAAGAAATTCACGATCTGCCAGAATTCTCATGGGAAGAAAGATCTCTCCATCTCCTTGAAACTTCAAAGCTCGACGAAGGTCTCTCTGCCTTCTCCCTCTCCTTTTTCCCATTTCTTTACACTCGCCTCCGTTTCAACACTTCACTGCGATTTTTCAGACTTTGCCAAGATCAAACGCCCAAGAAAGGGCGGGAAGAAGCACAGAGTACGATGTATGAGCCGACCAATGGTGGTCCCGGAAGTGATTATCGAGCTTCAGGACCCAGTCGGACGAGAATCGGCTCTCAGATGTCTCAGTGCTTTCCTCCTCGAGGTCTCTTTCCGATTCTTTGTCTTTTATTTTCCTATCATTTCTTGGAAAATTTCAGTTTTTTTTTTCTTTCTGTGATTCATATTTACTTCCTTTCTTGGGTTCCATTTAGTTTCCTGTTGATAATTCGATCATATCGGATGTGGGTTTTCATTATTGTCCGTTGTTCTTTGAATTTGATGTCTTTTTTTTTTCTCTCGACAAATTGGGTTTTCCATTGACAGAAAAGGCTAGAAGATCTTGAAAATTACAATAGGACTGGCCACTTGCTTCTGCATTCCTGCTGTACAATGGCACTCTTGTCACAGGTTATAATGTCCTCATTTCTTTTCTTTTTTTTTCTGATCAATGTGTTTCCTCTTTCTGTGTTCGCTACTCCCTTAGAACTTCTAACTCTTATCAAACAATCTTTTGCTTGGTCGCTAAGAAAATGGAGGATTTAAAATACTTAGCACAGAAAAAAGAAAAAACCTGCCTAACTAAGCCTAATTCAAATAGTTCTGGTGTTGTATGGAACAGGAGTTGGTGTCATTTTTCAGAATGATGGTGAATCAAATTCCAACTATAAGATCATCCAAGCGTCTTGCAAATGTTCTCACCCTTTACCAGGTTATACTTCTTCTTGTATCGAGTTATCGTGATATTTTGTTTCTTGGTTCGCCCTTCCTTCTCTTCGAATTAGTCAGTTTAATGGCTCTGTCTGTTGCAGTGCATTGCAGCTAACAAAGAAACAAGGCTGGAATTTATTAACAGTAAGATCTCTTAACACTGCCAAAATGGTCAAAAGTCAGATTTAGTAACTGTTATTTTTTGCCAAAATCTTGTGTTACTCATGTTTCATTCCCTTATTGGTAATAGCCTGTGTGCCCAACCTGTTGCAACCTCTGATACTCTTTGAAACCCCACTTGAGGTATTCGAGAATGTTCGAGCTGTTGCCTTGTCTGTGATTGGCATTCTATGCCAGGTACCTGTCTTTTAATCTTCTTTTTTTTGGTTAAATTTACTTAGCTGTTTTTCCATGGAGTTGAAGGAATATTGCTTCTTGTTGTGTTTGTCTATTTTGGAGGCTGGAGATCCCATAATCATCCAATGGGCTGTCAACAGTGATATGGTGGAAATATGTTGTACTTGCATAGCCATGGGAAATGAGCTCACCAAAGTGGTGAGAACCCCCTTCCTATTCCCTCCCTTTCCTAATATCACAATTATGGTTTATATATCTGAATGTAATGTATCATCTTCACAGGTTGGAATGCACATTCTTGAAGCTATAATGCAAGACGAATCGGGTTTATGGTATGTTTGTAGTCCAGAGAGTGATCATTTGCTACAGAAAATTTTAACAACATTGGAACATCTGGTATGTTTACCAATCCATTCCTCTTTTTTATTTATTTTTGTCTTGTGGAGGTAGAGATTTCTCATCTTTCCATCCTGCTTCTTCTTTAAACACTCTGGCAGGGCAAGAACTTGGCTGTGGATGAAGACCCCTCTCCAAGGCTTCTATTTCACATCATCAGATGCCATTTCATGCTCTGTTATGATATGAGGTGAGATTGGTGATATGCTTAGATATAAGTATAACTGCAGAAATATATGACTTTTCCCTGACAGTGTTCTGCAGTTTTTAACCTATCTGTTCTTTTTTTTTTCAGGGGATATAGAATTGTGACAGAGAAATTACCTAAACAGATATCAAATGGTTATTTTCTTGATATAATGGAAGTATGTCATGCCACTTCCTTTGTGCTTTCATCTTCTTCCTTTTCACCTTATCCTTAAGGCTTCCTTTGGAGCTTGGAAAATACTAAGAAAAGAAAATAAACAAAAAAATAGAGAGCAAAAGTGGAAGGAAGGAAAATTTGAAGGAAAATAAAATAAAATAATTCTAAATGTTTATTCAAACTACTTTTATTTGTTTCTCTATAAGTAAAATTTTGAAGAATTTTAATTATGTTGGATTTTCTTTTGTTTTTTTCATGGTAAAACCAAATATTTTATGAGCAAATCATTTTCCTTAGTTTTTTTTTTTTTTTTTTCCTAGTGTTTTTTGGGTTCCAAACGGTGCCTAATGCTCAGACTGCTTCTTGTTTGGCTTACAGGATTTTCCACTGATAAGAGATTTGCTTGAAGATGTACTGCTGATTGTTAATAGAGTCTATGACTACTTACCAGAAAATCTTGATGATGTTCTTTATCACCATTCCAATGTTCAAGGGGAAAAAGAAACAAGATCCCATCACACAAATGCTCTGTGTAATAGTCATCAGCCAAAATTGATGCATGACGAAATTGTTTGTAGTTGAAAGAGTAATATAGAAAAATAATACAACTTAGAGGTTGCATTCTTTTGTCATTTTCTGATTTCTACCTTCTTTTTTTTTTTTTTTTTTTTCTATTTGGCATAAATTTCACTTGTTTTTTACCCCTAAAAATAGCCCATTTTGTTTCTCTTTCAATTTTATAATTTATGTTTGATTCCCATAAATTATTAAAAATATTATATTTTCATTTTTTTTGATTGTAACATGAATGTGTGTATATATATATATATATATTACATGTTTTTTACACCTAAAAATAGCCCATTTTGTTTCTCTTTGAATTATATAATTTACGTTTGGCTCCCATAAATTATTAAAAATATTATATTTTCATTTTTGGTTGTAACATATATATGTATATAGTATACATGTACATATATATAAGAGTATATATATATATATATATATATATATATATATATATATATATATATTAAATTATTTTGATTTTTAATTCAGGAAATAAATATAGAAAATAATTTATAATTTGAAATCAATATTTTTTTTTTATATATTCTCCTCAATTTTTGTATTATTTTTCTTTAAAAAAAATTTTAAACCTAAATATAGAAAATTGATTTTTCTTTAAGAAAGAAGAAAAACAAAAAGAAAACATGTAAACCTTTCTTGGTCGCACAAAAAGTTACATACACAAGTTTTAGAATGAATGACATGAATTTGTGTGATTATTATTTTGACAATAAGTGCAATACAACTCTAAAAAAAAAAAAATTTGCAATTATCATCATATTTTCATATTTTATACCATGAATTAAATATGGTCATAGAAAAACATTGTCTAGTAACACCCACAAGGGTGAGTGAATATTATTAAAAACAATAATTAGATTAAAATTTATGAACCCAATTTAAACCTATGAGATATCATAGATAATAAGTATATCCAAAATAATCAGATGATGAATGGATATATACATACTACTAGTTGAGAAAACCATGAGGATGACACCTCAAATCTAAATTTAAGATCAAATCACATAGAATATCTCTATATGGTTTAGAAAGAAAGGTTTAAATAGGCCTTAAGTGGGCCATGTTTATCATATCTTATATTTCAAAAAAATATAATTAAACTATTTTAAGCCTTGGTTTACACCCATTTTTTGAAAGGAAATATTACGGGCTTTATTTTAGGTCCAATCCGTCTTGACGGGTCAACCCGACCCTCAAGCTTTTAGGTCTAAAAACTACAAGCTCTAACTTTATGATATGTTATATTTTATTTTAATAATATAACTATATTTTTAATATACATAAATATAAGCTTATTATACAATGTAAGAGAGGGTGCGGTTCAATTGGTTGGTGCACCACATTTTAAGCATGAGGGGGAGACCGTTTTGAAGGCCCAACACTTTTATTCAAAAGGTTTAGACAAATCAAAGTCCACAAGTTAGGCTTAAGTACCTTTGCCTATAGGCCAGGCTCAAGTACCCTTGCCTATAGGCCAGGTTCAAGTATCCTCACACGAAACACGGATCCAAACCACGGTCCGAATCCCGGCTCGTGGACTATCCAATCATAGCGAAGGCTTAGGGGATTTATTGCCCGGACACATCCTCTCTTAGCCGGCTGTCATCTCTAAGAAGATGGTTAACTAATAATTTCCCAATTGATCCCTCGCGGCTCGAAAACACATCCTTCCACCAATCACGTACGTAACCGCCCTGGTGACAGATCAAACGACATTGGCGCAAGATTCAAAGAACTCGACTATCCAAGTTTAAAACAAATGCATGACGCGCAAACGTGAATACATCCCTTTCCATTTCAGAATTAATCACCACTTTCATAAAAGTTTGATCATCCTCCTTCATAAATAAGGAAGGAATTGCAACAGAGGGGGATACCCTACTGAAAAACTTACGTATTTACTCTCCTTGTTTATTTATCTAACTTGAAGATTCGAGGCGCTGGCCAGACACCACCGCCTGCCTGCTTGTTTGGAACTATTGATTTGTTGGTTAGAAATCACCCTAACTCTTTCTGTCTATGCTTGCAAGAAATCCTAACTCTTTAATACATTATTTATTTGATAATGGTTTTTGGTTGGCTTTGAGTTGAAGTTAGAAGATTCCTATGAAATGGCTAGAACTGGCTTTTTCAGAGAAATTGCGTGTAAGTACTCTAAGATCGAAAGTTGAGACTCCAGACTAATGTTGTTTTTAGCCTAGAGGAGTGTGAGTGCCAGATCTTCAAAGATGTTTTCAAACTAGAAAAGTATCGAGCACCTAAGACGAAGCCTGGCACCCAGACTCAAAGTCGCGAAGTCCAAATGACGTTAAGTATTCCAGATCGGTTGAGTACCTGCATTCAAAGTGGTCTTAAGATCCAGAATGTTAAGTACCTGTGACTAAAGTTGTTTAAGGTCTGTGCACTGCCTTGCAACCCCGTTTTTGTTCCGTTCTCCGCACCCGAATGAAAGGTCAAGATATTGATTTGAAGACTCTGAGAATCTAAGAGACAACACTTCTTACATAGATTCTATAATTTTTTATTTATAGTTTTGGGTCCCCATGGCCTCACCCATTTTTAATTAATTATTTTTTATTTGTTTATAGAGGGAAATTATCTCTTATTTAAAAACATTTTTATTGTTTTTTTTTTTTAAAGGAAAACATTGTATCGTTATTTTAAAACTTAGTTCTTTAAAAAAAAAAAACTTAGTTCTTAAAAACTTTAATTTGAGCTCGAAAACAAAACTAAAAATATGTTATTCTAATGTTTTAAAGCCGGGACCGTGATCGAGCGCGTCGGCCAGGAAGGTTTCGGTCGGATGCCCATTGGGTAGGGTGCCATTCTGACGTCGAAGCCGTTGGAGCCGACCGGTTGGGCCGTGGGCGCTCAAGCCCAGGACGATACATGTGAGCCGAGCGGTCGTCCCAGTGAGCGAATTAAACATTTTAAAGACCCAGCCCATTATACATTTAAATAAAACTCTAATTAACAGCCCACAATATCATGCTTGATTCCGACCTATAGTACGAGCGCCATTGTACATTTATGAGAATGGTAAGAATATAAAGACCCTCAAGTGCTTTATCTCTATCCAATGTGAAGGAGCAGATTAAGGGGTTTGAGAAGAATAAAAGAAAAATTTGACTTACGAAGATTCGAACCTAAGTCATAAAGTTCAATAGGTAGGTTCTTAAACCACTATGCTAACTTGAGTTTTGATGAATGTTGGCAAACAAATTTATAATATTCATTTCTAAAAATTATTACAATATAAATGTAAATATTATTTTTCATTTTCAATAAATTTTATGTTTTCCTGTGTAATTTTAAAAATACTAAATTATGTTTAAAATGAAAATTTAATTTTACTTTCAATAGGAATTTAAATTTTCAATAAATTCTCCTTTTATAGTATTTGAAATTTCTTTTTCAATGAAAGTTAAAATATTAGTGATATATAAAAATAAATAAAAATAGCATTATAAATATTAAATTATATATATTTAAAATAATTTTATATTTTAAAAAATATGATATATATTTATAGCGTCATCCGGTTGATTGTGGTTCGACCAGTGAATTGAATGATGAGCGTGAGCCAGAATAAACTTTTAAGATTGTCATGGCCGTCCAGATTTTGAAAACTTTGGTTATTCATTCGTCATTACCGCGTGAAGAAGCTAGAGGAAATTCTAACGGGTCCCTGGTAAGAACGGCCCAGAAAATTCCAGCAGTTCAAGACATCATAAAAACGGCGTCGTTTTGGTGGTACTGTTTCAGAGACTAACATCTTCTTGATCCGTCTTGGCCCTCCGACGCAGAGGCGTGGGTCCAAGATGGTGGTGATTGAACCAGCGATAGAGAGTGAAGAAACCGATCGCAATCCGGATAAATCGTCTTCGTCTACAGAATCACAACCAGCAACATTAGTTGAGTCTGCTAAGGATGTTTCTGATGGATTCGAAACCGCTAGCGAAGGGGAACCCGGAACTGACGACGAAGAAAGCAACGGCGGCACCGGTGATGAGCCACAGCAGGAGCAAGTTCCTTCCTGCGATGATGCCTTCAACGACGAGAAATTGAAAGAGGTGTGAAGAGAAATTTTGGATTTTTATGTGCCTTGAATGAAAAAATCTTACTATTTTTTCTTGAATTTTTATTGATAACCTTTGCCGTTTCTATGTTGCTCCATTTGTTTAGTGAGAAAGCATTCGGGGCCTTACGTCACCTGTGCCCCATACCACTATTTGGTTTAATTTAGACGAGAATTTTCCTTTTCCTTTTTCCCTGGAACCAAACTTGGGGCTAATGATTGTTTTTTTCCTTTCTTTTTAAACCTAATTATTGTTATTGTCCTGATACATTTTAGAAATAAATGTCAATATACACTTCGTTAGGCTAATTCGTATTGTTAGAAATTCTTGAATCTCTTGTTGGCAGTAGTATTTCTTGATAGTTTGTATGGTATAAACAATTTTTGAGTTTTTGATAGGGTTCTTTTTTTTTTTTTTAAATTTGCAACCCTGGATGTCCGGCCAGCTTGTCCGCATCTCCACTAATCATATGGGACCCTGGAGTTAACTGCCGGGTAAACCTCTGGTCGTCTTGAGAGGACTCGAACCGGTGACCATTGGGTTAAAACAAAGGCATTAGACCAACTTAGCCACCCCTCCACCCCTGTTAGTTTTTGATAGGGTTATGTTAGCTTGGTGCTTTAATTTTCTTTTAGAACTTAGGGTGGAGTCATAATACAAGTAGAAATCGTCGTTACTTGTGTGAGTTTACCAGAGGGAAAAAATGGGCTTGGTTTCTTAAGTTGAGAATCCATAGTAGAGAATGATTATCAATTTGACATTGAATAAGCATGATTTTCAGAAGCGCATCATTGCTCTTGTCATGAATTCAAATCTGTCAAGAAAGCAAGAAGTAATATTGACTGAGAAAAACAGTGCTAAAATATGGATGTCATAGCAGAATGTAAGAAGCTCGTAAAAAGCAGCAAAGAGGATTTCCATGCTTTCAAAAAAGGTTATGCTCTATAAACTTTGGAAGTTGATGTCATATGGACCAAGAGAAAGATAAAGAGGAGTCAAAATTTACCAGTTTCTGACAACATCCTTATCTCCTTCCAACAAATTTGAAAAATAGTCTGTGATTAAAACTCTCAGACTGCAAATTGCCTCCTCCACTATGACCAATGTGGTCACAAACTCTTAAAACTTGCCACCACTGTTGCTGCTGCTACTGTACCATGACCGGTATGATAATTAGTACCCCACTGCCATTATAGGAACTGACAATATATTTGAACTCTGTCTATCTATATACACTCTGTTATTTCTGTTGTCACTTCCAGAATCATCAATGCAACAATTTGTAACTTCTCATTAAATAATGCCAGTGCTTTGGCATGTGGATATGTAGATAGATGAACCAAATTGTAGGCATTGTGATTATGAACATGCTGAGGCAGAGCTAAGAGTTGCTCCTAGGGTTAGGTGCAATTGGAGATTAATCTATGATTGGGGTCTTAATGAAAATGTATGTTATCATGGGATTTGGAAGGGCATCTAGATGATTTTTAAGAAAATGGCTAATCAGCCCTGAATCATATATATAGTTCTCTTTCTGTTAAGTCTGTTGTCCACATCAGTTTTCATACTTCAGGTACCGAGTGCATATTGTTTTTGTTTCCTTTATTGTGAACCAAAGCTTGAACATCCAAATGAAGTAATTGAGAAAATAGTGATTTTTGTCTTATCAGGGGAAATACATGAGACTGTTCTGGTTAAAAATTGATCTCTTTTTTTGCTCTTGACCTGATCTTTCATGCGTGTAAATAATGGTCCTTCAGCTACTCATGCTGGGAATTGATCCATAAAATCTGCAAAAACTTATTTTTGTCTAGAAGTTGGCCTTTTCGAATTTCAGATTAGTTTTGCTCTGATACAGAAGGTGGTATCTGGCTTGCTAATGGTTATTAAGCCACCTCAGTATGTCTTTGGTTGACAACTTACAGCAGGTTGTGACTTCGTGATGTTGTTTTAGCGGATAATCTTTCACGCTCTTTTATTCCTCCTTGGGTCCAAATATGAACATCATACACTGGACTGTATCCGCCAATTGAATGGATTAACTGCATTATATGAAGAAACTGCATAGAGAAACTAGATTTTCCTTTCAGTTGCTTAGTTGGATTTGCAATTGGAGCTCATCACATGCAAGAAAAAGCTTCTTCGAACTAGGAATACATTCGAAAGAACTTTTTCCTGACAGAATGGAGCACTGGAACTGTGATAAGCTTGAAATGTTTCAAGAAGTAATTGGAATTGTGTTGAATTGCAAAGTTGGTGTTGCACTTGTGTTGCTTTGTGGAGTAGTTGAATTAGCAACCCACATTTTTCTTAGAGACTACTCATTACTCTATAGAGAGACAAAACAATTGAACATACTAAGCTATGGCAACCTCCTGAATTGAAATTAAAACATTTGTAAGGTATTAGCCTCCTGTTTTCCACTTGGCTCCCTTGCAGTAAACCTCCAGTATACTTGCTGGTTGCCAGTGGGTGATTATTTTCCGTGATTACTACATCTTGCCATATTTACTCATCCAAAAAATAAAAAAAATAAAAAAATAAAACAAAAAAAAGAAAAGAAAAAACAACCTCCTGAATTGAGATTTCTGAATAAGATATTCAGAACTGGATTAACTGGAATTTTTTGGTTAGATTGTCATTATTGCCATCCACAGTTCTATAAAAAATGATTAACCATCACTAAATCTATCACAGGAGCATGTTGGAGATGCTTTGATAAGTTGTTAAGGGTGAAATACAGTATCTATTTTTGGAGTTGTGGTTTAGCCTACCTCCCAAATTTTGGGACAAAGGTGCCTATATATAAATGCATAAATTGTGACAGAGATGCAAAGATCAGATAAATAGTTGACTATGAATCAAAATTTTAGGATTGGACATTGCATTCACTCCAAAATATAGGATAGCTTAAACTATGGGGCAAGAGTGGCCTAGGATATCCTAATGAAATAGCTTCTTGCTTGGGAAAAACTAAGATGTGAATTGGTGAGGCTGTCATGGCTCATCATGCCTGCAATTTTTCCCTTTGGTCTTAAATTGGTCTGATGAATAAACGGATGAGACATAAGGAATATGATCCTCGAGGATATCTTGCCACACCTTTTATACAGTATGGAAGACTCATACTATCGTCATTTTACTTATGAGTTAATAGCTCATAAAATTCTTTCTAAATATATATTTTTTTGATAGGCCCTATCTAAATATTTATATATGATGCTTATCTTCCTTCATTATTTTTTTTGATTTGCAGTTTATCTTCCTTCATTATTTTCCATGCTGCTCTGTAGTTCAATTCTTCTCCATAGAGTGGTTACATACATGTAATGCAATCCTTGGGGAATAACATATGTTTTTATCTTATTTTTATTTTTATATATACTTGTTTAAAATAATAACTGTAGTTTATCAGCTATAGATTTAAAGATTCTTACTTTGATGTTTCCTTCCAAAGCAGAAAGCCTTAGCACAAGCAAATGATGCAAAAATGGAAGGCAACAAACTTTTTGGAGCTGGGCAATATCAGGAGGCATTATCACAATATGAGTTTGCTTTACAAGTTGCACCAGAGATGCCATCATCTATTGAAATACGTTCCATATGCCATGCAAACCGAGCCATTTGTTTCATAAAATTGGTATTTCTTCTTACTGACATTATGTTTCATATTTTTCAAGAGTTGACATTTCAAATCCATGGATTTTTTTATTTATTTTTATTTTTTATAACTGTGGATGTTTGGGCCAACTTGCGTGCACCTTGACTAATCCCACGGGCCTTGAAGTTAACGGTCGGGTAAACCTCTAATGGCATTGAGGGGACTCGAACTAGTGACCATTGTGTTAAACCTTAAGGCTTTAGGCCAATTGAGCTACCATCTATCAAAATATTTTGAAATGTGATTGAGATATTGATGATCATAGATATTAGATTAACCATCTATTGATTTATCTAGATGTTAGACCTTTGGAAGAACACTGTAGGACCCCATATGTGAGAGCTTGGTTTTTATATTCTTTAGGTTTATTTATAATAGTCTTTCTTTCTAGTCTTGTCCTACCATTTTGATACCATTCCTTTTTTTCCTACTAATTTTGTTTGGAAATCTCAAGTCCCTTTTTAGGTTAAGTCCTTTGCATGGTTAGTGACATATAAAAAGGTAAATACTTTACCGATCAAAAAAATAAAAAGGTAAATACTAATGACTTTCTACAGTTGATAAGATCCTACGAAGCCCTCAGTCCTAATATCTATAAGTTATGTATAGAGCATGGAGAATCGGTGGATGTTGTGGTACAGATTATTTAGATTGATCAAGATGGATTGGGCTCCCTCAAGGAGTATTTATGATAAGATGGCCATTTCATAAAAGAGATTGGGAAGCTGAGGCCTAGTATTATGACTAACCACCAGTATTGCTTTAATTTGGGTTGTTGGCAGGGAAGAAATGTTAAGACTTTTTAGGACAATGCTTCAGAATTTCTTAGGGATAACATTCATCTCCTTGAGTTTTTCTGGGCTGCTTTTTGCACTACAACTTTTTAGGGCATTCCCATTAATGTGGTTCAACTTGATTGGTTAGCGGTGTATAGTTCCAAGGGTGCGCATTGGTAAGGAGAAATAGCTCTATGTATTTACCTTAGTGTTTATGATCTGTGGTATTCCTTTTTTTTTAAGCTTTTGTTTGTTAGAGGAGTCCTTGTCCTTCTACTGTACTTCTTAAATCCTAATTTAATTTATTACATTGTTGTGTCTAATAAGAAAAGGGGAAAAAGGAATGCTGTAGAACTGGGAGTGTTTGAAAAAAGGGGGAAAAAGAACACTGTAGAACTGGGATTTTTTGAAAGACACGGTTGTCCTGCATGTGTTTGAAGCTATTATGGACTGTTTTTATTTGACTTAGCTTATGGATAATTTCCTGGGAAGCCTCTTGATGTTACTATCAGTGCAATTTCTTCTGTTGTTAATGCGTTGTGCTTGCTAAAGGTCCTTCTGAAATTTTTGGAAATATTTTGAGTGTATTTTAAATTTGATCTCTGTTTCATTTTCTTCAATACTTTTTCTCTGTTGCCTAATCTTCCAAACTGAGCCAGTTTTTGTCAAAATTACTGCTTGTGAGTTATGTTGCCAAATCTTCAGTGACTGTTTTCTTTGTGAAACTATTTTACCAAAAGACACCATTACAAGTATTAACTTAAGGAGTTTGGATGGGCTTTGTCAAACTAACTATCATATGCATTTGGACACAATGTGATGCAACTATGTTGATTGGATTCCAAGAGCCGCTTTCTTGTTGAGATGTTTCTCCTTGACCAATTTGGTCTTGCATATTCCATGAAAGAAACCTTATTTCATTGAGAATATAAAGGCAACCTGCTTCTCTAATCTCAATATTCCCAATGTCGTCCATTTCCTTTTGTATTTCTTCACATGCACTGCTCTTCCTTTCGTGGTTAGTAGAAGATCTTTCTTAGCTGGGAAGAAATGATGGTTGCCTCCTCAAACCTTCAAAAATACTCCCAAAATTTTGATATCTCTAATACATGCCCTCTGAGCCCCCACTCTCCGAGTTGGATGAGAACTTGCATCATCATCCCCCACCAAATGCCAATACTATCATTATGTAGAATTTGTACATTCTTTCGAAAATCCATTAAAGTAAGTTTGTGTTGCCAAACATTTCTACTCTTCACTTAGTCATCCATAAAGCAGATCATGCCCATCATAAGAAAATATCAAGAGACTGAATCCATTATATAGATTTTCCTACCAACAAGGCCCTAAAACTATCTCAAACAATTCCTGCTTTTTATCTCCTGCCAACAAGGCTTCTAAATTTTCTCTAACTCTTCCTGCAATTAGACAATTAACCTCTAGTCTCCCAATAGCCATCTCAACTAACTGAAGAACTCTTTTTTAATCCATCTTGAGATAAATAAAGTTTAACTCTTGATTAGCTTTAAAAAGGGGGTTTTGCTCTTGCTAATAGATGCTACCTACATAAAGATATGTGAAGAGTTTGTGGATGGCCTTCTCCTCCAATTGGCAAAGGCAAGTTTGTTGTAGGAGATGCTTTTCTTTCTTTTTGGTATTACATTGGTGAACTCAGGTTTGGTTTGGGGCACTCTTTTGAGTTGAAAAGGATTCTTGGTTGGCAAAAAACGGAAAAAGGTTTGGCAAGCGGGACCATTATGTCTATTTTGGACTTTGTGAACAAGGAATAAAGAGGCCACTCCTTGATCTACATGTTTTGGAGACTATGCAACTTGTACCTTTCCTTAATACGTAAATGGCTAAAATCCAAACATGTGGCCACATTATCATACAAAAGTGAAGGTAGGGTTTCATAGATGGGAATGAGAAATATCCCTCCCACCTAAGAACTCGTCTAAGCACAACACTATTGTAGGTTCCTAATGACTAGTGACTACAAAAGGGAGGATTCACCACTTAATTGGAAGGTCCAACATGTCGTTGGACTCCCTAAAGTCCAAGAAGCCCATTATATGTGGAGAAATATAATTCCTACTTTTGCTCACACACATGTATAGAACAAGGACGAGGACATCTGAGCTAAACCCTTCACTAACTCCAAAAAAAAAAAAACACACTCCTAGCTCATGTAGCACCATTAATTGTAAAGAAACCAGTCACTAAACTCAAAATATAAACTAGAAATGCAAGGCTTGTGATAGAGAATAGCCAAAAGAGGGATTGGAGGATAAGACACCTGGAGAGTCCAAGCATAATCAACCTGTTTGGCATGTATATTCTAGAAGGAAAAAAGGGGACAAGTGGAGAAAGGAGAGATGACCAGCTGGAAATCAAGAAAACAATTCGGTTATTCAAAAAGGGAGGAGGAGGCTATGTGAGGCAGGTTGGTAGTGGGAGAGAAGGGGCAGAGACCTTGGGCTGTGTTCCATCATAGATGTTCTTATTTTATTTGCTTGTAGTACCTTTCAGGTTTTGGTCAACAACTGCGCTTCCCACAATTTCATTTCACAAATTGGTATCAAAGTTAGGACTCTCCATCCAATTTTTCTCGGGATTACATATAAGGTTAGGGAATGGCCATCGGGTTTGGGTTCAGGAGAAATGTGAGTACCTTGATGTCAAATTAGGAGATGTTTCCTGCAATTTAATAGCTCTGTTTTTTGACTTGGGAAATTTGGACTTGGTATTAGGCATGACCTAGCTGAAAACCTTGGGGGAAGTCACTCATAATTGGAGGGAGCACTCCATGCGGTTTAAACAAGGTGACAGATGGGTGGAATTGAAGGCCAGTTCCGCCACTTTGGATTCCCTCGTCTCCTTGCAAGCCTGGTTGGCTAAGCAAGTAAGGGATTTCTATGAGCAGATTGGGATAATTAATCAATGGGAAATCACAGTCTAAATTCTACACAGCAGCAATAGTTATTCACCTTGCTAGAGAGGTATGTCCACCTCTTCTCTAAACCTTAGGGTTTGCCACTAGCTCGTTCCTTTGACCACACAATCAACTTGTTACCCAATGAGGGCCTGGTCAAGGAAGAGAAATGATCATTCAGGAGAAAATTTTTCACTTTCAGTATGGAGGACAAGACTGTTCTTGATGGGCAGGGCAATCAACTGGTCTTGATGGAGGACAAGACTGGTCTTAGGGGAAGTCACTCATAATTGGAGGGAGCACTCCATGCGGTTTAAACAAGGGGATAGATGGGTGGAATTGAAGGCCGGTTCCTCCACTTTGGATTCTCTCGTCTCCTTGCAAGCATGGTTGGCTAAGCAAGTAAGGGATTTCTATGAGCAGATTGGGACAATTAATGAACATAATCTGACATCAATGGGAAATCACAATCTAAATTCTACACAACAGCAATAGTTATTCACCTTGCTAGAGAGGTATGCGGACCTCTTCTCTAAACCTTAGGGTTTGCCACTAGCTTGTTCCTTTGACCACGCAATCAACCTGTTACCCAATGAGGGCCTAGTTAGGGAAGAGAAATTATCATTCAGGAGAAAATTTTTCACTTTCAGTCTGGAGGACAAGACTGGTCTTGATGGGCAGGGCAGTGATAGAGAAGAGCCAAAAGAGGGTGTGGAGGATAAGACACCCGCAGAGCCCAAGCATAACCAACCTGTTTGGTAGGTATATTCTAGAATGAAAAAAGGGGACACGTGGAGAAAGGAGAGAGAACTAGCTGGAAATTAGGAAAATGGATTTAGTTATTCAAAAAGGGAGGAGGAGGTTGTGTGAGGTAGGCTGGTAGTGGGAGAGAAGGGGCAGAGACCTTGGCCTGTTTTCCATCACAAATGTTCTTATTTTATTTGCTTGCAGTAACTTTCATTGCTGCTTGTTTTCTTTTCATTGATCTAGAAATGTTGGTTGATGGAAGACAGTAAAGAAAAGCAAATAGAATTTACCAGAATTTATCTTGCCTTTATTCTCTGTTTGCATACTGTTAGTAGTGAAATTCCTTCTGGATTCTAGAATAGAACTCTTATTTTCTATTAACTTGTTCATGACTATATCATTTTTGAGAACCACAATACAATCCTACATAATTATAACAACCCCAAACCTCCATTTTTTTTTCAAATCATCTATCTCTTTAGGAGTTATTTTTGCTTGGGAGAAGTGAATGGGGGCAAAGAATGGTAGTTTTTCTATGAAAAGTTTGTATAGTGATTTGGAACCAAGGAGTGCATGGTTTTTCCTTCGTGGGTGATTTAGAATGCTTGGGTCCCACCAAAAGTGGGGTTTTATTGTTTGGGAGGCAGCTTGGAGCAAAATTTCAACTTTAGAGAACCTCCAAAGGAGAGGTCGGGCTATGGTGAATAAATGCTACCTTTGTGGAAAAGAGGAGGAAACTACTGATCATTTACTGATCATTTACTCATTCATTGTGATATGGATTATGCGATGTGGCATCTCTTATTCTCTTTATTTGAGATGTTTTGGGTTTTCCCTTCCACCGCCAGGGAAGCACTTCTTAGTTGGAATGGTTCCTTTGTAGGGAGGAAAAGAGTGTGGCGGCTACTCTGTTTTGCCTTTTGGATGTTGTGGCGGGCAATGAATAGAAGAGCATTTGAGAGCAAGGAAATTTCTGTTCATAAGATTAAATTGAATTTTTTGTGTAATCTTTGAGCTTGGTCCTTTGTTTTCTTACCTCAAGGTCTCTCTTCCCTTGTAGATTTTGTGGGTTGGATTGGTATGGGTTGAGGGGTTGGGGTGTTTTTGGGGTTTGGGTGGCTGTGCAGTTTTTTGTGGGGTTTTTGGTGTTCTTTGTATACTCTTGTATACTGTGGGGTGTAGCTTTTTGGGTACCTTCTTTAATCTATTTTGCTTTCTTGCTTATCAAAATCTCCTTAGGAGTTATTTTCACATCCCCATTCTCCATCTCATATTGTGTGGTTCAGGGCTACAGTAGTACACACAGTCTACTAGTCGGTCCCAATTTTTCTTTTTTATTAAGTTTATATCCTCAAGAAAAGATCTCGATAGTGTGTTGTGAAAGCCCTAATATATGACTCTTCATCATTCACGGCTACATCAGCAACCTTTGCAATCATGAACTGGATATTACTGAATGACTCTCCACCATTCAGGGCTAAGTAACAGTGTCTCATTTACTCATTGTTTCTTATTTTTCTGAGTTAATAGAGTTTTCTACTTACAAATGTACCATATTTCAAAGTACATCTCATTAATAACAGTTTTGACCTAATCTACACCTAAAATCCCTTACAACCAAGTTTCCATACAAGATACCTTTTATTAGACATGCTTTCAGGTACCTCAACACGAGCCTCTTGGTAGTGAAAAATGGAATTGACATACAACTCACAAAATAAGCATTATTTTGTCTAGTGTGGTGATACAAGTATATCAATCTAACTAGAAGTCTTTGCTATATCCCTGAATTTGTCAAACAGGTTCTGCCTTCATAAACCTAATTGATGATTCAACTTAGTTACAATAATTGTAGCGTATAAGCAACATCTTTAGTGAGAGGCAAATAGATAAATCCTCATGGAAGTCTTTTCTATACCCTTGAATTTTTCCATCTAGGTTCTACCTTTAGCACCTAATTGATGATTCACCTCAGTTGGGATATCCATCAGCTACATTTCAGTGATTGTCTCTCTTTTAGTAAATATTATGCATAATCCTTTTGATGAGTGAAGGTGCCACTATTTGATAGCATAATCTCAAGCATAGAATACTGAAAATGGGCTTTATGGAGGAAATTTGTTGGAAGTCAAGGGAGTTTTGGTTGAAGGAGGGTGATAGAAATACCAACTTGTTTCACAAATGACAAATATATATAAAAGTAGAAATTCTTTGGCTAAGATCAAGATTTATAGGGTTTGTTCAACTGAGGTTGACAATAAGATGGGGATTTTCCAGGCTTTCTGGAACCTTTTGTTGGAAATTAGGGGAGTGGCACACCCATATCAAGGACATGAGTGTTGATGCTTTAAATAGGCAAGACAAGTTGGAGGAATGTCTTTTAGTGGACGAGGTATTCAATGTCTCATTAGATTTGAATGGGGATAAAACTCTAGGGCTGAATGGTTTCTCACTTTTCAAAAGAGTTGTTAGAACTTTGTCAAGGAAGAGATGATGGGATTCTTTCCACTAGTAGGGCATATTCATAAAAAGGCTCAATGCAACTTTTTTGGTTCTAGTGCCAAAGAAGGGAGGGGTTGAAGACCTTAAAGATTTTAGGTTTGTAAGTTCAGTGGGTAGCTTTTATAAGTTAGTGATTGAATTGTTGGGGAGTAGACCTATTAAGTGGTCTCCAAATTTCATTGTGCCTTTATGAAGGGTAGGCAAATTCTTGATATTGTGACTATAGCAAATGAAGAAATTGACTCTATGTTGAAAAGTAATAGTTCTGGGGTGTTGTGCAAGCTTGATAGTAATAAGGCCCATGACCATGTCAATTAGGACTTTTTACTTAAAGGTCTTGAAAAAAAATGTTTTGAGTAGAGGTTGAATGATTGGATTAGGTGGTGTGCTTCTTCACTTAGGTTTTCGGCTATAGTAAATGGTACCCTCTGTCAAGGCTCTTTTAGAGTTCTAAGGGTTTACGGTAAAGAGATCAACTTTCACCATGTTTATTTATTTGATAGGGGCACTTGATTGCTTTCTTTGAATGGCAAGGGAGGGTGATTTCTCATTTGGTTTCAAGGTGAATGGTAAAGTTAGAGGAGGATTGGAGCTTTCTTATTTGTTGTTTTTTGGTGACACATTGGTGGTTTGTGAGGTCTCTTATGTCTAAATGACCTACTTAAGTTGTTTGTTTATGTGGTTTGAGGTTATTTCAAGTTTGACAACAACCTAAACAAGAGTGAGCTTATTCAGTCTGGAGGTTGGAGAACTAGGAGGAATTATCTTTTGAATAAGGTTGCAAAGTGGGTGTGCTCATGTTCACTTATTGAGGGCTTCCTTTAGGTTCTATAAGAGATTGACAATGTGGGAAAAACAATATATTTACGAGGGAGGGAGACTAATTTTAATTTGGGGTATATTATCTAGCTTGCCAATCTACTTATATATTTCTATTCCAGATGCTGAGGGATAGTCTGTTTAAGGAAAAGATTAGAAGAGATTTTCTTTGAGGAGGAGGGACCTTAGAGAGAGCCTTATTTAGTGAAGTGGACTATTATTTATTCATACAAGAGGAAGGTGGGTCTTGGGAATACGCACCTTACGTCGTTCAACAATGCCTTCCCATGCAAGTGGAACTGGTGGTTTGCAGCAGAAAAGGTGGTCTTTTAGAGACAAATTATATGCATTGAATATTGGGAAGTGGATGGGGGTGGTGCTCCAAGGAAGCGTTTGAATTAGGGAAGCCATGAGGAATTTGTGGGAATTAGTTAATTGTTGATTGTCCTTCTTTGTGGGCTATGGAAGAAAAGTTTTGGAAAGATAAATGGAATCATGAACCTTTAAGCATTTCTTTTCTATCTTTATCACTTTACAAGTTCTAAAGAGGTTTGGGTGTTGAACTTATGGCTTCATTCCGATGAGAGTGGTGTTTGGATTCCGAAATTGTTCAGGCCGATTGGGTGATTGATAAGCTGGAGCACTTTTTGGCAAGGTTACAAGACAAGGCAATAGTTGAGGGAGTGGATGATAAGGTGTGTTGTGTTGGTTTGAGGGAAACAGTGGAATCTATTTTGTTAATTCCCTTTCGGATGCTAATACCAACACCTCTAGCTCTTAATCTCTCCTTAACTTCTTGTCTTGATTAGCAATGATGACACTTTGTTCTGATTCCAAATTGTTTGGTAGAAAAAGAAACAATAAAAGGGAGAAAGAAGAGCACTCTAAAGCCACACCCTTTATTTTATCTATGCATGCAAAGGGGAAAGGGAAAAATACAGATATAACTTTCCTCCTACTAATCAGTGAAACTCTGAACAATTACTACAGTACATCACTAGAATTCCAATGGAAAGGGAGGTTGAAAGGGGTTTCAAATTGATTGGCTTGGTGTGTGTGATGTTATTAAAGATATGAGAAGCAATCTAGAGACGAATCTTTGTAAAGGCATTCAAATTGGGTGGCTACAATCTATAATACCCAGACTCTCGAACTTCACATTTGACATGATACAACATGGGTGTGGATTCCTTGTTTGATACTCGTACTTTGCTTTGCATATGGTTGTTTGATTGATCGATTTAGTTTTTGTTTTCAATACCCCAACCAAAGGACCATTGCAACCACCAATAAAGAAAAAAAGAAGACAATGGATTTTGGAATATTAACATTTTCCAAAAAACCGTTTCTGATAAAAAAATTTCCAAAAAACATACTGTTCATAGTCTTGCAGGTATTGAAACCATTAAAGGAACTCCTAATAAGTTATTAGGTGATTCACGAAGTATTTGGGAAAGAATATTACATTCAGGTAATATTTCCAAAGTAGTTGTAAATGGTTCTGTTGGTTAAACACTAGAAAAGAAAAACCTAAGAATATTTAGGGATAAGGAAGAAAAGATAAAGAGAGAAACAACAAGATGGGCATGCTCATTTGAAGGTATATTTACTTGCCATTGATTTCAGATAGATTTTTCATTTTCTCCTTTTATTATGTTGTATGTAATCCTGTACACACATCTAAAATTTGCATCCTTTTTTATGAAGTTCCCTGTGTCCTAATTTTGGAGTTAAAAGAACCTGACTCCTATATATATTTCAAGAAGCATGGGCTAGAAATTTGGAATACAAAAAATTTTACTCGAAAGATTAGCATGGGGAGTCCCAATTATATGTTTGGCACGGAGGTGACTCCAAAAGAGCTCGTTTGGTCTAATTTTCCAATAGATAGGAACCTAGGAATAAGGAAGATGGAATGACGACTTGCATTGGCAGGTAAGAGCATCTTTGTATTTTGTCCAGTTGATTGTTCTTCCTTTCCCTCCATTATAATTCCAGTTATTTCAAAATGTTATCAGTTACCAAATCTGGTCTCTAAAGCCCTTGAGGCTTTACTTATTTATTTTAAGTTCACGGTGAGACTTGAACCCAGAATCTCCCATAACCCCACACCTCAACCCTTTTAAGTAAACCAAAAAAAAGAAGACGAATAAGACGAAAAAGTTATTACCTTCAAAAAATGGTCTCTGAAGGATTGTAATTTCTTTTCTCTTACTCTTCCTTGTTTTACTGCATATTGACTAGTTCTATGGTACATTTGTGGTTCCTCAGATGATAAACATTTTACTTTTGTGCTTAATATGTTTCAGGAAAAATTTGAGGATGCAATCAAGGAATGCACAAAAGCATTGGAGCTAAATCCTTCATACATGAAAGCTCTGACCAGAAGGGCAGAGGCTCATGAAAAGCTTGAACACTTTGAAGAGGCGCTTGCAGGTACGTTTAGGTCCAAAAGCTGTGCATTTGATCCTTTGTTGTCTGTCTTGCATTTTCATCTGATTAGTGTATAGGATCTTTTCTTGTAGATATTTTCGATTCATCAGTGTTTTCTTATATTTTGATAATTTTCATTTGATTTGTTTATTATATTTCGACAGACACAAAAAAGATTCTGGAATTGGATCCTTCAAATACCCATGCTAGGAGAGCCATACCCCGCCTTGAGCATTTGGCTAAAGAGAAGCAGGAAAAGTTGAAGGAAGAGATGATTGGTAAGCACAAAGAAAGCTTTTATTGAATAATTCTTTATTTTGATTTATTTTCCCCCAGTTCTATTTTTGTAAGAGTTCTAACCTCCAAGCTTGTTCTCTTTAGCTACAAACAAAACAGAATTCCAGACTACGACTATTTGCAATTTTGTTATTGAACACTTGGGATCATATCCCTTTAAAATAGATAGCCCTTCTAGAATCTTTGCAGCCCTACAGTGTGTGTTTTGGGGTCATTGTCATTGATCTCTCCGCTTTTTTGGTAGCCACAAAACAGATAACACATAAAATTTTATTAGTCTTCTTATAATGTGACTGTTGTAGGCTTAACTGTCATAATAAATCTACTTTGATTTATTTACAATTGTACACTTTCAATCATATGGCTTTTTTTAATGACACTGTTCCTTGATTTTAACTAATGAAGGTAAAACAAATCCCTACCTGTGAGAGAAAGTTTGTTGAAAATGAATAGGAGAAGGTTCTGATAATTTGGAAATGGCTTTTTTGGAGGGCGAATCTCAGTATAATCAAAGCATCTGACCATGCCTAGCTACCCCATAAAGCCTGGCTATCTTGAGAGAGCCAGAAGCTTAGCCTGCTAGACAGCACGATACCTTTTTAGGCTGTTTGCACTAAACTGAAATATGGGATGGAATTGAGTATAAGAACATAAATTTTGTTTTATTGAACTCTCTGCTAGTAGACCCTTTCCCTGGCAGCATCCATACTGAAACTTGCTTAACAAAGCTGAATAGAGAAGTTGGATCCACCAAAATCTGCAACTACCTTTTCCAGCACCTCTCTGCCATCACTTCTCACGAGAATCCTCACAAAAGAGGGCCTGCCCTGCTCTGAGTTATCCCCATCCACTGCGAGAAAATCATCACTGGCATCATCCACAGCCTTGAAAAGCTCTCATTGGACTCAAATTGAAGTGAAGACTTCACGCTTAACTGGGAGTATCTTTTTTTTTTTTTTTTTTTTGATGGGTAAAAACAAATATATTCATCAAAAAATGAGCGCCCGTGGACAGCCCCTAGGTATACAGGGAGTATACAATAGGGGCCCCTAAGGGGGCAAGAGAAAGAGAAAAAGGAAAGAAAGACAACTATACCCCACCAGCCCACAACTATACCCTCCAACCTCATTTACAACCCAACCAAGTCAAAAAATCAACCAAAGAACTAGGCCTATCCACCATATACAAATTTATCCAAGACCATAAGTTGCAGACAAAAGAAGACTTCATCCTCTGCATAGAAAATTCTTTGTTATCAAAAGTAGATACTATTTCTTTCGAACCAAATCGTCCAAAAAATGCATAGAGGGGTTGCCATCCAAGCTTTCTTGCGTCTCTTCCCATCAAAGCCCGCAGAAGTGTCTCACTGGTGAGCAGGGATATCTATTGCCTTGTATGGTTGAGAGAGATCTATATGGCTCTGAGTGCTTTGGCTTGAGTGAACAAGTGGTCAATCGGCTCTTCCTTCTATTCATATAGAAAACACTTGTTGGCTAGGGCTCTTCCTCTCCTTTTAAGATGATCCGGGGTTGGCACTTTCCCCTGAGAGGCTTCCCAAGCAAAAAAACCCACCTTAGTGGGAATCCAAGAATTCCAAATGATACTATGAGGGAACAAAACAACATTTGAACAATCCAAAACCCCATAGAACCACTTCACTGAGAAACGCCCATCTTTGGTCTCCTTCGAAAGCATTAGGTCTTCTTCATTAGGATGCACTCTCTTAACTTGAATCGATCTTTGAACCTCTTCTACTTCCCAAACATTAAAAGGCTTGGAAAAGCATGGGGACCAACCTGTGATGCTCGGACTCTTCAAAATCAATGAAGAACCCGTGTCGACCCGACACGACACGGATACTGGTGTGGAATTTGTTTCGGATATACCATGGGAAAAATGGGTGCGGCTTTTTCGTATAGATTTGATATATTTTAAAATATATAATAAATATATTTTAAAACATTATCTAAATATATTTAAAAATATTATCTAATATATAATAAATATATTTTGAAACATTACATATATTTAGATAATGTCATTATCAAAAACATTATCTAAATATACTGTGCTGCTTTATTAAATAAATACTTTATGAAATATGCACTATGCTACTTTAAATATATTTTAAAACATGATTAAAACTTTTGCACTTTTAAGAACTTAAAGAGTTTCCGTAACTTTTGTTATTTTTTGTTCCGTTATATTAAATTATGTTATGTAATGAATTTTAGTCTTTTTTAAACTTCAATATGCATTAGATTGTTTATATTTAATTAAATGAGAATTTGATATGCATTATAAGGCCCCGTTTAGTTCACGAAAATTTTCAACTATATCCAAAATTCAGAATATGAAAATTTTCAATGTATTCTAATATTTAGTTTTCATTTTTAAAATCACGTTTCGTACTTGAATTTGGTTGAAAATCGTTTCATTTTGGCCGTTTGGTTGGGTAGTTGGGTGGTCGAACAAAGGAAAACAGCACTACATTTCGATTACGTATATAAAATGTTAATAAGTGAATTGTTTCTTTGTTTCAAAATTTGTTTCGTCTTATTCGTAACTTCATGCGTTTCCTTGTTTTCGAAAAGTTTGAATAGAGAAAACAGAAAATTTTCTACCTACTAAACAGGGCCTAAGTTTTCCATTTATTATTATGTAGTTAATATTTGTCCATATATATGATTCATATGAATGTATAAATTTATATAAAATTTCTTTATTTTTGTCAAACACACCCCCACACCCGTATCCAAATTTTGGATACTTATAATCCGTATCCCGGTATTCTAAATTTTGAGAACTAGCAAATCCGACTCTTAGATATGTACCGATACCCAACACCCGCACCCGAGTTCGAGCAACATAGGGACCAACCCCCATCCTCTCCCATAACCTCCCAAACATCTGTCATCAGGACCTCTCTATTGGTTGCCAACTCAAACAACGAGGGGAAAGCTTCACATAGAGCCACCTCGCCACACTAAACATCCTTCTAGAAGCGTAATCTTCTGCCATTCCCCAAAGAAAAGATCACATGTGAGGCTACAATCTCCCATTCCTTTCTAATCTCCTTCCAAACCTCGCAACCATAAGCTCCCCGAAAAGCACAAGAACACCAACCTCCCTCTCCTCTCCAAACTTTGAGCTAATAACATCCCACCCAAGAGCATCCCTTTTCATTATCAAAGCGCTAAATTCACTTGCACAAGAGAGCCCTGTTGAGAATAGAGAGGCTCTTAACACCCAAGCCCCCTTCCTTTTTGTCAGTGCAGACCGTCGACCAATTCACCAAGTGGGGCTTTTTATCTAGATCACCCTCACCCTAAAGAAAATCTCTATGGATCTGATCCAGTCTCAATCTAACCATCCTAGGCAATCGAAAAAAAGACATGAAGTAGATGGGCAAACAAGAAAGAGTGCTTCTGATGAGCTTATTTCTCCAACCCTTAGAAATATATTCTCTTCCACAAGGTCAACCTTTATCTGAAGCTTTCCTCTATGCCATCCCAAAGAATCATAGAACCATGATGAGCCCCTAATGGGAGTCCTAGATAAGAAGAGGGGAGTGCCCCACCTTGTAGCCCAATTTAAGAGCCAAAACCTCCATATACTAAACATTCCTGACTGGAATGATCTCACTTTTGTTCAAATTGATCCTCAACCCCGAAATAACTCCAAACCACATCAACAACCAGCTAAGATATGCTAACTAGTCCAGTTTTGCTTCACAAAACACTAGGGTATCATCTGCATAAAGCAGATGGGAGATAACTTGCCCATCCCCATTCCGACCTCCTATGTGGCAGCCCAAAATGAAGCCCTCAGCAACAACTCTATCAATAAGGCAGCTCAAAACCTCCATCCCAATCACAAATAGATAAGGGGAGAGGGGATCCCCTTGTCTCAGGCCCCTAGAACTCCGAAAAAGTCAGCCAGGGAACCATTCACCAACATTGAAAAAGTTGCCATTGAGAGATGCACTATCTAATCCAAGCTATCCATTTACTTCCAAAACCCATTTTACCCAACACCTAAAGAAGAACGTCCCAGTTCAAATGATCTTAAGCCTTCTCAATGTCAAGATTGCATAAAAGCCCACTCTCCTTTCTTCTTAATAAGGTGTCAATGACCTCATTAGCGATCAAAGTTGCATCCAAGATTTGTCTTCCCTCCACAAAAGCATTTTGGGCCATTGAAACCACCTGCCCCATTACCATTTTCAGCCTATTGGCAAGCACCTTCGCAAGAGTTTTGTATAGATCCCTCGCCAAGCTGATAGGCCTAAAGTCTTTTAGATCTACTGCATTCTCATTTTTTGGAATCAGCACCAATAAAGTGGAATTCAAACTTCTTGCAAATTTATTCTGCTCATAGAACTCCCTGAAATAGCCCATGACTTCCTCCCACACAAAATCCCAGCAAAAGTGCTAAAATGCAATGGAAAAACCGTTCGGGTCTGGTGCTTTGTCCTCATTTAGCTCAGATAGAGCCGCAAAACCCTCCTCAGCAGAGATAGGGTCTTCAAGCTTAGATGCTGCAGCACTTCCAATCACTTTAAAATTTAAACCCGAAAGGCTAGGCCGCCAACCTCCTGGCTCGGAGAGGAGTTGCTGAAAAGCAGCAGGAACTTCCCTCATGGCTTCCTCCTCAAACCAAATCCCACTAACTTTGATTTTCTTAATATAATTCCTCCTCCAATGGGAATAAGTCGTTATGTGGAAAAATTTTGCATTCCGATCACCCTCTTTAAGCCAGATTTCTCTAGACTGGGAGATCTCTTTTTATCCCAGCTCCTTTAGCCAAGAGCGAGTACAAGTTCATAGATGCAGAAGCAGCCCTGCCCGATGAGGACCTCTTTGCCATGGAACTCCTTCCTTGAGCAGCACCATGCTTCTGGGACTCCCATATCTAGGGACAAAGGTTTGAACTCGAAATACCACTTATCAAGCCTCAACACCCAATCTGCTTCCTTAGAAGAGACAAACCCCAAAGAGGATTAGGGACCCTGCCAGTGCTCAACTAAAACATCATGAGCAACTTCCAATGTGGAGTTTGCTGGAGCCTCTAGATCAATCAGAATCAAGCAAAAGAGAATACTTCGCTGCCCACCATGCTAGAAGACCAGTTTAACTCGCCTATTTTTTTCTTAGCGTATTCTTTTGGAGCACAACGCACCCTTAATTGTGGTGCGGCCTTTTCCCATCATTCTCAAAGTTCTGTTAGGCGAAATTTTGAGGTTAGGGCATCCATTTCAACAGATGACAGCTTTCAACTATGATATAATATCTCCAAGCATTCTTCACAAAAACAGATCATAAAATGTACCTTTCATTGGCATTCTTCCTTGGCTCCACTCTCAACCATTTCCCATCTTCGTTCAAGTTTTAAAAGAGGTCTTCATCTCTTTCCCACTGCTGCAAATATCTAGGCAACTAAGGAACCAGTATAGGCTTGGAGGTCCAGTTTGATTTGTCCTTGTATCCAATATATATCAGCAATTGATTCATAATCAGAGCACACTATTGAAATCACTGCCTGAATTTCAGTGTGTTGTTGCTATTAATCTCTCACCACAGTGGTTAAAGTTTGCTGTTGATCTAACTCTTTCTTTCTTTTATGGGAGAGGGTAGGAAATGAAGTTTAATGCCAAAGAACAGATTTTATTAGTTCTTTATTATGAGGAGATTTTGAAATTTATGAGTTTATTGTGTCTGAGCAGGGAAGCTTAAAGAAATGGGCAACTCTGTGTTGGGGCGTTTTGGGATGAGCATCGACAACTTCAAAGCTGTTAAAGATCCAGCGACTGGTCAATATTCTGTTTCATTCCAGCGCTAGTACGATGACTTGGGAAAATCTCTGAACATAGATCCTCGAGGAACACAACACAAAAATTCTATGGGAAATGAAAGTAATGGCACCAGTTTGCTGAACTAATGGTTTTGGCTAAAGTGCCCAGGATTAGTATTTGGGAATGGACTTTTGCCTGTGTCATGAGAGGAGCTGGGTGATGCAATTGCTGTATTGGATTGTGCTGTGAATTGAATAACCCTTTTAAATGATTCGAAGTTTTTTCATGTGTGCAGCCCCTCATAAACATATCTGTAGTTTCTGAAACCACAATTGGGAAAATTAGAATTTGATTGTCTTGAAATTCCATGAAGGGATGTTTGATATATTTTCGAGATTATAAAACCGTTTTTAGGGTCCTAAAAATTAGAGGGAATTGTGTAAACATGCTGTGAAGGATCGAAAAAGAAGAAAGTTAGAAGACAACTTTTTGAAACCATTAAAACATGTGACGTCTTCATTAAATTAATTAACATCCAGTGGAATAGTAATCACCTTATTATTAAGTCAAAAATGCCCTTCATGATATGTGTTGAGTTTATGCTCACTATGTTATAATATAACAGGCTTTTATCTAATATATCACACTTTGTCTAATGTAACTGATTTTTGCATAATGTATCAGACTTTTGTCTAATGTAATATACTTAGACAAAAGCCTATTACATAACAGACTTTTTTTTTTTACTTATCAAAAAATAATAAAAAAATAGGCAAAAGCCTATCACATTAAGTAAATGAGTGTTACATTAGGTAAAACATAGTGAGCATGTCACATTACTATTGTAAGTATGTAAAACTCAACATACTAAGAATATTTTTTGTTTTATTGAGTTTGCAACTACCACTTTATGTTTCCTGTTGACAAAGTCTCAATACCTCTTTTAATATCCTCAAAAACTAAGCCTGTACCATTTCTTTCTTTTTGGATTATACATGTTTACATAATTCCCTCTAAAAAAAAAAACAAGAAAAAGACATTGGCCATTTTGGACACGTAAAAGCAGGTTTGTTGAATTCATTTGAGAGAGAGAGAGAGCGAGAGAATATCTGTCAGAGAAAGAGATTGCCACTGCAAAAGCACTAGGCTAATTGAAAAAGAAGAGTAGCATTCTATTGAGTTATATCTTGATCATGAAAGAAATTATCTAGAAAAAGTAGAGCGACTCTTTAAGGGTAAATTAAAGTGGAGCAATGTTGATAGAAGAGTTTGCTATAAACTGGAAATTTATTAAAATGTCAGTCATCCACATAAGATGGAAATTTACATTCAACTGACTCCCGCCCAGTTTTTTCATTTTCATTTTCAATTGAGGAACTGTCAAAATCGATATCAAGCATTTTCAATGCAGTTTACATATCAAAATGGCTTCAGAAAAAGCAATAACCAGATTCAACATCAGACCCTGCTTCTGCAATGATCTACTGATATTTAACTTGAGGGTTGAGCAGCATTACGTGATGAAAATGAACACTCTACGAGACATGGATCTTTATTAAATTGTTTAGTTAGCATATAACTTTACATTGACAGATTATAATTTATTCAAATAACAAGTATGGGGGGGTGGGTTCTAATGTTTATCGTCAATATCTGGTTTGTTACCAAAACAATTACCAGGTCGCTCAGTCAAGCTGTGGTGATAATGACTTAAGGAACAACAAGGCTTACTTAATAAGATGTTAGTGCTCTTTCCAGTGTCTCATGCTTGTAAGGCTTTCTCGTCTCCATCGTCCTGTGAGACCTGCTGCTGCTTCTCTGCTACCATGGAATCATGCTGCTCTAAGTACTCTTTGCTATTCATCTCCGTTAATCTGCGTCAATTAGTAGCATCACACTTTTGAGTTACAGAAACAAAAGTTATCACAGTCAATTTAAATAGGCACAGGAGTTAAAGGTAGGAATTTTCGCCCCCTTTGATGGTATGTAACTAAGTTCTCAGATTGAGAAATCCTTTTAATTTCGAAACTCATTCAAATTTTAGAATATTAAAAAAATGCTGATTTTATGATTGGTTTTGGATATCTAAGGAAAATTTTGTTTGCATTCTCCCTTTTCTTTCTCCAGGACCAGGAGCGTGCTTTTTTTTCTTTTAACTTCAGTCAACCTTAGACCCTAAACCGATGGAACTTGGACCCTCAACCTATGTATCTCCATTTGGAACCTTTTAACATGAACAAGAATAACTGCATAAATTTCTGTCCTTAAGATACAACTCGACTGAGATGGATTGAATTGGGAAGAACGGAATCAGATATATCCAATTCCTCCTCAGCAGTTGAAGCTCAATACCACTCGTCAACACCTAAATGGGCTCATCCCTACCAGCCACATCTTCACCACACGACCTTGTACCAAAGGTCCCATTACTCTCCTTATATGAACTCAAATTTACGAGAGGAGAGTGGGAAACAATTGTTCCCACAGTGATATCTTTGCCATGTGTCCCTCTAAAGGTTTCTTCATCCATTTAAATTTCTTCTACACCTTGGATTCTGTCAAGTACCCAGCTATGAGAACAACCCTTGGCTGTCAGATTAACCTTCTCATTCATCTTTATTGCCACCAGTCACTGGGAGGGACTTGTTCCTCCTGGTAATTGACTCAGCCATTACTTTGAACCACCCTTCATCTGTGACTCCAACCACTGTAATAAAAATAGTAAAAATCCATCCTCCATCTTTCACCTCAATCAATGTAGGAAGAATGACGTGTTCATTGATATTCTCACCCTTGCCTTAGAAAGATCAGACAATTTCAGAGTTTCTCAATCGAGAAACTCTATTAAGTGAAATTTAATAGCTTGATGAACCAACCATTGTTGTCAAAGCTTACCTCCATTAAGTCAAATCTAGACTTCCCACGGTATTTTTTGTTGAAACCCACAAAACTCTTCAGCTCAATGGCCTTCCCCAGTTGCTCAAAGTAGCCATCCAACCTCTTCCTTCTCAATGGCTAAAGAGAAATATAGCCTTTACTATATACTCTAAAAGTTAAAGCTACATATCTCCAAATTCACCTCCAATCCTGACCTGAAATAACTTCGTTCCACAAAGAACCTCTAGTCTTCTCCATTCTTCTCTTGTTATTCTGCATCAAGAGGGACTTCACTGAAGAGAAAATTTTTATAACCAACTAGTATGAGTGATTGTAGAAGATAATTGCTTAATGCTCTAGCTGTTTACCACTATCAGTAACAATGCATTATTATTTTTTATTTTATTTTTATAAGTATATCAGTAGCAATGCATTCTATGTTAGAAATAGAGCTAGGTGTTCTACTGAAATATGCTATAGGTTAATTAATTTATTCTTAACCCTTGTCTGAAGAGCTTCTTCAATCCCAAAGGCACCATTTAAAGGTCCAACACAACTTTCAAGAATGTTTGAACAGAATTCTCTAATATGGGTTCCGTACCTTCCAACATGATTTATCTTTGTTTGGAAAAGTAAAGAAATCCTTCCTAATGTGATACAAGAAGCAGCTTTTTATAATTAATATAAATTAAAAAAATTCTAGAATTATCCTATATTTGATAAAAGCATTTCTTGAAAATAGTCCCAAACGCTTTTTATTTTCTCTCTCTTCTTGGGCTAGCTTGGTTCATGATGTGGAGCACCCTTTTGTTTTTTGCTAATTTGCTTTTGCTCATTTTCCTTGGGTTTGGCTTACAGCACCTCTCTGTATACGCCCTGTATACCCCTAGGGGCCCTTGTTCCTTCTTTTGGTATATATATATTACTGTTTATCCATCAAAAAAAAAAAGAAAAAAAAAAAAAGAAAGGAAAATAGTCCCAAACCACACAACAATAATGTCTATTACTAAAAAGCTATCCAAAATAAGCATTTGGTGTAAAATTTCTAATAAGATTGGAAGGCTATAATCAGGATAAAAAAAATCAGAAGTTGCATTATGCAGTACCATTTGAAGAAATCATGGTTCCTGAGGGGAACACTACCAAAGAAAGCTTGTTGGGTTAGGGAAAAAGAACTGTCAGAAGTGAATGTTGTAAAAAGCATTATTTTTGTTAAGAAAATTTCGACCAATTTAAAGATTTGTTGGTTAGTATGATCAGGTGAAGGAAAGGAAAGAGATTCATTTAAGTATAACAAATTCTTAAGCCATAATGGAGTATGTTTTTATGAAAACATATCATACCTACTAATAGTGCGGTCTTTTGCAAATCCCAGTTCATTGTCCACACAAAGGTCAAACTCATCATTTTTCCTTGATCTTGAAGATGTTCTAGGAGCCATATTTTGGGCATCAGCAATTGTCACTATCCTTTCAAAAAGTTGAAGAGGACTTCCCTCAGCTGTGCATAACAGTCTGGCCTTATTCTCATACATCACCTGTAATTGCAAGATAAGAGACACATCATGTCAAGATTAATTTCTCACAAGAAAATCAATTTCCCTATGAGAGACATGCGAGGTTCGAAATTCTTAAAAAGAAATTCTAATTACTCAAGAAGTCAAAATTCAGTAAACGTGCATGAATAAGCAGTACATAAAGAGTTTGCAGAAGTTAAAACAGAATTTAATGGATTGCATGCATTGTCAAAGAATGGAATAAATATCATGAGTGATAGATTAAGGAATAGTATCATCTATCATTTCAGGCTATCATATAATAACAAATATGTAAATATGAAAAAAAAAAAAGTGCCCATGAAATCCTGAGAATAATTGCTTTTACTTGCGAGCACAAAACAAAAAAAATGGCCCATTAAAAGCTGTATGCTGAAAATGAAGTTGTGGTTAAATTTTCATGAGACAACAAACATTTGCTCTCACATATGGACTTGAATTGAACCAACTTTGAGGTCGAATGAATGACTTTAAATGTATTCCAGAAAGTTTTATCTTTGTCAATTTTTTTATGTATCTGGTTGAATCGCTTCTTGATGCAATTATGAAACCCTATTATTTGGGGATTGTTAAACACAATAAAGGTTTCATCCAGAGCATGTAACTGAGGATTTCAAAAGAAGGTATTCTGAAGAATTTTCAAGACAGTTCTTTTCAAGCCAAATTTATTCTGAAGTCTTTGAAGATGAATCTCTAGTACAAGCAATATTTGAAGTAGACATTCATGAGGTCTCTGAAATGGCAGCTTTTACCAGCTCCTTTGATCAGTTCCTAACAGAATGCCATTAAAACAAGCTTCATAGGACATTGGTTTCGCAATCACCAAACACATTACATAGGAAGCCATTGATTTCTCCAAATATTTCCTAAAATGCCAGACAAAAATGCAGGAGAGAATGTGGGGGCAAGTTGACATAATATTTTTGTAAGATTGCAAGGGAAACTGATTGCTCAAGGATGGGTAAGTACATGAAGTAAAATTTGACAAAACTGAATTAGTATTGTAGCATTAGAACTGGCCAAACAAATAGAGAGAATTGGACATACATCAACCAAAGTGACAAATCGATATGCTGCTGTTCTATTGTGGAGCCCAAAAATAGGCACACCTTCCAATGCTAGGGTATGAAATTTTTCTGCAGAAGGATGAGGATCAAAACTGCTTGATAATTCATTCTAAAAAGAAAAGATATTCATGAAAGCATTACCTTATGCAACAAGAACTTTATTATAAAAAAAAAACTTGAGCTTTTTAGACTGTAAGACATTGGTAATGCACAAAGATATTAAAGACCAGCGACTTGAGCGGCTTCTACTTGGTTAACGTGCTCTGCCAAGCTGACAATATTGTACAAGAACAAAAAACCCAGAAAGTACCAGAGGAAAAAAAAACAATAGCCTGAACTACCGGTTAAAGGATTTTGTATTTGCAGAGTCAACTGAAGAAAAACTGTGTAAAAGTTTGGACATAGAATTATTATCAAAACAGTGTGTACAGTCGAGCCTGTCGTATGTAACCTGAAGACTACAGTTAGATGCAGAAGATTCGAACTGTTGACCATCCATTTCCTGTAAATACAATTATCATCTCATCTCAACAAAGCTTAACTCAATTATTAGGAATATGCTACGGAGTGGTGGAGCCAGGATTTAATTTCAAGGGGAGCATCTTTCAACAGACACATAAACTTTGCTAAGTATTAACAATTTGGGCTTTAGCCCAATGGCCCAATCTAGACAGCTTTTAGGTGGAGCAGAAGTTGGTCCCAGGTATGAATCCCTTTATATGCAGTAGAAATTATTTTTTTCTAACATTTTTAGGGGGCACCTGCTCCCTTCCCCTACCCCACCCTGGGCCTTAGCTGCTACATGAATCCTTAAGTGCAATAGAGTTTCACTATTATCACTTACTGAACAGGCCAAAGTAGTCTGCAGCTCCAAGGGGTTTGTCACAGAGTTCTTCAAAAGGAAAATATGCACATCCATTAGCACCCAAAGGGACCTGACAAATAAAAGAAAAGTTGACTAAGTAACTGCTATTTATATTCCTCTATGAAGGAGAAAATTTATTTAGCAAATACCTGCAACTTCCGTCCCATGACAACTTCCACCTCTTGTGGGACAGCAGTACATTCTCCAATCAAATGTTGAAACTTTTGCTCAAGAAGGCCTGACACATCTTGCTCAATGAAGTAGAATCCTTGCTCAGCCTTTAGTTCAAGTAGTTATGAAAAATTAAAAACTGGAAATATAAAATTAAAGAGGAATTACCAAAAGAAAATGCAGAAGTGAACTTCTATAAGCTTTACAATTAAAAGAGTTAATATTCATACCGAAGTCATTTTCCGATAATCTATCGATGAACCAATTTCATGAACTATACATCTTTCCTACATAAAAAGGATAAGCAACCAAATTAATCACTGAATATGTAATTATGGTCCAAGGAGGAGAAAAATACGAATATATGGGTATTACACAAGGACATGCATAACCAGACAAGGATTCCACACAGTTTCTGGCATTACTAAAAGTGGCGATTAGACTGACTCAGACCATATAAGCTTTGAAATTATATCAGACGAGGCTTACCATGGATTCAAATCACACACACACACACAAGTTGAGGTTGTCAAACTATCACAAAATGTGAAATAAAATCCACTTAGGACACAAACGAAGCGCGCCAGACTTATGACTCTGTTATCACCACATTAAGGAAACATCATGCATACCTTTAAAGTGGAAATGAAGGGGAGAAAAAGATCCCTCTGCAATCCACCTTCGTACAGTTTATCTGGAGCTCTATTTGATGTTGAAACAAGAATCTACAATTGCCTCCAATCGATTTTATAAGCAAAATATAGAATTGTAGTAAGAAGAAGGTCACAGAACTGAAATATTAAAACATAAAACCACTTACAGTGCCATTGCTGAATAGATGTTTGAAAAGACGGTTCAGTATCAATGCATCAGCAACATCAGTCACCTATGAATACCACTCCGAAAAGGGAAAATCAATTAAGTACCACAAAAATATAAGACTATCAACATGATTTACAACCTGAAGCAACAAACATGCAGATCTATTTCCAGTGTACCATAAATTCATCGAGGCATAACAAAATTGCTTCATCAGATATCTCTCCTGCAACAACTTCAAGTGGATCTGCTACACCCTTGTGCCTCTGTAATTACAAAAACAATAAGTAAAATTTACTTTAAAATATGTTCTTTGTTCCCATGTAAGTTTAGATAAAGCAAGTTCAACACTTAATGATCATGATAGAAAAGTTTATGTCCCGTTTCTAAGATCTAGTGGCCTTATAAAAAAATGAGATAGAAGTAACTGGCAAAAAGGAAAGATTAGATCCTTAATCAAAATTAAGGAAACCAGTACAAGCGAGTGATATAAGGATAATGTAGCATATAAAGCCATACAATCACTCATCCAGGTTGTTGCCCACTTACCAAAGGAAGATTCTGGTCTATGCAGCAATTTTATTTTATTTTTAATGGAGCACAAGAATGAAAATCACTAATTATGCACAGACTACTTCAATTTTAATATCTTATCCGCAATAATCATTTATCTGAAAACAAATTTTCCTTTAAATTAGATGCTTCCTTCATGTTGGAAAAAGCATGCATTATGGACAGTAATTAATCAAAACAAATTTTCTTTATCTAACCTACTTCTAAATCAGAAAATTTCATTGTTCTGCACCAAATTATGTATCACAGATCTGTATTCTTACTTGCAAGCGGCTATGAACATCCAGCATGAAGTCATGAAAGTGAATCCTCTTTTTTCTCCAGTTGTCTGGCCTGAGAAGGTGGAAACAGGTATTAGATAATGAAGAATCAGTGAGTGGTAATAAGACAAAGTTGATACTGAAGCAAAAAATAATTATAGAAATCTATAGAACCACTCCTTACATATAACCCACATTTACAAGGATTGATTCTCAATCCTTCTTGATCCTTAAACTAGCCTCTAAGAAAGAAATGCTATAACTAATAAAATCAGCACCAGTACACTTACAGTTGGTTGAAGAACAAGTCCATTAACATAGTTTTCCCAGTGCCAACTCCTCCGTAAAGATAGAGTCCTTTCAAGGGTGAATATGAAGATTGTGGTATGAAGCGAGACCACAACCACCGATTCCTGATGACAAATGAAAGAATAAAAAAATGGTATACAGGAAACACACTAGAATAAAATTTTAAAACTCTGATGCAAAGTGGAACCTCGAGAAGCCTGTGCAAAGAACATAAACATGATTTGCTAGACAGTATGTGCTTCAGGATAACAGAGATATAAGAAGCCGGCTAGAATTTACCTCCCAGCTTTCTCAGAAGCTGCATAGCGATCCAACCTACAGGCATCAGCTGACATTACAAGCTCATCATATAGTCTCTGAAGTTCTCTTAAGGTGCCTACCTGCAAATATCAGTCAGAATATCCTTCTATTACGAAATTTCATGAGACACAAATCCAAATAATTATCTGGAGCAATTTAGTAAATAGAAAAATCTTCTCCCGGCCATAAATTTAGAAATAAGTACACATACCTCCTGAAGAAGACTTAAAATGGGCAAAAGAGGAGAGAGAAAAAAAAAATCAATTCTACTAAGTATTGTAGAATAAGTTGGCTGAGCTAAGGTGATCTTTCCCAAAAAGGGAAAAAAGTAATGTTTTATTTTCACTTTTCCTAAACTGAAAACAGAAGAGAAAATGTGACCATATTTCTTTTATACGGCTTTCTAGGTGAAATGGATGGGTTTTGAATCTAATTTCATTGTACATTGTTAAACGGCACCAGAGATAAATCATGTGTCCAACAAGATGGTTGCACAACTCACAAGCTATACTCAGAAGGTGCTACACTCAAAAAGGTGGTCATTATGAAAACCATCCAGTTTTAGGCATAAAGACTATTCAATTCACTGCTGTTGATTTAGTATACAGGTATGCAGAGAAGAATCAAACTTGTTAGTCATACCTGACAGTTATCACCATCCACTAGTTCACCCTCAGCAATCCTTCTGTCATACTCCACAAGTGGCCCTGCTCTGTTTTCCTCTTTTACTGAATCAATGACGACCACAACCAACAAAGATGAGAAAATCAATTTCCCTGAAATCAGCTCATGTCCTTTGGTTGCACTAGATTAGGACCTTTGGAATGGAAATAAGGAGCTCCAATTCCACAGTTTGTCAATTTATGCCAACACATTGAATATTGAATTTCAATTCTATATTTGATTCTATGCCCCATGTGCAGAAAACAATTTCATAGAAAATTCAGATCTTCAAATTCCATAGATTTATTCCAAAGCATATCCAAATCTGTGAAACCAAATACAAACTAAAACTGAAAAAGACAATAAGATGGGTATTACAAGCCAACCTCCATTAGCAACTTTTGCAGAATCAGTGACCAGATTTCTTGTAACTATAGACAAGGGGAGTAAATATCTAGCAATTTCAGCATTATGCAGCGGCTTGGAAACACCCCCTGTCTTCCAATTTATGGAAACCTGCTGCCTCCCTGACAAGTCACTATGGAAGCTGGATCGTCCGTGTTGAAAAGCTGATCTAAATTGACGGACACACCGAACAAATCTTCTCATCTTTAAACACAGATCAACCAGATGAGAATTTGCAGAAAGCCACCCTGATAGAGAAGAGATGGTCAAGAGCGGTCCAAAAACTCAAAAATCAATTGCACTGAAATAAGTAATTCAAAGTAGAATATATTCTCAATTCCACAACCGAAATGGCACAACCGATATAATAATCATAGGAAACGTCCAATATATAGTAATCTCTCAAATATGCAAAATTGACAAAATTTTCAAAGATAATTTTGGCAAAATAAGAAGAAGATCCAATCAACAATGGCATTAAAAATAAAAATTCAAACCCTATATTAGAAAAGAAAAAAAATGAGTCCTTACTATGCATCAAACGAAACAATTGATTATCGAAATAATATCACCAAAAAGAAAAAAAAAAAGGAAATAAAGGAAAAGGAGGATCAGAACGTACCAGAATGTCAAGCAACAAACAAAGAAAAACAGAGCATTAACACATCATTTTCTTTCAACAGTAATCCAGTTGAACCCAACCGAAAATCAAAAAGTAAAACTTAAATAAAAAAGTTAACAGCAATGCATGAGTGATTAACAAAAAGAAATCAAACAGCAGCGAACCTGCTACACCGACTTGATTCCCAAAGGAAATCTGATGTTTGATCAACGACTAAATCTTCAGCTTCGAATGGAAAAAAAAAAAGGACTTTCTGCCAAGAGTAGGGAACCCTAAGTTTGAGGAGACGTCGCCGGAAGAGAAAAGGCGAGAGGCGTCTCAAGCTTCGAGCCTCTGCCTATGACACGTTTTTCTGAGCAGCTTTAGACTTGAAAGTTCAAACACTCTCTCTCTCTCTCTCTCTCTCTCTCTCTCTCTCGCTCTACGTCATTTTTATTATTTTATTTTATCTAATGCTCCAGTTTTATGCTATTCCCAAGATTTAATTTTTGTTAATTTCAGGAGTTTTGTATTGCCTTGGAAAACAAAATGGAAAGTATAAAAAAAGAAAAGAAAATGAGGGAGCAAAACGCGAGCACTCCTTCAGTTTTTGTTGGAATTGAGAGATTATGGGATGTGGGGCCCACCGTTTTCACAAACAAAGAACAACATCGCCATTTGCCAGTCGATCATCATGCATTATATTCACCCCGTGGGCCCACTAAACCTTACCCTCTGGGTTTTATTCTGGTGCCAGCCAGCCAGCCAGCCGTCCGTGTTTTGTTATTTACGGTTTGGTCGATTTCTGTTCGGGCTTCATCTTTTTTAAATGGACGGATGGAAAAGGGCCTGTGACCTTTTCGCGTCACCCGACGGTGTTTGTAGGGTTCGTTGAATACTGATTGCTTGCTGACACATCTGCTGATAAAGTAACCGTTTTTCAGAATTTTAGATTAAAATACTATTTTTCAAAAAAATAAAAAAAGTTTGTGTTTGAAACTATTATCTAATTTAATCGTTTGGGTTACATACTACATAGGATGATATCGATGTCCTATACAACGATTTCATCCACTTTTTAAAATTGAATTATTGATGACAGCGGTATAAATATTTAATTTAAAGATTATGTTTGATATTTAAAATATTTTAATTATTATTATTTTTTATATCAACTTATTGAAACGAGAATATTTACTATTTGATAAATTACATCGATTAATGGGTTGAACCACATATTTGATAAATTAATATTTAAAAAATATATATTTACTATTTGATATTAAAAATAATTTTATTTATCAATACAAATTAGCAGATAAGTTATTTATTAATTCAAATATATTCATAAATATTTTTAAATTTTCACAACAAGCACAAGGTAACTTTAAATCTCAAATAAACCTTGCAAGCTTTATTTTATAATATTTGTAAGTTTTATTTTTTATTTCATAAGTTGTATCTAGTTGTATATATTATCATTTTAAAATATAGAATCATGGAATATTATTGAATTTTAAATGAGCATACGATTATGACTTACGAGTTTGCGCGAAAACGAGAATATATATAAATCGTCAGTATTATCATCCGAATATGACCGATTTAGTATACGCGATAATAGTGATCTCGTTGTTCGGGACTCGCAGCAAATTGAATTTTTTTAAATGATAAACTCTTGTCTGTAACGATAATTGAATTTTAAAAAGTCGATGAAGCCGTTGTTTAGGACAACGATATCATCATAGTCGCCGCTTCGTAGACGTGCGGATTGGATAATGGTTTTGAATCTATTATTTTTGTAAATTTTTTTTTTGAAAAATAGTATTTTAATCCAAAGTTCATTTTTCAAGTGTTACCGAAATATAAATTTGGAAATTAAATATGCTTAATTTTTTTTAAGAATATTATATTTTCTATTTTTACATATGTTTTCTTTTTTAAGAACCAAAATCTGTTTTTAAAACCAATTTCCAGAAATAGAAACCAAATAAACCTTTATTATTCATTTCCATTTTTAGATATTAGAATTACTTTTAGTGTGTTTTTTTTTTCACTTAATAGAAAATATAACTTTTTTTTTAAAGAAAATAATTTTATTATTCAAACTAACATTATATAGATAGAAACACATAATTAAATTTGTTAAAAACCAAACAACATCCAGATTAATAGCCGAATGAATCTGGTTAAAGTCTACACATTTAATAATCTAATTGTAATTAGAATACATTTAACTCAAGTTCTCCAAAATATTAACGATCATGATTTGATTTGTTATCTAGTTGAATATGTTTTCACTGCATTGAATGTGATGTAGCGAATAAGCGTCGTAGCGAGATGACAAAGCAAGCGTTCTGTGAATGTGACAATCACGAAAATAAATTAAAGCATATATATAATAACTATTTTATTGAGAAAGAAAATGATAAAAAAATTATATCCCTAAAAAAAATAGCTAGGCTAGGATTTCTCTTATACTATACCAAATAGAACTTAAAAACTAAATAATACATAATGGTATTAAATGTAAGGTTTTATAATATTTTATTTTCATTGAATATTAAAAAGTAAAGAAAATCAATATATTATACATTTATTTAAAAAAATAAATATTTTTTTTATTTAATAGAAAATATATTATAAATCAAGAAAAAGTAAAAAAAAAAAAAAAAGAAGGGTTGGAAAGCAAATTGTTTTCATTAAAAAGTTTAAAAAGTATTTTAAACTTTTATACCCATAAAATAATTGAAGTAGAGAAAATGTTTTGTGACAAAATATTTTAGTTATTTTCAATTTATTTCATTTATATTTTAAAAATAAAATACTTAAAAATATTAATAAAAATAAGTTGAAATCATCATACTTTTGTCCTCATAAATCCAATAGTAATTCTTGAAAACCGTGATCAAATATAATTTTTTTAATATAAATTTGGAGAATATTTTCAAATACATCCATAACTTTTTCCAAAAAGGAGATAATTAGTGTGGGAAAGGAAGGCGGAGGATATTCACATACTTCTCCATCCGGGACATAAAGGTGTACCGAACGGTGAATTGAACAAGTTGAGAAAGAGGAGGGTTTAAAAATATTCCTCTCAAAAAAGTTGGTACCATCGTGATGCCAACTTTACATTCTTAATGGAGTAAGCCTTGTCGTTTAAGATGACCAATTATTTGGAAAATTTAACTTATTCCTCAAATGCAAGATTCCAAGTCATTCGGACCCACATTTGAGAGGATTTTTATTTTATTTTTATTTTTATTTTTATTTTATTTTTCATTGTTTGGGTTCAAGAGATGAGATGATTAAATTTTGATACATGGCATCCAGATGTGTTATTGCCCCCACAAGTGGTTCATCTACAATTGCACTAGTGTATTATTACACGTTGGATATGTTGATTTGTTTTCATCAATGTTGTAAATATTACATTGAACTGGTCGGATCGGTGACCTTTTCAGCCTAGTCCCAATTCGGTTCGACTATGGATCTATAATTTTCTGATTCGATCATCGATCCAATTTTTTAAACATTGATTTTTACATGGTCTTCATATGCAATTAAGGGTCTCGAAACTAGGTTCACTTCTACTAAAAACAGGGGTTTGTTTAGTTACAGTTTTTAAAAATCATTTTTTGTTCTAAAAAGCACGAGGAATAAGAAATACATAGAGAATACGTTTGATTATCGGTTTTCTTTTTATTATGAAATACATAGAAACAGAGATTCGAATACTTGATACTGTTTAGAAACATCGAAATAGCGTCACTCTGTGTTTTGGTGTTTTTAAGAACAATTTTCAAAACTAGAAACCAAACCAACTCAAGAATTCTCTCCCTTTTATTCTCAATGTTTTCGTAATGGAACATGGCATTGAACCATAAAATACCATACATGTAAATTACATATCAATATATTGTTAGAAAACTTATGCGGAAACAATTTTATTTTTAAAACCAATTTTAGATGCATAAAAACATATTAGGTTCAATTCTTAAGAGAAGATAAAAGAATAAAAAGAATGGTGATCTTCATACCTTGATCCATGAGAGAATGACACTTGAAATGAGCTGATTGTTGCCACCGTTGGTTGTTTGGAGGAAGTTGGAAACTAGAATGATGAACCGACTATAGCTGTTGTGATGCCGGAATCTAGAGTTACGACCTATTGAGGAAAACAAAAGTTAAGATGAGCTGTGTTTTAGAACACCGTCCTTAGGAATTTTATTCCGCATGATTCAATAACTCTTGAGAGAGGGTCTCTAGATCAGGAACAACAAAGAGAGAGAGAGGTAGGAAGAGGAGGATGATTTTTCACTGTATTTCACAATCAGTAGGGGCTGAATTTATAGGAAAACAAACTGTAACCGTTTGGTTTGAAATTCAAAATATGATTGTTTGGAATTAAAGACTTTAAATCAAGATATAGTTGTTGGAGAGAAATTGTTAATCGAATTTACTATAATTTTAAAGACTAAGCCGTTTTGATTTTTAAACAGTAAGGTTTTCATATAGGCAAAACAAAACAAAATAATTTGGAGCAAAACCAAATTTGACTTGTGATAACTAATTTTCGTTGAAATCGGGCTTTCGGCCCATTTCTTATGCGCATGAGACCTCCACTATTCTCAAGCCTTATACAAGCCCATAAATGAGTTTTTATCTTTTTCCTATGTGGCACAAGGTTCTTTTTGAGAAAAAGGCTAACAACCACTAACAATTCCCCACATTTAAAAAAAAACATTTTAATTTAAAACATTTTTCCTAGATTATAGAAGAAGGTGTAAGAGCCTTAAATTGGTATTCAATGAACTATGAACCAAACATAAACAAATAAGATTTAATTTACAGAGTATTGGTGAAGTTTATAACTTTTATGAACTAGAATACTCTTGATCGTAAATTAGTGACTTTATCATCAACACTACACATCACGATTCTTGTTGTTCAATGTCGTTGTGCGCGATTAGGTCATGTGCATGCCTGATCATTTCTTAAGTGCTCAAGAAATTTTGCCAAAAATTTCATGGGAGCGACCATAGCGCTTACATAGGTGATTTCATCAGTGCACCTTTGCATTTATATATGCCACCATACAAGGGATATGAAATCATTAAGAGTATAATTCAACCTCTCAAAATATGCATTCTAGCACCATAACCACACCATAGAAGGGACAATTTTATTGGTGTTAGCAGGATTAGAAAGTGACTTGTTATTACCTATATGAACCTTCTTCATGGGATCTTTAAAAAGAAAGGTTGGGTTCTCATCACTACTAATCTCTAATTGGCTTAGAATCTCATTCCATGAGTAACAAAATCAGAACACCTTCCCGAGGTTTAGTCAAAGGATCGACCAAATTCATACGACTTGACATAGTCCAATGAAATAATTCCATCTTTCAATAGTGTTTCACAATCTCATGTGTAGCAGGCAGATAACCGATTTATTTTCTCATTGAATGCTTTATTCTTTCTTGATCGATATTGCGTCTAATGCATAAACAAGAAGGGTGTGGGTTGCATTCTTCAAAGGAATTCATAGAGTTCCTTGGCTCCATCTTCTGATTTCATCATAGCAGTAGCGATAAGGGTTGGTTTAGATGATTTCCGAGCAACAACACCACCTCCCAAAGTAAAAAGATAACCACTTGTGGATTTTATCTCATCTGAATTTGAGATCCAGTTAGTATCATTGTATCCTTTTAACATAGCAAGAAATCCACTATTTAGGATACCATAGTTCATGGCACCCCTCAAATATTTGATTAGTCACAGCTAGTAAATTCAGTAATCATTATTGGTTCCCATGGCATATTTTCTTAATCTACACAATGCATACGTATGTCAGTCTAGAAAAGTTCATCAAATGCATCGGACTCCCGATAATACATTCATGCCGTTGACTACAGAAATCACCTTGATTTTTCATTAAATGGGTGTTAGCATCATAAGGGGTACTCATAGGTTTGACATCGAAATGTCTAAACCTCTTAAGTATTTTCTCAAAATAATGTTCTTGTGATAACATTATACTATCACCCATCCTTGTGATTTTGACACCCCAAATCACCTTAGCTTTACCCATATCTTTTATGTCAAATTGTGAAGCTAGAAATCTCTTGGTACTATGTACCTTATCCAGGCTAGTGCCAAAAGTTAGCATATCATCCACATATAATGCAATGATTACACATTCTTTATCTATACACTTTGTATACACACATTTATCCACTTCAATAGATAAAAGCCCTTCACTCAACAAAGCACTATCAAATTTCTCATGCCACTGTTTAGGTGCTTGGTTTAAACCATATAAAGACTTGCACAATTTGAAAACTTTATTTTCTTGATCAGGAATAATACATTCTTTAGGTTGTAACATGTAAATTTCTTCATTTAAATCTCCATTTTAAAAAACTATTTTAACATCCATTTGACGGATAAAAAGTTCAGGAATAGAAGATAAAGCAATTAGAATACAAATGAAAGAAATCCTAGTAGCAGGAATAAACGTATCAAAATAGTCAACATTTTGTTTTTGTGAAAAACCTATGGCTACTAATTGTTGTTACCAATTTTTTCATTTAATCTCCGGGGCATCGGTGCCTTGATGAACTTTGCAAAAGAGGCGGCCGGCGGCGGTGTGCCGGCCACCTCTCCGATGACTAAGTCAACAATGGAGAGGAAGAAGAAGGAGGTTGAGATAGTTGGAATTGCATACCTTTTTCTGTGGGGGATCTTCCCAATTTATAGGGTTCGGTTCCCAAATCTCCATTCTTATTTTATGAATAATATATGTTTTCTTATTAGGATTGTCGCTTTTATGGGGATAAGATACATTTTTTAACTTTATCAAAAATTATCCTTTTAAGGGATAATATATGTTTTCTTATCAAGGATTACCCTTCGAATAAAGTTTAGAAATTAGAAATTCGGGGATAAATATCTACCTTGCGTATTTTCCCATAACAAATTTCCCATATATGGTGTGAGATGGTGGTTGGGGGTTTCGGGATGAAACGGAGTTCTGAGGAAGCCCCTGCGCTATCCCAGTGGGTTCTGTGTGATTTTTAATATAATTGGAATTTGCCTTAGGCAGCCGTGAGGCGGGCCAGGCAGTGGGCCTGTGCGGGCGCCGGGCCTATTGAGTAGTGGAGTGCGGGCCAAGCCATAGGTACCTGATGCCCCTTTTCTGGATGAAGGTTGGTACTTCTTGATCGGGAAAAATACAGTGTTTAAACCTTAGTGGAGAAAGTTGGAAGGATTGTGAGAATTAACCGTGCATTGAGCGTGTGTTTGGATATAAAGCACACATGAACCGCATGTTTCTCGGCTTGATGATCGATGGCTCGAGATCACTAAGTGGGAGCGCGAGCTCCTCTTAACATGTGAAGAACTGGAGTTGGGCTCCGAGCCCTTTCCTTACATGGCCCGAGTCATGCGTGCTTGCAGAGGTCATTGGGGTGAACATTTGTTCTTGCTAATCTTTTGAAGTCGATCTCGGGTAGCTCTTCCCAATGGGAGTAGGCTGAGAGCCTCAGTGAGATCATTGGGGCCTTAGTTAACCGTCGCTGATCAGTCACCTTTGAGAACGAAGACTCAAAATTTGCCCCCAGTGGTGAAGAAAGAAGGCCTGGTGAGAACCATTGTCGTGTTTAAATATGTGCCCAGCCCAGGCACAGGAGTCCTAAGTTTGGTCTTTAAAAGTGTCGGCGAACAGAAATGCAGTTTGGTCTTTTAAAGTGCATGCTAGGCGACTTAGAGCGAGAAGTCGTCATTAAAGCGCCCGGGCGGCTTAGAGCCAGTGCAGCGTGAAAGTACCAGGCGGCGGTAGAAAGTGCGGCCTTTTGAAAGTGCGGACGGCAGGATTGGCTTACAGTATTAAGGAAGTGCCCGGATGACTTGATAGTCGGCGTGCAGAAAGCGCCCGGACGACTTTTAGAAATTTCCAGACGACTTAGAACCACAAGTCTAGCATTAAGAAAGCGCCAGATGGATTTTAGAAATTGCTAGACGGCTTAAAGCCACAAGTCTGGCATTAAGAAAGTGCCAGACGACTTAGAGCCGGAAGTCTAGCATTAAGAAAGCGCTAGATGGCTTTTAGAAATTGCTAGACGGCTTAGAGCCATTAAGAAAGTGCCATATGACTTTTAGAAATTGCCATGCGACCCAGGGCCACAAGTCGGCATTGAAAGTGCGAGCGACCCAGAGCGAGTCGAGCATTAAGAGTGCTGGCGACTGAGGCCAGTCGGCATTAAAGAAAGTGCCCGGACGACCCAAGTACGAAAGTCGACATTAAAGTGCGCTGAGCGGGCTGCGAGCGCAGATTAAGCGATGAAAGTACCGGGGGCTGACAGAGTTGGAAGTGCGGCCCTTTTTGAAAGTGCGGATGGCCCAAATGCAGGAAGTTTGGTATTAAAAGTCCCGGATGGCTTAGACAGTTTGGCATTAAGCATGAGACGACTTTTAGAAATTGCTGAGCGATTTAGAGCCCGCAGTGCGGCATTGAAGCGCCGGATGGCTTTTAGAAATTGCCCGAGACGACCCAGGGCAGTCGGCGTGGGAGTGCGGTGACTTAGAGCCAGTCTGGCATTAAGAAAGTGTCGGACGACTTTTAGAAATTGCCAGACTACTTAGAGCCACAAGTCTGGAATTAAGAAAGTGTCAAAAGGCTTTTAGAAATTGCCAGACGGCTTATAGCCACAAGTTTGGCATTAAGAAAGTGTCAAACGGCTTAGAGCGAAGTGCAGTCTTTTAAGAGAGTGCCAGAGACGGCCATTTAAGTCGACATTAATGAACAGTTGGACATGTATCTTGGCCAGGATAGGACCTCCGACCTTTCGGACTTAGTAATGAACTTGGTTGGGCATACCGTCTTTGGGCGGACGGAAGCGATAGCGTGAGCTCAGGACTATCTTACAGGTCGGTGGGCATTAGCCATGCCGGGTCGGATTGGGCATTTAAGCGATCCGGACTTTAGTCACGAGCGATAGGGTATTAGCGATGTCGGGTCCGATAGGGCATTTAGCGCCATCAGGACTTTAATCTAAACTCTTGGGCATTAGCCATGCCAGAGACCCAAGGGCATTTATTGCTCCCTTTCGGACTTTTAATGTTGACCGATTAGATGTTATCTATCTTGGAAGCCGAGCAGTCATTCTTGAGCCATCCAGGGCTTTTTAATGTTGACCGAGTTAGATGGTATCTATACTAGAAGTAGGACAGTCATTTCTTGCGCCCTCAAGACTTTAGTTTGGGCTCAGTGGGCATTAAATATCTTGAAATTTGAGACCCAGGTCATGTATCGTCATGAATTTTATTCTCTGGCCAGATTTCAGGCATTAGCCATCTGGCGGGTTGAGGTGTTTATACGTCGTGGGGCTTTTAATGTTGGCGGTTAGATGTTATCTATCTTAAGTAGGATGTATGTCATTTCTTAAGCCATCAAGACTTTAATGTTATTGATTAGATATTTATATCTTGGGCCCGACAGATCATTGCTGCGCCATCTAGGCTTTAGTTTGAATAAACTGGGCATTAACTATACTAGGCTGGATAGGTCATGTAGCGCCCATCCCGGTTTCCTCTTGGTAGTGACATTAACCATCTTAGAAGCCAGACGGAGTCATTTCACTGCGCCATATAGGGTTTTAATGTTGAGCAGTTAGATATTTATCTATCTGTTGGATAGGTCATTTCACCCCACTTCATCCGGGCTTTTAAGTGAATGGGACCCAGATGTTTATGCATGCAAAGTGCAGACCAGTCATTCTTTGCGCCATCGGGACTTTTAAGTGGGCCAGGTTAGATGTTATCTATCACAGGGTCGGACATATCATTTCTTTGCGCCATCCAGGAGCTTTTAATGTTGACCCGATTAGATGTATCTATGCGGCGGATAGGTCATTCTTTGCGCCATCTGGGCTTTTAAGTGAAATTTGTGCAAAATTGATAGAGAATGCTTTAAGAAAGCTTTTATTGATAATACCTCTTCGAGGTTGAGCTCTCTCCAATGCGAGTCACGATTGGTCATTATTTATTTATGAGCCTTCAACATGACTTTGCAACTCCTTAAATACTTTCTTACTTGGTCCTCTTCCTTTCTCTCCATGTCCTGACGCTAATGGAAGAATTGATCTTGGCTGGAGTCATTAGGTTGCATGACTTTATTACGGCGCCTCAGGCAATTAGATGTGGAATGGGGATCGGCCCAGAACTCAGGAGTGACCCAGACTCTTTGAATGACAGTTGGAACGAAACTCTTGCCAATCGTAGGTGAAACTTTTTTTATTCGATTTCCGCAGACGGCGCGATTATTTGTTGATTTTCATCGATCTCAGGGGCATCGGTACTAAATATGAACTTGCAAAAGGGCGACGACGACGATGTGCTAACAGCCTCTCCAGTGATTAGTGACAATGGAAGGAAGAAGAAAAAGGTTGGGATAGTTGGAATTGCATACCTTTTTAAAGTGGGATCTTCCCGATTTAGGAGTTCGAGTTCCCAATCTCAGTTTCATATTTTAGAATAATATATGTTTTTCCTTATTAAGGATTATCCTTTTATGGGATAATATGTCTGTTTTCCTTATCGGATTACCCTTCCAAACAAGGATTTAGAAATTAGGAAATTCGAGGATAAATATCTGCCTTTATTTCCATAACAAATTTCCCATATGCGGTGAGATGGCCGGTTGGGGGTCTCGGGATCCCAGACGGGTTCTAGGACTACACCTTCTGGTGGGTTCCTGTGTGGTTTTAATATAGTGGGCCGCCTTAGGCAGCTTCATGACGGACGGGGAAGTAGACTCTTGGCGAGCGTGAACTGATGGCTTGGAACAGGTCTAGGCCTAAAAAAGCTATAGATTCACCCACATTACCTAGCTTTATATTTTTCAATAGAACCATCTGGGAAAAATTTTCTTTTGAAGATCCACTTGTAACCAATAGGTTTTGCCCCTGAAAGTAAATCAACTATTCCCAAGTTTGATTTTTAAAAAAAATAAAATCAAGCTTAGTTTTAATAAAAATCAAACATAGTTTTAATAGCTTCTTTCCAAAGCAACTTGTTAGGGGAAGAAATAACTTTAGAGTAAGAAGACGGTTCATTTTCAATCAAATAAGTATAAAAATTATCTCCAAAGGAAAACTCTTTTGTTATCATGAGAGCTTTCCATATCATCCACAGTGGTGGGCACATGCTCATCATATGAGTTTTCTATATCGTCCACAATTGTGGGTGCATGAGAAATTTTCTCATAAAGTAGAAAAACATGTTAAAAAAACTCTACATTTTTTTTTCAATAATAGTATTACATTCTAGAACATCACTTTTCAATACAAGAAATCTGTAAGCAGCACTATTACTAACATACCCTATAAACATGCAATCAGAAGTCTTTGATCCTATTTTCCTCTTTTTAGGATCAGGTAACATGACTTTGGCAAGACACCCCCACACTTAAATATTTTAGGTTAGGGGCATGACCTTTCCATAACTCATAAGGTGTCATACCGGTTTTCTTGTATGGAGTTCTATTCTATAGATGACATGCATACAATATAGTTTCGCCCCATAAATTATCAAGAGTAGAAACACTGACAAACAAAGAATTCATCATATCTTTAAGAGTCTTATTCTTTCTTTTAACAACTCCATTTGACTTTGGTGAATAAGGAGGAGTTATTTCATGAATTATTCATTCATTCTCGTAATAATCATTTAAAGGGATATATTTCCCCCCTCAATCAGATCTAATCCTTTTGATTTTTCTATCAAGTTGATTCTCTACTTCAGCTTTATAGCTTAAGAGCATATCAAACACTTCGTCTTCATTTCTAAGCAAGTAAACTTTAGTGAACCTAGAATAATCATCAATGAAGGTCACATAAAATTTTGTACCTCCTTTAGTCATAGTTTGTTTCAGATCTCCTAGATTAGAATGAATTGGTTCTAATAGTTTTGTTTCTCTAGACACCGACCCACATGTCTTTTTAGTTAACTTAGAAGTGGCACATATTTGACATTTACTTAAACATGAATAATCAATATTATTTATAAGGCCCAAAGATTGCATCTTCTTAATGTATCCACTACTAACAAGTTCTAATCTATCATGCCAAACATCATAAGAAATTAAGAATCAACCAAGTAAGTAGAAGAAGAGGCATTTCCATTCATAATTTCAACAATACTGAGCACAAAGAACCCCTGTTTACAAAACCTTTTACCCACAAAGACCTTTTACCCACAAAGACATTATTTTTTAATGACACTTTAACCCTTAATTTTCACAATAGAGCAACATAAACTAAATTTGCTCTAATATTAGGAGCATGCAACACCTCATTCAAGGCCAAAGTCTTTACCGTAGTGAGTTTTAGCATGACTTTGCCTTTTCCCAAAACTTGAGCAATGTGAGAGTCACCAAGGTAGAAAACCTTTTCGTCATCCCTTATTGGAGTATAAGAGGTAAAAGCATCTATGTTTGCACAATATCTGTTGCAAATTAGTCTACCATCCACTCCTGAATTGGTCACCATATTACCACAACAACAACATCTATTATGTCGCCTTCCTTCACTGGGTCGGGTTTTAGGAGGATTTCCATTGTTTCCAGTTTTTACTCTTTCTTTCTATACTAGGGTGCGTGATGCCCTGGTTTTCCACAAACATAACAAGTGCCTTTCTTCTTGAAAGCATAGGGGTTAGTAATTTTGGGTTTGTTAGAGTTTTGAGCTTTATGAGTGTACCTTTTAGGGTTGGTTTGGACCTTGCTTGCCTTGGTGGTCATTTGTTTTGCTTTGGTTTCCTTTTGCTCTTTGCGATTTGTGTCTTTAATGATGATTTGAGTGATCGATAAGCCAGGGACAAACTGCTTCTACTTGTGTTTTAATTGTTGCTTGTAGTCACTCCACGAGTCAAGTAGTTTCTCAATCAATAGTCCAGTTACAAATTGTTCAAATAGTTCTATCTTTTCATCCCTTAATTCCTCTAGCAATTTGTGGTACTCATTGATTTGGAGCTTTATGTTCTTGTTGTCTACCATCTCCTACTTGTAGTAGTTTCCTACCACAAACTTTTGCTTGCCCACATCCTCAGTAGTGTACTTAGTGAGCATTGACTCCCAAATTACTTTTTCTTCCTTGTAGGCATAATAGACATTAAATAACTCGTTAGATAAGGTAGTTAAATTGTATGTCGACAAACCTTATTTTCGTGTGCCTAAGGCTCATTATCGACATGCATGTTTTTAGCAGACAACATCCATGCCATTCCATGCATATCTAGGGTGGAATATATAAGCTCTTGCCATTTTTTGAGAATTTGACCAACAAAAACCTCAATTCTAGTGATGCCAGGGAAGAGTTTAGCGTAGGCAGGGAGCATAGGAACTATTAAAGCAGAGGTAGTAGAAGGGACATTAACATTAGCGGTAAGAGGGACTGTACAGTGGCACCAACAATAGTAAGGACTATGGCAATGACAACGTTGGCAGCAAGGACCATACCAACCGTAGAGGAAGTCGGAAACTGGAATGACAAATCGACTGCAGCTGTTGTGACGTCGAAATCTGGACTTATGTCCTGTAGAGGAAAACATAAGTTAAGCTAAGGCGTGTGGCAGAACACCGTCCTTAGGATTTTTATTCCCTAGGATTTAGCAGCTCTTTAGAGAGGGGGTTTGGATCAGGAACAATAGAGAGAGAGAGAGATAAAGGTATGGATAGGGGGTTGATTTTCATTGTATTTCACAATCAGAGGCTGAATTTATAGGAAAACAAATTGTAACCGTTTGGTTTGAAATTCAAAATATGACCGTTTGGAACTAAAGATGGAATTAAAGGCTTTAAATCAAGATAGCTATTGGAGAGAAATTGTTAATTGAATTTATTGTAATTTTAAAGACTAAGCCGTTTTGATTTTTAAATAGTAAAAAACCAAGGATTTCATATAGGTAAACAAAACAAAATAATTTCTAGCAAACCAAATTTGACTCGTGATAATCACCTGGGGAGGGGGGCGGCCCGAGAGAGGATCCATCGATTTTCACGAGGCCTCCTCCTTTCTCAAGCCTTATACAAACCCATAGATGGGTTTTAGTATATAAACCCAAAGAAGTTTTTATCTTTTTCCTATGTGGGACAAGGTTCTTTTTGAAAAAAAGGTTAACAACCACTAACATCGATTACATTGTGAATCCTTCATAGCTAAGGTTTTCAACTCACACCTCTCAAAAGTGGATGGGTCACTTGTGTGGTGTGTAGTTGTAAGTAAACAACCAAATGACATAAAACTTGAGAGTGTGACTTGGGACCTTAACTTTTTAAAGAAAAGAAAAACTCTTTGTCTCCCTATCAAAGACCATATGGGAGTTACATCTTTATTCTTCATCAATATGTGCAAATAATTTGTAAAGGTGGGTTACAACTTTGAATGTATACACTTAAATTTCATAGGTTATGCATTCATTCTCCATTACTAATATGCATTATGCATATATATTAAATCTCATAATGGAGTTACAAATAGGTTATACATTTTATCAATCCTATTCATTTTGTGTACCATAAATTTCATAGGTTATGCATTTATCCTCCATCACTCATATGCATCATGAACACAATGAATCCCATAATGATGGAATTATAGAATTTGTAACATTATATTCATAAAATGAATATTAACTTCCTTTCATAACTCCTCTTATAACATAAGACTTTTGCGATGCTTAATCAAACAATCATATAAGGCCACATTTTATAGAATAACTAATAATCAGCTAATAATCTCCTACTTGGACTATATGATCATATTCAAACATAATATGACCATAATAATTTCTCAAAATTGGTAATTCCAAGTAAATTTAGATTATGGAACTACTAATACCAAAACTATCGGGAAGAATGACATACAACGACCCAATATTCTTCAAGGATTATAGTATTAGAACCCCTATCAGGATAAAGTAATGGATTTTATAACATAATGACAATCCATTCATGTAATGGTCCCTTCAACTTTTAAACATATGGCTTGTGCACAAGATCAATGTCTAAAAAGGATCATAATAAATATCAATATCAAGAACTTTATTTTCATTATGTGATCACATACATTCGACTTAATTAGTCTAAATTGACAAAGATGCCACCAAGCCCATGCGTGCGACAAACTCCATAAAAAGCTTAGGTGGAAGAGCTTTTGTCAAAGGATTTGCCCACATGAGTGTATTAATAATGTGTTCAATAGAGACAACTCTATTTTGAACTCTCTCCCTTATAGCCAAATACTTAATATTGACATGTTTTGATTCTCCTATAGTTTTATTATTTTTGGAGGATTGAATAGCAACATTGTTATCACAAAATATTCTCAATGGTCTCATTATTGAATCAACAACATGCAAGTTTGAGAAAGAGTTTCTCAACCATATTACATGACGTGTAGCTTCATAACAAGCTATATGTTCAGCCTCCATTGTAGAAGAAACTACTAATGATTACTTATGGCTCTTCTAAGAAATGGGTCCATCACAAAGCATAAAAAATAGCCAGATGTAGACCTTCTAGTGTCCTTACCACTAGCATAATTAGAATAAGAATAACCAATAATCTCTAGATTATTTGTTCTTCTATATGTCAACATGTAGTCCCTGCCATTTGCAAATACACACACTTTCACCGCCCAATGTGTCGAATAATTGATTGCTTGAGATTCACCAAGCATGCCTACTACATAAGTTATGTTTGGTCGTGTGTAAACTTGAGCATACAAGATACTCCCTATTGTAGAAGAATAAGAATTTTTTTCCATTTGATTCTTTTCAAGATCACTTTTAGGATATTAAAGTTCACAAAATATGTCCCCTTTCACAACAAGAGCAACACTAGTAGAACAATTCTGCATGTTAAATATTTTAAGAACTTTTTCAATATAGCTCTTTTGGGATAATCCTAATTATCCACTTGATCCATCTTAATGAATTTCAATGCCTAGCAATATGGAGGCTTCACCAAGATTCATATCACAATTTTCTACAGAAACTCACTGGTCACGAATCATTCCCATATTATTGCTAGCAAGCAACATATAATCAACATACAAAACTATAATACAAATCTTGCTCCTACCGATCTTAAGGTATATACATTGATTCACTAGATTCTCTTTGAAACCAAAAGTGATGAGAATTTCATGGAACTTAAGATACCATTGTCTAGAAGCCTGCTTTAAACCATACATGGACTTCTCGAGTTTACATATCATATGTTCCTTGCCTTTATTTTGGAAATCATCAAGTTGATCCATATAAACCTCTTCATGCAAGGCACCATTCAAGAAGGCAGTTTTAACATCCATTTGATGTAACTCTAAGTCAAAATGAGCTACTAAAGCCATGACTATTCTTAAGGAATCTTTCTTATAAACAACAAAAAATGTTTCGTTATAGTCTATTCCCTCTTTTTAAGTGTATCCTTTTTCCACCAACCTGGCCTTGTATATTTCAATATTTCCCTTAGAATCATGTATATTGCCCTTAGTATCATGTTTGGTTTTAAAAATCCATTTGGAACCAACAGTTCTAATTCCCTTAGGCAATTCTACAAGATCCCAAACCTCATTATCTTCCATTGATTTCAACTTTTCTTTCATAGCATTAAGCCATGCAGTGGAATTTTCACCCTTGATGGCTTGATCATCGGAAGAAGGATCATTTTCCAAGCCAATATCATAATCACACTCATTAATAAAAACTTCATAGTCACTTGAAATAGCAGGTCTTTTTTCTCTTTGTGATCTTCATAAAGGTACTTCTATAGTTGGGGTTGTTTCATTTCTCTCATGAAGCCTAAGAACAACTTATGGTTTTAGAATCTAATTTCTTTATTTGTGGATTGAAATTTTTAACTTCTAATGGACATCCCCATACATGTAAATAATTTAAGGTTGGTTTCCTACCTACCCATAACTCATAAGGAGTTTTACGTACAACCTTAGCAGGAACACGATTGAGAATGTGAACAACAGTTTTCAATGCTTCACCCCACAAGAATTCAGGCAATGTTGAATTACTCATCATGCTTCTCACCATGTCAATTAGAGTACGGTTTTGTCGCTATACTACACCATTTTGATATGCTGTTTTAGGCATTGTTTAATTTGCAACAATACCATTCTCTCTTAAAAATAAGGAAAAAGCATTAGGATGTTGGCCTAATTCGATGAATCTACCATAATATTCACCACCTTTATCGGACCTTACAATTTTAATTCTCTGGTTAAGTTGATTTTCTACATCGGCTTTATAGATTTTGAAAACATTTAGTGCTTCAGACTTTTTATGAATAAGATGCATGTAAGAATACCTTGAAAAGTCATCAATAAAAGTAATGATGTACTTGTGCCCATTGATAGTTAGAATAGGATAGGGTCCCCAAATGTCAGTATGGATACATTCTAATAATTCAATAGCCCTTGAGACACCATTTTTCTTAATCTTAGTGTATTTTCCCTTGATGCATTGAACACAAATGTTAAAGTTAGAAAAATCAAAGTGAAACTAAAATTCCATCTTTCATAAGATGGTCCATCATTTCTCTTGAAATGTGACCTAATCTCTTATGCCACAATATGGATGAATTTTTATTCACTCGATTTCGTTTTCTAAAAGATTCATGCACATGATAGGGTAAAAGAGACTGTGAGTATTTGTAATCTAAATTCAAAGAATAAAGATTACCACATGAAGTGCCAGAGCCAACCAAACAAGAATTATAGAACAAGGAAACACCATTATTTCCAAACTTTAATTCATATCCATGAGAATCAAGTTTTGGAACTGAAATTAGGTTTCTTATAAAAACAGGAACATAAGTGTATCTACTAAATCCATAATGAAACCAATGTCCAAAATTAAATGTAGAGTGCCAATAGCCTCAATTTCTACTTTCGTTCCATTTCCCAAAGTGATAGGCCACTTTCCTTTACTTAGTCTCTTGCTTGTAGGGTATCCCTGCAAAGAATTTTTTATGTGAATGCTTGCACCGGTATCAATCCACCAAGAGTTTGGAGATGTAGCAACCAAATAAGATTCATAAGACATTAAGCATTGACTTTTACCTTCTTTTTCCAACCAAGCCTTAAACTAACACCCTTATTTTGTTAATTGTCTCATGTTAGGCGATGTGGTGATTCGCGCTACTAGGTGGTGATCCAAATCAACAAAATTTATATCCTAAATTTTTCCTACAGCCGTAGCAAAGCTATCAGATTATAGCGCTTCTAGGGTCGAACACTGTGATGGCTTTGTACAAATGATTTTGTACAAATGATTCTGATGAGGTTCAAAATGGTGAATTTCAATTTGGATTTGAGTTTGGTAAAAGCAGGATTTTGATGGTGAAGCGATTAGAAATAAAGATGGAGAAAATAAGAAAAAGAATAAAAAGAGATCTGTGAAGTATCGGGATCTTGGGCTTGGGATTCCTCTGACAAGCGAGGGTTTAGGGGTTCATTTCCTTGCGTTGGGGAGGATGACCTATAGTCATCTCCTGAACCAGGATCTTCATTTAGCTATAAAACCTAACCCAAAATATTTATCCTTTTGAAAAATGGCATCTACTGGCCATCAGTGGTCATCGACAATGAAGAATAAGTCTCATGGACTCCCCTTTCAATGGGTCATAGAGGGTGGTAACTAATGAATCTCAATGGATCTAGCAATAAACATCCACTAAACCCTAAAAGCTTACCAAATAATAGCCATTCAAGGGGATTTGAAGGGATAAAAACCTATAGTTAGAAAGGGAACACAAAGCGACGGTGAGTACACGCTTGAAGAATGGGGACCTCCGGTAGCCTTTAGATCACTGCGCCCGGCGACCTTAAACTCAAGGAGAAATGGGTTTTAGCCGCTCATCCTCCGAGTTGTCATCCCCTCGGAGGGTGTTTGGCTACTTGAGAAATAGAAGAAATGAAAGAAAAGGGAGCGACGAGAGAAAAAAAACGGGAGAAGTAGCTTCTCTCTAAAAAATTTATTGCGGATTGATTGATTATTCTGGACCTTGACTCCGACATATACTGCTCATAGCAAGATAAGTACAAAAAAAATAAAACTAAAGGCTATTCTGAGAGACGAAATGTGAAGAAATAAAAATTGCAACAAAAAAAACAAAAGGCGTGAAATGCTTGAACGTGATTTGCGGGATGAGCAGTCTTGGAGAGCATGAAACGGTGATCGCAGGAAAAGCATTCCTGTAGTGGTCCATTTTTCTTCACTTTTTGCTATTCTTTCCTTCTAGGATCTGATCTGCAACAATGAGTTCAACTCGGGTTCTTCGTGTTTGAATTGACTCGATAATTTTGGCCTGATTATCTTAAAAACTACAAAATTAGCCACAAAATGAGATCAGTAGAATAACCGAGACCTTAATGTGCAAATCGGGTTAATTCGGTTGATTAGTACACAAAAAGTGCTCAAAACCTACAATGATAGGGCTCAAAATAGCACTTTTTGGACACTAACCAGGTAAGAAATTGGTTAGTAAAATGTTTTACCTAAAGGATTTTAGGTTTCTATGAATGAGTTGAATGCATTCAACTTTAGTGTAATTAGTTTCATCTATTTAACTTACTTAATTTCAACAATTCTCATATGATTCAAATTGACACCCAAAGACAGCCAATAATCCCTCAGAAGTGATATACTTCAACAATTGAGACTTGCATATGAGAGGTAGATGTTACCTTTTAAACCTTTCCTTATAAAGAATGTTTACTCTACTAGCTAAATGGATGTTATATCTTTGAATTGTTTTACCATTTGTGTAGATGGTGATATATTTCACAGGAGCCTTCCTAATATATTTAAGTTCTCATTATTTTGTTCATTTTAACCATGAGCATACGCTAAGAATTTTGCCCTATTCAATGCCCTTAAAAGTGGCCTTACTTCACTCTTATATATATGTTTTTGTTTATGCATCTTTAATCACCTATCATTTACAAGTTTTTGAGTTGTTTTTATTAGTTCTAATGCTTATTTATATCACCTTGTGGTTCTATGTACACTTTGGAAGAAAAAGAGTACAAACGGGACCAAATGAGAAAGGTCGAGAAGTCACCACATACAGTATGCTTCAACTCTTATGAATTTTTGACTATATGATGACCTCCCATGGGTCTCCTCTTGGAATAGATGCATTATAGACTTCTCAAGCTTTCCATAGAACCCAAGATTGCCCAATTTGGAGTTTGTGTCAATGTTATGGCTTCAGAAAGTTAAGAAGAAGAATTAGGCAAAATTCAGCATCCAGTAGCCATGAGCCAACGCTTAGTGTGAGCATGCAATGCACCCAGCGCTGAGTGTCGGGGTTGGGGCCAAGTGGACTTCCAGCCCATTTTAGGTGCATTTTGAGCCTAAAATGGCTAATATAAAAGCCTAAAACCCTAATTTTCAAAAGAGTTCGAATTTGAAGGTCTTAGAAGGTGGAGAACAAGTCAAGAACACCTTGAAGAACCAAGTTAGAAGATCAAAATCCAGCCTTTGGAGGAGGATTGAAGGCCATTTTTGTGAAACCCGGGAAAAGCGTATTTTTCTGAAAATGAGCGAATCGGTAATTCTTGCCGGGACAGTGCGGTCCAAAGAAACCGTTTTTCTCTAGACTTGGATAATGAAAGCGGATCACGCGGATTAGAATCATCTCTCATGAAATCTAGTTAGACCCGAACAAGCTGCGTCGGGTCGAGATAGTCGATTTTCACACATTTCGAGACGGACTGGGCTAACCATGGGGGTGCCATGTGGCGCTAACGTGGGGAGGCACTTGGCATGGGTGAGCGAAGTGTCATGCTATAGGATTGCATGGAGTTGGGTGGGGCCCCGAATGTCAAGCCACCCTCATGCATGAGCATGAGGAAGTGGTTGAAATTGGCATGGAGGCAGCGGTCTTGGAGTTGACCAAGTGTCAAACAAATTGGTGTTAGGTGTGTCCTCCACCTAGGTCGAGCCAACAGGTGGTTTGAGAGGGATTCAAATAGTCGTAGACAAGAGGGGAAGAAAGAAAAGAGAGAAAGAAAGAAAGAAAATAAAGGAAAGAAGGAAGGAAGGAAGAGGAGGAGGAAAAGCCACAAAACACCTCCATTTTTGCAAGGTTGAAGGATCAAGGACTTGATCCCACATACTACAAGAGGTAGGGACTTTGCCTATTTGGTTATTTTCCTTTCTTGGGGCCATGGAAATGGCATTGGTTGAGTTCCCAATTGTGACCCACCGATGGAGAGATTTCGTGTATAGGGTAAATGTTGTAGGGGAGATCTTTTGCCCGATTTTTCCTTCGACCCCTTAACGGTGTTTGTATGCTTGGCCATCACACGTCATAATTGAGTGATTCAAGTTGTTGGGTAAACTAGACTTAAAGGAGAACATATCTCCTTGAAATGAGTGCATCAATTTATTGCTTTTGACTCATAAATGCACTCAAAGTGAAGCTAGGTTCAGGCAGTTTTCCTGTGCTATGTTGAGATCGCAAGACTGTGTTTTGGCCATAACTTGGCCATCACTCATCAGAATTGAATGATTCTAATTTCTGAGTAAACTAGACTTATAGGAGAACATATCTCCTTGAAATAGGTCCATCCCTGACTCCTTTTATTTCGAAATGCATTCGAAAGGAGCTATGTTCGAGACCGATTTCTGTTCTTGCTTGGCAGAGTAACCATGTTAAAAACAGTGTTTCCAAAACTGTTTTTCCTTGCTTTTAGATCAGTTTTAATTCATGGATTTGGTGATTTCTGGGGTTAATCTCTAGACCCAGTCATGATAGAATGAGGCTTAAATTTAAAGCCATTGGATTTTTGATTGAAGTGTCACCTCTTGGTTAAGAGATGACACCATGTTTTGAAATGTGTGTGTTCCAAATGTATTTGGATTGTATTGGTTTGACCTTGAACATGGCCATATCTTAGCATGTTGCAGGTTGTGTGACTGAGGTGCTATGTCTCATCCTGGAGACATGAGCCTTGACATTTACTTGTCTAAGTGATGTTAGGAATTATGGGAATGCATGCTCACATGATGTATTGAATTGAATGTGGAATATTAGCCTTAATTTGCATGTATATTGATATTGAGCGGAATATATGGCTTCTTTGTGTGCATTAGACATGAGGAGTTCTGGCATACACATAATGTAAAATGTCATGTGAGGGTCTTCATACATTGGGCATGAGTTTTGAGTGCGATGGCCCGATTGCATTATCATTGGTGTCTGACAAAGCATTTGCATTACATGGGTGCGTGTACATAATAATATCAGATTTGTACTTTGCGTTTGGTGAATTATGTGGGCTCGGGGTGGACGAAGTCAGGTGGAGTCCTACAGTGTTAAACGAAAATGGGAAATGAAATGTGTCAGGCTTAGCAAGTAGGGGATAGATACCCCCCTCAGGTGAAAAGCACAAAGCACAGTTAGGCAATGAATACATCGGTGAAAGCCCGAAAAATGTCGGAGGGTGTAAGAGACCTGCAGTGAAACCTCGGAAAGTTCTGTTGCCCAAAAAGACACAAGAAAGGTGAGTAAATAAATATCACATAGACTACGAGTTGTGTGATGGGAGTCGGGACTGACTCGGTGTTTGATTCTCCCATTGGCACTTGTATTGGGTGGTAGGTCGGTGGTTGACTTGGTACATGGGGCATATAGAGTGTCGTGTCATACATGGAATATAGTTTTTCCATGATAGGACAACATGTTTATATGGATTGTGTTGTTTGTGTGACTGTGGCATGATCATTTGCATGTGCACTTAGGTGGGGAGTAGCCTTGGTAGGTTTTGTTTTACTGCGGGCGTAGCTCGCCACAATGGGACCGCCCCCTTTTCAGAAGTCTCTTGGTCACGTCTTGGACGAGACAGTTATGTAGAGGCCAAAGGTTGAGAAGGGTTGGGTTGTGGCCTTGATGTGTTTTTATATGCATGATGTACTCATGTCGATATCTTGTTTTGTATATTGGAACAACATTTGGTGCTAACGCACGTATTTGTACCACATGTGTGAGTGAGGTGCTATAACCCTCACGTTTTGTATATGGACTAAATGAAGTTATTTTGTGTATTTATGAATTAAATATGCAGGGATGAGTCTCGATATACGAGACATGTGAGAGCGATATCGGGATACCCGATTTCCATAGACATACGCAGGTTGATAGGTTGTCAACGAGACCCCTAAGTTTTGGGGCGCCACAATTTTGACAACAAAAATCAATTTGTTTTGTTGTCCGCTCTCTTTTGAACCATGAAGTTGTTGAATACTCATTTGTTTTAGATTGTTGTTGTTATGGATAGCTAACCTTTAGGGGAGATTGTTTAGGATCTAATGTGTTAGTTTCCTTCATTTATATGAGTTTATGTTTCAGATATACATATCTTTATGTGCTTGTGTGAAAATTGTTGTCTATTCAATTTGAATGAATTGTTTAGATATCTTAGGCTAATCCATTGTGGGTGAAAACTAAAATTTATTAGCTAGACCTTTAAGTTATATTTGGAAGAGACCATATGGACCGAGAGGTGATTGGTTCACCTCTTAGGGTCTAGGATTTTTATCGTATGGACAGAAAGGTGATCGATAAAATGCCTAGGACGAAAATTAGCCTTAATATTTCCTTGTAGTACCCTATATGGATCGGGATGCGATTAGGGGAGGTATGGTGACAAATTAGGACAAAAAATATAGAAGTTGAGGTCCCATATGTTAATCCCTCCGACTAAGATATGCTCTTATGACCCATAAATCTGGGCTAATTTGGAAACTTAATGCATTAGAGACCAACAATCAACCCTAGATTCACATCAAGCTTGGTTCAACTTGGCGTTTTGACCTTGATTTAGCCCTTTCCCCTTGAAAATCTAACTTCTAAATAGAATTTGTTTGTTTTTCCATCCTATCCTTTGATTTTTAAGCTTAAATAACAAGGTAGTTGATTACTTGAGGTAATTTGTTAGTCAAGGAAAGGAAGAATCCCTGTAGGAACAATATCCGGAATCTTCGAGTCCATTTTACTGCTTGTACGACCTGTGTACTTGTGATGAATTTTAGTGCGTTGTAAAATGCCTATTAATTAAGAGTAACATTACTTTTATTCACATTTTTTTATGCATAAGGATTATTAAAAGCATAGCTTAACCTTTCTTCTTGCTTAATCTTTTCTCTTACAAGCATCACTATTTCCTTATATGAATGGATAAGAGGCACTACTTGAAAAATAGAAATCAATGATGTTTTTTGTGTTAGGGAAGGTGAAGATGATGCTTCTCTCTTCTTTGAGCTTTGTAGCCTTATCACTTAAGAATCTTATAAGATCCAAAGTTGTTAAATAGAATAACGTCTTTTGTTGCCACCTTTTAAAATCCAGACAACTGATTTTCTCTAGTTTTTTATGAGGAGAAATGGAAATGGGCACAATAGTAGGCATTACTAACACTCATCCACATTAGGGGACCCACTTGGACAAATTCAATCACAAAAACATTGTCATATATAGTTTTTATTTTCCTAAAACATCTAAGAAAATGTGTTGGTTTTTAATATTAATTACATACGTTTCCAAAAAAATTGAAAACCACTTTATAGAATATTCTCAATAAAGACTAGTGAAATGTAATAGCCCAAATCAGGATCTGCCTCCTTAGAATATTCAATTCCTAAGAAGTATAAAGGGATCAATCATAAAATCCCACTTCAAATCCAAATTCTTTAAACAAAGCATCTTTATATCATAATTTTCAATTTTCTAAAAGCAATTGCACAATTCTTACATGGAAAATAGTCCAATGATTTATCATAGTTATTAGATATTTTCTAATGGTATAGGAAATACAATTATTAGGAGGGAGTGTGTCCATTGTTATGGGTTCGAACTTCTCATTTGTGACAAGAATGGGATTAAACCTTTTTTTTTACCATTGTACTTTTTTCCTTCTTCTTCTTTGGACTACAAACCAACTTGTTGGTTTTTTCTTTTTTCCCTAAAACAATCTATTTTAAGATTGTTAGTAATCAAGAAAATAAAGAATAAAGAAAATCAAATCCAATCTACTCGAATTTGACGAAAAAAAAAATATGTCTTGAATCTAAATCTCACCAATGATCATGCTTCTCTGATGGTGCTTGGAGAATCACTCAACATGCATTTGCTTATTATATTAAAACGGTCCTTGAATGACAACAACAAAACCTTAAGTCACTCCACACAAGCTTAATAATGTTTTCCTCTATCACTGCTTAAATGAAGGAATGATAGAATATGAGATTGAAAGATAATGATACTCTCCCTATGTAGACATCAGATAGGAAAGAGACTGGTAAGCAAAACACTTTGGTGGCTTCTATTAAATTTTAGGTTTCTAAGAATGAGTTGAATGTATTCATTTGTTTAATGTAATTAATTTCACTCACTTACTCAATTTTCATTAGATTTATTCTAATATTATCTCATTAGCTCTCACAACATCATGTCTTTAAATCATACTAGGTCATCTAACACCTATACTATTCCTATGACCATGGAAATCTCTTCTTATCATTGTTTTGGTTAATGGTTTCATAGAAAAATTTATAGAAGGTATCTACTCAAGCACTACATTACCCTTTTGAACAATCTCTCACAAACATAGGAGTACTAATTCTCAATGTGTTTGCCATTTTGGTGGTTTCTTGGTTATTTGGGTGTGTCATAGCCTCAAAATTATCACACGACAACATTAAGGGTTGTACAACCAATGAACAATCCCAAATTCCATGAGGAAATTCTTAAATTAAATGACTTCGTTTTTCTATTTCAAAAGTTACAATGCAATTGACTTTCATATCGGAGTCAACAATGTAAGATTACTTCTCATTTTTCTAAGTAGTAGTTATACCACCAAAAGTATATATATATATATATATATATATAAAAGATGAAATGAACAAATTATTAGATATATTAGATTTTGAATCTATGAATACTCTATGTATTAACTCATCACTTTGAAACACAAGCATATAATACATTGTTCTCTTATGAAACTTGAGTTTATATTTGACAATCATCTTGTGAACTTGGATTTTTATGATATCTACTTATCGTATTTACTGCAAAATAAATATCTAGCCTAATACATAACATTGTCTACTCAAAGCGACCACTGCAAAAACAGAGTAATCTTTGCATGTGCTCTTTCTATTCAAGTATCTTAGGACACTTTTGGGTTATGGGCATGGGTCGCTGATGAGTCCTAAACTCATATATTTTTAATTCATTTTTTTGGCATATTTTTATAAGTTTATGATTAATTTGAATACTGAATTATGGAATATTCACCAACTTTGTGTTTTGTAGGTTTTTAATGCTAAAGAAACAATTCCAGCAAGAAAAGCATAAAATTGGCTAAGGCAGAATTGTTGCGACATAATTTCAAAATGTCGTGACATAATCTCAATAAAACTAGCAGAAGCTATATCACAACAAGCAATGCTATGTCGCAATAAAGAATAGAAAGTGAACTCAAGCTAGAAATTGAAGAATGTCTGCAACATTTCACAACTTTTGTGACACAAAATGAGAAGAGAATTGAATGATAAATGTTACGACAGAAAAATTAATGTTGCGACATAATGGTATCCCGGAAGGCAGGCACATCGCGACAATGGAAAATTATGTCGTGACATTGATTGAGAAGTTGTTGAAAAAGAATGTCACAACATTATTTTGCTATGTTGTGACAATGATCAAGCAAATGGCAGTAGAATTTTGTCTCAACAATCAAATTTGTGTCGCGACATAAAAAGCTGTAGAGTGAAAGATTTCTGTCGCGATATAAGAAAATTATGTCGGGACAGAAAATGGAAGAGCAATGAGACAAGTCAAGATAAGTTTATCTCGACAAAGATTTCAATGTTACAACAAATAGTTTAGCTAGCGACAAATATCAAGGAAGGAAATATGTCGCTACATTTTCAAGGTCTGTTGCGACATAGAGTTCAGATTCAACAGTAAAAGACAACAAGACTATGTCCCAACATAGAAAATATTTGTCGCGACAACAACAACATACAACTATGAGGAACTCTGTCGCGAAAAAAGAAAATATTATTGTGACAAAGGTTGAGAAGAACCACAAAGCAATGTCCGCAACCACGATGTGTATGTCTATGGCGAAGAAATTTGAAGGAAAAAATATTTATCGCGACAACAGAAAACTATGTCGAACATAAGATGAAGAGAAAAAAAGAGAAGAGAAAACTATCGAGACACAGTGTGAGCAAAAGAGTATTTTATGTTGCAACATTTCAAACTTATGTCGCGACATAAAACAAAGCTGAAAGGTAAGAAGCTTTGTCGTGACAAAGAAATTTTATGTCGCGACATTTTTCAAGAGTAGTAAGGAATGAAAAGTTGGTTGCAACAAAGTTTTTATGTAGCGACATAAAACGCTCATGTCGCGACAATTACTAGACAACCAATGGAACTTTGTTTGTGGCTTGTTTTTCAGAATTATGTCGCGATAAAAAGTATGACCATGAAAAATTTGGGAAACCAAGATGACAACTATGTCACGACATAATTTTCTATGTCGCGAAAAAGCAACCTACTGGGCCAGATTTTAGGAGATCCGCAATTTCAGCCTTGAAGTGCAGCCCATCATTTGAAAATCTATAAATAGAACCATCTAGGGCATTATGCGCAACTTCCGCCAAACCAGGAACTTCTTGGTAGCAGAAATCTCCTTCTATATTATTTTTACTTTTATTTTTATTTTTTATTTTTTATTTATTTTTTGTCAATTTTGTCTTAGCTTAGCTTTTTAGTTAGTTTTTTTTAGAATGGAACAGTGATCTAGTGCGAAGTTTCGAGTTGGGTTTATTGTAAAGTTTTCATTACTGTCTGATTTGAAATAAATTTGGAGAATTTCTAGAGTTCGTTTATTTTAGTTCGTTTGCAATATTAGTGAATTTTCCTGATCAGTTAGTCACTATTAGTTGTAATCCATTTTTAAAAGACTAAGCTCCCTCTGGGAATGAATCGATGTAAATTATTATTCTCTGCATAACTTGAAAGAATGTCATAGTTCGAAATCTTGAATTTATTTGATTGGTGTTGTTCTTGAGATTACTTGTTCAGAATATTAGTAGCGTGTACCTAGAAAATGATTATATCTTGCTCTGATTTCCAGGAGGCCCTTTTAGTGACACATAGACGGAGAATCTTGAGAGTATGGAGTAGTTACTTGGGGGTATGTTAGACAAATATTATGGAACTAATGAACTACGAAGAATTTGCCGATAATCACTAATTTACTCATGGTGTGAGGATTAGTTGGATGATATACCAATTTAGTTTATCAAAGGTTTCTCCTCTTTTTGATGAAAGGATCTTTATCCCGTGTTAGTAGAGATCTAATCAAGGAGATAGAGAATTTTATCATATTAGATGGATGAATACCGATTAAATTAGGAAGGCTTGCATCCTATCTATGGGGCAAAATTCTTTGAATCCTAAGATTCTGTGAAGCAGGAGAAAAACCCAAATCTTAGAAAGAGGATTATATTCTACAAGTAGCGATTAGACTCATGTGTTTGAAAGGAACATGAAATTTGATTAATAGAGAATGTATAGTGTGTGGAGAAATCCAAACTATACTACCTTGCATCTTTGATAAGTTCAAATTTCAAACTGATGGTTGAATCATGTTATAAAATGATATAGAAATTGATAATTGTACATTGAACTATTTCCCAGTGTTACTTACCTAGTGAACTTTCCAATCTAATTATTTTGAATTCTTCATATATAGTTATAGAATTTTAATTAGTTTTTACTATTCCTTTAGTTTAAAACCAAATCAATTTAGATTTTGGAGTTCAAATAATAAGGATCTTGAGTAGATGGGGTAATTGATCTTTAGGTTTTTCATCAATCTTCGTGGGAACAATATCTAAACTTAAATCCACTTTTATTACTTGTACAACCTATGCACTTGCAGTGAACTAGACCAAAACATATTTTCAAATGAAACCTTCTCATACAAAGAAAACACATATTTATTATCTTGGGTCTCAACAAGTTTTTGGCATTGTTGTCGGGGACTGATTTAGTTCTTGATAGCAATGTCAGAAATTTGTCCAACCAACAATGTTAAGATCCTGTTATTTTTGGTCTATGTTAAAAATCTAGTCAACCAAGTTTTGACATCGTACTTAGGGGCGGACATTAGCCTACAGTGGTAGGTTGAAGATTTTGTTGGTATAGTTTTAGTCAATATACAAGTTTTGGCAGCATTGAGGGACTTTAGTTAGTCTTTGGTAGCGAGTGTCGGAAAATTAGTCGACAAGTTTTTTGGCGTCGTTCTTTGAGGATGAACAAGAATCTAAATATCTATATTCCTGACGAAGAATTGCTAATTTGGACATTTTTCTACGTTTTACAAAATTTCAAAAATTACAAAAATTACAAAAAATAGTTTTTAAGCTACTTGATGTTTGATTGATCTCACGAAGAAATATTTTATGAGCTTAAATTGAATATAGCTGTTTTCCACATATTTCATTTAATCTTAGTGTGTTTCTATTTTAGGAAGATTTTACATGCATAGAAAACCAGAAGCAGAACTGCTTCCTTTGGACATAGAACTGGAAAGAACATTGAGAAATATGAGGAAAGTAAGGAGTGCTGAATCAACAACTATGGCAGAGCACAGAGAAAGGATGCAACCTATTCCCGGAAGAAGAGTGAGAGACCTCGGAGGCAAGCGACTATGGAGAGTTTTTGGAGGCCGGCTAATTCAAGATGAATACTCTGGCTGTGAGACAACTGCTAGAGGCTAATAGTTTTTTAAGGCCAAGCCGGCTTTGGAATTACAATGGTGCGATAACATCAATACCTTTACAGGCATCCTAGTAGAAGATCCCAGTGAGCATGGGAAGATTTCTCACGAATGACAAACACAATGAAGTTGAATGGGGTTGAACTTCAGTGATCAAGTTGCAACTCTTCACTTTTCAGGAGATGTAGCGAAGTACTTGGTTTTGAATCTTTGCCATATGGATCGTGAATGGTGGGAAGCGGTGGAGGCTTACGTGATCGAGATTCTTCCTTCTTTGCCCGAGAAAGGAGAGGGAAATTATAGCATTCAAGCAAGAAGAGAATGAAAGTCTACACACTTTGCATAGGAAATATTGAGAGATTCTTGAAGAGATGCCCCGATGTATGGCATTGATCTAACTACCACGAATGGACATCTTTTATCATTCTATGAACTAAACTTCCAAGGGCATAATTGATGCAGCATGCTGTGGAGAGAGAAAGAGTGCAGAGAAGGCAAAATAGTTGATTGAATATCTTGCTAAATGAAGTATAGAGCTCAGATTCAGAGACTTGAGGGGAGGCTTGATTCTGAGCTAAAAGGAGGAGTGATAGAGTTGAACGGAGATAGCGCCATAGAAGCAAAACTTGATGCATTGATGAACAGATGGGAAACCCGAAGAAGAATGCACTCGGCCCATAGTAGGAATAGTTGAAAGAAATGAAGCGAAAAATAGTCTTGAAGAAGGGCCCAGCCCATGAGGTCCTTATCAAGTTAAGGAGGCACGGGTTGATTCGTGCCACGATGGTGACTAAAATCAACAAAATTTATACACTAAGTTCCTACTCTTTATCGTAGTCAAGCTACTGCAGTATAGCGGTCTAGGGTCGAACACGGGGATGGGTTTTCATCCTAGGAATGATTTGCATAAGTGTAAAAAGGTAAGGCTTTCTATTTGGACTTTTTGGATTTTTGTTTCAAAACAGTGGAAGTAGTTTAGTGGCGAGAGATTGTAAAAGCCCAGAAATGATGTGTGAAAGTTAACTTTGAAGATTTAGGTCACTAACTTGGCAACTTAGGGCAAACAAATTGTCTCGGGTTTATCCTCGCGTTATGACAGGCAACCTATAGTCGAGCCCTGACCAGGATCTATGTTTAATAACCAAACCCCTAACCTAAATCCCTCTATTTGAGTTAACACAGGTAACATGCATCTATGGCCTTTACAATTTGAAACCCTAACATTCAACATCATTTGAGTGGCTCGTAAAGACCATCTAAAAAACCACAGTGCATCTAGCAATAAGTATACCTTTGTATCCTAAAGCATGGTAAGTATTAATGAATTAATGACATTAAATGCTATTCAGCTATTTTGAGAAGATAGGGCCATAAACCTGCAATTACACATGCTTTTAATACAAGAGGACAGCACAATATGTGCCCCACCACCAAGCTAACCCTTCCTCTTCAAAGAAAAGGAAACGCGAAGCATCTCTTGAGTTGTCATCCTTAAGAGGGGTGTTTGGCAGCGAAAATAGGGGAAAGAGGAGAGAGAAAGAGAGAAAAGCAAAACCTAACTAAAGCTGAAAGATATTTACATAAAAATAAAAAAACTTGCCAAAAAGATTGCTTCCTCAATTTGTTCTTAGGGTTACAAAATGGGAGGCTTATAGGCCACCAAATGTATGAAAAATACCCTGGCTTTAACAATTTGGCTAATTTTAGGGACAATTAATACACCAAAATTGAAGTCGGTTGCATTAATTACAAAAAACATGACAAGGCGGTGAATTTCGCTAAGGCTGGGATTTACGCTAGGCGCGAAATCACGAATAAGCAGCAGGGAAATTTACGCTAGACCACTGGCAATTTGCTAAATTTGTGAGAATTTCGCTAGCTTAGCCGAAAATTCTTGTGAGTAAGCGTAATTCGCTAGGAATAGTGCTTTTAAGCGAAAATTTTGGGTCTAGCGAGAATTGGTAATTTCGCTAAGTTACAAAATTTTAAGCTAAAAATTTCTTGAAATTTTAAATAAATCAATTGTAATCTTAAGCGAAATTCTGGGATTTCTTGATTCATCAACGCATTGCTTCTGTCCTCTTTGCATTGATTTTCTTAGCTGCCTTCGTTCTCTTTGATTTATGGTTTGCTTGATGGGCGATGAATGAGTTGATCTTCATGATTCATCTTATATACCGATGTGAACTCCCAGTACGAAACACGAAACAGCGAAGTAACCTCTAAGCGGCATAAGTGATGTAGAGACTTGAACACTTCAATTGGCATAAATGACATGATTAGTGCTTAAAAAGCACTCAAACCTATCTAATATAGGGTTCAAAATAGCACTTTTGGGTACTAATCAGCGATTTCTCAATGCTAATAGAAGCTGACTTTAAGCGAACCTCGGCTTACCTACACCTTCACACACCGACCTTGTGAAACCATGAAAATTTCTTATATGGGCTGCTGACCTGAAGACGAGAGACGGATGCGGAATTATTAAGCGGCCGGCATGAGTGACATGGTTTCCAAGGACAACGGCAACGAGCGACCCGGAGGGTTGAGAATCGAAATTTAGAAGATCCTAGTCTTTTGAAGATCGGATGATAAGCTTTTATGGGAGAAGAAAACAAAAGATTCTTGAATATCATGAACTAAAGTTTCTTTGAAATTGCATGACATTCGAAGCAAACATAAGCGTGTTTCGGGCCAACCTGAATGCCTCTGAAAAATGCGGAACCTGAGTAGGGTGAGTACGCTCTGTGAAGCGAGAACCAGTCAAATGATGTCTTCCCAAGTGACACTAAGAAGAATCCTAAAGACTGTATGGTAGTGACTCTAAGAAGTGGCAAAGAACTAGAAGAAAGAAGAAATGAGAAGAAAAAGATTGAGGAAGAAAAACATCAAAATTGGAGGAGAATTGAAGCAGTACAGTTCAAAGGTTGTTGAAGAAGAGAGAACAACAAAAATGTAGCAAAAGCAGCAAGTTAAAGAGGGAGATCTAAGGAAGAAGGAAGAGGTTCAAGCTTACAAGCCTTAAGTCCCATTTCCTCAGAGGCTACAGAAAGCTAAGCTAGATGAGAAATTCTTTAGATTCTTGAACATGTTCAAGAAAATAGAGGTTAATATCCCTTTTTTAGAGGCACTGACTCAAATGACTTACTATGCTAAATTTATGAAGGATATATTGACGAGAAAAGAAAAAGTGAAGGAGTAGTAGGCCTACGTGACCTCTGATCACCGATATCGGAGGTCTTTACTAGTGAAATGTAGGATCAGCTGACTTTACTATTTTTTTGCACAATAAGAATTCACGAAATGAAAAAGCCTTTGTGTGATTAAGGAAACCCGACATAAACTTGATGCCCTTATGCGTAGTTAAAAGACTAAGTTTGGGAGGCTTACTCCTGACCATGACGTGCGAGATGGCGAGTGAACCTTAAGCAACACAATGGGCATTCTTAAGGATGTGGTTATAAAAGTGGGAAAGTTCATTTTTTCCAGTGGACTTTGTGGTTATTGATATTGAAGAGCAAAACAAGTCCTACTTCTTGCTACGAGCCTTTCCTTGCTGAGTAACCTGATAGATGTGGAGGAAGGAGAGGCTTTAAGGGTTGGAGATGAGGCGGTACACTTCAATCTCCAATCCACCAGTTTGGAAACAGGCAAAATTTGATAATATTGATTGTAAGATTATAGAAAGCAAAAGTTCCCATAAGTTACGGGCTGATAAATGATTGTAGATTGAGTTGATGAATGAAAATGAGATGAATTTCCAGTATCTTGATGTTCTTAATGTTGAATTTCTGAACTCCAATTTTGAATCAAAAGAGGCAGTACTCAGTATTAATGAAAATAGTACTAAAAAATCAAGCAGCAATGAAGATAAGGAAAGTGAAACAGAAACAAGTTTAGAAGGGTTAGCATTGAAGGAATTACCCAAACATTTGAAGTATGCTTTCTTAGAACCAGAAAAAGCAAAACATGTTATTTTAGCTGCATTGACTGAGCTTGAAGAATAAAAATTGTTGGAGATTCTCAGAAAATACAAGGAAGCAATCGCTTAGTCTATAGAAGATTTGAAAGGAATCAGTCCTTCTATCTGCATGCATAAGATCCTTTTGGAAGATAATGCAAAGACTTCCATTGAACATCAAAGAAATTTGAATCCGGGAATGAAAAGAAGTTGTCGAGAGAAAAATCTTGAAATGGTGAATGCATACTTTATATATGCACTCTCAGGCAGCCCTTGGGTGAGCCCAATTCATGTGGTTCTGAAGAAGGGTGGATTCTTATGTCGAAATGAGAAGAATGAATTGATTCCTACAAGAAATTGACGCGAGGATGGAGGGGTTTGTATAGACTACGAGAAAGCGAATCTTTGCTTTCTGAAAGGATCATTATCCTCTTACATTAATTGACCAAATATTGGACAGGTTAGTAGGACACCCACATTACTGTTTTCTTGATGGATAATCTAGATATAACTAGATTTCCATAGCCCTTGAGGATCAGGAGAAGACTACATTCACATGTCCTTATGGCACCTTTGCTTTTAAAAGAATGCCATTTGGATTATATAATGCTCCTGCCACTGTTTAAAGGTGTATGATGTCTATGTTTTCAAACTTGGTGGAAGAGGCTATGGAAATCTTCATGGATGACTTCTCAGTATATGGATCAAGTTTTGAGAAATGTTTAGAAAATTTGGAAACAATACTTCAGAGGTGCCAAGACAAAAATCTAGCTCTGAATTGGGAAAAATGCCATTTTATGGAAATAGAGGGTATTGTCTTGGAGCATAAGATTTTTGCAGTTGGGTTAGAAGTTGACCAAGCAAAGGTTGCTATTATAAAAACTATCATGTCACCTACAACAGTTAAAGGGATAAGAAGTTTCTTAGGGCATGTTGGGTTTTACAGAAGATTCATAAGGGACTTCTCAAAAAATTCTAGACCATTATCTTAATTTGCTTGAAAAGATCTGGTTTGATTTCAATGAATCATGTGAAAATGCATTTAAAGAAATTAAGTCAGTTAGTTTACAACTACCATCATGGTGATACATTGGAGCAAAGGAGTTTGAAATAATGTGTGATCTTGGAGTGATTATGCTATGGGGCAATATTGAGACAAAAGAACTAAGAAGATGTCGAGGGCCATATGCTATGCTAGCAAAACCTTGATGAGGCCTGAGAAATTACTTTACCATAGAAAGGAGATGTTAATGATGGTGTTTGTAAAAAATTCAGGCCTTACATATTGGGGTTTCATGTTATAATACACATGATCATCTTTTGCTATTAAATATATGATGACAAGAAGGATCTCAAACTAAAGGCGTCGGATGGGTATTATTGCTACAAGTGTTTGATTTAGAAATCAAAGACAAGGCGGGTAGTGACAATCGATAGTTGATCGCTTGTCTAGATTGAAAAGACTGCGAAGAGGAAGGAAATTGAAATGACGAGAGAACTTTCACGATGAGCAAGCTGTTTTGTTATCAGCCCAGGAGTACCTTGGTATGCGATGTGTGAATTACCAAGCTTGTTGAATTATGCCACTGAGTTCAGCCACGGTCGAAAAGAAATTGAGGCCCGTGCGATTTTATATTTGGGATGACCCACTACTTTTCAAAAGAGGAGCATATATGATTATCAGGAGAGGTGTATCAGAAACATAACAAGGTGAAATTTTTAATAAATGTCATGCATCACCATATGGAAGACACTTTGCAGGAGATAGAACAACCCATAAAATTCTTCAATCATGTTTTTATTGGCCTACTCTATTCAAAGACTGTTTTGAATGGGTAAAACATTGTGATAAATGTTAGAGAATGGGCAACATAAGTAGAAGAAATGAGATGCCCATGCAAGGAATCCTGGTGGTACAAATTTTTTATGTATGGGGGATCGACTTCATGGGACCTTTCCCATCCTCATTTGGAAATCTTTACATTCTCCTAGTTGTGGATTATGTATCCAAATGGGTGGAAGCAATAGCTTGTCACAAAAATGATGCACTTGCTTTGTGGGCACGGGTTTATTTAAAGAAATGTTGAAGGCGGTTGGAGCACCCAAAATAATCATTAGTGATGAGGGAAGTAATTTTGCATACAAGGTTTTTGCAAAAATCATGAGTAGATATGGAATTAGACATGTAATGGGATTGGCTTACCACCCTCAGTTAAATGGGAAAGTTGAGATTTTCAATAGGGATATAAAGAAAATTCTAGAGGAAAATTGGGCACAAAGTAGAAGACTAGTTTATAAAAAATTTAGATGATGCATTGTGGGCTTATAAGACTACTTACAACACTCCCATTGGAATGTCCCCATACAGAATTGTATTTGGAAAACCTTGTCATTCCTCTAGAACTCGAATATAGTTTATATGGGCCATCGAGAAATTGGTGTGATTTTCAAGCGCGAAGAAAGATATTACTCGAATGAATGAATTGGAAAAGTTGATGAATGGAAACAATAATGCGAATCTACAAGATAAGACAAAGTGGCATGATGGAAGATTAGGGATGGAATTCAAGCGAGGAGGAACAAGTCACATTATACGATTCGAGCTGAGGCTGTTTCTAGGAAACTTGAGGTCAAGATGGAGTGGTCCTTACACAGTAGTAGCAAGTACACCCTTTAGAGCAGTGACACTGAAAACTGATTTTAGAAGTGAGTTTAAAGTGAATGGTAAGAGATTGAAGCATTATCTTGGAGGGAACATAAATGAAGATTAGTTCTAAATTTTGAAGAGAGAGGAGAATTTTGCTGAAAGGAAAACTTTTCTGACAAATGTCTAGCTAAAAATGATAAATTGAAATGACTTCTTGGAAGACAACCCAGCAACTTTTTAATTCTTATAGTTACCTTGATTTTTTTTTAAATTTTGTGTGTTTGTAGTTTAGTTTTAATTTTGTTTGAAATTTTATTTAATGATCTTGTTAATTTTTTAGGACAATGAAGCTGTATTAGAGATGAATTTTATTTGGAATCATTCCTTCTTAGATTTATCAGGCAGAAAGTGCTACAAGGGGGAGTTTCTCTTTTTCCCTAATTGTCCTTAATGAGAATGCATAGTTGAAGTTTGGAGGAATATAAATTTTTTTTTTAGAGTAGGAAATTTGAAATAGCTTTGTTGTGCTCATTCCTTGACTATCTTGATGATAATCATGTTGAATTATATTGAGTGAAAAAATGAGATGTGTTGTTCATACTTGAATTGAGGTTCTTTAATGATAGATGTGTCTTCACAAGTATGATTTGAGTGGGATGAATATATTGCATCTTGTTATGTATTGTGGTGGTTGAAAAATTTTAATTTGGCACGATTTTGAGGAAAGCCGCTAAGATTGTCCGCGACCAGTGATCTTTTTGTCATGTTTTTATTATTTCTACTATGTTGCGACATTGGTTTTCTTTGTCATGACAAAGAGTGGATTAGCCTTTTTGAAGTCACAGGAAAGTATGTCGCGACATTATTTAAATTGAGATGAATGAGTTATATTGCGACATTATCTCTCTTTGTCGCTAGAAATTTGGCTTTAACCTCTGATTTTGCAAGAAAGTGTTTGTCGCAACATTATTCCTCTTTGTCGTGACATAAGTACACTTAAACAACATATTTTTATGTCGTGACATTCTTGCTTTGTCGCAACAAAAGATTGACCTAGCCTTTAATTGATTGCAGAAAATATGTCGCAACATAGGATAAAAAAGGAAATAACCCCTAGGGTAATATTTATGCGTGACATTTCAAAAGGCACAATGAAACATTTGGCCAGCCAAATAGATAATTTTGAAATTTAAAGGCTACCTTCCTTAGAAACCATCAACACTCATCTTCCTTCCACCAAATCTCTCGTCTCCCTTTTGAAAACCCTAGATTGAGCATATTCCGACCATGTCATTTCGTCTACTTGTTCTAACCTTTACGAAATGATGGAAGAGTATGCAGAGGGCAAGGAAGAAGTAGTTCAAGAAACTCGGTCGGGAGGCGGTCGCGAGAGAAGATGAAGCAAGGTAGAAGCGAACAGCCCGAAGAGCTAGAAGAGAAAAAAAGGAGTTGAGCAAAGGAAGGAAAAAGCAAGCGATTTTGTTTCAGAGCGTGCTTATTTCTCTTGGAGGGAAAAGTTGCAGCATAGGGACTTCATTGGCGAAAAAGGTTTCAGCAGGTTAATCTCACCCTTCCAAGAAATAATTGAGAAGAGAGGATGGCACCTCTTACGCAGGCACAAGGCCACGGATTTGTAGATGTGGTGAAGGAATTCTACTCGAACATGGTAGGGATGAATGAAAAGATTGTGTATGTTAAAAGTAAATGGATATCGTTCAACAGGGAGAAGATTGACCAAACTTCCAATTTGAACGAGAGAAAGAATGGTTCGAAGTTCAAGAAACTAGTAAAAGAACCAAATTTCCATAAGATTGTTGATTTGCTGACAGATGGGAAAGGGAAATGGAATGCCCACGAGGAAGAATCCCCCATGAGTCCATTCGCAGAGGATCGTTATTTGAGCAGACCCGAGTCACAGTTTTATTTCATTTGCTTAGTCATTTTACCTTCTAAACACTTGAGTACAGTCAGGGAGAAGGAGGCAGTACTTTTGTATGCCATCTTGAAGGGATACAAATTCAGTATTGGGAAAATAATAGAAAACTCAATTTTGAGTTATTACGAGGCGACTACGGGGGTAAGGCACCCATCCAACACTAATCACAAGGCTGTGCATTTTAGGCGGTGTGGAAGGAGATTGGGAAGAAGAAGAGACATGTCCTAAGGTTTCACCTCTGACATTGAAAGGAATAATTAAGGGGCTAAAGAACAGAAGCAAGGCAAAAGAAGTAAAAGCTGAAAAAGAGGAAGGAGATAACATAGAAATCGACCCAATCTGACTTGAGCCTTGGCTTCCGATAGCATCAGCGAGAGGCGAGAGTTTGAGCCCGTCTTAACGGTATCCCGGACTTAAGACAAATCCGCCGAGCCAAGCGAGGCTCGGGGCATCATAATAACAATACAAAATTGATAGAGATGCTGGTATGAGACGAGATCTGAGAGGGACACATAGCTGAAAGTCTAACTCCAATTGAAGGATGAGTACATGGATGTAGAGCTGAGAGGAATATGTCAGAATTTGGAGGATGCACTCAAACTGAGGGATGAAGAATGGAAGAATAAACTAGAACATTGAGAAAAAGAATTGAGTGAAGAACTCAAGGCTAGGGAGAGAGCTTTCATTTTCGACCCGGCTAAAGAGGAGACAGTGGCGGTGAAGATCACGAAGGAAGAGAGGGGATGCAATGGAAGCGGGAACATGCTTTGCAAAGCGAGATCTGTAGGTTACTTATATGAAGAACATCGAGAAAATAAGGCTCCTTATAAAATAGAGGAATGAAGAAATGGAATCAACCTTAAACTATAGGGAGAAATTATGGACGGAAAGCTTAGACATGATCAACAATAATTTGACCAAAATGTACTTTGCCCAGGGTGAATTTGAGGGAACCTTAAATTCCATAGGAGTAAATTAAGATGATCATATTAAGAAAATGAAACTTTCCATGGGTGGTTTGTATTCAACAAAGAAGGTATGAGCTAAAGACCACAGTCTAATTCCACTGAATTCTCTCCTTCATGTGGTTATAGCTTGAACCGGTGAATTTGAGCGAATCCCGATAAGAGCGATAGAGAAAAAATGAACATTGTTTTTTCCTCCTTATTCCTCATGCTTTGTGACTAAATCTCCAGTACAATAAAACATAAATGAAAAATCCTTTGCAAGAATTTGTGTCCATTTTCATTTTGGCATTTCTCTTGTGTCTATTTTATTTTTCATTCCTTAATAATTAAAAATTGATGACTTATAGTGTATAGCTTTGCTGAATAATGGAGAAACCAGCTTTCCTAGGTTGATTTGCTGAATAGGTGTGAATTGTTTGGAAGAATTTGAATGATGATGGAATTAAATTGTTGTTGTGTTAAATTTCTCTGAATTGAATGGTTCAATTTAAATAAGGTTTTGACTTGTAAAATAGCATAGCAACATGTCCAGGAACCAAACAAAAATTTGATAGATGAAATTGGGGTAGGAGGAAGTGAATTGAAAAAGAGAAGTTGTTAAATTATCAATGAATGTGTTGAACTTCAAGAATAAGGAAGATTTCAACAAATGATGAACAAATAAGACCTATAATTATGTTTTTGTAAGCAGATTAGTTATTATGAATCCTGATAAACATTGCTCATGGTCTTAGTAACTTTGAAACAAATTATGCTAAGATTAAGGACATCTTCTAGGATCCATCACAGTTTAATCTCCCCAATGTCCTAAAACTTGTTAGATTATTAGTCAAGGCGAAATCTTAGGCAATACCACCAACAGGAAATGATATAGGCCATCCTTGGAAGTTTGAGCCTTTCAAAGCCTACCCTTATAATATGCATAAACATATAATTAGTTCCTTATTTGAGCCAATAGCCAATTTCATCATCAACTATGGAAATAGAAAACTAGACCTCCTTGAAATCTAATCTTTATAATAAAGAACCCTTATTTGCCCATGTGCATGAAAAATACATCAATGATAGAAGAGGGACGAGTTTGGGGGAATATTATTTCAAATTGTGAAAGAGAATAAGAAGGGTTGAGAAATGACAATCAATTGAGATGAGGAAAGATGAAAAGAATGAAGAAAACAAGATGTGAAAAGAAAAGTATCTTGGTGGAATGAGTTTGGTCTTGTAGCCTTCCTCCCTTGAACAATTAAGTTCTTAGGGGAGTTTCAGCACCTAGTACCACTAATGCGGCGGGTGTGGGAGTTGCTAACCCGAAGTTTGTGTTAAGGATGGTAGAAAGAGAGAGAGAGAGAGAGGAAATCTTAAAAGGGCAAAACATTGCACTATTCCATAAACCTTGATAGAAGATGAAAAGTGAAAAAGCTTCTAATATGAGGAAGAGAATCTACAATATGAAGGTGGTCAAGAAAAATACCACAATAGAGAGTATGTAAAAAGATGCACCAAACCAAATGGGGATGTTTGAGAGTTGACATAAATAGAAAAAGTCAAGGATGCATAATGAAGGCAAGTATGTTAAGTTGTAAGTGAAATCTAGGTAAAATTGAGCTTAAATTGTTCAATTATCTACCTGATTACCCAAGCCACACATTATAAGCCTAAAAGACCTAATTGATCCTGAAGGTGGTATATGCTTACATTAGTGGAGATTAATATGAAAAACAAGCATATGGGACTTTAAATAATGAAGGAGAAGTATGTTATCTGAGTATTATCCCAAAAGATTAACTAATCTGCCAAGGAAGAAGAGAGAAGCCATCACACACTCATAAATCAGGGTTGAATAATTGAATTGTTTACACTATATAAATTATTTGGCAGTTTAGTGAACTTAATTGAAAGTCTTCTGAGTTGCAGATCGAGCATGTTTAAAAAATAATTTTGCAACTAGTTTTCTGCCATATTGTGGATTGAAGAGAAAAGATGTTTAAGGAAAAACAGAAAAATGTCCTTAAAAATAAAAGCTAAATTGTTGGAGGACAAACAAATTTTATTTTCTTTGCTTTGGGATAAGCAAAACCTTAAGTTTGGGGGAATTTGATGAGTCCTAATACATAACTTTGTCTACTCAAAGCGACCACTGCAAAAACAGAGTAATCATTGCATGTGCTCTTTCTATTCAAGTCTCTTAGGACACTTTTAGGTTATGGGCATGGGTCGCCTAAGCAGGCTTGACCTAACCTGAAACCCATGAGACAACATCCAAGTGATGTTCTCCATGAAAGGATATCTCAGATTCCTATAAATCTTTAAATAGAACCTCTAGTTAAATACTGAAAATACTCTGGATACTTATCTTCTCTTCTCTATTCACCCACATTCTTTGATATAAATCTAAGTGTTATTTGATAAAGTACAAGTAGTAAATTGTTTATTATTGAAGGCATAGGATCCGCGTTGAACGAGTAAGTACCCACTGCCATTTTAGAGATGATATTTTCTTTCATTGGTATCAGAGCCAGTTTGTGTTTTTGTGCTTTTAGAAAGAAAAAGGAATCATTGTGTTTTTTTGGAAAAATGAATATTATTTTTTTTCAAGAACTGCGATGATTGATTTATAGAGTAAAAATTATATGGCTAGAAATCTCTCATCGAGAGCTTTACAACGAGTATTTACTCGTATTTTTCCGAAACTTGGTAATTTTTTTATGATTTTCCACAGTTCTTTGGTTTTTTTTTTTTTTCGTTTTCTACAAATTCTGAGACGATGGTGTGATGTGGTGGCACATGGCTGTTGATGCACAAAAACTTATTAGGTGTTTTGCAATACGGAATTTAACCATAAAGTGCCACAATTATACAAGTAATAAATTGGACTACATCGAATATCGTTTCCATAGGGATGCTTTCTTTGTTTGACTAGCTTGAGTACTGACCTCGGTGCCTTGCTATCTAGCTTCAAGTAAAAGGATAAGATGAAAGAAAAACAAACAATTTCTAACTAAGAGCTCGATTTTTGGGGTAAAAAGGCAAAGCAAGGTCAAAACACCATGTTGAACCAAATTTGATATGAATCTAGGGTTGATTGTCGGTCTTTGATGCATTAGTTTCCTTTTTAAGCCCAAATTTATGTCTCATCAATGCATATCTTTGTCAGAGGGATTAAAATATGTGACCTCTACTTGCACATGTGGGTTACACTTTCTCACACTTGTCACTTAGTCTCCAGCATCGGTCCATGTAGCAACAAGAGTGATAATAAGGCAAAAATTTCCCTCATAGGCCTTTTATCGATCATGTGGTGCAGTCCATACGATATGAGTCCTAGACTAAGAGGAGAACCAATCACCTGTCATAGTCCATATGGTCTCCTCCCAATGTGTCTTGAAGGTCTAGCTAATATATTTGAGTTTCCTCTCAATACATTAGCCCCGAACATCTAAAACAATCACTTGAATTGATTTTAGACAACCCAGTAAATACCCAAACACGTGAAGATATATAAATCTAAAAAATAAATCATATAAAACATAGGAAATAGCACATTAGATCCCAGGCAATTTTCCATAGAGGAGTTCTTAGCTATCCATAACAAATATAAACCAAAATAAAAGAGTATTCAACAAGTTTATGGTTCAAAGGAGAGAGAATAAGTAAACAAAGTAATAGTTGATAGCATGATGCTTGAATCCTCCTCCAAAAACTTGGATTTTGATCTTCAAGCTTGGTCCTCCACGTTGTTTTGAGCCTTCTTTTTCCTCTTCAAAACCCCCAAAATTCGTTCTCTTTTGATCAGGGTTCGTTTCCCCTTTTATATGAGCTTTTAGGGCTGAGGTGGGTGAGCCTAAAACAAGGCGGCCACGCCTGAGGTGCCCTGATGCGGGGCTTTGGTGCGACTCTTAGATTGTAGGTTGCTGCTAAAACTTTGCATCTTTGACTTCAAACGCCCATAACTCTTTCGTCCAGAGTCCAAATTTGATGATTTTGGACTCTAAGGCTTCTGAAAGAGTAAAATCTATCCATAGCAAGCTTAGAGCCACTAGAGGCCACTAGGTAGACCGAAATTTCACAAACTTCGAAAGGTGCTGCATATGGTGTCTTGGACAATCCTTCTTTTTGACTTCTTCAGACCATATCTTTTTCCTTCAAACTCCAAATTGAGAATTCTTAGATTCTATGGACAGACAAATAAGTCTAGAATCCATCCATATCACTCTTGAAGCCATGGGAGGTCATGGTACAACCTAAAAATTCATCATTTTAGCCCTTTTAATGTTTTTTTTTATTCAAATGTACCTAAAACCATAAGATAATACAATAATGCATTAAAGCCCTTAAAAATACCATAATATCATGTAAATGATAGATGAATAAAGATATATAAACAAGTATAAAAAGCACCCGATCAAATACCCCAAACTTGAATTTTTATCCTCGAGTAGCGGGCTTGTCGTGAGGTGTGTAATAGTTGGGTAAGCAGCAGACCCGTGGCCTTGGTATACTGGCGTCAGTTCACGTAGTGTAGTGGCTAGTCAGTGTGGATTCCCCGCAAGAGAAGCGTGCTGAGTATTGATTTAATGACCTAGACAATATTTGGATATAGTCTTGTAGCGAATTATGAATAAATTAACTGAATTAAAGAAAACCTAATATTGAAATTTCGATTTAAGTTGATGATGAGAAAACCTAGGGTTTTGCCTTCACCTACCACACCTAATGGATTTTAACCTAAATAGTGCATTTATTTAATATACCATATGATTCATGTTAGCGGGTTGATCGTGTCTACAAGATATTCTCTCTCGAGATATAACTGCCTATCTCGCTAGTGGGGTGTATTGCATATCTGCTTCAACCCCTCGACTACGAGATGCATGAATGTGCAAACCCTAGTGCTACACCTGGAACACGGGATATCTCTATTCCCTGATTGACTAGGGGTTGCTTTACCCAAGTCCCTACGAGTTGTCATCTCTCGATATCATACTCTTAGCATTGTCATGCCACAATTGGCCAAAGAATGACATGTGATTAAATTCAGGAGTAAAACAACCATAGAAATTCATATCTATATTAAATAAACCACAATTAAAGTATTAATCCATAATGGTGCTGTTAGGGTTGACAAAAACCTAGAGAGAAAAGTTAGCTCATAGTGATTTTCATTACAAACTGAAAGGTTTTCAACATCACACGAATGAGAGAAAGAAATATGAAAGAAGTCGTCTTCGCGATCTCCCGGAATCAGTCTTCACCGATCTCTCTCTATCTGTCTCTCATTCTCTTCAATCTGCTTCCAATACCCCATTTTTGCCTCGAAATCGCTCCCTTTTTATATCTCGGAACTCAGGCCCATCAATGGCCCAGAAAATCAAAACTTTTCGAGCTCCCGTTTTGGAATGGGAGACCTCGCTAAGCTGCGACGAAGGGAGCTTCGCTGCGGCGTACCCAAGGCGACCATTGTCTTGCCTTCAGTACACCTGAATAGACTCCTTCATTTGTTGCGAAGGCGCTATGCCTGCGACGATGGGTCTCATGCTGCTGTCTTAAAGACTCCTCTACTACACTTCTTTACTTTGCATTCTGCTTTGGTCCTTTCTTCTATTGTTAGCTTCCTTTTTGATTCCGATATCGCCATGTTCTATGAAACATTATAGTATAGGGGATTAGCGCAATATCAGTGAATATGAATGTGAATCATGCAAGTTGAGCTATAAAAACACAGAAATTGTACTGTAATGTATGCCTGATTCTCTGATCAACACCCCTAAACTTAGCTTCTTTATTGTCCTCAAGTAAGAATAGACTCTAAATAGGGCCCGCAAGGGTAAAGCGCAACAAACACTGACGATATAGGTATAGTACACATGATACTAGTAAGAAGGGGTCAATAGAACCGGTTAAAGATCGAGGGGACTACTTTCTTATTTAACTTTCAAGAATGCATCTTGGGCTAGTCTCCGGTTTACCAAATGGGGGTCTGACCCTATTTTGGTGCTCAATGATTTTTCCCAAGGAGTCTAAGTGCAGTTAAGGTGTGATCTTCAATGTATAGTTCGACTGCAGTACCCCCAAACTTGAATCTAACTTACCTATTTGGAATGGCTGCTGCAAGGATGAGAGCGCTCACAATTTATTCCACTTCCAACTACTCTAAGGATTAACTCTAAGTTCAAACTGGAAGAGTACTGAGTACTAAAGTTTTTAGGTGAGGGTTCTTGTAGCGGGGATCCATTGGTGACTCCCCACGATTAGTTAGGGCAGGCATTTAGTTCCCTAGAACTTCACCACAGAACACTCGACCAAACACCGAGGTCTAGACTATGGAGATCATCCATCCTCTGTCCCATGTAGCGGGCAGTGAAGTCAATGGCTCCTGGCTAGTTGGCTTAGGGCATTAGGCTTTGAAAAGCCCCTCAGATTGTGCTCATGATTCTGATTGGATGATCCACTTATTACCGTTTCTGGTTTTTTTTTTTTTTTTTTTTTTTTAATTTAGGGCTCAAAGGCGATCCTCTTTTTCTAAGGTGTCCCATCACTTAGTTGTTTAACTTCCTAAGGTTTGTAGAACTCTTGCATGGTGAGTCTGGAGTCAAAGCATACCCTAGAGATCACATGTGTGTGTGCTTAATAGCCTACTTCGGGAATGATTTCTTGAGATCTAAAAGGGGCGGCCAGACATGGTTATTCTCGACGTTATACAATGCAGCCCCCATTGTCAAACAACTTTGAAGTTCCCTATTTCATTGAGACACAGGCTCTCTGCGGTTACTATGACTCCTTTTCTTTTGTAATCATGGTCAACTAGAGCTGAGAACAATTAAAAAAAAAAAAAATCTGAAAGTCATTATATCATAATATTGCCAAGTGCAAATATGTTGGTACATAGGGACAAGGCTCGGTCTTTAAACATGCTAGAACACACTAAAACAACCAAAACAAACTAAAATAGTCGAAAACCTATAACATGCAAAGATAAAAATAAAAAATAAAAAACAAAAAAAACAATCAAAATAAACAAAATAACTCTGAGCCTACCCGTATACCCACACATATACCCCTAAACTTAAAGCGGACAGTGTCCTCACTGACAACAAGAAAAAAAAAAAAATTAAGGCCAAAAGATACGTCCTAGGATCACTGTGGTGGTGGTGGCAGTGTGTGAAGAGAGGAGTCGCAGCCACCGGGCCGGTGGTGATAAGGTCCGTCAAGGCCGAATGGTGGCCATCTCGTACCGATGGCGCCCATGTCCCGAACACCTACCTGCTCCTGAGACTCATCCCAATAGGCATCAAAATGGGTGGTGAGCGCATGAATTTGGTTTGCCAGGGACTAAGCCAAACTGTAGGGGGCCTCAGTGTCGCTGTCCATGAGGTCGTTCGCATTGGGTGTGGCTATTGGGACATCATCGTCGATCTCATCATCCGACTCGTTTGGGCTCCCGAACTTTGCCTTGGGTAGAGGTATGGGAAGGCGTTGCTACACCTGCTCCTCGGAGTCCAACATCGGGACCCTGGCCAGTTGGCATAGCTGAGTGATCAGGGAGGGGTGGATCAGGGCTCCGGTGCAGCGTCCGTGGGTCGACTCAATCAACCCCCGCTCAATGACTATCCCGATGTCGAATTGGAAACCTCATCATGACGCATGTAGTGGGATTCGCCTATCCTTCGTAATCATCGAAAGATGCAAGGTAGGCTTAACTTTAACACGTAGAAAATTGTACCAAACCTTAGCCATGGGCGTGAGGGACTGCATCTGAGAGGTGGTGAATTCGCTGGTCGATGGATGGCGCCTCCACTAGCCCTGTCCCTGAGTGAGCTCCTGCATCAGGCTCTCATAGTCTGTGTCCATAAATAGTGCCCAGTACTTCGCACTATCGTCATCTTGCAGGCGGTAAATCTGGTTGATGGCCTGGGCGCTGAAATCGACACACTTGCCTCGGACAAAGACAATGCAAGTAAGCAACCTTAAAGGGTAGCAGGCTGGGAGTGGAACCCCACACCCACCGTGGCTATACCCGAGATCGGGGCACAGTGTCTCAAGCAACCACGGCTCACAGTATGGTTAAGTTGAAGAACGCATTGGAGGTGGGAAAACCTCATTTTGGAACAAATAAATGGTTAAACAAGGACTCGTGATAGACTCGCTTGGCCTCCTAAGAGATGAATCTACATGATCGGGCCCAGAGGAGAGGTGTCGCAGCGAGGGTGGAGCCTGAAAGGCCGTTTGGTTGACCGATTGGGCCATGGTGGTCGATGCCGGCTATAGAGCTGCAAAAACACAAACCAGACAAAGGCAGGAGATGAAAAGACGGCCAAAAACTAGGTGGAGGAAAACGAATAAATGCGCTGGTTTTTATGCTCGGAATATGCGCCGTCGCGGGCGAAGGACCCTACGCCGCAGCCGGTTTCCCTACGCAGCGGGCTTAAGAGAGCTATGCCACGACGCACCGGAAGACGGCCAGAAAGCCACGCCGCGTGAGTCCTACCGAGGCTGGATAAAAAATGTGTCCCCACGCAGCCGAATGTGAGCTATGCCAAGACGTACCAAAAGATTTGGCCAGATCCACGCAGCGAAGTAGAGTTCTACGCTTAGAGGCTGGATAAAAAAAATGTGTCCCTACACAGCGGCGTAGAGAACTACGCCGCGACGTACCACAAGGTTGGAAAAAAAAAATGTTGGTGCCCTATGCAGCGACGCAGAGTATTACGCCGCTCGCGCCGTAAGGTATGGACCCCATTTTCCATTTTCTTTAAGACCTGCATCACATAAAAATAAACAAGGGTAGGAAACCTGAAAACCCAACCAACCAGCACAGAAATCACTGAAATCATGTAAGTTTAGGGAAAAAGAAGATCTCACCACACTTGGGTTGCCTCCCAAGAAGCGCTATGTTTAACGTCGTTAGCTCGACATTCCTCCAACGTATGGAACCAAGACTAGAAAACAAAAGAAAAAAACTGAATTGTTAGGAATTTGCTCCACCGTTGTTATTCTCCTGCAGCTCTAGAACAAAGGTCCCGCTCCCATTATGGTATTCTCCTCCAAAATACGGTTTCAACCTCTGAGCATTAACTTTGAACTGTCCTTTTTCGGGGTGCATTATCTCAACTGCTCCATAGGGAAATACTTGAACCACTGTGAACGGACTTGACCATTTTGATTTTAGCTTACCAGGGAAGAGTTTCAGCCTAGAGTTGAACAACAAGACTTACTGACCCGGCCCAAACTCTTTCCTCATAATATGTTTGTCATGCCACACTTTCTTCTTTTCCTTATAGATTCGAGCATTTTCATAAGCCTCATTGCGGAATTTGTCCAATTCACTAAGCTGTAGCAGCCGCTTTTCTCTGGCAACTTTGCTATCCATGTTCAAATGCCTAGTTGCCCAATATGCTCTATGTTCTAATTCCACCAGCAAGTGGCATGCTTTCCCGTAGACTAGTCGGAATGGTGACATACCTAATGGGGTTTTAAAGACTGTCCTATATGATCAGAGTGCATCATCAATCTTCTTTGATCAATCTTTTCTTGAATTGTCGACCGCTTCTCTAAAAATACCACCACGATTTGACACCTCGGGCTCGCCCATTACTTCAAGTGCGGTGCGCGGTCTGGCTGTCGCACACCATATTCGTGTAAGACCTTATCAACCAGCTTGTTGCGTAAGTGAGTACCACCATCCGCGATCAATACCGCGAGTGCCAACCGCGGTATATGTGGTCGCTGGCGAACTTAACTACCACAATCGGGCATCATTGGTGCGTGCCCAGACGTTTTCTACCCATTTGGAGACGTAGTCTACAATAAGGTTAATATACAAGTGATTGAATGAAGAGGGGAATGGACCCATAAAGTCCAACGCCTATAAGTCAAATAACCTAATTCTGTAATTGGGACTTTGGTTGTTCAGGCTTGGAAATGCTATGTCCTTGGCACTTATCACAAATGGATATGAACCGTGAGAATCCTCAACAAGCTAGGCCAAGAGAAACCTGATCGAGTACCTTGCCAATGCTCTTCGCCTCAAAATGTCCCCCCACATGATAAGGTATGACAATGATTCAGAATACTCGCCATTTCATCTTCCGGTACACATCTCCTTATTACTTGATCGACATAATGTTTGTATAAAATAGGTTCTTCCTAGTAGTAGTGCTTTAATTGTGCAAAGAACCTCTTTTTTTGTTGGTGGCTAAGTTCTTGAGGGATCACCTTGGCCACTAAGTAATTCACATAGTCGGCAAACCATGGAACCGGCTATGTGTCTTCAATTGCCAAGAGCTGCTCATCTGGGAAATTATCATTAACCTGCACCTCATCTCTTGGCCCTTCCAACCGTGGCAAATGGTCCAATTTACTCGTTCTCTGCCTCTTCTTATCTTTATCTCTAGTCAAAACTCGCAATAGAAGTACCCATCGATAGTCTCGCTTTTGCATCTTTAGTCATTAGGTACTTAACGGCCGAAAGTGGTCAAGGTGCACTAATACCTTATCATAATCAACTAGGCCTAAATTTATCAAAGATGATAACAATGGCCACAGCTCTTTCCGCAGGCATAGCCTCCGCGAGCATCATTCAAAGTTCACACAGAAATGATAACCCGAATATCCTTTCTTCTCGTCCCATCACGTCTGATCGAGATAGTCACTGGTGTCATACATTAGATCGAATAGGAGGTCCTAATCTAGTGCTACAACTATGGGGTCGATACCGCTCATCTGGGAACTCGAAAGCCAGTAAGCACCGCTCATCAAATCAAACGGTGTCCCCCGCGAACTAGCAAATCGACACGCTTTTCAATCCGAGAAAATCTTTATGAACCGTGCCGATAGAACCCTGCGTGTCCTAGAAAGCTTCTTATGCCCTTCACTGATGATGGTGGGAGTGTATTTTCTATTGCCTCGATCTTAGCCGACGACCTCTATTCCTCGTAAACCGTACAATTACGATGCCCTCAGACCATGCGGCATTTTTTCCAATTCAACACAAGATTGATTTCACACCTAACAAGTAATCGACTCAAGTTTTCCGTGACAATTGGTCGAAGGAACTCCCACACCGAAAAGTCGCCCATGAACACCTCAATTGTCTTTTTTCAACCATATCTCGAGAATATGGCCATCATATACAAATGTGCCCGCTGCGATTACATGTTCTATCGACATTCGTCGAATGCGAACACCATAAAGGTGTGGAATGTCGTGCCTTCTGGTCTTCGTGGGCTATAGTGATATGATTTTGCCTGGAATACCCATCCAAGAAACAGTAATATTCATGCCCTGTTACCCTATCCAACATCTGGTCCAGAAACGACAATGGAAAGTGGTCTTTTCGAGTAGCCTTATTCAATTTTCGATAGTCGATGCAAATCCTCCAACCCGTGGATCGTTTCTAGAAGGCGAAGAATGTATTATTTTATGTCTCATCACTGTTGTTCTTTCTTAGGCACTACCGTGACCGACTTCACCATGCACAATGTAAATAAGATATATAACCCCAAGATCCAAATTACTTGGGCATTTCCTCGCGACAAACCCTTCTTCATGGTCGATTCAGATTTCCTTGTGCCCACCGACGGCTTATGGCTTTCTTCGGTGCGCACCCGATGATGCACATGAGGGCGGATCCCCTTTAAATCAACTGAGACCAGCCGTGATTCTTGTGTTCTCCGGTACCTAATAGCCATTCTCTCTGATGCCGCGAGACACCAAATGATCACTCGGTAGGCGGAGGCATCCCAAGAGACAAGCATACCCAAATGACTAGGTAATGGCTTTGCCTCCATCTCAGAGTGAAATAGTTGTATAGATGAGTATTTTTCACTCTAGAGGTTCGTAGTATTTCTATTAGGTTCCAGGAGTTCCACTTTTACTTTATTTTTCGTTTCTTTCCCCGTTCTCTTAATCACTGTGTATCAGTTAGCCTCCAAAGGGTCATTTGGACCACTTTGGCTAGACACTATAGCCTCTACGGCCTCACCAGAAGCATGTATCAATTCTCTCAAGGGTGTCCTACTCTTTCTCTCGAATACATTTAACTTAATCTAATCATCCTACACTCTCAATTTCAACTCTCCCTTCTATACATCAATCATTACCCTACCAGTTGTGAGAAATGGTCTACCTAATATTATAGGTATTTCTTTATCTTCTTCCATATCCAGAACAATGAAATCTACCGAAAAGATGAACTTGTCTACCTGGACTAGACCATCATCCCTCGATGTTGATTCCATCTCGCCAACCTGAGCGAACTATAGTCAGCGAAGCCACCTAATCCCAGTTGTCTGAATATGGATAGCGGCAAAAGGTTGATACTCGCTCCCAGGTCACACAAGGCCCTCTCAAAGATGGAGCTTTCGATGGTACATGGAATAGTAAAACTGCCGGGGTCTTTCATCTTTTATGGTAGTTTTCTCTGAAGGATGGCATTACACTCCTCGATCAGATTCATAGTTTTGAAATCCGAAGTCTTTTCTGAATAAGATATCCTTCATGAATTTCACATAATCAAGTATTTGTCTTAATGCATCAGCAAATGGAATGTTTATATGTAGTTTCTTGAACACTTCCATAAACTTGGTGAACTGCTTGTCCAATTTTCTCTTCTTCAGGCTATGAGGGTATGTAATTGGGATAGTGAGTTTAGTCATGGGTGGTCGATCCTTAGCCTCGGTTTCTTCTTTTACCGACTTTTTCTGATGGGGTTGTTCCCTTTCTACTCTATCATTCTGGATGGTCTGGATTACTTCTTCCGTTTCTACCTCCCCTATCACTGGTGGTTGCCCTTGTACTGCTAATTCTTTGCCACTCCTTAATGTGATGGCTTTTACATACTCATTACCCTTTCGTCTCAGGTTCACCTCAAAGTTACTAGGTAATGCTCCGCACCCGCCTCCTGCCATCAGCAGGGCTATTTGGCCTATTTGTAATCTAGGTTTCAAGTTAAGCTCTTAGTTTTGTAACTACGTGGATTGGAGCCAATGTTGAGCTGGGTTTTGGAATGTGGCCTCTATCTCATCTATATAAATGTGGGTGTGAGAAGTCACTACATGAGCTTGTGGGCTTCTTCCAAATCTACCTTCTTTTTCTAGTGGTGGGCCATGTTTGAAATGGTGGCATATTATAATGATTATTCCTCCAACCATAGTTTTGATTGCTCTGATTATTCTGGTTACCCCTCCAACCCTGGCTTTGATTCTGATTCTGATTCTGGTGCCTGTTCTGATACGCATTGCCTCCATATTGTCCCTGTTGTTTTTATTCACGATTCGCATAATCGAGCTCCTGCTTCACGAGACCGCCCGACCAAAATCCATAGTACTGTGTTATCCCCCGTAAGATTCACAGATTTCCCATGGATTATTCTGAATAGCATTCACTGTACCTTGTTGCTTCCTGTGAGTTGCTTAGTTAACCTGTGCGATGACTTACTGTGTTACCGAGAACCTCTGCTTCGCTCCACTATGCGCCTCCTAGCCGATTCATCTCAAGGCCACCACCAAGATCGTGGTCAGATCTTCCAAGATCTCATAAGCTTGATATGTGGTTTTCTTCATTAGAGCACCTCCTGCTGAGGCGTCAATGATTGTCCTAGCCGAATCGCTTAAACCGTTGTAGAACGTATGTACCTACATCCACTTAATTAATCTGTGATGTGGGCATCTCCTCAATAGCTCATGAAATCTCTCCCAAGCCTCAACTAGATTCTCCCCCTCAAACTGTCTGAATGTGTTAATTTCTTGCACCAATTGAGCTATCTTCGAGGGTTGAAAAAATTTGGTTAGAAATTTCTGCACCAATTTGTTCCATGAGTTAATGGAATCTGGAGCTTAGTCGGTCAACCTAGCTAGCTCCTCGAGTGACAAGGGGAATAGCTTAACCGAGCCTTCTCATCTAATATACTCGACTCGCACGCAGACTTGAATAAAACTTGTCATATGTGCATTCGGATTCTCCCTAGGCAACCCATTAAACTGTATATTGTTGAGCATTTGCAAAATTACTCCTTTTAGCTCAAAGTTGTTCGCTTGTATGGGTGGTCGTCGTATGGCCGACTGAACAACTGTAGGTGGCAGGGAAAACTCCTCAAGTAGCATATGCGGATTGTCAGGCTGTACGAATGGTGTTGTGGCCTGATTTCTATGATTCTCAGCTCCACATGCTCCAATTCGTGGTTCATCTCATCATGAATATGTCCTCATCTACTCAGATGCATGATTTAGATCAAGGCGTGTGCTTCCTCTCGCATAATCGATAGTGTCCGCTCCGGTCAGATTGAATGGGAAGTACCCCTGCGATCTTGTCTTGCATACACACCAATTACTTTCCCGAAAGCTAAAGTACGGTTATCGTAGACTAATCTACAACACCTGGATGAAATAAAGGAGAATACTTAAACAAAAAAAAAATGATCAATAAGTGAGAAGAACTAAAGAAAATAAAATTTATACAAAGTACTATCTATGGTACGGTTGTCAATATCAACACTAAACTTCCTAAGAACGACAAAAAACTGACGGGCTCATCGTGAGTGTGTATTAGCTGGTAAAAACAAGCAGTAACTGACAAGCAAGTGCAAGTATACGTGTCTAGTTCACGTAGTGTAGTGGCTAATCAAGTGTCGTTCCCACGAAGAGAAGCGTGTTGAGTATTGATTTAATGACCTAGACAATATTTGGATCCAGTCTTGTAGCGAATTATGAATAAATTAACTGAATTAAAGAAAACCTAATATCAATTTCCTGATTTGCTGATGATGAGAAAACCTGTGGTTTTGCTCTTCACCTACTACACACCTAATGGATTTTAAATCTCTATATAGTGCATTTATGTAATATAAATTACATGATCTATGTTAGCGGGTTGATCGTGTCTACAAGATATCTTCCCATGAGATATAACTTCATATCTCGCTAAGGTGTATTGCATTCGTCGACCCTTGACTCCGAGATGCATGAATGTGCAAACCCTAGTGCTACACTTGGAACGCGGGATATCTCTATTCCCTGATTGACCAGGTGTTGCTTTACCCAAGTCCCTATGAGTTGTCATCTCTCGATATTAGACTCTTAGCATTGGCATACCACAATTGGCCAAAGAATGACATGTTATTAAATTCAGGAGTAAAGCAACCATAGAAATTCATATCGATATTAAATAAACCACAATTAAAGTATATTAATCCATGTTAGGCTGAAAAACCCTAAAGAGAAAGTTAGTTCATGCTGATTTTCATTACAAACTCAAAGGTTTCAGCATCGCTACCTAACGTAGAGAAATAAATACGAAAGAAGTCGCTCTCGCGATCCCGAACTGCCTTCACCCATATCTCTATCCGTCTCCTCTCTTCAATCTTCTTCCAATCCTCATTTTGCTCGAATGCTTCCTCCCTTTCTATATTCTTAAATTCGCCCATCACCGGCCTTAAAATCAAAACTTTTTGGAAGTTCCCATTTTGAATGGAGACTAAGTACGTCATAAGAAAGGGATTCATCATGCGCACTCGAGGCACCATTGTCTTGCCTTCAGCTACGCCGATGGGGTTCCTTCGCGCTGCGGCTGCTATGCCGTAGTGTGGGTCTCCTTGCTGCTGCGTAGCCGGTGGACCATTTTGCTGTCCACCCTCCTTTCATGTGATTTTTGCTGTCCTTTTTTCTATTAGTATTTTGATTCCGAGACACTATGTTTTATGAAATATTATAGAGAGGGATTGAAGAATATCAGTGAACATGAATGTGAATCATGCAAGTTGAGCTATAAAAACACATTGAAATTGTATCAGAATGTATGCCCATTCACTACCATCAAGCAAAGGGACAAGACACTAAAGAAAAAAACAAATATGAGTGGGCAAGCTTTGAAATGATTGCTAGTTTTGGCCTCAACAATCTTACCCAAACAAATATCATAGAGAACAATTTAGATGAAAGTTTTTGTAGAAAAAGTGTTCAATTGTTTAGTTAACTTTGCTTAACATGAAAACTCTTGCGTGTGTGTGTGAGAAAAGTCTTACCTAAATGAACCAATTGCAACATGGATGGAAGTATGCAAATATGAGTGTATAAGGGATCTCTAATGGGTTAAATGGAACTCCATAGGCTTGTTTTTCCTATCACTCTCTACTAATGTAGACTACCTACAACACTAGGATCAAAAGGTCTTTAATAAGCTTGTAATACAAGACTAGGGTTTGAGTATGATAAAGGTCACCTTTAGTTTAATTTTACCCAAAGACATACATTTCTTTTTCACTTTGCTTATTTCCTCAGACTCATTGACCTTTCAACAACATCATATCACCACCAAACTTATTTAATTTCCTCATTCTCCTTTTATCACCAACTCTTTTTTATTCACATAACAACAAGCAAGGTATATGAGTAGTAAAATGTTCGGTTCCCTTAAGCTTTCTACCTACCTTTAGCGAAGCCAGTCATAGTCTAAACCAGTTAAATCTTTTAGTACCAGGGTGCAGAACACCCTCATGGAACTTACTCTACTCAAGGTGGGAAGGCTACTTCTGACCAAACTTAATTAACCTTTATTCTTTTTGTTTTCTATTCCTTCATTTTTTTTCTTTTCTTTTTTTGTTTTCTTCTTTTTTCATTAACCTCAATCAATCACCCAATTAAACATAGCTTCCAATGTTACATCAATAAGCAATCATGTCATTGGCAAAATTAGGTTCTTAATTGAAGGAATACACAAAAGGGTGAGGATCATACTTGGTTCACAAAGAAAAAGGATTCTTTAGGCTCAAAAAGGGTGACTATGGATGTGTTCATGTAAAGGTTGGCTAGAAAGGCACAATCGGTCCAAGGATGGCCTAGATCATCTCCTAAATGTTGTGGTGTCTAGGATTTCACCTCAAGATAATCACAGCCCTAGAGTTTTTAGAGATCAAGGAAAGGTATGCTCACATAAGTCTTCTCTAAGCCAAGAAAAATTAGTTAACCGAGTGTGACTTGTGCTATAAAATGCATAGTTACAACTAACACAACCAATCACATGGTCAAACATACAAAAACCTTTCATTCCACTTACTATAGAAGGTTTGAGTAGTTTTCATCATCAGCCTTTAACAAACACCTAAAAACAAGACTCACTCAAAACAATTTCACTCTTATTTTTGTCTTTGAACCAATTATTTTGAACTAAAAACAAACGAAAAACTTAAACTAGAAGAAACACAAACAAACAAACAACTCAACTAAACTAAACACAAAACAAAATTCAACATTTAGGATGGAATTCTCTTTTCAACAAAATTATCTTCTAGTCAAGCAACAACATATCTCAAATGAAGCACAAATATAAGAGTTAGGATGTGTTACCTCAACTACAAGATTTGTTCAAAATTTTTTGGTTTACCTCAAACACGAATTCAAAAAATTAGGGCACCATGAAAGTGGCCAATTACCATGAGCCACGTGCTTTCATAAAGTCAAACCTAAAAATCACAATGTAAAGAGAAACCTTCCTAAAGATCAAATATGAAAAAAAGAAAAAGAAAAAAAAGAATGGAAAAACAACTAAATTAAACTACTCCTAAAAAACTAACAAAGAAACTAAAAACTAAAACAAAAAGTTATTTTAAAAAATGGAGATATCTCCCATTGATGAGTCTAAACTCATTTGTTTTAAGCCCATTTTTCATATATTTCAGTTTAGTACTCTCATTGTAATGCAAAAATTATAGAGCTTTCACCCAGATTTATGTTTTGTAAGAACTTATGAAAAGAAGCAAAATTCAACATAAATGGAGAAATCAATGACTGGTGAAGAGAAAGGACCAATGTCGCAACATCAAATTTCCAGTCGCAATATTATGAGGGAAGGTCTTGACGTTATAGCAATGTCGCGACATCAACTAAAGAGAGGAAGGCAAAGATATTCAAATGTCGTAACATCATGAGCAGCCTCATCAGTCAAACTATAGCAACCATCCAATGTCACGACATTATCCGATGGCTAAGGACATTGCCCGAATGGGAAGAATCAATTGTTTAAATAAAACAAGGACATCACTACCTATCGTATGACATTAGAATAAGTTTTCAACTAGTGAGACATCAAATAAATCGCCACGACATCAAATCAAAGCATCTTGGGTGATGAGACAAGTTAAATGTCGCGACACAGAATAAATGTCATGACATCATCTAAAACATTGGCGTAGAACTCGTGAGCAACAGATTTACGTCGCTGGATCTGAATAGCAATGTCAACATCACCGAAAAGATCGCACTCGTGTGAGGAAATGTCATGACATCAACTAAAGATCGTGACTGTATGCAACGTTGCGCACATCAACAAGTGAGCCACAATGTCATGACATCGTGGAAAAACGTAAGAGCAAAAGCATCAAGAGCCGCGTCGCTGAGATCGACCATCGTTGCATCATCAATCAAATGTCGCGACATCAGAACAAAGAACTACAACAATGTCGCAACATCAAACCCGGAAAGATCCAAGTTGAAACACTACGCAGCAAAGACGCCACATCAACTCAATGTCAGAATACGTAAGAGGCAATGTCGCGACATCAAAATTAATCTACAACACTGAATCTCAATGTTGCGACATCATCACGACATTGACTTATCACTGAAAATTGAGAATTGCCTAGCAAATTTACAATGTCGCGACATCAAGATATCACCCACCTATTACTGGCGTTCTTATGTTACGACACTTCGACATGAGCAACTAGGACAACAATTCTAGACTTTTAGAAGTGCGTGTTCTCGCCTCGTTTATAGGGCCCAAGATCTGAGCCTATAAATAAAAGATCCTATAAGTAAAGCTGAAAGCAAATTTTTACCAAACCCGGGAATATCCGGTAATGAGCCCCCTTTTAATATTATTTTTTTATTTTTTTATTTCTTTTCATCGATGAAGGTAATTTCATTCTAGTTAGTATTTTCTTGGATTTGAGCAAAGATCCGAAATAAGTTTCGAAGGTTCATTGTAAAAATTTGATTTTCATTACTGTCTGATTTCAATGGAATCTGGAAATTTTATGGAGTTCATTTATTCCAGTTTGCTTGCAATTTCAGTGAATTTTCTTGATCAGGTAGTCAATGTTATTTGTAATCCAGTTTTGAAAGACTGAGCTCCCTCTGGGAATGGATTGATGTTAGTTATTATTTACGAACTTAAAAGAATGTCAAGTAATAGAAATCATGAACTGAGTTTAATCGGGTGTTGTTATGAAAAGAACCGTCTAATATTAGTAGCTTGAACCAGAAAGACATTCTTGGCTCTAATATCCAAGAGGTCCTTTTAAGCAGCAGAGATGGCAACTATATATGGAGCAAGCATTGAGGTATGCTAGACTAATATTATGGAACTAATGAACTCTGAATGATTATGTTGATAGATCACTAATTTACTCATGATGTGAAGATTAGTTGGATGATGTATCAGTTTAATTGATTAAAGGTTTCTTTTCTATCTGATATAATGATCTTGATCCCATGTTAGCATAGATCTAATCAAGAAGATAGAGATTTTGATCAGATTCGAAGGATGACATACCAATTAGATTAGAGAAGGCTTGTATTATCCTGTCTATGGGGGCAAGAATTCTTCAATCCTAAGAATTAGGTATGAAGTATTGGAAAGGAAAAATACCCAGTTCTTAGAAAGAGGATTATATCCTACAAGTAACTGATTATTCCCATGTATCAGGAAGGAATATGGATCTCTAATTAGTGAAATGTATGGTGTATGGAGGAATCCTAACTATACTACCTTGCATCTTTGACAAGTTCAGATTTCAAACTATTGGCTGAACTATGTTATAAAATGATGCAGAAATTGATAATTATACACTGATCTATTTTCCAGTGTTAACTTTACTCAATGAACTCTCCAATCCAATTAATTTTGAATTCTTGATTATAGTTATAGAATTTTATCTAGTCATTCTTTCTTAGTTTAAACAAATCAATTTTATACTTTTGAGTTCAAATAGTAAGCATCTTGAGTAGTTGGGGTAATTTATCTTTAAATCTCTAATCAATCATCGTGGGAATGATATCTGGACTTAAAATCCACTGTATTACTTGTATGACCTTGCACTTGAAGAGAATTAGACTAATAATAAATTTTCATTATTACATACACATCAGAAAACATTATCTTATAATTTTTAGTCAAACAACAAGTTTTTGGCATTCCGGTTGAGGATTGAATAGTCCTTGGTTGTAAGTCATAAATAAGGTAAAGTGGCGGTTCACATTAACAATCAATCATATATACTTGTTAGTTTCGCACCACCGTAGTGGAAGTCTAAACAATTTTCCAATAGCGCGGTCGTACGGTATATAGAAAAGGTTAATGGTTAGTCAAGTTTTTGGTGCTACTGTCGGTGACCGACAGTTCCGTGCAAGCAGCGACAAATTTGGGTGATCACATGCGCGCCCAATCAAGTTCTCGCGCCGCCACGGAGATTGGATTTGACTTGAAGAGTCATATTCCTGAAATCAGAGAGAACACATTTGATATTTTTCTCCGTTTTATCAAAAATTTAAGAAAACATACAAATATAGTTTTAACCGCAGAGTTTAGTAAACTACTTTAAAATGTCACAGCTTAAATTGATATAAGCTATTTTCCAATCGATTTCATTTGATCTTATTAAAGTCGCATTTGTGTGAGAAGATCTACATGCACAAAGTTCAGTGCGTAATTGCTGCCTAGGGACATAGAATGGGAAAGAACACTGAGAAATCTCGGTGAAAAAGTGCCGACCAGTACCAGTGGCGCAGCAGAGAAAGATAGTTTTAACTGCACTCAGCTACTAAAAATGTTTTGAGCTTAAATTGATAGAGTTGTTTTCCACTGATTTCATTTGATCTTAGTGTGTTTCCATTTCGGGAAGATCTTACATGCATAGAAACCGTATGCACTACGCTGGACAATCGAATTGGAAAGACCACCGAGAAATCGAGAAAAGTGATTATGGCAAAAGAAATGGAGAGAGATACAAAACACTCAAAGAAGAAACAAATAGAGGGCCTAAGAGGCAAAGGACTATGGAGGATTTTTGGAGGCCAGTCATTAGAGACGATTACTTTGCTTTGAGACATTCTGTTATAGAGGCCAACAATTTTGAATTAAAGCCAGCTTTGATCACAATGGTGCAACAACATCAATATACTAGCCATCCTAGTGAAGACCCTAATGAGAACATAAGATTTGGTGATTGTTCAACACAAGAAAGGAATGGGGTGAGACCCGAGACCAACGGCAACCCTCCCTTTTCACTTTAAGAGACGGGCAGCTACTTGAAGTCAATAACTCATTTATGGATCATTGAACAATTAGGAAGAGTTGGTGGAGGCTTACATAAGCAGATTCTTCCCTCCTACCTTGACTTTAGAAAGGAAAGAGGAAATCATAGTGTTTAAATAGGAAGGGGATGAAAGTCTTTATAATGCATGGGAGAGATATAAGATATTGCTGAAAAGATGCCCAATGCATAGAATGGATTTGACCACCCGTATGAACGCTTTTTTACCACTTCAGAACTACACTTCCAAAGGTATACTGACTTCAATCCCAACGTATTAATCCAAGCACTTGCACATAAATAATATGCAAACAACCGATTAAGATCTAGTAAAATCAACTATCGAGCTCCATCCGAGGCTTCAAAGCAAAGCAATGTGACCAAAGGAAGCTGGTGGATGTAATTGAATAGAATGATTGTCATAGAAGCCAAAATTGATGCATTGATGAACAAGTTGGGAAACTAAGAAAGAAGAATGCATTCAGCACATGAAGTAAAAACTGTGGAAGAAAGTGAGCAAAAGAGTAGTGTCTAAGACGGATCAGCCCATCATAAAGAAGCAGGAAAGTATCATTATACTGAGTGCTCAGTTGTATCTTATATTACTATTTCATACTTTGATTTTGATCCTTGTTGCCTCAAGAGAGGTTGTTAGTACTGATGATTAAGTAGCTTGAGGTATTCCAAAGGTAATTGAGTAGCCAATGCTGGGATCACCACTCGATGTGGCTGAGGCTTACCTTAGGCCACTTCCTGCATGCATCATTACTCGGAATCTTTAGCCAGAGTGATAGTGGCATGAAGAGAGTCTTCAGTGGCATACATTATGAGTAATGAATCTCGGTGAGAAGATAAATACATTTGGGCTAGTCTAACTAGTGAATTATTTTACAGTCCATGCTCTAAATCCTGCTAGGCTTAAGTATGGAGTGAAAGGACACACGCATAATATATTACATACTGAAAGGTTCCTACCAAACCTTTGAATCTTTTCTCACACTGGGGAGTCACATGTGTTTTTGGATACTGCTCTTGATTTACTTGAATCAAAGGGTTGTTTCAAGTGGCCAACGTAACCGAAAACCTAATGGGTTACAATGACTTAAGGTGCGGGAAGATGAATAAAATGGTCTTCGATGGGATCCAAGCTAGAGAAAGTAATTTGATGAGATCTCGAATCAACAAGAATGGTTAGGATTGACTATATAGGATTTGGGAGAATCTGTCATTAGATTTCTTTCATGAAAGAAAACATACAAAATTCTTTCATTCAAATTATTTTAGATAGCTCAAATCTTCAAATTAGAGGTTCAAATCGTAATTTTCTTGAGTAGTGGGGGTAGTTGATCTTTAGATTTTCTCACCAATTCCTATGGGAATGATATATGGACTTATAATCCACTTTGTTACTTGTATGGTTTGTGCACTTACAGTGATTTAGACCAAAACGAGTTTTAATTACATAATATTATATAAAATGTGCCAGAAACAAAGGGCCTTTTACATATTTAAGTGTAATCAAGTTTTTGAAGGCCGTTGGCTGGGAATGGATAGTCCTTAGTGGCAGTGCCAAAAGTTTAGCACACACACTTATCATTTCTGGTCTAATGACAAATCCACAAATATTTTAAAACACATATACTCCTTGTTCTCAAAATATTTGTTCCAAATAAAATGTCGTTCATTTTAACTCATCGATGACGGTCATTTTCAAACGTTTTATGCACTTGCCTCTAAACATATATATATATATATATATATATATATATATATATATATATATATATATATATATATATATATATATATATATATATATATATATATTAAATAAATAAGCCACTTAATCTGACAATGGCTATTTTCAAAATACTTACACTTTTGATTCTCAAAACATATTTGTTTTAAATAGAATGTCAACTATTCTAACCCGTTTACAAGGGCTATTTCAAAACGTTTATACTCTTGGTTCTCAAAACATATTTGTTTCAAATAGAATGTCAACTATTCTAACCCGTTGATTAGGGCCATTTTGTCAACTAGTATAACCCATTGACCTGGGCCGTATTGTCAACTATTGTAACCCATTAACCGAGGCTATATTTGTCAATTACTATAACCCATTGACGGGGGCCATATTTGTCAAATACTATAACCTATTGATGGAGGCAAAATTTGTCAACTATTATAACCCATCGACTGGTCGTATCTATCAATTATTATAACTCATTAATTAGCTATATTTATCAACTACTATAACCCATTGACGGGGGCTATATTTGTTAAATTTATGTCCATTGATCGGGGCCATATTTGTCAAGTTTATACCCATTGACCGAGGCCATATAAACCAAAGTCAAATATTTCTTCACGTTTCCAATTTCACAAAAATACAAAAGTATATCTCCATAACTTTCAATCTTACCATAAACATTCTCAAATCTATTTTCCATACAAAACATGTATTTAAATAGAAATTTCCAAGACTCATAATCACATATACTAGAAACATATTTTGTTTTATAGGAAAAGTTGTATTAATCATCCTTACCTGATATTCCAAGATATTAGCAAAACCAAGAAGCCTCAAAAGAGTCACAAATCACCTTAATAGTATGATCCTATTAGATAAAATAATATTTTTTTCGCACTCATAGGTTTTATATCTCCTATTTTTCTTTTCAAGGAACCCAAAATATTCAAACCTAAAATCTCAAAGGCTCTTTAGATTTAAAATTTCAAATAAATTAAGGCCTTTTTCCCAAAAGCTTTAACATCACCAATTTTCCAATTCCATCGATTTCTTAAATCCCAAAATTAGAGACTTTTCCAAAAAACATTATTTTTGGTTGAAATCCACATGCTTATCACTCTACGGTGTACTCAATATGTTCCAAGCTGAGGGAACTTACTGCTAAGCATACACTCTATGGGAAGTCCATAGTGGTCATCTCCACATAGAGGTCTCTAAAAGGATCCTTAGGTATTGATATCCAATCAATGTGAAAACAAAGTAAATTCATGGGGGCTTGGATTGTTTGATTTGGTAACCGATTGATTTAAGATTATATATCATCCACAAGAAAGATCTATATAGGATTCTAGGGTTTCCACTTATCCACAACTAGGTAACAAGCATCTCTCACTTATATTCTCATCTAGGATCCATTGAGGAATGATCTTTGATGGAAGATATGACTTTAAAAACTTTTTACAAAAAGAAGGATAGGTGAGTGATGTCAAATGCTCACTTAGAAAATTTATACAAACACATAGCATACATTTAGGTTCAAGCACAATGTGTACCAAGATTCTCTTGTTCACACATTGTCAAGAATATGCCAAGCTGAGCATTTAGAGAGAATGTAGTAAGCATTTAATATCATACAACTTCCATTGAAGCACAAGGGGTGAGAGAGTGTTGTTACCTTTGTTGGTGATGAGTTTCCACCGTTCGAATCCTATCTTAGAGGTTTGGAACTCCATTAAAGCTAGGAAATGATTAATAAATGCAAGAACATCCAACATAAATGCAAGTAGAAGAGAAATAAATGTTATAGATTGATGTAAAATTGAATGAAGCAAGTTTAGAGATGAAGCTAACTACAAGAACAAACAAAGATCTAAGCTATGCAAAATAGAAATTGCAAGAAACCCTAGAAAAAGAGAGAAAACCCTAACTTAGGAGTCATGGTGTCCTCAACTCACTCGCCAAAGAGGCTAAATACCTCCCCCAAACAAACTACACGAATTGTGGGGAGCAAAAGACTGGCCGTGTCTTCCATAAATATTATAATTTCGATACACCCAGCTGAATTTCAAGCACCTGTGACCTAGATTCTCACTCTTCAAGACTTAAGATCTACATCCACTGGGCCTTTAATACCTTGAGTATCGGTATTCACATATCCAAAGATCGGTACCACCTTCCTCTCAGACCTTGTCACTTTTGAGTACCTAATAATCACATTTCCAATGCTAGTACTTACCTTCAATTTATGCATAATTTCACTCCTTAGATGTACTTAACCTCTCGTCAAGATAAACCTTAGCGACCATCCCCACAACTTTGAAAGTCCTCAATCACATTAGGGGACCATTCCTTAGGTTGAGGAGAGATGAAGAACAAGATTTGAGTAGGCTTTGGCGAATTGCTTCGAAATTTGGCTATGCTTAAAGTGCAACGCAAGATAAGTGCTTTCCTTCAAACATGGTTGTCCTTTCTAAGGTCCAAAGACACTTCAAAAGGTGTAAGAAATATTAAACAACCTTTTCAAGAGTATAAAATAGGAGAAAGTCAGCACTTTATTCTACATTACAACTATAAGGCAAAATACCCAGCCAGAAAAACAAGCACAACAATGCACTTATTGCAGCCAGACACCCCCCCCAACCTGCATCCTGCTAGTCCCTAGCAAGATTTGAACTAAAAAGAACTAAAACAACTAAGAGGCACAACAAAGCAATAAAAGAAACCAAGAAGCATTTAAAATTCCAAAATAAGTGCATATTGAATATAGTCCCATAACTTTACAAAATATGTCAACATTTGAACTCAAAAGCACCGACAATTCTATGTAGGGATAATCCAACAAGAACTTCTACAAAACCAACACTCATACGAGGAACAAAGGCACCGAAATGGAATAGAAATGAAGTCACCTAAAGGAATAAAACTCATTGATGAAAGAAGCATTTAACAATACTCAAGTAATTAAGCCGCACATAGTATTCATAAAGCGTGGTCAACTACTACATCTTCTACCTTCTTATCCTTAACGGGTCAAATCTCGAACTCTGACAAAGTAGGATCCACTTAATGAGATGGGGCTTAGTACTTGCTTAGATAGCAAGTACTTAAGAGTTAAATGGTCAAGGAAATGATTATGGAGACCTACAATGTAAGACCCGAACTTATCTGGTGGCAAAGACTACGCTTAAGAACTCTTTTCGTAGTTAGAGCACTGGACTGGTGGAATCTAGAATCTTACTAGCATAATAGATCCCAAAAAGTTTTTTATTTTCTCTTTGCCCTAAGACAATTCCTACGACATAATCACTAGCATCACACATGATTTTGAAAGGGAGGTCCCAAATAGGAGGTCGCATGATAGGAGGCGAGACTAACATACTTTTCAACTTTTCAAAAGCCTCTCACATGCTTCGTGGACTATCTAAAATGACATCCTGGCAAGCAAACTGGTACAAGGGACTCCAGTTATGGCACTAATTTTTTGTAAACTCCATAAAACCCCGTATGACCTAAGAAGGACCGTATGTTCACACATTTAGGGAGTAGGTAAATTAGAGATCAACTCAACTCGCCTTGTTCAATTTATTCCTTCCTTTGACACTACATGTCCTAACACAATCCCTTGCGTCACCATGAAGTGACACTTCTCCCAATTTAAAACTAGATTTTTCTCCTCACATCTTTCCAAAAGTCTCCTAAAATTTTCTAGATATCCCTCATATGAATCTCCAAAGATGGAGAAATCATCCATGAATATCTCCATAATATTCTCTATCATATCACTGAAAATACCCATCATGCAATCGCTGAAAAGCTCCTGCACATAATCCAAAGGGCATCTTCATAAAGGCAAACGTGCCAAAAGGACATGTGAAAGTATTTTCCCGATTCTCAATGCTATCTCAATTTGACAAACTGAGTAACCATCAAGAAAGCAATAAAACTCATGCCTAACGACTCTCTCCAACATTTGGTCCACAAAAGGTAGGGGGAAATGATATGTCCTAGTGCCAGCATTAAGTTTCCTATAATCTATGCACACCCTCCAACCTGTAGTGACCTTAGTAGGTATGAGCTCATTATGTTCATTTGCCACCACAAGGACTTTACTTTTGTCACTACTGAAGCTGGGCTTACCCACTTGCCATTCGCAATAGGTAAATGACACCTACATCTAGGAGTTTCAAACCTCTTCTTGACAACTTTTCATGACTGACGAGCCTAATGCTGTGGTTGCCTGATGGTTTAACATCCTCTTCCAAGTGAATCCTATGAGTGCAAATCAAAGGGCTAATCCCCTTAATGTCCTTAATGGTCTATCCTATGGCGGTTTGGTGGGCCTTCAGAATTTAGAAGTTTTGTCTCTTGATCAAGATTTATAAAGGAAGATATGATCACAGGGAAAGTCTCTTCACTTCCTAGGAATGAGTATTTGAGATGAGACAATAGAGGCTTTAATTCAAGTTTAAAAATTCTTAGACTCAAGAAAAAACTCTCTTCCTCAATTTGAGGCAATCTTTCAAATCTAGTGTCCACCCATTGGTTTCCCATTACCTCATTGTGCTCAAGTATGGAGTATAGAAACTTCATTTCAGGTGTGGTTACTTTCTCAACACACTTAGGGCTCACTAGACAAGACTTCAGAGGGTCATCACATGAAAATGATCTACATATTCCTGCACGACAGATTCTATCACATTCACCTTGCAAATATCTTCATCATCCCCTACTTCCTTGATAACATTGAAAATGTTCAAGTTCACAGTCATGTTACCAAAAGAAAGTCATCAACCTCCCTACGCTTGATTACAAAAGCAAGGCTTGAAACCTCTATTTTTCATAGGTTTCAGCGCCTTTTTGTGTAGTAATTGCTATAATTAACCCAATTGACATGTTCGGTCCCTATTGTACTTCCGGGACGTATTTGAGGTCGCTTTTGTAGTTTTGCAAGAATTGGAAGCCAACCGTCGTGTCAATCCAATCATAACAAGCTCCGTTGATTTCCATCAATTTCATATGTATTTTTATCAATTTCAGCAGTTTCGAATGAAGAATATCAAAGCAAGAAGAAATGAATAGTGCAAGGTGAATAAGAGCAAAGAAGGAGCAATGGAACAATAGCTAATATTGATGAATCAGTACAAGAGGAAAATTTTCACTATTAAGTGCCGGAATTTTCAAGCATATAATAAATTTCACTACTAGCGAATTTTCGCTACAATAGCTAAATTTCGGCAGAGAATAAAATTTCACCAGAGCAAATTCTACTCCCCGCTTTTGTGTACAAACACCCCGCTTTGGTTAATTTCATTTCTACCCTCACCGTAATTATACTAGTTAGGTTAGATTGGTATTTTCACTGTTTGTAAGGCATATAAGCCATTTTCTCGAACAATTTGTAACCTAACCCTAATTTGAAGCATTCTCCAAGCATCGGGACCTGTTGCCCTCATATTCTCTCTCTTCTCCTCTTTCTCTCACTCTCGATAAACACATCCTTTGAGGGACACACTCAAAGGATGTTTCTTGGCTAAAAGCCTCTAAACCTTGGAAGAAGAGGGTTTCTAGGCTTGGGAAGTAAGGTTTGCATTTTGTTCCCTCAAGCTATAAAAAGAAGTTTTGACATTTGGTTCCAAATTTGTAACTCTAGGTTTAAAGCCTTTTGATGTACTTTGCCAATACTTGGCAAGACGCCTTAAGGTTCTGTATTCTAGCTTTATATACACCGATATCCATTAGTTGCTATTTAATAGCTACTGGAGGTAGGTTAAGGGGTTATATGGTTTCACCGTAGATGCATCCTCATTGATCAATACTTGGTAATCTTTAGGTTCAAAGTGGATGCTTATTATTAGATCCGACCGAGATTCATTAGTTACCCTTATGAATCATCAGAGGGATGGTCAAGGCGAGTAGATTTTCAACGAGGAACCACATAAATGCTAAATAAATGCTTTCATCAAAGGAAAAATTATTAGGGTTTCTTAGTCTTTAAAGTTAAATGAAGTGATCCTGCTCAGAATGGATTCATAGGTCATCCCTCCAACGCGGTGGAAATGAACCTAAAGGACCTCTTTGTAACCCTATCAACTCAACTAGTATGCTCCCAACACTTCAAGGATTTCTTACACTTTATTTCAGTTTATTTCATTTTATTTCACTTCACAACATCAACTCCACACACTTTTTACACCAAATCCTAAAATCCAAAACAAATTCACCATTTTGAGCCTACTGTAAATCATTTGGTACCAAGAAACCCATCCTCAGAGCTTTGATCCTAGAGCCGCTATACTGCGTGAGTTGGGCCACGGATAGCAAAGAGGAGTAATTTAGGTAATAAATTTGTTGATTTCGATCACCCATCAGGCACGAATCAATGACGCTGTCGGGATGAAGTTTGGCACGATGATTCTTATGTTGAACACTCTTGTGATCCTCATCACAAGTTTTGGTGAATTTTCAGATATATACTCCAAGGTTTTCGGTGTTTAATTTTTGTTTCATTTTATTTTGCTTTAGCTACTTTACCTTTTTGGTAGAGTTGTTTCTTTTTTCCTTGTTTCGGTGTTTGCTTGTTCTTGTTATGGGTTCGTGTTCCGGGATAGAGTTTAATCAAGGTTGAATTTGAACCCAATGGAAGAGGGACAAGACGGTCACGATGTGGCGTGGGCAACCCTAGTGCATATATAACCATGAGGGATTACAAACCGTACCATGGCAAAGTCAAGAACCCGGGTGGAGAGGAATCCAAATGAATATAGGTCCATGAGGGAATATAGAAACCAATGGATGAGTTCACCATATGCTAGTACTTACAACCATACTGGGAATCACACAAATTCTCACGGGAACCAAGACCTCCATAGTATGCACCTCTGAACTCATATTATGCTCACTCCTCAACACTGTACCACCACAGCCAATCCCTCCATTTGAACAAACCATTTTGACCCACCTGCATAGTGGATGACTTCTATGGGTAGAGCAGAGGATTAATGCCCATTCAATAAGAGAATTATCACTGTGGAAGACAATTTGAACAAGAAATTAGATGGGCTGAAAAATGACTTGAGTACTAAATGGGGCAACCTCGCAAACTCCATTGAAAAACCCTCATCGACGCTGAAGAATGTCCACTAGAGGAAGAGGCCAAAGGACACCATGGTGAGGAGTAAAGGTCAACAACAAATCACACCAGGGGCTTATGGAGGATTTTATTGAATTGTCTGAAGGGTTGTTTGAATCCTCATATATGTGTGCTGTTGTTTTTCCAAGGGAGAAGAAAGAAGAAATCCTTCCCTTTATAACTAAGAAGGCAAGGAAAAGAAACAAAGTGGAAGAGCCCTACAGCTTGTTTCAATCCATTTCCACCTACAACCCACCGCAAGAACACTCTATCCCGAACCATTGCACATCCCCGCTTATACCCGCAAATACGCTTATACCGAGAGAACTGGTAAAACTGAGGCCAGCCCATCTGCACTGCCTGTGCACAATTTTAGGAAGTTAGTGGCCACAGTCCAAACATTTGCCACTACATCAAAGACATTAGCAGCTACTTATACTGCATGGCACAGTGGATGGCTCAAAAAGCTGGTTCGGATTTGGAGCACCTGGACCTCAGCAATTCCATAAGCTCCACCAGTTTCCTTTTTATTTTATTAAGGCCTGTAAGGGCATTTGAACCTCTATTTTCATATTTGAGCGCTTTTGTGTACTAATTGTTATAATTAACACAATTGACATGTTCGGTCCCTATTGTACTGACGCATTCCAAGGTCGTTTTGTAGTTTTTCAAGAATTGAAGCCAAATCACGTGTCAATCCAATCATAACAAAGCTCCGCTGATTTCCATCAATTTCATATGTATTTTTATCAATTTCAAGAAGCCGGAATGAAGAATATCAAAGGGGAAGAAATGGAATAAGGCAGCGTGAATAGTACCACAGGAGCAATGGAACAAGAAATAACATTGATGAACAAGGCCAACAGGAAAATTTCGCCATGTCGGAAATTTCGCTATATAGCAATTTGCTTTATAGCGACTTTTCACATATTTAATTACATAATAGCTTGGGGTTATTCTCGCTTATTAGCGACTTTCACTACAATAGCTAAATTTCTATATACGAAAAATTCACTGTAGCTAAATTCTCTACTTCGCTTTTTGTGTACAAAATACCCCGCTTTGCTAATTTCATTTCTACCCTCACTGCAATTATACTAGTTAGGTTAGATTGGCATTTCACTTGTTGCAAGGCCATGTCATTTTCCAACAATTCGTAACCCAACTTTTTAACTGAAGCATTCTCCACAAGACGGCCCCGCTTGCCCTCATTCTCTTCTCTCTCCTCTTCTCTCACTTCTAGGTACCAAACACATCCTTCGAGGATGACAACTCAAAGGATGTTTGGCCAAAGTTTCCAAACCTGAAGAAGAGGCTGCTAGGCTTCTGGGAAGTAAGGCCTGCATTTTGTCTCCGCTTTCACGCAGCTGTGCTCTCGAATACTTGTTCCTAATGGTAAATTTAGGTTTTAAAGTTTTTGATGTATTTCTTTGGCTAATACTTAAAGCTTTTAGGTCTAATGTATTTCTAGCTTTAGATAATTGATATCTATTAGTTGCTATTTACGGTGCCATACTGGGAGGTAGGTGCCAGGGTTATTATATTTTCACTGTAGATGCATCCCTCACTGTCAATACTTGGTAATCTTTTAGGTTCAATGGATGCTTATTATTAGATCCACCGAGATTCATTAGTCGCCTTTACGAATCATTAGATAATTAAGGTGATAGATTTCACGTAGGAATCCATAAATGCTAAATAAATGCTTTCTATCAAAAGGAAAATTGTTAGGGTTTAGTTTTTAAAGTTAAATGAAGATCTGATTTGGGAATTGACTATAGGTCATCCTCCCCAACGCGAGGAAATGAACCAGAGGACCTCTTTGTAACCCTATTAACCCAACCTAGCAGCCCAACACTTCAAGGATTTCTTTACACTTTATTTCGCTTTATTTCGTTTATTTTCACTTCCACAACATCAACTCCCACACACTTTTTACACCAAATCCTAAAATCCAAACAAATTCACCATTTTCAGCCTACTCGGGGAATCATTTGGTACCGAAGAAAACCTATCTCAGTTCGAACATAGAGCCACATAATCGCAAAGAGTTATGCTACAAGTGTGAGTAATTTAGGTTATAAATTTTGTTGATTTCTGGGATCACCCACTGTGGGCACCCAATCAAAATTGTATACTGCACAGTATGGCCAAGAAAGGCCCGCCACAATCATTGGAAACTCACTCGACTCACCACAAAGTTACATCAAGTACAAAAAGTCCATAGGAAAGCAGAACCTATCCACTAAGACCAATACATCCTTCACTATCTCTCTAGGAATCTTCACACTACTTACAACTAGAATGGCGGCAATGTTAGTAGGCCTCTAACTCTCCTAACCTTAGCTTAACATACACCGAGTATGGCAACAAACAAATTCAGCACTGCCCAAGTCTACTAAAACACATTCCAACTTCGAGTTTCCTACCACTAAGTGGAACATGGGCTTCCGGGTCTTTATATTTAGGGCAAATTATCTTAATCAGAGAGGATTGTTCGATCATAAAGTATCATCAGGACACCTAACTTCCTCTTCACAATACACAAGTCTTTCAAAAATTTAGCATATGAAGGGATTTGTTTTATGGCATCCAACAAGGGAATGTTCACTTTAACCTGCTTGAACAGCTCATAAATTTCAGCATGATTATTCAATTTTTTTTTGAATTCTTAACCTATGGGGATATGGAGAAGGAGGAACATGTTTAGCTTTATCTTTATCCGACTCTACATCAACAATGTCGACTTTAGGGACATTAGGCTCATCAATCACATCATCATCTCTTTTTGATTCATATTGAAAATCTTTTGAAATCTCTTTAGGAAGATCCTTGGGATGGATGGTTTTATAAACTATTTTCCCACTTCGAAGAGTGGTGATAGCCTAACAATGTTCAAAGGTCCTATCATTTTGACTTGAGGTCCCAACACTATTTTGACCTTGGGGGTTTTGAATGGGTTGAGAAGGGAATTTCCCTTTTTATGGTTGAGAACTCCCCCTAGAGGCAGTCAACTTAGTAATTTGAGAATTCACATCATTTATAGTCGCTCAAATTTAGTGTTAGCTGACCGTTGAGATCGGGACAAAATGTGCTACACGTCCTCCAAATTTCTTTTATGCGGAGGTTGGAAGGTTGATGATTTTGATTTCTTGGGAAAATTGTGAAAGCTTTTGGGTTAGATTCAGAGAAAATCCTTATGGCCCTTGGATTTTGGAAATGAAGAGTTTGGATTTGAAAACCCTTATTTTGAAAATTTTGACTTGGAAAGTTTGCCTGGAAACCTGCTGCTTTGAAAAGATTTTTAGTGGGTTGGCCTTAATCTCAGAAGCATGTCCTCCATCACTCTTTTCCTTAAAGTTAGGGGTTACCTACTGACATGCTTTGGGTCATGAGAGAGTTGAAGGCTTCCCTGATAATTGACAGATAGTCATTTATTTGGATGGCTCCCTTAACTTGGGGAAGATTAAGGCAATCAGTGGTCAAATGAGTGGGGTCATCACAAATGATGCATAAGTCTTCCATCCTAGGTCCCGTAGGTGCCGAAGGTACTTTGGGCACAGTGGTCACCTCATTCACTTTTTACATTTCAATGGCCTCTAACTTCCTAGTCATGGTAGCTATTTTGGCTTGAAGGTCATCATTCTTTTTCACATGATGTTTTCCTCCTCCACATGTAGACATGCACTCTAGTGGCATCATAAAGTATTAGTCTCCCAATTCCAGGTATTTTTCCACTATTGTATTTAAACATTGTACACTCTTCAGGCTTTTCTTATAGAATTGTTCCCACTTCATCATTCCTTTGATATATCGTTGCTATAAAGAGAGAGTCCTTGATGAATATAAGCAAATAATTTTGGCCAATATCCAAACTACATGATTAGGAATAGCATGGGAAAGTTATTTATATCTTTCCTATACAGTGGAAAAAGATTTGCCGGATTTTTCAGAAAAGTTTTGGATAGCCCGAATGAGTGCACTCGTGCGTCCTGGAGGGAAGAATTTGTTTAAAAATACACTTCGCAATTCCTCCCAATTAGAGATTAAATTAGGAGTAAGAGAATGAAACCATATTTTAGCCTTTTCCTTTAGAGAGAAAGGAAACAAACCAAATGTATCATGTGAGAGGTGGATTCAAGAGAGTGAGCGCCGCAAACATCCTCAAAGTCTTCATGTATGAGTAGTTGAGAATCAACCTCGATATATTCAAGAAGATGAATCATCTCCGGTTTCACAGGAAAACGGTTAGCCTCTTTAGGTAGGCAAATACATGAGTCTGTTGTGGTTCTTTGAGGTCTCAAAATCTCTTTGAGGGTTCTACCAACATTAGGAAAAGGGGCATGGGGAGCTCGATATTGATTATGTTGAGGATTGACATTCTCCTCCTTCCGCCTGGGCTGCTTAGACAAAGACAACACCATCTCCTTTGTCTTGAGGATCATAAGATCTTGTGGGTTCAAAGGTAACCTTGGTCTTTGGATTGCAAGAATTTTTTGATTTTCTGTGTGCTCCATTGAGGAGTGGAATTTAAATGAAACAAACATATTACAATTGAGTTCCGAGGGACCCTTGTTGAGGTGTGATTTCTACAAGCCTGTTGCTCATCACGAGTCCACACCGACATGCACCAATATCACCCCAACAAGAACGATATTCACAGATATTATATACACAAAGAATTTTTGCACAATTTAAGAGAATGAAGAGGACTTACCAGAATTGCAATGTAATTGCAAATTACCACTAGCTATCTTTGGATCAACTAGAATGCTTGCCACTCCTTTGCAATAGCGCCAAAAATGCTTATCCCTATGTGTGTACTCCAATATGTTCCTAGAAACTCAATATCGCTAAGCATAATACCCATGGAAGTCCATAGGTCATCTCCACATAGAGTAAGTTATGTGCTGATCCTTAGGTATTGATATCCAATTAATGTTCAAATAAAGTAAATCATGGGGGGTTGTTTATCGTTTATTTGGTAACTAATTGATTTAAGATTATACTATCCACAAGAAAGACGAGTGATAGGATTCTAGGGTTTCCACTTATCCATAACTAGGTAACAAGCATCTCTCACTTATATTCTCATCTAAGATCCATCGAGGAATGGTCTGATGGAAGATATGACTTAAAATATTTTTACAAAAAAAAGAAGGATAGGAGAATGATGTCAAATGCCTACTTAGAAAATTTATACAAACACTTAGCATGCATTTGGTTCAAGCACACAAAATCAATATTATCTTGTTCACACATTGTCAAGAATATGCCAAACTGAGCATTTAGAGAGAATGTGTGTATTTAATATCATACAACTTCCATTGCAGGTGAGAGGGCAGCTTTTAGGATGTGTTTCACCATTCGAACTTTCTGGAGGTTTAGAACCCACAAAGCTAGAAATGACTATATGCAAGAACATCCAACATAAATGCAAGTAAAAGAGAAATAAATGTTATAGATTGATGTAAAACTGAATGAAGCATGTTTAGATATGAAGCTACAGATTAAAATACTTAGACTAAGTATTACAGGTGATTAACTACAAGAACAAACAAAGATCTAAGCTATGCAAAATAGAAATTATAAGAAACCCTAAAAAAAAAGAGAAAACCCTAACTTAGGAGTTGTGTGTCCTCAACTCAGCTGCCAAAGAGGCTTAAATATCCCCCCAAACATCTACACGAATGGGGGAGCAAAAGACGATCGTGCCCTTGCACAGATATCATAATTTCAGATACACCCAATTGAATCTCGATCACCAGGACCGGTACTCACTTTTTAGTACCGATACTCCACATCCACTGGGCCTTTAACAGCTTTGAGTACCGGTACTCACATATCCAGTACCGGTACTCACCGTCATCTGCACCTTTAACAACTTTACAACTTTGAGTACCGGTACTCACATTTCCAATACCGGTACTCACCTTCAATTTCTGCATAATTTCACTCCTTAGATGCATGGAACCTCCCATTGTCGCATAAAACCTCGGGTGACCATCCCCGTAACTTTGAAAGTCCTCAATCACATTGGGGAACCATTCCTTAGGTTGAGTGAGAGAAGAACAAGATTTGAGTAGGCTTTAGCGAATTGCTTCGAAATTTGGCTATGCTTGGAAGTGTAAACGTGCATAAGTGCTTCCTTAAAAACATGGTTGTCCTCTAAGCATCCAAAGACACTTCAAAGAGGTGCAAGGAACATTGAACAACCTTTAAGAGCATAAAAACAAAAAAGAAAGTCAAAAGCACCTATTCTACACAAACTAAGGGCAAAATCTGAGCTAAAAAGGCTAAAAGCAAGTATAAATATTGTACTTATTGTGTTAGACACCACACATCTCTTATGACAAATAGTTATTTGAATCTTGTAGGGAATCCTTTAGATTTTCAAATCTAAAGCTTGGTAACCCAAGAATCACAAAAACACATCAAATACCCATTCCTAAACAAATTTCTCAACACAATGTCTTTCTTACATTTCTAGGGTTTCATATTTGAAAGTTTAGGAAACCCTAAGTTTTCAAATCTAAGATTCAAAGAATGAAAACTCACCCAAATATATAAAATATCAAACCCAAACCAAGATTCTTGCTTCTATGCATTTCAATCATTTATAGGGTATCAAATCTAAAGCTTTAAAGAGCCCTAAGTTTTCAAATCTAGACTTTTAAAAACCCTAACTAGCAAAAAAAATCAAAGAGGAAAAGAAATACTTATTTGGGATTGAAGTTCTTGAGGCTTGAAATCTCCCCCATTTTGAAACCCTAGATCCTCCTATCTCTTTCTCTTTCTCTCCCTCTCTAGAAAAAATGAAATGAAGAATGGGTCATATGAGTTGGAGAGCTCTTTTATACTAAGACAAATTCCACATTTTCCCCAAAGCCCCTTTATCTTTTAAAAATTGCAAAACAACCCCTTTTATTTCTTTTCTTTTGTTTGTTAGAAAATTAGGGGTATTACATTCTCCATCCCTTATAAGAAGTTTAGTCCTCTAAAATTGGCATAAATAGGTTCTAACCAATTTAGGATGTCCTTTTTCTTTGCTTTGTTTCTCTTTTTTCCATCAAGATCTCGGTGACACCCCAAACCCGACTGGCCCTCGACCAACCGTCGACCGCGAATACCGGCGGGGTATCACATATCTCGATACCACACTATCGTGTCTCATTCACCGAGACTCATTTATGAGTAAAGTATTCCCACCGCCCTTTCAACCACATACTCAAAATATTACCAAGACTATGTCACAATAATCCTTAAGAGTTTATTACAACACTCTTATACAAAATCATATATTAACACTATTTTGTTCTAATATATTTTACAAATTGAATATCAAGGCCACATGTAGGCATTCTTCATAATTACGGCCTCGGATGAGCGCTGTCCATCGGTGTCTATCCTACACCTCAAATATTTTTCCCATAAAGGGTGAGCCACGCACAGTAGAGAATACCTCCTACAAGGGCTACTTCCCACCTAAGTGCACATGCAATGTCCACTCACCATTTCACAATCACATTCCAACAAGAACATGCTAATTCTATATGGAATTCTACATGTCATGCCATGAAATGAGATGCGACTCATCACGTACCATGTGCCCGAAGTCCTCATCGACTTCACACAACGCCTAAGTCACATGTGCGGAAAACCACTGATGACATCTAATGATCATTTTCAAACAAATTTCACGGTTTATAAACCAAAAGTTTTTTTGGATGATACATCACAATGATAATTTTATATTCAAAACTACTTGTTTTTGTGGGTAGCAAATTCTTGGTGTCTCGTCAGCCGGGCTCCGCAACCCAAACACTTTTACGACCTTCTCACCATCACTATGCGTCTCACCATACCGCGGTCTTCACCCGAGCGTGATCTATCCCAACTTATTTATACCCCTGCATATTTTCTTACCATTTAACCAATCAGGCGACTGTCAACGTCATTCCATTTAACCGAGCCCATCTAACGTCAATAAATGCAAAGGTTGATGAATACCAACCATGCACTCACCCATTTAATGTGAGTCCTCGTGATATGCAATGGATTTCGCGCATTGCGTATTTGGTACCATGTCACATATATGATGAATGTTATATGGACAATTTTATCAAACATGCATATCAATTAATGCATCTCTCAAGTACCATATCAAACATGCATATAATTCCCCCTACATTAACTCATTCATGTCAATGTATCACACAAGCATATATCAACTTCACATACAAATCATTACTTAATCAAGTAATGAAGAATTTTTATCCTCTAGCCAACTACGATATAACATGCCCACAAATAGCCTACAAATATGTCAAAGTGTAACAGCTATGTCTATACATTAACATCACATGTTAATATATTATTACACATATCAACATTTCATCAAACAAGCATGTCATGCAATGCAATTAGTGCACTTAGTGCTTATGATCAAAATTTCAGCAATGTTGTTAGCACCAAATTCCATTTCCTGACATGTGATCAGATTCTAGACTCAAAGAGCTTTTCAAAGAGTCTAAGAACGTGTGAATCGGAGTTCGAACGAGAAAGAAATGATCGTCCGAAGTTGGAGTGCAACAGGGGCCACACTATTGCGCCAATCCACGCAATAGTGTGCCCAAGGGTTGCGGGAGCATTTTGGCAACTCCCATACACGCAAGTTTTCAACCCAAATTCGTTTCGGAAGCAACCCTTTAGATCGGCTACAACCCCATCTCAATTGAGACCGCAAAATGGGCCATATTTCAATTAATACCACAAAACATGCCATAAACATGACACAACGTGGTCCTAAAAGTAGACCAAAACAATAGCTCAAAGGATAGAAAGAAACCAAAGTAGGAAGAATCTAATTTCTGAGCAACCTCACGAATATATGGACTTTACTTCACCGACGAGTTCCGATCGCCGTGGTCTTTCCTTTCCTCTTTCTTTCCCATTCTTCCTCTCTTTTTCTTTTCTCTCTTTCCTTTCATCCCTCTCATTTTTCCTCCTTCCTTTCCTTCAAGTACCGCTCTACGAACAAATTCCCATGTGCCATGTTGACACATGGCATGCCATGTGTCATTGTAACACCCCGAAATATATCCTAGCAGTTTTTGGACATGTTTAGGGTATAATAAAAGTTAAATAGGAATTTTCGGGAATTAAAACGAGAGACCCGAAATGAATATTAAAGACAAGAGTAAAGTGGTCTTTTACCACTTGAGGACATAAAAGGCATAAAACAATAAGTTTATATGCAAATATGATATTTGAGAAAATATGGAATAGAAATTTGAAAGAATGGGAGGACCTAAATGAAAAAATGAGAAAAGAGTTTAAAAATGCCAAGGCCAAACATGGCCTTAACAAAAAAGTTGGATAAGAGCATCAGTGTCTCACAGAGACAAAAAACGAAAAGAAGAGGGAAGAGGAAGAGAAGAAGGAAGAGATATAAGTTCAAGAAAGATCTAAAGGTATGGAACTTGTATGGATTTGTGGCATACATGTTTGTGGGCTGTGGGTCAGAGAAACCTAACCCAAATGAATTTTCTTGTATGGAAAGTATGGATTTATGATTTTTGGGGTATGGAACGATGAACTATGAATTCTTGTATGAATTTCCCCATACAATCGCATGGTTAGTAGCTTCTGCCCTAAACCTAGGGTTTGATAGAATTTCATCCCAACATGGGTTTCTTGTTTGGCATTTGATTTTTTCTAGGGTTTTGATAGATTTCATCCCAAACTCAAAAATTATTGAGAGTAAGGTGGTAAAACCCCAAATGGTACAAGAAAGCATGGAATCCTCCCTTTAAGCAGTTGGATTCATGGTTTAAATCATAAAGAACAGTTAGGTTTAGAACAAACCTGACCACCTTATATTTGGTTTGTGTATGGGTTAAGACCCATATTAGAGTTGTTTTGGGAGAAAATCAAGAAAGGTTTTGATGAAAGATATGTATTGAAGGATGGATTTATATAATTGAGATTTCAAGATGAATTTGGAGTGGTTTTGATGTGTATGTGGAGTATTGAGTTGATTGGGTATCAACATAAGGAAGAAATGGAAGAAAAACACACATTCCGGGCAAAATTCGATATTGTACCAGACAGTCGAAATGCACCGGTACCGATTGTGTTTTGCCACCGGGTGCTCTATTTTTGACCAAGGTTCATATTTCGCCATAACTGGTCATTTCTGATCCGATTTGGAGGATTAAAGGATAATTAACTAGACTTCAAGGAGAACTACAAACATGAAATAGGTACCTGCACCAGATTATATAGCCCAAAATTACCAAAGATGGGCTAGTGTCTGCCACCAGTTCTATTTTTTGAACATAGAGTAGTCCGGCCATAGGACATAACTTGAGTTTCCTGTCCATTTAGGTGATTCCAATTGGAAGAACTTTCTTAGCACCTTAGCTTCAAATTATACAAATAACAGTGTCAAATGTAAAGTTAAGATCCCCGAAATGACAAAAGATGGTGGCTGCCGCTGTCGCAGGCCGTAGTTGCTGATTTTTGTCACGGTTTGCAATCCTGTATAACTCCTTCATTAGACTCCATTATGGGTATTCTCGACCTGAGAGTCATTATCTAGAGTTCATTCATATATTTTATGAGACTTATATTCATATTTAACTAATATAATGACAGACAGTACTACTGCTATAGCATCATAAACATGGTAAGAAATTATGTATACAAACAAGAAATGCACATATGGATGTGTTCATGAATGAATGATATGAAATAAATGAACTGAAACATGAATATGAACATGAAAGGAAAATTTTCATGAACATTATTAATGTGGTTAAGTTATATATGATTATCACATATAAATAAAAAAGATAACAAATGATAGGAAATACATGAATGAGTATATGAATGAGTATACGTGAAACGAGCATATGAACGAGCATATGAATGAGTATAATGGAATGAGTATATGAATGTATAATGAATGAATATATGAATATAATACATGGATATATATGAAATGAGCATATGAATGAGTATACGTGAATGAGTATATGAATGAGAGCACGGAATGAATATATGAAATGAGTATACATGAATGAGTATATGAAATGAGTAATAAGGAATGAAAGAGCATGAATGAGTATATGAAAGGAGCAATATGAATGAGTATGTGAATGAGTATATCAAAACAGTATAAGGAATGAGTATATGAAATGAGTATATGAGCCATACATAGGATTGAGTATATCTTTTGAAAATATAATACGAAAGTGAATATGAAATGAAATGTGATATTTAATAGAGATGAATGTGATTGATGATAGAGGGATTCATCAAGCGGAATCAGTCATAAATGTGAATCACGAGAAAGTGAATATGGAATTGAAATGTGATATTTAGCTTAGAATGAATGTGAATGATGATAAAGGCCGGGATTCATTAAACGAGTCGAGTCATAAATGTGAGTGAATGATATATCGGAAAGGCAACGACAGGGATGCACAAATTGGCGTAAACAACGAACACGAAAATTGTCCAATGTCCCACTTGGCGGAACCGCGTCGGCATCCGTCATGATTGCGTATGGCATTGAAGAAATGTACCACTTGGTGGGATGCACGATCGACATCGTCTTGATGGTGTATGGCATTTAATTGATACCACATGTCGAGTGCACCAAGCGGCATCGAATCATGATGGAGGTAGAATGGTGTTACCACATGTCGGGATTTGCAAGCGGCATCGTCATGATGGGAGACCAAATAAGTAATACCACGTATCGGGGGTGCACCGCGAAACGCGTCAGTCGCGATGGAGACCGAATTGTAAAATGTGTAGGCACATTCAGAATGATAATAGTGGGGATTCATTAAACGGAATCGTCGATGTGAATTGAATAGTCAAAGTGGAAATAACCAACAGTGGCGAGTGTAAATGGGATTTTTATGTATAGCTAAATCTCATAAATTGAATTGTGAATTGAATTATTGCATTGAAAATGCATGTTTGTGATATGATAAATGATTTTAAAATGGCTTGTCACGAAAATGAATAGCATGAGTATATGTGGATAAAAGGCATTATTTTGTAAATGCATTTTGTTAATTGTAAATGTTTATGGGCTTGCCCATAATGAGGTGCTCCGTGATTAAAGGTCCTAAAATGGAATAGCATAAGCAAAATGTTTTGAGAAGATAATTGAAAATGTCGAATGCTTAGGGCTCAGGCAGATCCATGGCCACGAGATTAGTCGAGGATTGGTCGTGACACTTTTGAAAATGAAAATTTAATAAAACCAAACAAATGTTTGAAATGATAATTGAAAATCGCCGAATGCTTAGGGCTCAGGCTTGGATCAGCGATGATTCAGTGAGGGATTCGGGTGTGACACTTTTGAAAACGAAAATTGAATAAAACGATAACTAAATGAATTAAACGGTGTATCAGTCTAAATTGACCCTGTATGTATTTGATATGTTCCGATTTGCCATTGTATACGTATAAGTTTACTTTGAATATGATCTGATCTGTCGTACATGTAGAAGATATGAGTTACAACCTGTAAAAGACATGACACAGGGAAGTAATACGAACAAGATAATGATATGGAATGCGAGGATAAAATCTACATGTATAATATGATATAGGTTAGAAGTCACATAGAATAGGCTTGCGTTATATGCATAAGGAAAAGTAAATGTAAAAGATTGTGGCGATTGTATTGTTATTGGTCGTTCTTTGTTTATATGTTCCCACTAAGCGTAAAGCTTATACGGGTGTTGTTGTCAGGTGTAGGTGCTGAGAGATAAAGGACGGGACGGTACCGGCGATCTGGGCCATCTGAGGAGATAGGTATCGCAGCTGTTCCACGATCTCGATGTTTGTATTAGACATATGTACATGTATAAGTATTTGTATAAGTAAATGGGACTTAGCATATGTGTATAGATATTAATGGATACCACTCCGGTGGTAGTTCCTTTGTATATGTAAATGATTTTTGGTTATTACAAAAATTGTTTGTATACCCACAGGTATAAGTTTAACTCTAAGAAAAAAAAAAGTAAAGAGTCCCAGTATATGGTATCGCACCCCGAAATCGGTCACAGATCCACCTGTCAGATCGGATCGGGAGACTCCGGGCGTGTGATCGCCACATGGATTGCCATGTGTCACCCCACATCATGGGCTGCCATGCATTTGTGACACATGGCTTGCCATCGTCACCCATGTTACCGTAATGGCGGAGCCACCGTTGTCTCGAAAAACATGAAATTACATTATCTCATAATTCAGCGAAATTTGGTAGGCGATAAATTTTGCATGCGAACCCGGCGATGAGGTCGATTTGTCATCAGAGATCTAGAAACTTCCGGGTTTTGACGTATCGTAGCGACAAGTTCACCGTGTTTGCCTCGTTTTTTTGGAAAAGCTCAAATTTACCCAGGTTTTACATTCACATCCATAATTTGAACACTTTTTTTTTTCATGAGTTCAATCTTCCAAAATCTGAATAGCCTCCAATTTCATAACCTATGAGGGATAAAAAACATATTTCCTCGAGCTCAAGCTATAAAATACATTAAAAACTTATATAAGCTTTGAATCCTTTTAATACCACAAGAACTTTTTTTCCCAAATTTCATTACAACTTAACAAGCAAACTTCTACTAGAAGCAAAAATCCCAATTCAAAATTCAGTATTTACATAGATAGTCGACATAATCATACGTGTACTTTGATTTTCTAATTTTTCTTTAATCAAGGCTATTTTTCAATAGTCAATTTACACGCGAGTTCAAGTCTTAAAAGTTTCTCTCCAATATAGTCATAACAAATGAGACATCATCATCTCTGCCATAAACCATTTGAAAGTATCATCTCTTTGCTAGCCTTAAAAACTATTATCGTAAGAAAAATTTAGCAAATGTAAAAAGAGTACTCATTCTAATTACTACTTTCCATATGTAAACACAATTTCTCAATAAATCTTTTCAAACTTGGTGCTCTCGATTAGTCATCAACCTAAATGCAGTTCTTATTAAAGCAACTTAGTACTTATTATTAGTAAAGCGAGAATCCTTACCATATACATAGAATAAGACATCTCATCGTTCTCAGTCTTCTTAATCTGAAATTTAGTGCGGTAAGAAAATAAGTAGACTTTATCAATAAGCCAAGCTATCCTGATGAAGTTACCACGATTAAGGTTCTTAGTTATCTATCATAGATCCATGGTAATAAGTTTCCCACATTCACTAATACAAAGCATTTTTCAAAACTCTATTGAGTTGGCCGTAAGCGATCCATATATAAATACATTAAACCGAGAGTCTAAAATGGTACAATATCCAACTTCATGCTTGACCTTTTAGAAACTCTATCTGAATCTTTGTACATTTGCATTCCCACCCAAGGCGAATAGTAAGCCCTAAAGCGAAATAAACTTCATTCAAAGTTGTTTATTTATCATATAAAATTATTAAAGACATCAACTCCTAAATATAAATTTCATGATTTCATCATTTGATTGAGCAAAGTAAAATTTACCATCTCTCATAACTTATTCCATATGTTCAACTAATCGCAAATTATTCTTTATAGGGTCTTAATTTTCCCAACAAGTTTGGTTGTTCTATGATATTCAACACAAGTACTCTAAAGTCCAAAGTTATGGCTTATACTTGAAGACATTTCAAATCATAAGGTAATCATTTGTGACAATCTCTAATAAATTCCAAGGGTGTACAAATTTCCTACTTAAGGCATCAACCACAAGATTCTCATTGCTTTATTGATACTAGATAATATCGTCACTTATTCTAAATAATTCAACCAACCTCCCTCATTTCTTTATAAATCAACAAAAAAACAAAATTTCAAACTCTCATAATCTATGAATATCTCATAAGTTTCACCAAAAAAAAAAAAAACGTCTCCAAATCACAAGTATAAAAATCATTTTTACCTAACTTCAAATCATAAGAAGGTAGTTTCTTTCTTAAGGTTTCAAATGTCTAGAAGCACAAACCACGAATTTCCATCTTGCATAAGAACACAAACTATATATAATGAAAGACATCATAATGCAGAACGAATCCTTTTAAACCTAATGGAATAAGCAAAGAGGTAAGAGTTATTACCGATTTGTTCTTCCAACTTAAGGAAGCCATGTTCATAGTCATGAGACCCGAACAAACTTAACTCCTTTCTATATCAACCTGAAAAGGTATGATGACCTTAGAGTTCTTTTAATAAGTTATTTATAATAATAGATTAATCCTAAGAAACTTCGAATTTCAATCAAAAGACCATGTCTTTTCCCAAACTTCAAATTGCTCTCATCACACATCCCAAGGACCAAAAGACTTAAGAACATTTCTAAGAAAATAAATAATTTGCAAGGCTAAGACATACTATGTATGTATCCATATCTCATTGTTAAGACAGATATATATATATACAAATTAATACTTTTGAAATTTATTAGCTAATCCCGTGGCGACACCAAAAACTTATTCTGAGACGAACTATATGATGGATCGATGATGCCAACTATAGTCTTGCTGCTGAACTATTTAGTCCTGAAAGTGGCGCGAAGCATGTTAGCCGGATAGCGTAGCCAGGTAGCTTGATTTGCTCATTTTTGTAAAATGTATTCATAAAAATTTGGATTGGTCTTTATTATTGCAATTGCACGAGATTCGTCTGGTAATAAAAGTGGATATTTAAAGTCGGATAATAGTTCACGAGAATGATGATAAATCAAAAGAACTAACTACCCCTGACTACTCAAGATCATTATTATTTGAACTCTCACATTATGATGAAGAGATGACTAAAAGAATTTTAATCTAGATTCCAATTCCTTAATATTCATGAAAATAATTTTTAATAAAAAATGGGTTAGAGAATTCACTGAGTGAGACAAAACTGGATATAGATCAATGAGTAATAATCAATTTCTGCATCTTATCGATTCATAGCTCAACCATAAATTGGAAAAACTGAGTTTGTCAATGATGCATGGTAGTATAGTTTGAATTTCTCAGTTAACCATACTTTTCACTGATTAAAGGCTCATATTCGTTTCTGAGACATGATTCTAATCAGTTACTTGTAATTTGTAACCCTCTTTCTAAGATTTAAGTATTTTTTCACCCCGGTCGCCCCATGCCGGATCTTAGGATTAGAGAATTCTTGCCCCCGTAGGCGAGTGTTGCAGTGCTTCTCCAGTTTTGATTGACACCTCATTCTTCATTTCTGATGAAAATTTCCATCCCCTTGATTAGATCATTTGCTAACACGGGATCAGGATGAATTCAGTAGAAAGAGAAGAGACCTATGAGTGATTAAACTAATACTTCATTCAACTATCCTCAAATTATGAGTAAGTTGGTGATCTATTTGAGTAACCTATTAGAGTTCATTATTTTCTTAGTATTAGTCTACCATACCCACAAAGAATAGCTCTATCCTCTCAGGATTCTCCATCTCTGTGTCACGCGAGGCCTCTTAAAGAAATCGAGTAAGATCTGAGGGACCTTGCTTGGGCTACAGTGCGAATGCGGAACAAATAAATTAAAGCAATACCCGATAAATAAATTCGAATTTTAATTAAGGCGTTCTTCCACCTTGTGCATAAAAATGACTATCATCGTTGACCCGGTATTTCGAGAGCTCAACTTTTCAAAGCCCCAGTTTCCTCATATCGGTAAACTAATTGATCGAGAAAATTACAGAAATCATAAAAATTGAAATAAATGAACTCAGAAACTTTCCATCCCATTTAAATCGGATAGTAATAGGAAAGATGATTTTATAAATAAATTCATTTCGAAGCTACGCCCGAGTTCAATACCTAAATCCGAAATCTAAAGAAGACCAGCTAAATCTACATTGAAACTCTCTTGACTAACTCTACTAAAAATAAAATAAAAGAAAATAAAAGAAAAAAATAAAATATCTGAGAGTCTTGACTACGGGCGTCACGGGTTGCGGAGTGCGCATAGTGCCCTAGATGCGTCTGTTTATAAACTTCCTAATGTTGGGCCGCACTTCATTAATTGTGTTGTGGATCCCCAAAATTTTGGCCCAAATTGGTCACTATGTCGCGAAATAGAAAGTTATGTCGCGATAAAGTTTACCAGTGTTTGTGGATTGGCCTGCAATGGTAGAGTCACGATCTTACAATGCGCGACATGTTCTACGAGCTCTTTCGAAGGGTTTCGTGGGTGGCAACACTTGATAGCGACGGAAAAAACAAAAAAAAAATCAATGAAACCCGATAGAGGACCCACAGTAGCATCAGTGGTTCTATAACAAAGGGAAGGGTGTAGAATTACCTTGTGTCGGTTCCAAAATCGAGCTAGTGGTTGGGGCAGCTTTAGATCGAAGTGAACCAAGTCCTAGGTTCGCCTCTAACGATATCTACAAGAAAAGTAGAGCCGACAACCTCCAAGGCAACGGTCTCGGAAAGGGTCCAGTCTTGTGAGTCGTCTGAAGAGGGAAGCTAAAGCAGGTCTCTGAGCTACAGAACACACTTTCTTTGGAGATGGCGAACACAGTTTCTTTTCTCATAAACTCCCTTTTCTCTCAAAAGGTCATCATCTTTAGGGTTTCAATAAGTTTCCTTATATAGGAAAACCCTATCCTATGAAATGACTAAAATGCCCCTCACTCTAAGTGATGATAAGTTACATGCATCCCCATGCGTTATGGCAAGTTACCACACGGCCTAAAGTCAAGGTACAAGCCCAAACCTATTATCTCTTTAAGTGACGACTTTCGAACCTGGAATTCAACTAATCCCGTGACATTTCATTCATGAGAATTAACTCTCTCATATTTGGATCACATCCAAATCCGTTTTATATCAACCCACACTCTTCTAAGTGTGTGACAGGGTGGAGTTAGGTTATGTTGGCCCTTGATTCAACCATGGAATTAGAAAGTCGAGATTGGTATCTATGACACATCATGACCCCAAATTGGCCAGGAGGAGTCAATGGTTTATTTGCATACCCTTCCCATAGACAAATACGATACGGTCGTGACTCACCCGAACTATACCCTACTTGGTTCGAGGCGTGGACGATGTGTGGCCCCATGGCGGCTGTGCCACACCGCCCCAGTGATATTTGATCTTGTCCCTAGATTCATCCCTTTCAAACCTTTATGCACTTGAAGACCTCCTCGAGGCATTTTCACTTCTCTTGAGAGATTCTTGAGTAATGATTCGAATGAGAGGCCTTGGAATATGTTCTCCCTCCCATTGGGAGTGGCGAATCCTTTGTTGGCTACTCGATTACCTCGAACACCTCGACCTTATACTTGATCCTCATCAAATGAGCCACCTTTAAGGGTAACGTGGATTGAGGTCGAGTCTAGTCGACATCTAAGATATCTTTAAGCACCTGATCTAAGGATACTTGCACCATTACTATGATGAGACAATCATCTACATTTAAATAGATGATCCATATGATTGTATCATTATAGGTCTCAGATTAATACTTAGCCTTCTCTTAGCAAGCATCCACACATGACTACGATAAACTCTTGATCATAGTTTATAAAGATCTCTTGCTTGATCCAATTAAGAATTATGACATGTGCCTAGTCACGTGGGATCGACAGTAATACAGTCTTGTTGATCATGACTAGGGATAATTTAGACACTAACATAATTGCACATGATAGGAATATTATTATCATGATCCCATCATGATTTCCTTCATGCTATGTTATGTATCATGGACTTCATTAATTCGTTTAAAGATCTGTATCAATTTAACGTCGGAATATCAAAATAACAAAGAAGCCTTTCATATTAAATAATACGTTGTGCGTACAATAAGTGCTAATGGTGATTGCCTTTAGAGCACTTCTCTAACAAACTCCCACTTTCACTAAAGCCAATCGCCCTTGTATCTCTTGCCATAGGCTAGAACGTGTGATTCATTGCTTCTCTTGAGGAAGGAGGCTTAGTCGAAGGATCGTGATATTACGATCGGTGGGTATCTTCTCCATCTTTACATCATTCCTACCCATGATCTCTCTGATTAAGTGGTATCTCCTGAGTACGTGTTTAGACCTTTGATGAGACTGTGGTCCCTTAGCTTGCGCTATGGCTCCATTGTTATCACAATAAAAAAGTATCGGATGAACAATGCTAGGTACCACTCTTAGTTCAGTAATGAACTTCTTTATCAAAGCCCCTTCTTGCTACTTGAGGAAGGCTGTGATGTACTTTACGATTCGGTTATAGAATCTGCGATCTCGTTTCTTGTTGGAACTCTTCAGTGACTTCACCACCGTTCAATGTGAACCACGTAACTGGCGAGATTTTGAGTCATCTCTGTCAGTTGAAGCTGGCATCACTATACCCGTTGAAAATGAATCCCCGTCTCCGTAAATCGAAATACATCCTTAGTCCTTCTCAAGTACTTAAGGATATTTTTGACAGCCACCTAATGACCCATACCCGGGTTTGATTAGTATCTGCTCGTGACACTCAGAGCATATGATACGTCGGGTCGAGTACATAACATAGCGTACATGATCGATCCTATAGTCGAAGCATATGGTATCATACTCATGCGTGTCCTCTCATCTGTGTGCGAACCGCGAGACCCGGGCGTGATTCCTCTAACCATGGGGACACATCCTCTCTTGGACTGTTCCATGCTAAACTTCTTGACATCTTGTCTGTGTGTGAGTACGTGAAGGAATGACAACCTTTGAGATCTATCTGCATAGATCTTTATCCCGATATGTAGGTCGGCTTCTCTGAGGTCTTTCATGGAGAGAAATTCTTAGATAACCAAATTTTGGCCAGTTATGAATGCTGAGACATCGTTTCTCCGAGTATGTCATCCACATCTGAAGACTAGGGCTCTGATGCACTTCCATTTGTCTTCTTATATACACGAGGTTCATCAATTTTGTGAGAAATAAGCTCTTTGATTGTCGTCAAATTGGATATTCCAAACTCCCTAGATGCCTTGACTATAAATCGATCTTTGAAGTTTGCATACTTTACTGCCACTTCTAGATGTGAAGCCCTCAGGTTGTGTCATATACACCTCCTCGGTTAGATTTCCATTGAGGAAATCTGTCTTCACATCCATTTTCCATATCTCATAATCATAATGAGTGGCGATGGCTAGGAGTATTCTTATGGTTAAGCATAGCCTAAATTTAGAAAGTCTCGTCATAATCAACTCCTTGTTTTTTGGCGATAACCCTTAGCCATAAACTGGCTTTATGTTAATCACATTACACTCATGTCAGTCTTCTTCTTGAAGATCCATTGCACCCTATAGGTTTTTATCCCTTGGTGGATCGACAGAATCCATGGTTTGTATACATAGATCCATCTCGACTTCATGGCATTGAGTCATTGATCGAGCACAAAGCTGACCGAAGATTCTTTGTAGGTGGTTGGCTCATCATTTTCTACAGCGACCGCGCGTCCTTTTGTTCGCTAATGAAGTATTATCTCTCTTGGAGCGAGCGTATCTTACTTATCTATGAAACACTTGTGTTTTAGAAGGAGTCATTTATAAATTCATCGTCATGAATTACAAATTCGAGGTTGGTCGGATGAGACCAGCGTACGATTAGAGCATCTTGAACTCTTAAGCTCCACTTTGCTCCCACTTGTCTTCTCAGTAAAAACTCTTTCTCTAAGAAGACAACCTGCTTTGAAACAAACAACCTTTGCTCGAAGTGTTGTAGAATTGATATCCATTGCTTAACTTGGATATCAAAAACGATTACTTATTAGATTTAGCTTCAAGCTTATTTGATATTAATACACTTTATAGCAGACAACCATACTTTCATATGGGAAAGATGGGAGCTTTTGTTAGTCCATATCTCATATGGAGTAACTTCAAGCCCGACTTGGATGAGACTTTGTTTAAGATATAAGCAATGGAGTCAGTGCATAACCGAAGGATTTAGGCGGAGTGCCTTGCCATCATAGACCTCACCATGTCCCAGCAAGGTTCGGTTCCTTCTCTCGACCACACCGGTGTTGTGGCGTATAAGGTCAGTCCATTGGGACCAAAATCCCATTGTCACGAGATAATCCTAAGCAGCTTGGCTTAAGTGCTACCGCCCACCTCGATCGATCCCGAGTGATTTTATACTTCTCCCAGTTGTTTCTCTACCTCATTTAAATTCTTTGAACCTTTCAAAGGCCTCGGACTTATACCTCATGAGATACAGTACCCATATGGTGAATAGTCATGAAGGTTATGAAGTAAAAACAAAACCACCTCGGCATGCCTTGACATGGGACCACATACATCGATATGTATTAGGTCCTGTGTAATTCAGTTTGCACGTTCACCCTTTCCTTTAAGGGTAATTTGGTCATTTTCTAACAAGCATGATTCTCACATATGTCAAATGATTCATAATCAAATGACCACTAGCTTCCACACTTGTGTAACTCGGTCATCGCGTCTCTCGCTTATAGCCCGAGATAATGATACCATAAATATGATGATTTCAAAATTATCTCCTTTTTGTCTTTTCTTGTCATTGATATTAAGGATTAGTTTGACATATCTAATATGTAAATCCGTTGCTCAAGGCCTCATAGGCATAAAAAACATCATTTAACATAATGCGACAACTATTGTCCACAAGAATTTAAATAGAAACCCTCCCTTGTTTAAACATGAAACAAAGATGATTGTTCTTTGTCAAACTGCACCTGAAAGCAATTGTTTAAATCTGAACAAAAACCAACAGGGAGGTTCGAAAAATAAGTCAAATGTATGTTCGCAACTCTTGCACCATTACCTTTCAGTCGGACTCTCCTTTGTGAGCTTCTGCTTGTCTCTCTAAGGCTCTACAAATCAATATATATGTGTGAGCCCTGTGGAATTATCGATACCGAGTTTGCCATAAGAAGCATTAACTTCAATGACATAAATACACGAAGGTGTTGGTGCATCACCGCCACCTTCCTTTTGAAGCCCTCCATGTAGGTTTTGCAATTTCTCTTCGATGGCCACTGCCCTGATGGAAGCATGTACCTTTTGAGGGGATGTCTCCTTGACCTTTTTCTTGGCGCCCCTCGAACAGTGATTTTTCTCTTTTTCTTATTCTTAGAACTTTTCTTAGAACTAGAAGATTTCACGAGCAACATAGTTTTACCTTCCTTCACCAAGGTGGGTTCTACTATTTTAAGCAGGTTGATCAGCTCAGGTATGGTGGTCTCTTTATCATTCATCTTGTAGTTAAGCCTGGCTTGCATGGCCCGCGGAGTAAACCATCGAATCAAGTCATACTTAATTCATTATTCATACAAAACCGGAGTTGATCCAACCTAACCATGTACCCAGCCATCTTCGGTGCATGTCTTGTCTTTGGGAGATGTCCCTCTTGCATCTGGAGAAAAATCATTTGGAGACCTCGAACCTTTCGGATCTACGCTTGCTTTCATTGAAATAACCTTTAGATGGGCGACTATGTCATTTGTTATCATAACCTCATGCTATTTCTAAAGCCCTGGAGACATCGATGCAAGCATGATACATGCGGCAATGATCGTCATTTAGGTGTGATATGCTATCGGTCTTGACGGATGCATCCAGTAGATGGGGACACTAGAGGTGGGGCATCGGGATAGCTATCTTTTGCCACGAGAACAATTCCAAGCTCCTTAGTCAATCCGTAAAATTGGTCCCGGCCAATTTATTGGCATCCAGTATGGATTGTAAGTTCACGATGGTTGACATGTTTCGATTCTTCACAACCTAGATGTAAAAGAGATTATGTTAGATTGTACTTAAAATGCATAATTATTACGGTTTAATAATCACGCATTATGGCTCCCATTATTTTATTACGAATCCATAGCCCTCACTATTGATCCGAGAGAACCTATATGGGGAGGTTTCTCCCTGGCGAATCGATATCGTATCATGAGAATCCACCTTGGGTTTTGACAAAACATCTCGGTCAAAAAGGTAGGTATCCTTGTTCATACCAATTGCATTCGTACGCAATTCAAGGAATCCAATATCACTTCAAGTGACCTTGGGTTTTACCCGACAAACGTATTAGATCGATAATTATTCCGATTTACTGTCCAGAAGCCTTGACTATCGAATCCCGATGCTATCAGCGTTGATTTATTGCACTATCACTTTGGGTTATCAACTCATGATACATGTACATCTTATGTATCTTACATTCTAAAAAAGTGGTGTGTCATATGAGTAACCTTGGGTTGCAACGAACCAATGAGTCTAGTTAAGTGACCCATTGTCGGGAAAACTCATTTCCATGGATAGAACATGCTCTTGTGGAGGAAGCTTGGGGTTAGCCCAAAAACCTCAATCTCCAAAAGGAACTCTGGTTCACACCATATTGGTGGAAGACGTTAGCCTTAATATTAATAATGGAGGGTTTTCTTTAGTTAAAGTCTAAATCCTTTTCATTGCTTGTGCTGTCATTTCATCTCATGAAATTATAAGGATGGTACTCTAACTATATGGCATGATTATGGACATCCACAAAATTAATTCCATGAGCCATAATGGAATTCGACTAAGTGAGCAAGGGACATGCATGATTATTACAACCCTTTGGGAATTAAATTAATTTACAATCTTCAAGGTCTTAACCTGGGTTCATACTCCGCACTTCTTTCCTTTTGCATCTTCACCCGACTTATCCTAATCCTGTAATCCTAATTTTGCTTGTTTGTCAGAATAACCTCGAGTTACATTTGAGAAGTTTAGATGAGGAAGTACATAGAGAACTTAGAGGCGAGGACACGCGGACCACTATTTATCTAAAAGAAATAATAATCAAATGCGAGAATGCTCAATCACCAAGTGGTAGTCCATAATCATCCATCGTGCTAACATACACCCTTAAACATGCATTCTCCTAGCAATCCTATCGAAAGTTGAAGGTAATGGTACCTTAATTTCAAAAGCACATTAAAGGTTTTTCCAACACTTGAAATAAAATTAATCCATTTTGTTTGTTCAACATTTGAATAATGACCTCAATTCAACATTTGAACTAAAATTGTCCTACATCCTTTTCATTCAACACTTAAACAAATAACCCTTTTATTCAACACTTGAACAAATCTGATTCAACATCTTGAATCATGAACCCGATTCAACTTCTTGAATCACCAAACCTGTTAACTCCTTGATTGGTTCAACACCTTGAACCGTAATTTTCAAAGAGCGTTTTTTGTCGAAATTCTCTCTTAGGTATTAATTTCAACGTGGTTTTAAATCCGAAGATTCTAGAAATTTTAAAGTATTTGATTCGAGTTTTGACTTGCCCATTCTAACCGAAACGCATGAGTGGCGTGTTTGGAAACGTACCGACCATATAGAAAGGAATTGAACAAGGCACTAGCAGTCCTTAACGTCGCGATGTGTCAACATCGCGACGACGTCACGTCTCGATGTCGCGACGACGTCATGTCGCGATGTCGCGACGTCAGAACGTCGCTATGCCGGGCGATGCCGTCCGCGTTCGCGGCGTCGAACTATCGTCCGCGTTCTGCGGCGTCGGGCGATAAATCGCGTGCGGCGTCGGAAAAGCGCAAAGTTGGTGAGGTTGAAACCCGAGCAGCCTTCACATCGCGACGTTGGAACGTAGAGACATCGCGACGTTGGCACGTCCTTACGTCACTACGTCACCACGTCGCGATGTTAGGAGTGTTTGACTCAAACGTCGCTCAAGTCACATCACGTCACATCATGTCATGTCACTTTCATTACGTCACATCAAGTCACGTCGCAACATTGAAACATCGCGACGTTGGAACATTCGCGACGATGCGGGTGTTGATGAACAATGTCAGCGGCGTTCTTTAGCCAATATCGCGGCGTTAGCGCAAATTTATGAGAACGCGTCGCGGCGTTAGATACGAAAAATCAGCGATATTCTTGGGTTTTTCGGCGATAAGAAGTATCTGAAAAATCAATCTTTAGGACTTTTACACACTTCAAAGTTGTTCCTTCTTCATATTAACCATCCTAGATCATCTCATGACCATATATATAAAGAACAACACTAGATCTTAACCTTTTCATACCAAAAATCTCATTTTTGAAACTTTTGAAAACATGGAACAAAGCAGAAACTCTAACAATGTTTTGATGCACCTGAGTTGATCGATACGGCTGAAGGGTTTCGTGGTGTGACACTTTCAATAGCCGGCGTAAAAAAAAATCTCGACAAAACCCATCCAGAGGACCTAGTAGCATTAGGCGGTTCTATAACAAGGGAAGGGGTGTAGGATTACCTTGTGTCGGGTTCCAAAGCGGTAGTGAGCGAACAGTCTAGGTTATAACGGTATCCACATGAAGAGTAAGAGTCGTGACCTCGAGGAAGCGGTCTCGGAAGGGTCCGATTGCTGCTTGAGTCCGTCAGAAGAGGAAACTAAAACAGGGCTCTCGAAGCTCACAGAACACTTTCTTTGGAGATGAGAGAGACACAGAGGATTTTCTTTCTCATGAACTCCCTTTTTTCTCGAATTAAGTCATCTTTAGGTTTCCATAAGTTTCTTTATATGGGAAAACCACATCCTGTGGAAATGACTAAAATGCCTCACTCTGAAGTGATGGGTTACTGCGCATCCCACGTGCGTTATGGCGGTTAAGCTGGCTAGAAATAGGTACAAGCCCCGAACCTATTATCTCTTTAAGTGGCTTGACAAGCCGAAATTCACTAAATCTACGTGATATTTCATTCATGAAAATTAACTCCCTCATATTTGGATCACATCCCAATCCGTTTTATATGTTTACTTTTCTAAGTGTGTGACCCATTAGGTTCCAATTATGTTGGCCACTTGATTCAACCATTGAATTAAGAAAGTTAAGATTGGTATCTGCTTGACACATCGTGACCCCGATTATTGGGAGAGTCGATTAGTGCATTACATACCCTTCCCGTAGACAAATATGGGTCTGGTCGTCCTTTCACAAAACTATACCTTACTTGGTTGAGGCATGGACAATGTGTAAATCCATGGGCGGCTATGCCACATCTAGCCAGTGATATTTGATCTTGTCCACTAGATTCATCCTTTCGGCCTTTATGCACTTGAAGACACTCCTCGAGGCATTTCACTATGGCGGAGATTCTGAGTAATGATTAAGCAAGAGGCCTTGGGTATACTCTCCCTACATTGGGAGTGGCAAATCGCTTTGTTGGCTGCTCAATTACCTCGAACACCTCAATCTATACGATCACTCATCCGATGAGCCACTACAAGAGGTAGCGTGGATTGAGGTGATCTGAATCGACCATCTAAGATATCTTTGAGCACCTCAAGTCTAAGGATACTTGCACCATTGCTATGATGAGACAATCATCTACATTTAAATAGATGATCCATATGATTGTCTCATTATAAGTCTCCGATGTACTTTGCTACTCTTAGCAAGCATCCATGCCTTGACTCGATAAACTCTTGATCATAGTTTATAAGATCTCTTGCCAGTCGATCAAGAATTGCATGATATATTAATCTATCCCGGATCAACAATGTTGATTTGTTGATCATGACTAAAGGATAATTTAGACATAACATAGTACGATAGGAATCTTATTATCATGATCGTCGATTTCCTTAAATCTTATGTTATGTATCATGGACTTGAATTAATTCGGTTAAAGATACGTATCCAATTGACATTGGAATATCAAATTAACAAAATCTTTCATATTAAATAATCGTTTGTGTGCGTCTGATAAGTGCTAATAGCGGTGCCTTTGACGCTTCTCTAACACTTTTCTTGGACTCTATCATGACGGAACTTTGATAATGTGGTGATAGAGATTTTGATGTAAACGGTGATTAGTGCCCCAGTGCTATTTTAGACCTATTATAGGTTTGAGTGCTTTAACGTATTAATTATTCTAGTGTAACTTGGGTTGCAAATTAAGGTCTTTGCTATTCTTGATCCACCCGATTTTTTGTGGCCAATTTTCATGATTTTGCTAGTGGTAATAAATTGTTGGTCGATCGAAACACGAAGAATTAGAAATTGACTGGCGTGCGGTCGGAGACGAAAGGAAGAAGAGAAGAAAATACAAGAAATTGGAGCACAACGAGGGTGGTTCACACAACCTTTGTTCCACCGGCTCGGCGCGATACCACCATCGTACGCCTTGTTCATCCTGTGCCGTTCACACTTTTCTGGCTGTGCCACTGTTGCATTTGATTTTGGTTTTCCCGATTTACCTAGCATGGCCGCCTTAGATTTTTTTTTTTTTGTAATTTCCTATACACTGAGCACTTATATAAGCCTCAGTCTGTACAAACAATAAATCACTTCACTTTTGCCGATGACGGTCTGGGTGGCCTTGAGTTTAAATCATTCTATACTCTTTCTCCATTTTCTTTCTTTTTGCACCCTTTCGACTACCAAACCTCCTTTGAGGATGACAACTCAAAGGATGTTTGGATAGATCTTTCGTATCCTTGAAAAGGGTTGCTAGGCTTCAGGAAGTAAGGTTGCATTTTGTTCCCACTGTTTCAACGACGAGGTTTTGACATTTTGGTTCCCAATTTGCAACTCTAGGTTTTAAAGCTCTTTGATGTACTCTTTGCTGATACTTGGCAATCTTTTAGGGTTCGGTGTATTCTTGGCTTTAGGCCTGCGTGTATCCGTCAGTTGCTATTCACGAGCCAGGTAGGTTAAGGTTATATTTTCAGCGTAGATGCATCCTCGTGATTGATACTGGTAATCTTTTAGGGTTGGAGTGGATGCTTATTGTGTTGAACCTCACTAGATTCATTAGTTGCCCTTTATGAATCATTCAGTAGGATGGGTTAAGGTGATAGATTTCCTTTGTAGGAACCATAAATGCTAAATAAATGCTTTATCGAAAGGAAAATTAGTGAGTTGATTTTAAAGTTAAATGAAGATCGGGTTCGGGAATTGACTATAGGTCATCCTCCTGCTTGAGGAAATGAACAGGGACCTCTTGTAACCTGTCCTTGACCCTAAGCGACCGACACTTGAGGGGGTTATTTTTTCTTATTTTAGTTTCATTTGTGAGCAATAATCCCTGACTTTTACAAAACCTTAAATCGAGTGAAATTCACCATTTTGAACCTCGCATGCAAATCATTTGTATGAAGAAAACCCATCCACGTGATTAGGCCACTGGCAGCTATGCTGATAGCTTCTGATAGTAGGAGAATTTGGGATACAAAATTTTTAATTTCGGATCCTACCTTAAAGCCATAGATCAAATGGCGTCGTTAGGGATGGTGCTAAGTGCATTTGACCGAGTTATTGGAACACTTGTGATTCTCATCACAAGTACTGGTGAATTTCTTTTATATTTCACTGTCATTTTTTTTAGTTTCATTTAAAAAACAAAAAAAAAAAAATTGCTGCAGGATTGTTTTTGTGAAGGCTTGTATGCCTTGTCTTGCTGCAGGGGATCAATTCCAGTGGGTTAGAGATTGTAAATCAAAGTTGAATTTGAACTCAATGGAAGAAGCCATACTAAACCTAACCAAGCTAGTGGGTAACTTTGTGGAAGCGCAGAAGACAATCAATGCTCAATTAAGTCAAAGTGGCCCACTATGAAAACAATGTAAACAAGAGAGTTGATGGACTTGAGAAGTGAAATGGAGCATAAATTTGACAACACAATACTGCATTTCAAGGCTCTGATGACATGTTCACGAGAAGTGAATCCAAAGAAGGGGGTATGCGATTGACACCCGCGATTGGAAGCAATGTAAGCGGCAAGAAGAAACCTCCCGATGTTGGCGAGGAGGTAATGAAAGGAAGAAATGGAAGAGCCCCGAAGTCCCGCGCGAAACCCTGAAATAGCCGACATCGGAAGCACCCTCTCCGACTGGTGTATACCATGCTACTTGACACACTCGAACACGAAGCGTACTCCCCAAGCTCATGCCGGTCCATCCTTTGCTTGTGCAAAATATCGAGGAAATTAGTGGTCAGCGTTGGAACCTCTGCCATTACATCGAACCTGGCGGTGTCTACATTGCATAACACGGTGGATTCAGTCTTGGTTCGGTTGGAGCACCGAACCTCGAAAGAACCTAGCTCCCGCCAGTTCAACTGACCTCAGGCTTGAGACAAGGGTTTAGGGTGCTCAGTCTCCCCTTTTGTTTTCATTTTCTTATTTTATTTTTAGTTTATTTTATTTTATTTTGATTTCTTTAATTTTTCTTCTTAGAATTTCTCTAATTTTTAGTTAATCTTTGTTTTTAGATTAATTTTCAATTTTCTGCATTTTTTTAAGAATTTTTCTTGTGTTTATTTTTGCGGGTTTTTACTTGTTTTTGGAAGGCGAGGCGAAAATACGAAATTCGCAACCTGAAAATTCGCAGCTATGATAGTGCCTTGATTTCTCTTGTGCACTCTTTTAGACCTAACATATGATATATATATATATATATATATATATATATATATATATATATATATATATATATATATATATATATCTCTCTCTATACCTATATATATATATATTAAAAAATTGTTGTCTCTCGTAAAAAAAAAAAAAAAATTCGCACTTCTGAAATTTCACAAATTTCGCAACTTTGCGAATTATTGTAACATATCACCTCCATTTTGTTTAAAACCATAACTTTTCATCAGAACTCAGTTTTAGGAGTTTTATGTAGATTGGAAATCTTAGAGTGTAGAATCCAAATATAGCGAGAAAAGAACACTTTTAAATTATTATGAAAGTGTAAAATTTTCCATTCTTCTTGGTCACTTTTTTTCTCTCTTCTCTTGTTTATTTGAAGCCCAGATGAGTGAGTAAGGTGTCGATGGAAAGCTTTGCGTATCACAATCGAGAGCATATCATCGAGGTATACTTCCTTCTCTAACTCGATCCAGGGCCCATTGGGACGATGACATTTGGTTGGAAAGTTAGCGAAGGAGGTGGTGACTATTATGTTTTGTTATTATTATTTTGAGCAAGCCCATTTGTGATGTTCGGTGGCTGTGGTTTTCCTTTTTGTGAAATTTGTTATCTTACATACAACACTTTTCAAAAATAGCACCCCATTTTTGTGTTTTAGCACATGGTTTGAAAAGTGAAACAACATCCCGATCTTGTTGATGTTAGATTGATGCCATGCCTAGTTGAGTGGATGATTAGTTGAATTCTTGTTGCTTTCGACCTTTTTCTTCCACCTTTAGCTAACCACACACAATGCATCGGTTTTCAGCGATAGGTTGAAGAAGCTGCTAGCCTCCTAAGCCTTCTGATAACCTACCCTAGTTTAGATTTGACCACCTTTAATAGGTTAAGGACCCACATGAATAGAAGGACAATGTGTCTTCCAAAGGAAAAGAAAAGAAAAGAAAAAGAAAAGAAAGAAAAGAAAAAGAGAAAAATTGCAGCGGCATGGCAGAGAGCAGAGCACGGTCAGGGGTCTGACCGAAAGTCTTTAAAACTTTTGGTGCCACTAAGCCAAGCGGTTGGAGCCCGGAGCTTAGTGCTCACTACATGGGTGGATATTAGGTGAGGTTTAGTGAGTTGTAGGTGCGGGTTCCGAAATCATTCGAGTGAGGTGAAACTTTGAAGAGTTAGTGGTCGAAAGATCCTTATGACTTGGTGCTAAGCCTTAATTGGTTGGGAGTCATCGGTAGATCCTACGTTACATGGACTTTGGTGGGGTCGATTCTCGGCATTGCACCTGACACAAAATGAGTTGTGGAATAAAGTGGCTCTGATCTATTTAAGGTTGGTTAGTGGGCTAGGTGGAAGCGTGCTTAGTTGGGGAAGTGCGGAGTTTGGCAGTTTATTGTTGAGAGCTGATCAAACAAACACTTAGATTTTGGTGGAAGTTCCTGGTTGAGTCATCGAGAAGGAAACTCTTTTGATATTCAACTCTGTATGGCGTTCATTCTCTCGAGATAGTTATTGGGCTAAGTTTCGGTGATTCTCATTGCGGGTTAAGCCTTACATTTTCACAACCTTTTTGAACTACCATATTTTTGTTATTTGCTCGTTCTTCTTTCTTTCATTGCTAAGGGACTAGCAATGTGTAGGTTGGGGGGTGTGATTAGTGCCCAAAAAGTGCTATTTTGAACCTTATTTATTATAGGTTTTGAGTGTTTTTTGTGTATTAATCATTCTAATTAACTCGATTTGCACATTAAGGTCCTATTTATTCACGATCCGCAAATTTTTGTGGCAAATTTTGTAGTTTTTGCTAGCTAATTATGCAGAATTGTTGAGTCGATCCAAGCACGAAGAATTTGAGTCAAACTCGGCATTACGAGATCAGAGACCGGAAGGGGAAGAAGAGAAGAAAATACAAGGAAATTGGAGCACTGCGGTGGTTCCTCACGGCCTTTGTACCGGCTCGACAACGTTCACCATCCTGCGCATTGGTCATCCTGCTGCCCGTTCCTGCTTTTTACGTTGTGCCCTGTTTGCATTTGTTTTTGGTTATTTCCCAAGTTACCCCTGTAATAGCCTTCCGATTTTGGTTTTTTTTGTAATTTCCTATACACTGAGCACTTATATAAGCCTCGATGCATGCTAGTGTCAATCACTTCACTTTTTGCGATAGACGGTGAAATTTAGCCATTTGCTTCACTCCTTTTCTCCATTTTCTTTCATTTTCTTTCCCCTTTCTCGGCTGCCAAACACTCCTTTGAGGATGACAACTCAAAGGATGTTTGGCTAAGGTCTCGTATCCTTGAAGAAAAGGGTTTAGGCCAGGAAGTAAGGTTTGCATTTTGTTCCCCTGTTTTTCCGCGCGACGAGTTTTGACATTTGGTTCCCCAATTTGCAACTCTAGGTTTAAAGCTCTTTGATGTACTTTCTTTAGCCACGATACTTGGCAATCTTTTAGGGTTCGGTGTATTCTTAGCTTTAGATGCAGCGATATCCGTCAGTTCTTGTTACGAGCCACTTGGAGGTAGGTTAAAGGGTTATATTTTCCTTTGTAGATGCATCCTCATTTAGTCGATACTTGGTAATCTTTTAGGGTTCAGTGGATGCTTATTATTAGATCCATTGAGATTCATTAGTTGCCCTTTACGAATCATTGTAGGATGGGTCAAGGTGATAGATTTTCACTGTAGGAACCATAAATGCTAAATAAATGCTTTCTATCAAAAGGAAAATTATTAGGGTATAATTTTTAAAGTTAAATGAAGATGCAGTTTGGGAATTGACTATAGGTCATCCTCTGACCTTGAGAAATGAGCAGGGGACACTCTTTGTAACCTATCAACCCAACTGGCGACCCAGAGCACTTGAGGAGTTATTTTACATTTTTTCTTATTTTAGTTTGATGCGTGAGCGACCCAGTCTACTGTTTCTGAAACCTTAAAATCAAATTAGAAATTCACCATTTTGAGACCTCCTTTATTAAATCATTTAATACGAAGAAAACCCATCCTGTGTTTGACCCAGAAGCTAGCTATCTCTTATGTGCTTAGCTACGACAATAGAGGAATTTAGGATACAAATTTTGTTGATTTCGGATCACCCTACTGTGGCACGAATCAAGCAGTCTTGTTCTTGTCGCAACAGGAATGTATTGTGTCGCGACACTAAAATTGTTTGCAACCAGCTTCTCATGTCCTTCTGCTTCTAGAGTCTGTCGCAACATAATTTTCCTTGTCGCGATAAACATTTTCCTTTTCAACTTGTCAACTCTGTCGCGACATGATTTCTTTGAGTCCTAAGCAATTTCTATAGCCACAGGAAACTTCTTGGTCGCGACAAACTTTTCTTCTTTGATTCTTGTCGCTTGTTGAACTGTTTGTCGCGACATAGAAATCTTTGTTGTGACATGCTTAACTTGGCTAATCTTAGTTCTCATACATTTTACATCGCGACCTAATTTTGTGCATCGCTGGCCAATTCTATCATTCTATAGCTTTATTGTCGCGACGAAGAAAATTTCTCTATCGCATAAGTGCATGATTCTTTATTATGTCGTAACATAGAGTTTCTTTGTCTCCATTCTTTTGTGTTGCTCTTCAGCTCCTTGTCGCGACAAAGAATTCACCTCCTTCATGTTTTGTTTTGTCGCCAGCCAGAAAATAATTTTGTCACGACGGAGATTTGTTGCTCTTAGTTGTGAATTTTGAATGTTATTTCGCAATGAAGATTTTCTTTATTATGGCCAATTCACTCCTTAGTGGCTTGGTTAAAGGCTTTGTCATAACCTCTAGAGGCTGCTGCCTCGATTGACTTGTGTTGTATTCTTAACAATTCCTGTCACGACATAATTGTCTTTTGTCGCGATAAAGTTCATCTATAAGTCTTCAGCTTTTTATGTTATGACAGAGGAAATCTTATCGCGGCACAGCTTCTTTTCTCTCTGGCTTGATCATTGTCACGACAGAGTTAAGGACTATTGCGAGAGTCTTGTTTTCATTCTTCTTTAGTAATGTCGCGACATAGAACTCTCTGTCGTAACAAAGATTCTATTTCTTCCTGAAGTTTATCCTAGACTTTGTTGCGACATATAGCTGTTGGTTGCGACATAGTTCTTTTAGCATGCTTAAAATTGTGTCACGACATACAAAAACTATGTCACGATAGAAATTTGCGCAATTTCCATTTTTCGCTTATTTTAACTTGTTTTCTCTCATTTTCAATTAACACTGGAAAACATACAAAGTTGGTAGATGTTCCATAATTTAGCGTACAAATAGAGAAATTTAGTGTTAAAAATATCGGAAAAATGGATTAAAAATAGATGAGTTTAAGACTCATAAGAATTCCCCTAGCCCAAAAGTTTTGCTTGTCCCAAGCAAAGAAAAGAAAACTTTGTTTGTCCTCAAAACAATTTAGTTTTGATTTTGGGGACTGTTTTGTTTAAAGCTCGGTGGGCGAGAGCATAAAGTTAGTTGCAAATTACTTAAATATGTTTCCAATCATAGAGAATCGGGAAGATTTTCGATTAAGTTCCTTTGAGCGAACCATTGTTCATATGGTGTAAACAATTTAATCTTTAAACCACGATTTGTGTGTGCTGGTCTTTCCTCTTTCCTTGTTAGATCGGTTAATCTTAGGGATAGTACTCTGTTGACATACTCTCTTTCATTTTTAAAGTCACATATGCTTGTTGATCACTAATGTAGTCATAATACCACTTTCAGGATCAAATAGGTCTTTTAGGCTTGTAATGTGTGGCTTGGGTAATTAGGTAGATAATTAGACACTTTAAGCTCAATTTTACCCAGACTTCACTGACAACTTACACTCCTGCCTTCTTGATGCATCCTTGATTTCTCTTGATTGTAAGTTTCTAACTTCCCATCAAGTTTGTGCATCTTTCTGCATATTCTTCATTGTGGTATATTTTTCTCTTTTTCATTGTCCACACACTGAAGATAACTTCTCTCCCTTATTTGAGAAGCTTTCATCTCTCACCAAGTTTGATGAATGGTGCGATGTTTCTTCTTTTAAGCTTTCTACCTCCTTAACGAACTTTGAATTCGATAACTCCCATACCGGTTGGTATTAGGGTACTAGGTTTTAACACCCTTAATTGTTAGGGAGGAAAATTTACAAGGTGACTCATTTATTCATAACCTTCTGACCTTCCCGATTCCATTCATTTTATCCTACTGATGCATATCATATTATTGTTTGGTTTTGAGATTTGTTGTTGTGTTGTTTAACAAGTCAAGAGGTTCATTTTAATCATGCATTCAGCTCAAAAAAATCCAATACAGCAAATTTCATTCTTTAATCAATTCTAATCAACCAAGCATGTTACGCTGATTTGACAATTAGATCCAGGTAACTGGTTTCTCATTTATTCCACTAGGCTATTTACCATAAGTAAAAAATTTCTAACTATTAAACATGAAGGAAAGAAAATTTAGACAAAACAAACAAACAAAGAAATGAACAAAAAGATAAAATAAAAGTGAACACCAAGCTTGCAAAGATTTTCTATTTTATTCAATGTGTCAGGGATTTGATATTTGGTATAGAAAGGAGAAAATATGGAAAGTAAGACAATGTTCATTTTTTTACTCCTAGCTGATTAGTACCCAAAAAGTGCTATTTTGAGTCCTATTTAAGATAGGTTTTGAGTTCTTTTTGAGTACTAATCATATTAATTAAGCCGATTGACATGTCTGGAGTCCGATTAGTACTGCGATTTTGTTTAGGTTGTTTTTGGTAGTTTGCGGGTTGGGGAACCTCGCCATCACGTCAAACGGCATCGAAATTGTGATGTTTTTATGCGAGGTTCGTATAAATTCTCGGTGATTTCATCAAGCCGGGATGAAGGAAATGTCAGAAATTTGGAGAGGAAGAAATACAAGTTGATTGGTCGCGGGGAAAGCGATACGGGAGGATCAGAATTTCGCTATGGCATAGCGAAATTTTGCAGAATGCAAATTTTACGCGATGGTATGAATTTCGCAATCCTGTGAAGTACTATATGGCGAATTTTCTTGTGCCTCGATTTTTCGCTATGATGAATTCAGCGTGCACATGGCAATCATACCCTCTTTTTGTGATCTACTTGACCACATTTTGTGTAATTCCCATTTTGCCCTTAATGTAATCATATTATTTTGGTTATTTTGGTATTTCACATCTCTTGTAAGGCTATATAAGCCACTTTACAACATTTTGTAACCCTAACTTTCAATCTTGAATCCCACGCGGTTTCTGACCTGTTTTTAGGTTTACAGGTTTTTTACTCTGCTTCTCCTGTACTACCTGATTTCGTTTGCAAGCCACACCTTTGGGGATGACCGAGCTGAAGGATGTTTGGCTAAGCCTGAAACCTTGAAGAGGAGGGTTCTTCAGGTTGGTAGATGTTGGTTTGCAGGTGTTCCTCAGTTTTAATGAAAGGTACTGTATTTTTGTGTTTCAAACTTTCCAAACTAGGGTTTAATGCTATTTAATGTATTTCCTTTGGTCAATACTTGGCGTATAACCCGGGTTGGTGTATTCTTAATGGTAGATACACTGACATCCATTAGATGTCATTTACGAGCCACTGAAAGTAGGTTAAATGCTTGGTTTTCAACTGCAGAAACATTAAATGTTCAGTAAATGCTATGGTTCAACTAGGAATGGTTTAAGGGTTGGTTTTAAGTTAAACAAGATCAGGTTTATTTATGATGACTATGTCATTTGCCTAATGCGAGAAATAACTTGAGGACACCTTTATAACACTCATTTTATGTCGAAGCTAGTGACCCAACTTAGTATCTCACATGAAATTTAAAGCGCCCTCAGTTAACCTAGTAACCATGAAACACCCCTGATTTTATTCTAAATCAGAAAATCCCAAATGAAAGCCTCACCATTTTGAAACATGATCTGAATCATTTGTAAGATGAAAACCCCGTCCACGTGTTCGACCTAGGTAAGCTATGCTGCGAGTAGCTTGACTACGGCAGTAGGAAAAAATTTAGGATACAAATATTGTTGATTTCGTATCCTTTCTTGTAACCGCGAATCGAATGGCGTGGATTCTTGAGGATGGTGCCAAACTACAGAATGATAAGGTTGATAAAGTACATGTAATCATTACAGTGTTGGTGACCTTTCAACCCTTTTGAATTTCGGGTGTTTGAGATCTCGAGTTTTTGCTCAAAGTCCTTTGTTAGTTTGTTTTCATCATTACGGTCATTTTATTATTTAGCTAACACTAATCTTTTTGGCAAGCCTTGTTGTTGTTCTTTGCTTTGTCTCTTTTTGTGTCACAGGTGTTTATGCATCAGCAGGATAGAATGTTTCCGGGTAGACTACAAGAGTTAGTGCACCCGGTGAAGCGAAAGTTGGCAAAATCGGTGTGCATCGCTGACAGTGGATCCACTGCACGAGGAGTGACAAAGTCAACAAGGTACTCAGTGAATCAATGACATACAGTCAATGAGGGACCATACACCCTCAGAGTGGTACCTTCACGCATCATACCACCTGCGGGGATGTAGCGGTGGGGAAACCTTATTTGGTGCCCCCACTCCCCGACTTTTCATGGTATGGAAAATGAAATTCATACACCTGCGCATCAGGGATTTTGAGGAAGTTTGCGTAACTTTTTAAAGGAGGGTGCAGCAGAAATGCTGGATTTGTTGAAGTTGAAGGCATTCCCAAGTAACCCTGGGAATAGTCCAAAATGGCTTAATTCAACGAGACGAGGACCGTAGAGTTGAAGTACGCGGGCGAATTCTTAAAAAAATTCTTCAGTGCTCACAAGACCAACAATTTGAAGAGGCAAATCTACACGTTTGCTGCCCATGACAATGAAAGGTTCTATCAGTGTTGGGAGAGGTTCATGGAGACCATCAGTGCTTGTCCACATCATGGTTTCGACACATGGATGCTAGTGAATCATTTTTATGATGGTATGTCTCGACCGTAGGCCCGATTCTTTGGAAACCGTGGAGTTTTTGACGAACACCGGGATGAGACCATGGACTTTTGAACTATGTGGCGGGAAACCTCTAAGGGATGGGATATGAGCGAGCCAGGGAGGTGGAGAAAGTAGGACCTTGACCCACGAAGGGGAGGAATTTTTGCAGCTTACGAGGGATGGAGACGGCAAGATATCGACATGCTTGAGGAAGGTGGAAGAGGCTGGAGGAAGAGGCTACATGAGGTGCGACGTGGCGAAAATCTGTGCGAGACGACTCATGCATCAATTGCGATCAATGGCTATCCACGAAACAACATCCCGATTGCTCCTCGATTGAGAGATTTGATGGCGGAGCGTACGATATGGTAGACGTCCTGACCATATTGATACCCCATATGGTAATACATATAATCGATTGGAGGAACCACCTAATCTCTCTTAGAAGCCTAACCCCCCTGCTTATGTGCCTCACAGTGCTGGCTTATTGATTTGGTTCCTCATCTCGAAACCAAACCACCACCGTCGTCATCCTGTTGAGCATTTATTTTGAATTTGAAGACGAGGTGGTAGGTGATTTTGTGGAAGAGCAAAGGGATTAATGTACAGTGGCTGAAGAATAGATACTATGGAAAGTACCACGAGCAACGAGAATAGATGGGCTTGAAGCGGCCTTAATCGGAGAAGTTGATAATCATAGTATTCCATCACCGGGATTAACAATTTCTTTGGAAGTGCAGGAGAAAGGAAGATTCCCTTCCCGAACCTTTGTCAAATCGAAAGAGGGTGTGAAATAGGTTAACTGCGACTCAAGGATGGATGAAGTAAAGGCTATCATCACTTTGAGGAGTGGAAAAGAACAACAACCAATGCCTAAGATTCTTTGAAGAAACAAGGAAATAAGAATTGAGCACGAAAGAATAATAATCGAGAGAGACATTTAATAGAAAAACATACCCCCTCCATTTCCTCGACACTTAGAGGTAAGAAAAATCACAAACCCGGAATGAAATTTGGGAGGTGCTAAAGGCAATGAAAAATTAAATATCCTTGTGGCATGATTAAACGAGGTCCTGACATATGCAAAATTTTGGAAAAGGACACATTGCGGTCGAGGGTTGGGCATTGAAAAGAAAGCCTTCTAGCAGGCAAGTCGATCACCCGATTATTGAAGACCCCGTTGAAATACAGGATCCGGGATCCCCACAATATCGATCCAACATTGGAGAGAGACTTGCTTAGACAAAGCGCTGTTGGACTTGAGGGCAGTGTAAACCCTCTTGCCATAATCGAGTGTATAAACGATTGGGTTTAGGGAGCTTAAGCTTCTGAAACATCGCTCTCAATTAGGCGATCGATCGGTAAAAATTCCTAAGGAATAGTGGAGGATGTTTTGGTAAGGTAGACGAATTCTACTACCAGTGGATTTTGTAGTGGCGATCTGAACCAATCGCAATTGGGCCTAATCATTTGCCAATCATCCTGGGAAGACCATTTTTGGCCACTTCCAATGCGATAATTAATTTTCGGAATGGAGTCATTGATAGGCGTTTAGTGAGTGTGTGTATATAAAATTATGCAGAAAAATATAAAAAGAGTGCCTATTCCGCGCAAGTATACGCTTGTCAAGTAATAAAGTGTACCTAGTACGGATATACGTCCAGCGAGGGAAAATGGGGGGATGCTAAGAAGTAGCAAAAAATTATAATGCTTCTCTAATATCGAGCTAACAATTGTGATAGTAAAACAAGAATTTAAACTAAACTATTGAAATTTCTAAATCTAACTAATGAAGATCGCAACTAAGGGATACGAGATGATAAATTCTAGAGATTGCCAGTGCTTGATGGGACAATCCTCTTAGATCTAAGTCAAAATTCTACTCTATTGTTCATGAAAATGCTTTCCAAGTGACTCTTGTCTAATTTAATTATAAGCTTTCTACCGAGGTCGAATAACCTACCAACTAACACTAAGGTCTTTTGCTTCTCGGCTCAACCCCGAGCATTAGAGATGCTTTAAGATCCAAAGTCTCACACACCTCCTAGTCATAGATAATTTCTACTATCGAAATTTAATTAGGTTGAGATTAATCATGTCACAGTTCTTTACTCCTTCTCGGATCTTGCAAAGAACCACTCACCACATTGAGATTGGCAAATCAATATGTAAATAGAGCCAAGTATGAATCGATAGAGGGTGCATTCTGAAACAATAGAAAACGGAACATTAACAAATAGATATAAAACTCATGTTCAATTCTCTGACCAAAACCCTAGATCTCTCTGCAATTTAAAGCATGATAGAGGAGTTTGATACATCACAAACTTAGGATAAAACATGAAAAGAGGAAGAAGAAACTATAATGATCAAATGATGGTGAGTCTCGGATTTTCTTCCACAAATCTCATGATCTTCTCAAAATCTTCAAAAACAACTCCAAACCTCCTCCTTGGTCCCCCAAAGTGTGGACAAAGTCCCTTTTCAGAACCCCTAAGCGGCCTCCTCTCGTCTCTTTCGGGTTTTGAGCTTAAAAAACCTCCATTATGGGCTCAAAATGGGCTAAAATCCCACGAGAGCCGACCCAGAACGTCGCGACGTCGTGCGGCAACGTCCGCGACGTCGTGCAACTAGCGTCGCTGACGTTCGGGATGCTCTGTTTCTACAGCGTCGCGACGTTTAGTGCTCTGTCGCGACGTTGCTGCAGTCTAAGTTTTTACTCCAACCCATTAAAGCCATAACTTTGTCATACGAACTCCGATTTGGGTGTTCTTGGTACCGTTGGAAAGCTCTTGAAGTGTAGAATCCATACATATATGGTTTGATGCAATATGAGCTCATATGATATCTGAAAACTTCAAAATACAGTAGCCTCTCCTGCTGAAGGTGCTAATGTTTGCTGATTTTCTTCAAGTTTTGGAACTTGCATAACTTCTTTGTTTGAACTCCAATTTTGGTGTTCTTGGTATCCCTAGAAAGCTCTTGAAGTGTAGAATCCATATATATATGGTTTGATGCAATAGGAGCTCATATGATTTCTGAAAATGTCAAAATTCAGTAGCCTTTCCTGTTGCTTTTGTAGCAGTTTTTCCACCAATTTTGCACAATTCCACCAAATGGGATGACTCCGGGATCATGAGTGAACTTTTAGAGCATTAGGGCACTTATTTAACATAAAAACACTAGAAAAACTAACTAAATCATAGGAATAAAATGAGTATTTAAGATACTCATCACACCCCCACACTTAAATTCTTGCTTGTCCTCAAGCAAAAGACCAACTCAAAACGAAACAAAAATTGAAAATGACATGAACTAAAAATAATGAGATGAGTATGATAACATTATTCCAAATGGAAGAATCAATATGAACACACAATTTAGCAATATTAGCTCTTTCAACCAAAATTTAGATCCTTAAACTTTAAACTTTCTAAGGAACATGGCAGCAAAGCATGGTAAGTGCAGCAAATCAACCTCTAAGTCCCGTAGTGACCTTTCCTAAGGAACTATGTAGGTGATAGCATGATCTTCAGTGTATAGCAAGGTCCTACTACCCCCAAACTTAAGCTCAACTCTACCCATTTGGAAGAAGCTAACTAAAAAGGATAAGAACGCACCCTTTATTCATATCAAATACTCTAAAAAATTTATAAATACCTAAAAAGTGAAGGAGTAACTAGTGCCAAGAAGTTTTAGATGAGTGTCTTGAGAAGGGATCCATTATGACTCCCCACCAATTGGTTAAGGGCACCAGGCATTAAATTCCTTCAAACTTCAATTCGAACACTAACCAAACTCAAGGCCCTAGGTTGTGGGAATGGATCCATCTTCTGGCCCCATGTAGCTGCAAGAAGTCAATGACTCGCCATCATTTAGGGCATTAGCTTGAAAGGCCCTCTGACGTGCCTGGATTCCGATTGATGATCCACTTCTATTCTAATTCACAAGCCTATTTTTTGACTTTTTTCTTTTTTTCTTCTTTTCACTTTTTCTATTGTTTTTCATTTTTTTTTTAGTTGGGGCTCAATGGCAATCCTCTTTTGATTGGGTGTCCCATCACTTAGATGGTTAGAATCCCCCAAGGTTAGTTGAATTAAAGGCAAAGAGTCCGGGACCAAGGTATACAAGGGAGACCAAAAGTGTGTGTGTGTGTGTGTGTGTGTGTGATAGATTCCTTGAGAAATAGCTTCTTGAAGCACAAGGGAGGTGACTAAGCTAAGTCACCCATACCAAGCAAGCACACAATTCCAAATCATTTAAAAACCTAAGGGTCCAATCCACTTTGCACTTGTCATTTTTTAAATGTTTGTGTTCAAAATGACCTCTACAAGCCAACAAGGCATCAAACTCAATTACTATGAGACATGAAACAAACAAAAGAAAGAAAGAAAACTCATAAAAACAACCTAAATAAATAAAGGAATAACTAAAATAGGTAAGGAGATAAAAAGCCAATTTTTGAAAAAATAAAAATAAATTGAATTCACCACCCCCCCAAACTTGAATTAAACATTGTCCTCAATGTGAAACAAAAGCAAGAATGGATAATGAGTACTCCCCTGAGGTTGATCAAGTCTCCGAAGTTGCTCCAATGAATATGGCTCGCTTTGAGGCAAAGAGGTGTTAAGAGGGGTTAGGACTTTAAGTCCAATGAAGGGGGAAGCTTTGAATATGGTTTCCTCTCTTTGGTTCTTGCTTCACCCGTAATTATCAACTCAAGCTTCAACCTTTAGCTTCCAAACCAGATTTGAATCCCCAAAACCTGAAATTAAAACTAAAACACAGTAAAAACAAAACTGCCACCGAAAAATTTATTAAAAACTCAAAACTAACTACGTAAATAGAAAAAGGAAAGAAAACTTTAAGCTCTGGGTCGCTTCCTGCTGAGTCGTCCGTTTTTCGAGTCCACTAGACCTACCAACTACGGATGGCTGGGTGTTTGCCTCCATCCTTCTCTAAGAGGCATAGTTGTGCCCAACTCGCAACTTGAGCACATAGTCTTCACAATCTTATTATTTTTGATTTTCTATTTTTTTAAATTTTGTTTACAATGGTTCTCTCAATTCGTTGTTCAAGGAATGACGTGACTATCCAATTCATGTAATATGGGATCAAGCCTTCTCATTTTTCAATTCCTTCATGCATCTCACTCTATAAAGTCATCTCCTAAAGTCTCTACAACTTCCTTTACCTTTTCATATGATTCCTAGAAGTTGACTCTTTTCCCTCCTTTTCAACTAAGTATTTCGAAGTTTCGCATCATCATCCTCCACCTTTTAAGCTTCTCAAGTTCTTCAATACCTCTTGAAGTGATTTCTTCATTATAGCCCAGCTTTTCTTTCTTCAGATTCACCTGCTATAGATGGCTTAACTCTCATGTTGTCCTTCAGCGACATTGTAGCCATATTCTCTTGTTCATTCATATATTTTGCCACTAGTTCTTCTATACTCATAATTTCCTCTATCTTGTGTCGTTTCTTTCTCAAATGTAAGTTGAAGTAATTAGAAGTGGGCTTACTGAGCCATCTCTTCTTCAAGCTTATCGATCGGTGTATGCTGAATTTGAACATTAGCCCTTGTCAATTCCATGAATTGAACTTGAGACGTCACAAATTCGCATGAACTCTTTCATTTCAATTAATGCTGCCTCTAACTTTGTCATTCTCTCAAGGTGGAGGTTGACTTATCTTATCTGGATTAAAAAATGAGGCAACCTAACTCGAGAGTAGTCCATTTCATCCATTGATCTTGAAAATTCAGGTTGTGCCATGGCAATGCAAATGAGTTCTTCTTAATTCATCCATAGCTTCTTCTGTGCTTGATCTTCGACTCAGGAAAAAGTGAATGGTATAGCTTGTATTCCATGAGGTGTTCGGGCGGTGGCTCCATCTGTAATTATGATTGCCTGGCATGGGGTACCTCCATATTGAGCATAATCCATTGATCCATATGGTTGCCACACTTGACTCTCGCACTTGAGTTGTCTTCAATCTTCTTCGATGCTCACACCCAATCGCGCATTCTTGGGCTTGCCGCTCAAGGTGAGCCAATGCATTTGTCAACTCGATAGTGGATCCATTGTGATTTTAACCTGAAAATTTATGCAAAAAGAAAAACAAAAAGTATCAAAAACTCAAAACCACACAACATAAACATAAAAATGTTTAAAGTATTGAAGAAGCACTTAGTATTGATATTAGCATAAACACCGACGCAAGAACGGCGCCAAAACTCGACAGGTTTATTTTGTGGATGTGTATATAAATTATGCAGAAAATATAAAAGAGTGCAAGCCTTATTCGCAAGTAAGTATACGCTTGTCAAGTAACAAAGTGTAAAATTTGGCAATGGATATCGATCCACAAGGAAAATGGGGATGCTAAGTGACAAATTATAATACTTCTCTAATATCCAAACTAACAATTGTGATAGTAAAACAAAATTTAAACTAAAACTAATGAAATTTCAAATCTAACTAATGAAGATCACAAACTAAGGGATACCAAGAGATGATAAATCTCTAGGGTACTTGGCAATCTGACAATCCTCTTAGATCTAAGTCAAAATTTAATCATTGTTCATGAAAATGCTTCTCTGCATGTAATTCTTGTCTAATTTAATTATAAGCCTCTCTGAGGTCTAATAACCTGTCAACTAACACTAGGTCTCTTTGCTTCTCAGCTCAACCCCAAGCATTAGAGATGCTTAAGATCTAAAAGTTCACACACCTCCTAATTACCGATAATTTCACACTATCGTGCTAATTAGGTTGATTCATCTATGTCTAGTTCTTTACTCCCTTCTCGGGATCTTGTAAAAGAACCACTCACCACATTGAGATTAGCCGTAAATCAATATGTAAATAGAACTAAGTATGAAATCAATAGAGGTGCATTCCACAAGAAACAATAGAAAACGGAACATTAACAAATAGATATAAAACCTATGTTCAATATACAACCAAAACCTCGTATCTACGAATTTAAAGCATGATAGAGGTTTGATACATCACAAACTTAGGATAAAACATGAGAAAAGAGGAAGAAGAAACTATAATGATCAAATGATGGTGAGTCTCGGATTTTCTTCCCACAAATCCTAAGGATCTTCCAAAATCTTCAAAACAACCTAAACCTCCTCCTCCTTGGTCCCAAAGTGTGACAAAGTCCCCTTTTCCGAGCCTTAGCCGCTCCCCTGCCTCTTTCGGTTTGAGCTTAAAACCTCCATTATGGGCTCAAAATGGGCTAAAATCCACCCAAAACTGACTCGAACGTCGCGACGTCGCGCAGCAACGTCGCGACGCGTCGGGATGCTCGCTTTTCGCAACGTCAAGGACGCTAGTTCTCACAGTCGCGACGTTGCCGCAGTCCCATGTGTTTTTGCTCCAACTTCTCGTAAGGCATAACTTTGTCACACGAACTCCGATTTGGGTGTTCTTGTACCGCTGAAAGCTCTTTGAAGTGTAGAATCCATACATATATGGTTTGATACCATGAGCTCATATGATATCTAAAAATCCCAAAATACAGTAGCCTCCTGCTGAAGGTGCTGAAATGTTTGCTGATTTTCTTCAAGTTTTGGAACTTGCATAACTTCTTTGTTCAACTCCAATTTTGGTGTTCTTGGTATCCCTAGAAAGCTCTGAAGTTTAGAATCCATACATATATGGTTTGATGCACTAAGCTCATATGATTTCTGAAAATGTCAAAATTCAGTAGCCTTTCCCGTTGCTTTGCAGCGCTTTTCCACCAATTTTGCACAATTCCACCAAATGGATGACCTCGATCATAGGAGTGAACTTTAGAGCATTAGGCACTTATTTAAGATAAAAACACTAGAAAACTAACTAAAGCATAGGATAAATGAGTATTTAAGATAATTATCAGCTTCATGCGTACCACATTTGGCAACATGACACCGAGCTCAATATTTTTCACCCGAGCAACAAAGCACAACCAGCGTAAGATGAGAGGCATGTGGAGTTTGGTCAAGTCTCGCCTTAATCGGGTCCAAGTACGTGGAAACCAAATGCTCAAGCAACCGCAAGAGGAATTGATAAAGGAAAGTGAAGCAATTGGTGGAGAAATGGATCGCACGGGCTCACTCCTCGTTAAGCCAATGATCCGCCCCAAAGATCACCAAGTGAAAAGAAGCTCAACACAAAGGAGCCGAGCATGGAGGCATCTGCAGCACACATCACTACAGGGGTGAAGGAGCTCCTTCTCCTGGATCCTCCATGAATGGAACCAGTGTAATTGAGTTGGTTTGGTCTCCACTGAGACCAAACTGCAGCTCAAAAATCTTGGTTTTTAGTTTAATTTGGTCAATTTTCAGTTTACTTTATTTTTAGTAATTTTCTTTATCTTAATTTTAACTAAATACAAAAAATTTTAATTTTTAGTAATATTATTTTGTTTTTATCTTTTTTAAATTCTTAAATTTTATTTTTATTTTTATTTTTATTTTATTTATTTTTTATTTATCTGAATTAAATTTTGTGTTTTTCTTCAGGATGAAAATTGGTGTAGTGTGAATTTGCACAATAGCTAGCTCCATTCCGTGCCTCTTGGCTACCTCAAGACCTTTCGCCTGCCCAAGCACCTTTATAAAAAGGCACTTCATTCCCTTCACCATCTTCAGCCGCCCAGCCTCCCATGCTCCTCGCCTCCTCGTGCCCCGTGACTCACCGTCACGAGCACGCCAGGCCGCCCGCGAGAGCCCGTCCGTGCCCCGGAGCTGGGCCCCCGCGCCACCATCGCCCGAGCCCCGCCAGCCGTGAGCCGAGCGCCCGCGGCGGCACCACCGCCCGAGCCTCCGCCACGCCCTCGAGCCCCGCCACCCAGCCCCGCTCCGCCTCGCGCCCCGTGATCGGGAGTCCACCGCCGCCACGCGCCCTCGCCCACTTCGCCTCAGCCTCAGACTCCCCACCGAGCCCCCGCTCGCTTCTACAAAGACGCGCCTGAGTCACGCCTATGGTTCGACCCGTGGGGCCATCACATGTGCCCAGGTCGTGTCCAATACCCCGAGAGACGGCGGTGCACTCTGTGGCCGTATGGTCACCTCCCACCAGTCAGCAGAGACACCACCTACATCAGCCCCCGGGTCAAGCACGAGGAGGCCTCAGCCCCCGAGCCCCATCTCGGCGACATCGACCAGGTGGGACCCGGTCCCTCCAAAGGCATCCGAGACCACAGGAGGGCCCCGCCTCCAAGCTAGCCCCGACATCAGCCCAAAGGAAGTCTCTCAGGTCTAGGCCCGGTAGCCGCCGCTCCTCCAACCGATGAGAGTTTGTCGCCCCAGCTTATCACCTACCAGGATCGGCGCCCATGTTCTGCGATCCGATCCTAGGAATGTCGATCCGCGCGGCCGCAGACTTCCACGGGGAGCCATACTATGACATACCGGTATTGGACCGGGCGAACCAACAAGCCGTAGACTCGACGCGCTGATCCGACAAGATTCACCGCTACCTTCATGACGCCGAGGCGCTCTTCCATCCCGGGCCAGCTTGAGTTCTACCACACTATGATCCCGGGAGTGCCTAGTCTGCTGAGATCCGTTCAATATTGACGTCGCCTGGGTACGGCCGCAGATATTATAGCTTCAGCTTTGGCCTCGGGCCAAGAGGTCTCCGGCGACCCCACTCACTCACGGCGTGGCCTCACCATCACAACGAGAGATGGTTTGTCAGGTCTCGCCGAGATACCACACCGGCCCATACCTTCCGCCTGGCCTTTCCCCACGCATGCTCCTAGTGGACCACGCGGTTCCTCGACCCTCACCTTATTCCCACTACAAAGACTATGTGTACAAAGACACAGGAGCTTACTCGAGGCTCCCATACGTGGATCTCCGAGGGATTCCGTTTAGTCCCTCCGAGCCTGTCATGACTTCCCTTTGGCCGTATTTTGAGGAGAAGGTCCAAACTTAAGCACCGGCTCTCGAGTCGAGGCTTTCCTTTGTATTGATGCCGAGGTTGCCGAGCCAGTCCTGTAGCATATGGGTTCTCGAGGAGCCACGCATTGAGCGGCGGATCAGTTGTCCCTAGGTTTTATCTACCGAGCGATCTCTATACATGCCACTCTCTATTATTCTCCAACAGCAGGAGGAGGCAGCAGATGATGTTGCAGAGGACTCCACGAGGAGAGACCTCGTCTGCAGGTGGAGGTGGAGGTGATAGGACCTGGCCTGCATTCTCTTGTCTCCTCCACTCCATCTCCTACGCCTCAAATTTCATCGACACCGGGGCCGGGACCATCCTATACTCCTACAAGAGCCTCCAAAGCATATCCATGCCGCTATAGGAGCTAGTCATTGCTATGATGCTCACAAGACTTGCTACTACACAAGCGTCGTTAGACCAGCGGATGGCCCGAGCCGAGGTCACTCTCGCGTAGAATCACACCATGCTTCTTTCAAGACATGAGCCACCCTGCCTCACAATGCCGTCGCTACTGTGATCACCATCGTAGCAAATTCTTGATATGTTTGCAGCTCACTGGCAAGAATTTTCGCATCCATCGGCATCTACACCACCATGAGCGAGGCTGGCCGACTCCCTTCTCTACCTTCCGATCCTTTACCCAAAGTGGAGACATGCTGCTTATACTTGGTTGGGGGAAAAGTTAGAGTTGGAAGTGTCTTCTATCATATTTTGTCTTTCTTTAGCTTTATTAACTGCCTACTTATTTTGTATGTGGCTGCATGATGCATTAGTCGCATAGCAGTATGATACTTTGTCGGTTTAGCTACGTTAAGCTTCTGTATTAGCCACTTCAGTTATACTGCAAAGCTTTATGTTAAATATTTACATTTTTCTACATGTTTGCAAACCATTTTTTGTGCCTATATTTTTGTGTTTCTGCTCTTACCTTTAGTTGAAGAATTGAAGCCCTGTACGCTACCATAATGCTAGAACAGTTCCATGCATGATTAAGTTTTTGGTCGATTGAAGTTCCAAAGTTTTCAACCTTGTATATCCGCCTTTAGCTAATCACACACCTACACTGGCCATCAATAGGTTGTGAAGCCATATACCTTTCACTTTGCAAACTGCCTTAGATTTGTTGACGACTGTATAGGTCGAGTTACCTGGCCACAAAAGAAGATCAATGCAGTCTTCCAAATGAAAAAGAAAAGAAAAAGCTGAAAAGAAAAAGAAAGAAGAAAAATAGGAATGAAAGTCGTGATATTCCTTTTGTCTTGAAACCCTAACACACCAGGGGTATATGGCTGAAGCCTTTAAAGCCCCAGGCCCTAAACCTTCACCGTCGGGAGTCATCGACTTAGCGTCGCTACACGGGTGGAAGGGTAGAGTTTAGCGAAAGTTGTAGGTAGCCGATTCTCGAACCATTCAAGTCCGTGAAGCCCGTATTAGGTGGTCGGTGATCCTTTGACTTGATGCCCTAAACCTTAATTGGTTGGGAGTTTATCGGTGGGACTGCACGGACTTTGCAGTCGTAGATTTTAGCATTGCACCCTACAATACAATCGAAGTAAGAAATAAGAGTGTAACCGAATCTATTTAGGTTGATCATCACTTAAGGTCCCGCAAAGAGTTTGTTGTGGGAGGGAATAGTTTCAGAACTTATTGGTCTAAACTCGTTACCTTAAAAACACTTAGATTTTGGTGAAGCCCAGTTACTGAATTGATGTCATTTCTTAAACCCTATTCCTATATGGCATTTGTTCTCTCATGATGGTTTTTGTATTGTGGTCTAAATTGTTCACATCAAGGTAAGGCCTCACTTGTACACACTTTTGGACAAGATACACCGTATACCCTTTTGATTGTTTTTAGCATTGTTAAGGGACTAGCAACGTGTCGGTTGGGGGGTGTGATTAGTACCCAAAAAGTGCTATTTTGAGTCCTATTTAAGATAGGTTTTGAGTGCTTTTTGCGTACTAATCATATTAATTAAGCCGATTGACATGTGCAGGTCCGATTAGTACTACTGATTTTGTTTCGAGGTTGTTTTTCAGGTTTCGGGAACCTCCGCCATCACATCAAGCTTGGCATCGAAATTGTGATGTTTTATGTCGAGTTTGTAAGGAATTCCCTACGATTTCATCAAGCCGGACGAAGAAATGTCAAGTCGGAGAGAAGAAATGCAAGCTGATTGGAGAGAAGCAAATGCAAGAGGATCAGAATTTCGCTTATGGCATAGCTATGGCGCATGGCATTTAAGAGGCTAAATTTTCGCTTTATGATAGCTAAATTTTGCTATCATAGCGAAATTCGCTTATCATAGAAAATTCAATATCATAATAAAATCACTAAGGCATAGCTTAGTTCTTAATTGCCATGTTCTCGTATTCGCTATGATAGCGAAATTCAATCGTATGTTTTAAATGTCGCCTCTTTTTGTGATCCAAACGCACCCTGCTTTGTGTAATTCTATTTTGCCCCTCAATACCATATTATTATTTTGGTTATTTTGTATTTCACATTCTTTGTAAGGTTATATAAGCTACTCTTATAACATTTTGTAACCCTAACTTTCAATCTTGAATCCACGCAGTTTTCACAACCCCTGTTTTAGGTTTATAGTTTTCTTTTCTCTCTCTTTCTCTCTCTCTTTCTTTCTTCTCTCATTTTCTACGCTAAACACACACCCCTTTGAGGATGATAACTCAAAGGATGTTTGGCTAAGCCTCAAACCTTGAAGATGAGGGCTGCTAGGTTGGTAGATGCTGGTTTGTAGGTGTTCTCGCTTTAATGGTTATGATCGTATTTTTAAGTGCTTTCCAAACTTTCCAAACTAGGGTTTAATGCTATTTAATGTATTTCCTTGGTCAATACTTGGCATGCTTCAGGTTCGTATTCTTACTTGTGTAGATACACTCGACATCCATTAGGATGTCATTTACGAGCCACTGAAAGTAGGTTAAATGCTTGGTTTTCAATTACAGAAACATTAAATGTTCAGTAAATGCTATAGTTCAACTAGGAATGTTTTTAAGGGTTGGTTTTTAAAGTTAAATAAAGATCCGGTTTTGGCTATGACTATATGTCATTTGCCCTAATGAGAGGAAATGACCCGAGGACACCTTTATAACCCTATTTTATCAAGCTAGTGACCCAAGACTCAAGGTCATCTTCCACACCTTAATTTAAACTCGTCTCGCTAACTCAGTGACAACAACAACACTCCACACTTTTAATGCAAACCGAAAATCCAAATGAAAGCCTCACCATTTTGAAACATGATACAAATCTACTTGTAAGATGAAAACCCATCCCTCAGAAATTGACCTAGAGCCGCTATAACAAAGAGCTTGACTCCTGTTGAAGAGGGAGGAAATTTAGGATACAAATATTGTTGATTCAGATTCATCCTATCAGGCACGAATCACTAGCAAACTTTTTCTCGCACTTCCATTCTTAAGCATTCTTTAACCTCCTTACCGTTAGTTTTTTTTCTTGTTTCACTCAAGCCATTTTCGGTCAGGCTTTATAAGGCTTAAGGTCCTTTTCATTTGGATTTGGGTTAGAGAATGGTATTGGAGGGTTTGTTACACCTTCAGGGACTACTGTGTAAGGCACACAATCTGAAATTTTGATTTGTGGCAATGACACTTTCTTCTTGTTTAAGACTGTCTTCACAACCCAGTCTAAAATCTTTGCATTACTTTCTGTTAGTTCTTGTTGACTTTTAGCCAATGATTCAAGGAGTGTTCTGCTGTTGACTTGCTCATAGGTCATTAGGCGAAAACTTTGCTTGCAGTGTGCCAGACTATTCAACTAGTTCTGGTCCATTTTTTCTAATTCAGTAAGAGCCCGGCCATTTAAAGATTGGATGACCAGGAAACCTCTCAACACAGGTCATAAAAGAAGACGAGAAAACCAAGAAGGTAGAAGGACGGATATCCATAGAATAACAAAACCAATGTTAGCATTGGCAGATGTTCAAGGCTTGAGCCCAAGTTAACCAAATGAGCAAAGATTTCATACAAAGGGCCTAAATGCTCTGAGGTAGAGCTACTGCACCCGGTGAGTGCGGAGCTACTCGGCCGCAAGCTCAAGGCAAGCCCCAACTACGGGCGAGGGGAGAGCCGCCGGCAGAACTCCGCCGCTGTGAAGAGGAATGCAAATGGGGTAATGTGACGACACCTCAGATCTGCCTCGTCCTCAGAAACGGATTCTTCCGCCTCCTCTTCATCAGGAACTTGAAAATTGAAGTCCAAACCCGGAAAAGCCTTGGCAACTCTGCATCGGAAAGCAAGCCATCCGGAGGCCCATAAGGTGTAGGCCTCGTCCCTCAACTCCGCTATTACTCCATCCCTATGGCAAACCATAGCCTCCTGCCTCTGGAGGTCCCCACGTAACGCGTTACACTCCTCAACCAAGTGCTCCATGGAGCTCTCGGCTTCAGAAGCCTTTCGGCGGGCCCAATCCAACGTCGTTGCTTTGGTGCATAGCTCCTCCCTTGCAGCCTGAAACTCTTCCTTAACCACCCGCACCATCCTGACAACCCCAGCCCTCTTATGCCTTCTTTCTTAGGTCTCACTTCTCGCCTTTGCGAATGAGGTGTGCTTCAAGTCGGATTTATGTGTCACAACATCCCTGCTAAGCTTGTATCCGAGCTCGCAACAAATTTCTCTCTGAGGTCGTGGAGGCAACTTAGGTTTGTATGCTTTCGCCGCCTTTTAGCTGCAGTTTCCTCGCAACCGGCCTCCGCCCATGCTCCTTTATATAAGTGAAGTTGTCCGCTTACAAACAAGATGGAGTTAAGGTGATAACATTAACACAATGATGAGACTCGACAAAAGAAGGCGCCCAGACATACGTAGACCTGGGCTCCCCATAGTGATAGGGCCAAAGCCTCCTCAACGCATGTGGCATCCACCTTCGAGATCGAGTCCCAAAGGATAGACAAAATGCAAGGCTGAGCTCCCGCATTGCAACAACAGTCCCCACCCCCGCTTCAAAGCGATCATTTCCCACATCTCCCCGTATCGGAGGGGAAGGCGTGGCGTTTTGCGTCGAAGGGCTCCAGATAGAGATAGGAAAAACTTTCAAAGGAGGTTCAAAGCCCTTCTCGAAGAACCCTGGCTCCCGCAAAGAGATGAGCGACGCAGCACCCGCCGCACTCCTGACACCTCGACCAAAGAGGGCAACGCCCCTCAATCTAACTCAGCGTGGATCTCGCTCCTGACAAGCGATGATGAAATGTGATAATTCCCATCTTTGGTCTATTCCAGCCGAGGCTACCCTGGGGATCCTAAGCTCCTGCGCTTTACGCTCCCTCTTTCGCCTGAACTCGACACTCGCCCGGTTCCTCGAGTCGGGTCTCACGTTGAAGAGGCCCCCCAAGGAGAATTTTCCATAGCAGGGGACGAAGGAGATCTCAAATAAGGGGAACAAGAAGGGCTCACACCCGAAGGGCCGGGAATGTCTGACCTAATCAGATCGGAATATGCCCGTATGACACTCGCCTAACCGTCGCCTTTACTCTCGTCCTCGGGAGTAAGTTCGAGACAGAGCACCGGGTTGCAACGCAACCAAAGCAAAGTCAGAACATAACATGATCTTTAAAAAGTCAACCTCTCACTTCAGCATAGACGGAAAACCTGCGAGGCTCTGCAAGGTACTCCATACCGTCTAATCCCTAGCGACCGCTCCTCGACGCGTGGTCGTGATTCCCAATGTCGCACTTCGACAAAGAAATAGCGCCTTTCAATGCTCGCGGAAGAAGTGGAGGCCTAAATGATAAACCGGGCAAAGGCCCGCTTGAAATATACAAGAAGCCTTCCGAGGCCTCTTTCACGCTAAAGAGATCCAGCAGCAGAGCTATACTAGGGACCCCGAGGCCCTTATCCCTGAAAAAAACCAGAAGGTCGACCAAGACGCCCCAAAAATTAGGATACATTGAAACGTCATAGGACGCGATGCTGGCAAAGGGGAAGTCGAGACCGTTCAGCGCGGTACTCTCAGTTAAGCAAACCATCTTAGAAACAGGAACAACATAAGACATGAGAAGGTCAAGACACCAGATACGGACACTAAGAGGAGGTCTATAACGAGTAACGAAGGTTTTAGCATACGAAGGCTCAACTCAGCTAGGGCCCACGGCTGTCCCGCTGCATTCACGCAGAACCCTCAAATATTCGTGAGCCACAAGGATACCTATCTCGCTAATCTTCCTCGTCTTGCCTCGGGCGGCGAAGATAACCTATTGAAGGACTCGCAACCACAACGGCAAGACTACCAAGTCTCACGCTAGCTCGCCCGACCCGACCACAAATGGCCTATGCACAGCCGACAAAACGAAGGCCTGCAGGAAGCATGCATGATTGCTAATGGAAAGAGAGAACGACAAAACGATGAAAGAAGCGGAACCCCAAACAACCCGAAATTTAAACAAGGGAAAGAAAATAAAGCGAGAAGAAAGACGACCGAACTAAGAAGGAAACAAGGAAACGACCTAGGAGACAGACGCATGTAAAGCACCAAAGCGCTTCCGAGCGCCTCGATCAAAGACACTTCCAAACCCGTTGTAAGAAGCAGAAATATGAAGTGCAAGGAATGTTTCAAGATAAGGGAAGCAACAAATAAACAAAGGGCCAAAATCAAAGGAGCTCTATCATCACAAGACGTCATGGGCGACAAAACCCGCATCGATTAACCCTATTAGCCACGTGGAAGCCACAACCGATCCAAGAAACGATTCAGCCCTTACCTAAGCTTGCTTCAACCAAGGGCTGGGGGGGCAACTGATGAGGTAGAAAACAATATGTGCACAGGTCCAGAGCGCAAAGCCCAAACATCCGCCTTATGAAGGGAGTTGAGACATAGAACCCAATAAAGAAGCTCGGCCCACAGTGAGATCCTACCCATGCTAAAGTACACGGGCCCAGGCCTAGAATTGAATTCACCATGTCAGGTAATCAAGTGATATAGGCGGCCCAAAAAACTCGTGTGAAAGGAAAAGTGTCCAGCCTCCATGATCCGCGCCACACGGATTAGGAAAGAAGGATCTTACATGATCACGGCTCCTCCAATATCCCTTAACAATCGGTACATGATAAGGAAAATGAAACTTCTCACCCAATGGGAGAGATACCGTATCACCATCTAACAAGGAAAGTAACAACTATTTCCCCTTATAAATACTTACTCATTCTACCACAAAAAGGTACGTAGTAATAACGTCATCAACAGTTAAATTCTTTCCTTTTCATAAGAAAGAAACTGACTTAGTCATCGAAGGGGCGGTCGGCGCATCCCCGCCGGAGCACCCTTTCAATGCAGGTTACAGGTTGTACGAATATCCGGCCCAATAGACCAGCCCATCAACTTCAAGAAGCTCCAACCCAGTATCGATAGAAAAAACACCATCACATTGCATCCAACTCTATCCCATCTACAACAATCCGAACTTGATATCCATGATTGCAACCCAGAGAGAAAACTATTTAGTGAAGGAGCAATAGCAAGAATGGAGGACTTAAATCGAGAAGTGCTTGTTTGGTGTCTGGTGGCAAGATAGACAACCAAACAAGAATAATATGAAGAAGAATAGAAAGAAAGCAACAACCATGGCTTCCATCAGTTTCTCGCTTTTGCCGGTGAACCAATCGAGGGTGGGTGAGGGACTCTGAACAATGCTGCTGAATACAAAGAAAGACTTAAAAAAGGCGATTTTTGCAGTTGACATGGTCAACGAAAAAAATGTTTGGTTTTTTTTTTTTTTAAGTCGTGTTTACATTTTATATAGTATATCAAAGATTATTAGATCTCCGGTAAAACAAAGAAAATAAAAATAATATTTAAATATTTAACCAAATATAAGATAATATTAACAATAAAATTTTAATTAATGTAGCATTTCATACAAGTATCCATCTTTTTGACTTATATTATATATATTTCATTATCAATAGTAATCTATTTGTATAACCTGAGATTTATTTATTATGAACAAAATTATTTGTATATAATAAAAAAAATTTTGAGGTAAACGTTTAACCCGAGATCTATTCGTATTGTAGTAATTTGATTTCCAATCAGATTTGGCGGGAAAGCTTTTAACTATTGCAATTATCCCTATTATCTAGGATTTTATCTCTATAGATATTTTACCAAATATTCTAACTTTTGCTCATCAAATTTCTGATTTTGGCTCCTCAAATATTCTGATTTTATTTCGTAAATATCGGAATATTTATCTCGAAAACTCACTAAACGTGGTTCAATCTTCTAGATTTGATCTACTCAATATTACCTTTTAGTCTTCCTTATATTATTCCATGGAATATTGTCCCCTGATCTATAGGATATTTACTCCAAAATCAGATTTGATTGAATATAGTAAGTTTTGTCACACAGCTTGATGGACCAACTTGTGAGACAACAACTGTGGCATCCCTTTGTTACACTCATAGTCTTTAGTTAAAAGATTGAAACATGCAAACACGCTTTTGCCTAAGATCATGCTAATACATTTTCCCTAATAGTTTTCCACAAAAATTTCTGATTTTAATTTGTTTTTATCATCGCTTTGTCCTAGCTGTGGTGGTTTGTGCCATCATATTTAGTACGACGATTTGATTTTCGTCATCTTGCTTCGACGTTTTCTCATGTGGATGACTCGAACGACAAAACATATTCGACATCAAACATGCGATTAAATCAACGGGCGATTGTCACATGTCAGAAGATCAGATTCACAAGGTGATTACCATCATGGTGAATTCTTCAAACGATAGTTTTAAAATGATCTGCTATGCTATTAACCTGGATAATATGTCATTCTCTAGAGTTTTCAACAAATTTGATTATGTTTTCATTGAATATATAGCTAGTTTGAATCAATAAAATTATTCTCTTTTAAAACAAAATATGAATAAATTTTATAATTCTAAAAATAATGGCATTCATCTTAATTTTCCATTATTCTTCTTCCATGATCATAAGGAAGGTAAAAAGTACAGGGGCCACTGATACATTGGTTGCCAACATAGATTTGACATTATCTTTTACTCTTTGATTGTAACCATGTAATAATAATTTATTTCTATTTGTCCGTCAAACAAATACAAGGCAAAGATGGATCCCAAATTTGAGTCCAAGGATTTACTTTCTTGAAATTAAAATATATATAAAATGATTTTAGTTATTATTATGATATATATATATGATATTTTGGCTTCTCAAACTAACTCCTGTTTCCCATGAGGCAATTCAATTTGCTACTAACATATGTTCCCAAATCTGTATTGGTTATTATTTTTTTTTATTATTGTGATTACCATTCTATAGCATTCATTAAAATCGATTAATTCATTGCCACCTTTATCTTATCTTTGTTATCAAAAACTTGATTTTAGGGCATAAAAATGAAAAATAAATATTGTTTTCAAGCGAATCTATAGTCATGTAACTAAATAATTTCTTATTATAATTATCAAACTATTTTATAAATAAGTTATTGAGTTGAATGTGAAAAAGGATGAAAAGTGTGAATTAAATTAATATTTTTGTTCTCGTAGAAGGCTGATTAACTTTGCGAGATGTAATATCCTTTATCATTGATCATGAATATCAAGATGAAGAGACAATTAGATGGATGATGACTTAGTGGAAGTTTAATTTTTCTTAATTGAAAATAATTATTGTATTTGACTATATATAAAGCTGTTTTATATATATATATATATATATATATATATATATATATATATTATTTGAGTTCAAATTTGAAACCATATTGAAAAATAATTCACTTGGGAGGGGAGGAATCTTTTCAATTCAAAGAAAAGGAAGTCTGGTGAACTGAAATCAAATATAAGATTAAGAGGCCCATTGAAGCTTTTAAATTTAAGAAGCTTTTGTAAAAAAAAAAAATGTCAAAACTAATCGTCAAAAGTTAAACATTAAAGAATAGGTTGTTTAATCATTTTTGAAAATTAATGTCAAAACTAATGTCAAAGCTTTTGAAAATTAATCATTTTTAATACAAAATAGCAATTTGTCCTTACTCGCCTTGGATCCCTTGCCTCCCTCTCGTCGTACCTTTAAACATTAAAGAAAAACGCAATAGATTATTATTTAATAAAAATAAAATAAAAAGTAGTATTATTTTAAGTAAAAAACTCTACGCCTAACTGTATTTTCTTTCAAATTTTGTAAAGCAGTGGAATCTCAAATGCAACTTGGTCACTTTAATAGTCTGTATCCCTCCTTATCGACCTTCCCTAACTTCACTTTAATACAAGCCTATGTCATGGTATCAGTGGAGGGAAGATTCTCAGCATTTATTTTGAAACGTCAATATATTATAAAGCTGGGAGATTAGGGGTTGTTTGTTTTCTAACTATTAAATTATTTGTTTTTTAAAATTTATATAAACCATCGACCATCGGTTTTTGGTTATTAATTTATATAAACCAAAATTCTAACCATTAATATGGTTAACCAAATGTCCTGGTTAACCATTTATTCGGGTAACCATATATCGGTTTTTCGGTTAATCATAATTAAAAAATAACTTCGCAATTTCATAATCATATATTAAAGTTCAAATTATAATAATTATTATACCACAATAAAGAATATAAAGAAAAAATAAATACACCCATTCATTTGCAATCTCATGACACTTGTGCATTTATAATACATCCATAAATAATATATGAAACCCATGAGATTAGATAATTTAATCACAGTTTTTTTTAATCAAACACATGTTTTAACAACTTCAATAGAAAAGAAAAACTAATATAAAGAAATCACAGCCTACAAGCTTTGGTTTGAAGGAAAATGGTAAAAGCTTAGTTTGGAGGAAAAAAGTAAAATCGACGGATATAAGTGGGAAAATCACAACTCACAAAAACCATGATTTTGGTTGGTTAACCGAAATCACGGTTTTTGTGTTTTGTAAATCGAAATCGAGATTTGTGTAAAACAAAAACCAAAACTAAACTGTTCGATTTGGTTAACCTATTTTTTAATTCGGTTTTGGTTTGGTTTTCTAATCGATTCGGTTTCGGTTTGGATTTTCAATCGATTCAATTTCTTAGATTTTTTTTGTCTACTCCTAAGTACAAGTATATAACTTAGAAAAGGTTGAAAAGTATCTCACTTAGAAGAGGTTGATAGTGGAAATATTGACTAGACGTACGAATATTTATAATTTAATGATACATACTTTAAATAGGTAATAAAATAAAGGAGTGGACTCAAATAAGGATATACAATAATTGTCTCGTTTGAAATTTAAGAAGTTAAGGTGAAGAATTTGACATAAATAAGGAAGTTGAATAACAATGAAATACCCAAAATAGGAAATAAAAATTAAGAATTAGACTCAAATAAAAATATAGAATAATTATCTTTTTTGAAATTTAAGAAGTTAAGATAAAGAATTTGACATAAATAAGGAAAAAGAATAATAATAGAATACTCGCTTTAAATAGGAAATAAAATTAAGTATTTGACTCAAATAAGAATATATAATAATTATGTAGTTTGAAATTTAAGAAGTTGAAATAAAGAATTTGACATAAATAAGGAAATAGAACAACAATCCATTAATTATTCAAAAAAAAAAGAATAACAATTCTTTTTAAATAGAATTCGATTTTTTTTTAAATCCCTAAAATATAATTCAAATGATTGGGAGATGTTAAAGTTTGGTAAAGTATTTTATTACGGTGGTAGAACTTTTTGCAATGGCTAAAAATCAAATTAAAGAAGATAATAAAATTATTAAAAATGATTAGTTTAAAAAAACTATTAATTTGATTTCTTCTATATTTTTAATTCCAAATATTTTTATAAGTTTTAAAAATATATTTATCTCTAAATTTTTAATGGATTATAAAACGAATTCTTGTAATATTAGATAAGTTTTTAGATTATGATTGTTTTCAAATCAGTATGTGACTCTGGAAAAGAATAAAATATTTTACAATTAGAAAACTTTCCAGCTTTATAAATATAAATAGGGATACTGCTCACAGGGTACAAGGGGAGTACTATACCAAAGGGACGTGAAAAAAATTTGCAAGCATCCATCCAGAATCAGGTAATTAAATCACATACATTTTTGATTTTTATTTAGATAATGCATTTCTTTTCTTTTATTTTCGGCATATTATATTATTTTGTTGATTCACATTCCCTAGGTATCATTAAAAAAATGATTTTAGAATTCTACACAATTTTGGTTATTGTTTTTTAAAGCTATTTTTTTGTTTTGAAAAATAAGGATAACACAAAAAACAAGTTTAGTTTCCATTGTTTTATTGTTTTGAAAAACAGTTGAAAGAGAACATTAAAATAGTGTTTTTTATTTTCTTAAAAATTATTTTAAAAAATAAAAAGCCAAAACAACGCACAACTTCTTTTTAAGCTCTTGCAAATTTTACTATAAAGATGATATCTGTAAATTAAGAAAATTATATTTGTTACTTCGATGAAAATTTACGTTTAGTTTTTGTAATGAACTTGAGATAGAACAATATTTATAATTACTTTAGTTTTATTTAATTTTTTTTATCTAAACTTTACTGATTTCTAAAATATTATAGATAAAGTACTTATCCTAAAGTCTAAAGAGCAATATTTATGAAATTCCTACTATTTTTACTTTTAGCTTTTAGGCGTTTTGTCTTCTTATCAGTGCCGCAACAACCAAAGGCAAAGATTAGAATTTCTGATATTTTTTTCTTTATGCAAAAATTTGAAATTTAGGATTTTTATTTTCAATGAGAAGTGAATTCCTAGGTGAGTTTGTAAACCATCTTTTTGTCTAGTCACATGCTTTAAAAAAATAGAGACAATCTATTTTTTAAAATATTTAAAATTAACTTTTGAAAAAAAGTAAGTTAGCTAGTAAAATTTTATTTTAAAATAAATAAAATGATTCCAATAGATAGATGTAAATAAGTTCGGAAATTGAGAAGCCTAGAGATGGGTTTATTTGATGGAACATAACATTTTGGTCTTATCGAGTTAACCTGGAACACCAGCTTTAAGAGGACTCGAATAATCATCAAGTTACCCCACCACAATATTTTGAGCCTTACCCTTAGGGTTATTGTTTTTCTCTTTAGTCGATCATACCTAATATTTATGAAAATTATACAAAACAAATATGAATGATAATTTATGAGTGATTTCTTAGAGAAATATTTTCATTGTTTACATGCTTGTATCTTTGTTTATTTATTTATTTTGTAAAAATATATTTTTAGGAATATTTAAATCACATTAAACTTTGTCAATATTTTATTTTTATAAATCATGGATATTTAGGCATCTATGCCACCTTAACCATCTCACAAGCTCAAAATTATGGCCCTAAGGGTAAAGTGTAAACTCTTTTCTGTAATATTTTAAACAGTTTCTTCCTAAAAATTTATTTGTTTCTTATCATAGAATATTTATCAATTATGGATCTTAATTTGTTGGATATGTTTAACATGTAAAGGTCGTATTTTTTGCCTAGGGAATAGAATCTTACTAATACTTTGGTTTTTGGATTTGGTCATTTACATCTTTGCCCATAACGCTATTTTTTTTTTTTTTTTTTGATAAGATATAATATTAACCATAATCTTATTTGTAGGTTAAAAGAAACCCTCACATATTCATACATATAAAAAAAAGTCATGGAAGGGAACTACAACAAAAGATATCAACTTCCACCTCCTATTTGTCAAACACATCCTTGGCTTATGTTTTGTCATGGTAAGGATTTGCAAAGGCAAACTTTATATCGGAGGACTGATACTTATATCATAGAATTATACCGGCTATGCATGATAAAGTTATACATTACTCTTCTAATGGGTGCTTGTGATGAACGATAACGATTTCCAAGAATTATTTTTTTAGACCTTGTTTCTGATGGAAATAATTCAGCTTCTCTGTGGAATTGATTATCAAGTTTGCATTTTATGGAAAAATCCAAGGGATTCTAATTGTCGTATATGGTTTATAAATAATGATTTCTCGATGTCATGCCAACCTGGTGATCGTGAATATGTTAAAAAAGAAATACAATTTGAGGATGAAGAAGAAGAAGAAGAGGATTATGGAAATGAAGAATTTGATATTAATGATAAAAAACTCGAAGATGATGATAGAAAAGAGGATGATGTGGATGATCATAGCGAGGATGAGGAATTCCAAAATGAGGAGGATCTAGAGGATGAAGAATTCGAAGATGATGAGGAGGACCTAGAGGATGAAGAATACGAAGATGATGAGGAGGACCTTGAGGATGTCGACAATATTGAAAAGTCTATCAGAACTGCAATTGTTATTGAAAACAAGATGTATGCCATATTACTAGGAAGCTTTAGATTAGTAGTTGGTGAGTTAGAAGATTCCAAAATTCGGTTTAGGAAATTGACAAAAAAAAAACCATTGCCATTACTTGGTCCACCAGGAATAATATGCCATTCAATTTATTTGATAGAATCTCACAAGGAATTTTTCTTAGTTCTCATGATTCATTCAAACCCATTTTTATCTCGCCAAGAGGATACAAATTTTGAAGTTTTTAGATTCGATAGTTCCGTTAACGAATGGGTGGAAACACAAAGTATAGGAGAAAGATCAATATTTCTAAATTATCGAGGTGGCAGATGCTGTGATGCCATGGAATCGAGAGTCAAAGCAAATTCCATCTATTTTTTTGAATCTCAAGATAGACATCTTTATGTCTTTGACATAAAAGATAGAAGCATTACTATATCTTTGCCCTGTTCAAATGTAAGTAATAACTATTCCCTACTTTATTGGATCTAATAATTATTGATTATGCCTTATCAATCTCTAGTTATATTTTATTTTGTTTTCTTCTCATCTTTTATTATATTTACACAATGCATTTAAAATATTCGTTTGACTGATATATCTAAGATTTTGATTTTACTCTGATATATCTATATATAAGCCGAACATTTTGATACGAATTATCTAGATATAACTTAAAATAACAAAATACTTCAAATTAACGGTGTAAATATTTCTAAGTTTCGTAAAACGACATTAACAATCAAATATATACATTAAAATTACATTATAAAGCTTAAAATCAAAACGAAGATCGACATGACTCTATTATAAAATTTGACGGGGCTAATTCATCTCGATAAAAACAATACTCCGCTGCTCTCAAGCATTACGACTGCCCGATAATATCGACATAGTGATCTAACACGCTTATATATAAACGCCTCGACTAGATCCACAACTTCTCCATAGATGTAAAATTTAATTTATCCATACGCCGCTTCAAGATAATCTGAATACGAAAATTAATTTATTAATATATTATTACAAAATTAAACTAATTTAAAATATGAAAACTTCATACAATACTATAAATTTATAATATGCATACACAATATTAACTAATATATAACTTAAATTTCAAATATTAACTAATATGAAATGTTAATTTATTAATATATTATTATTTAACAATCAATTGCGCTGAGAGTAATGAAAAAAATTGTTATAAGTTAAAAAAATCGGAGCTTAAAATGAAAATCGGATATTTGATAGAGAGACCTGGTGATCAAATCAATTACTTTATGTATTTTTGGTCAAAATAACTATCGACGATCAAAATCTTTCAGAATTTTAATTCATAAATCATTGGATTTAATTCTTTGCGTAAATCAATCGCTAAATCTTCTTTAAACCGTTGGGATCAATCTATAATGATTGGATCAAGTCATGATTTTAAATCTAACCATTTGAATATATCCCAAAATATCGTCGATATTTTTGTAATGATCATACGCCATGTAATCTAATACTTTCACGATATGGTTTAAGAAACCGATATATCAATCAAAAACCGATATATCGCAGATATTACCAATTTTTTCTCGATTTTCGTTTCTAATCGACTTCACGACCGATATCATTTACTCCCACCGATATCCGATATATGAACAATATAACAACCGATATATCGAATATTTAAACCTTGTATTTACATTAGGAAAAGTTGTGATAGAGATGGTCCTGGCTGACTGTAAAATAAGTTTCTATACATGAGCTTTATTTGATAAAAAGATAAATTACTTCAAACATACTCATCATTTTGGCATAGAATATAATAAATCTGGTCATGGAAAATTAATATAATAAACACTCCCCAGTGTTCTCGGTGCCTAAAGCTATCAAACGCATTGTTTGGTCTTACCCTCCGTCTTTGCATGCCCACTTATCCCATGTGAATTCTAAGGACTGTCAGACGAGACTTGAAAGAATCCAAAGAAATTTCCTTTGGGGGAGGAGCTTTGAATAGGAAAACCCACAACATCAAATGGGAGATTGTGTGCTCAAACAGGAAAAAGAGAGGCTATCCAAAAACTCTCCTTTTTCCAATAAGGCCCTTTTGGGAAAGTGGTGTTGGAGGTTTGAGGCAAAGGCTGAAGGCTGAAGGCTGAAGGCCTTTGGAAAACCATAATCAATTTGAAATATGGGTCATAAGAAAGGACGTGGCTTAAAAAGTCGTGAGGGGTAACTTGGAGTTTAGTGTGGTCGTATGGAAAGAGATTTATAAAGAGAGCCTACTCTATAAAACTGCACAGCAGCCTTATGATAGGTGCATGAGGCAAAGGTAATTTTTGTTAAGATACATGGTGCAAACGAGGAACCCCTTTTAGTGAGTTGTTTTTACATACTTTATGTATCGTCTGGGTCTGTGAAGGAGGTTTGGAGGCCTGTAGGGAGGGGAGAGAAGGGGGGTGGGATCTTCGGTTCAGAAGGCATTTTAATGATTGGGAAATGTAGAGGGTGGAGGACTTATATCAACATGATTAAAGCCTTGAAGAGGTCAGAAGGGTGGAAGCTGACAAAAGACAAAGACAGCCTCTTCTCTGTCAGGAAAGAGCTATTAAGATGTGCCCATAGTACATGATAGCTTAACTCCAGTCTAAACAACAGAATCAGTTTATAGCAAACGGTCATATACAAGGCATCAAAATGTTTTTGTCACAAAAACTACTAACCTCAAACAAGCATTCCAATTTCATTATCAAAAGTAAAGTAGGTTGATAATCCATCAAGACAAATCATGCAGGGAAAAAAATGTCTCGAATTAAAAAAAAAAAAAAAAAAAAATCGAATGGAAAAACAGAAACGAAATAAGCAAAACTCCTACCAGATCTCCTCCAAGTATTAAGCCCAACCACTAATAGCGCTGTGAAAAACGCACAAAAATCATCCATTTGAAAGCCAGCTGGTAGGATTCCAATAGGAATGCATGCAGAAAGTGGTTGGACTTTAACAAATTACACCGGAAAAATTGTTAAAAATTGAACCTTGATAAGTGCTAGACGACGGAGCAAAGCAGTACAGATAACAGATCCGATTGAGTGGCCATCAAAATTCCACCTTTGTAGCCCTCTGGGTCAATCTTAGGCAATCGTAGCCCCAAAGATGTTCTTCCATTCACCCAACAGCCGGTTTCTCCCCACTCGCAATTCAGCTGACAAGAGCTGCAACCGTGTAAAGACTTTCAGTGCCGCCGCCGCCCGTCGCCTGAACCCCTCCTCCTAGGAGCGTCGCTCAGAAAAAAAGATAGCGGTTTCGTGAAACTGTCGAAATAAAATCTAGTACTTACAAGGAGCGAAGTTTAAGGTACGTACGTGATGAGGATAAAACATCAAGCAGCATTTAGTTGTATTGGGGATTTATTTTCAGATATCTCTTTAGATATATTTTTGTCAAATATTATTTTCAAGTTATTTTTCAATAAATTAGTTCTCTAAATAATTTTTGAATTTATACATTTTAAACAAATTTCTTTTTTAAAAAGTAGCATTACTTTTTAAAATCTACGTCATCACATGCTAAAATATTTCTCATCCCATCAATTTTCTCCACACTTTTTTTTGAAAGGATTTTCATCAAACTTTTTATTATATAATCATAAATATTTTTAAATAAATATTACTTTTTTCACACACAATTTCCACGTAGAGTTTTTTGCATTATATATATATATATATATATATATATATATATATATATATATATATATATATATATATATATATACATGGAGGCTCAGGTATGTTCCTTCGATTGATTCTACAAATGGGTGTGGCCCCTAAAAATCCTCCTACCGTAGAGCCCTTTTTCATAGAGAGTCCTTGTAGAGCAATTTTTCATATTATAAATCTATTATAATTTATATTACAGTATATATATATATATATATATATATATATATATATATATATATATATATATATATATATATATATATATAATTGTGATTTACAAAAAAAAAAACCCATAAATAGCCGTCCATTAGTGTTTTGATTTTTGAGGGAATATAAAAAAACCCAAAAAAAAGAAAGGAAGAAAACAAATAGGAAGACGAAAAAAGAGAAGGAATATAAAAAATTTATAAGTTTTTTTATTATTTATCTTTTTTAAATTTCATTAAAATATTATATGAATAAATGATAAATTTATGTGTTGTTCTTAATTTTATTATTGATAATAAGCATTTATATTTAATATTAAATTAATAATCGTTTATATTTAATATGAAATTCATTATTAAAAAAATAATTTTGATTTGTTATTTTCAAAGAGAATTTAAAAAAAAAATTTATATTTCTTAGTTATATAATTTTTTTAAATATGTTATGATGATCAATGAATATATTGAAATTTTTGTTGCTTATATACCTTGATTATGAGAGCTTGAAGTGAAAATTGAAATAAATACTCTTATTTTTTATTGAAAATTGCAAATGAAATTTTACATGTTTTTTCATTATTTTTATTTATACTAATATCATATATTTAATATACGATGAAACAATATTTTGGCTTTTTTGAACGATTTTGAGATCATTGCCATCAAAAAAACAAATATGGATTTTAGTAAAGTTTAGGGACTTCTAATCTTAAAAAAAAAAACAAATTAAGAGCAAAGATTCAGAGCATCGAAAGAAAATAAAAATAATGTCCACCTCTCGTTTCTTTCTTTTTTTCATTAAGAATTTGACTCAAATAAGGATATAGAATCCGTTTGAAATTCAAGAAGATGAAAGATTTGACAATAAATAAGGAAATGTATAATAACAATTGAAATCTGTTTTAAATAGGAAATAAAATAAAGAATTTGACTCAAATAAGGACATAGAATAATTATCTCGTTTGAATTAAGATAAAGAAATTGAGATAAATAAGGAAGTTGAATAACAATGGAATACTAAAATAGGAAATAAAAATTAAGAATTCGACCCCAGGTTTACACCCATCGAATGGTCCTAGTAACCTGTTTTACGCCCGACACTTGCTACACAGGACAACCTCAAAGGGACTTGTCGAGTAAAAGAGCAAGCTGTTTTGAAAGTGTCCCATAATCTCAAAGGTCACAACTCGAGAACACCGATCAAGTTAGTCACCCTATATATTGGTTTTTAATTTAGAATTACGCTAATGGTGCCAAAGGATAACAAATTCATGCAAGACCTTTTTAATAGCAATAAAACTTAAAATTTGGGTACTTGGCGTTGTTGGGACTGCAGTTATCATACCGCGATATGGGCTTGCAGAGATAACTGGTTTCTAGCCTATATACCTTTTAAATTTTTTGAAGATCTGCATATGAATAGTGAACAGTGAATAGTGACTTTTGAATAGTAAAATCAAATAATAAAAACAAGAAAATAGTAAACAAATATATGAATCAAAGATTGAAACAAGAAGATTTTATTTGAATATAAACTTACAAACTTGAGCATAGAAATTTGCATGCATCTTCGAAAGAAAGCCATAAAGTTAAACCCGAAATCTCGCATTTTCTCTCCTCTAAAACTTAGCCTCCCATCTAAGGAGACATCCTCCTTGAGAGGCACTCGACGATTTCAAAACATTTAAAGTCCGTGGATTTGAAATTGCACTCAAGATCCGATCAGCATACATCACATGCGAAGCTTAAAAGAGTAAGACAAAGCAATCTCCTTTTGATTCAAATCTTTATCGCCTTTGAAAAAGAGTGCTACTTTTGAGTCATCTAATCACATCACTTTTTGCTCTCTCGATAATGAGAATTTGCTTTTGCAGTTGTTGCATTTTCACTTTTGTCAAATCAATTTTTTCTTCTTTGACTACTTTTGCAGGTAAGAGACAGGGCATCAAACCAGCTTATCATCTCCCAATGGAGAGCCTTGTCCATTTGTCCGGTTTTGAATCATATGTCCATTTGCAACCCTGTTTAATCTCTTCCATAGTATCTTCCATGAAAGGATCAATAATAATGTGAAAAACTTGAAATCTAGGAATTTTGGAGCCTCTAATTTCTCTAAAGCAGAGGCTTTTGAAAATGGAGTCAGGGATCCCATTACTACAGGGGAGTGTATGAGAGTCCATAGCACATGTTTTCGCTTTTGTCAGAAGCACAGAGCTTTCGAGGGTCATGGTGTCTTCTTCATCTTCATCCGAGTCTACAAGTCGTGATAATGTTTCTACAACTTGTTCTCAACTTTTCGAGGTAACAGAGGGGCCGACCCCAGCGAAATGAATTAAGGAGTTTGGGGCCAAAACAAGGAGCTCGATGCAGTTGTCATCCAACAGAACCTTGGCCATGGCTTTTTAGATTCGCCGACCCCATTTTTTTATGATTCAAAGGTTTGAGACGAGATATTTATGTCGCCCACCATTTTATTTTTGAATCTCTACCTAAATGCTGTGAAATCAGAAAACCCCGAGAAAATCCAATTTTCCGAAAATGGCAAATGGTACTTCGGTCAAAACCGAAATTTTTCTGTATCTCTGGATGATGAAACTTACCACCGTCAATCGCTCACGAATCTAAATACCACGCCAAATTACTCGACCCCGTGATGGGCCGAATTTCACGCTTTTTCGGGCACCGGTGCCTGCCCGTAAAACTGCCTCTGGTAAGAGACATGGATGCACAAAGCTAGCTCCACTACACGCACTATGACATGTCGCACGATTGTAGAGGAGGACAGACATGGCTTATTGCCATGTGTCAAAAAAATCAAGAAAATGGGACAAGATGGGAATTAATGGAAATGTTAATTGAATAAGACAAAAGTTAAATAGTCATCTTCTTCATTTTGAAGAAGGAATGGGTAGTGGACGTACAGTAGCTGAGTTTTTGTGATTTTAGAGAGAGAAGGAGTTCATTCTTCTGGGATCATACCGTTGGATCACTCGCTTCCTGACTGAAAGAAGAAGCAGTCGATTCACGCTACGAGGGCCATGCGTGGACACCGATTCGTGGAGTTCCACAACCCAAGAGGTGGATCTTTTCCTACGCATGTTATTCTTTGGCTTCAAGAGCCATGTAAATGGTCAGGGATGTTCCCGAGGCTTGATTAGTCGTGAGCCTTGGCCTCAAAAGTTTTGAGAAAACCGAGGGAGAAAATCCCCATTGTTAGACTGCGGAATGTGTTGCCAACCCGAGGGTTTCACTGTTCATGTGAATAGTGACGTGATTTTTGGTGTGAATTTTTATTATGTTGAGTGATTCAAAATGAATTGCTTGTTTTTGTTAATTAGCCCATGTGAGTTAATTTTGGTGTTATTGATTGAGAATCGAATAATATGAATTATGAGAATTAATTGTGTTAATACATACAAATATACACATGACGTGGAAATTATATAAAAATATAATTGTGTGTAAGCCATTGAATGAATTAAAATTAGCCTGAGCTAATTTGATGTTATTGATGTGTGAATTAAATAACATGTGGTACAAATTTTGTTAATATATGTAATGATATACCGCATGTGTGGTTTAAGAATGCATAATGCATTTCATATGCACCGGAACCAAGAAAATTAGGTGTATACACGCATGAAAGAAATAAAAATGATATTTTACTCGCATTCGGCTTAGGCATATGTAAGGGAGTCGATGAGGACTTAGGACATGAGATTAGTCATGTAGACATTCGAGTAGGTTCATGTAATTGCTTGGATGTAATTGTTTGCCATGTCATGCACTTAGGTATGAGTAACCCATGTAGGAAATTATCATCATCGGGCTTTGCTCACCCCTCGCCGATGGATCACTATTTCGTACAAGTGAAACAGATGCGGTAACGACGCCACTAGAGGCCGCATTTAGAAGAAAGCCGGATTGTGGCTTCTGTATTTTCATTTTGTATAACATGTATTAAAATTGTAAATCTTAATATATGTTTGAATTAAGAGCGATTTCTTAATCCTCAAACTATGTTAGGCAGTTGATATGTATGAGTTGCAGGCTGGAGGCATGGGCCCAAGTGGCCATTTTACTCGTACGGGTCTCGGGTATGAGACAAAGGTATTCCGCAGTCAAGTGTTATCAACTAGACACCCCGGATCGTATCACGCCTGGTATCGTGAGCTTAGCCATACGAATACCTGGTGGCTGGGGACTCAGCTTCTAGGCCATAGTCATTAGGCAAAACATCACAACTTAGTATAACTCGATATCGATACCAGAGTATAGCTACATCAAGAAGTTAGGTATACAACTTACCTAGGACTTGATGGGAACTGTTAGATCATGCAATCTGTGCATTTTATGAATGAAATGTGATGTGTGATTGATTGTGTCAGGTATGTGATCGTGTGTATAACATGAGTGATGTGTGAACGCTGTGTTGTATGAATTGTGTGATTTGTATGCTTGGTGAGTAGCATAGGAGAAAACGTTTGAACACTAGTGGGTCGGAAAATATAACCTTTTAGGTTTGGAGAAATTTTTTGGCAAAATGGTCCAGAATTGAACGAATATATATATATATATATATATATATATATATATATATATATATATATATATATATATATATATAATTTTCTGATAGTAGTTCCAATGAACATAAACAGATTGTATTGTGAAACTCCGAAAAATTTTCAAGCCAGACAAGAAAAAGGTTAAATTTAACCGATAAAAATTTTGAGTAGTCAGATGAAGTGCAAGGGTCTAGGCTACTTTAATTATGGAGCAGTTAAGGAGGCTACCGGAGATGAAAAAATGATGAGAAGAAATTTTCTAAGGTTTTACAAGTATGTAAAATTGGAAGAAAAATAAATAAAATTTTAATAAAATTTTATTTTGTTCTACTCGAAAATGTATATATATATATATATATATATATATATATATATAATAAATTTTGGGGTGGTTTTCTAGTAGCCGAATGAGAAAAAAAATGTTCGTAAGTTGAGACTGATGGGCTGATCGCTTTGATTGAGTCACGATACAAGTAGAATCGTATCGCGATACCCAGAGTCATGGGTGTAAAGAACAGCGCCATGACACGGCCAGCTACACCCACGATACCGCCGCGTGGGCGGGGCTGCGACACGACTCGCAGGCCAACACGGTCGGCCGAAAGACAAGGGCGTGCGGCAACGTATGGCCCGGCTAGCGAGTGTGTTGGGCGATACAAATTCATTGTCGTGATGAGGCGCAAAGAAGGCTGCGATACTACGGACACGACCACCCGGGGCTGTCGAGCACGGCTAGGCGCTATGAGAGGCGCTGTGAGCGAACGACACCTGGGCATGGCCAAGGCATGGCCTTAGCGGGGTCGGGTGTGTCGCGATACAAAGCTGCGACACGGCCGTCCAGCCTACGATACGCCGGCCACAAGCCACGGCATACTTCCGCCAGCATAGCACTACACGGCCGCTACACACGCCCGCTGTGAGGAACGCAGTTGTCTGTGGTGCGCACCCGTGCAATTCTAACTCCGCTTTACCAAGGTAACGCTCGAGTCAACGCTTGGGGATAATCGCCTATGAGCACTATTCATGAGGATCGTTCTCATTTAGGTTTTAAAAAAAAAAAATTTTTTTTTTTGAAAATTTTTTTTTTTTTTTTTGAAAAATTGTTTTTGTTTTGTTAAAATGATTTAATATGGAATTAATTGTCTGGTGATTTCTATGAATGCAAAGACATCAGGTATGAAATATTTTTCCGTATATGAATGTTGTCTCTGTGGTCATTCTTACGCCTGTAGATATCGCAAGATTAGAATTTAACTCACATTCGACATGCATGGCTATCGAGGGCGAGGACGAAAGGTCGCCCACGGTAAATCGGTCGTGCACCACCGCATTCACCGCCAGCCTTGGCTGAGGTCAGAGGTGGTACGCGGCTATTGCCATCGCACAAGCCAAGGCAAAGTAGCTAGGAGGTCCGAAAAACCTCTGTGAGGTTCAAGGCAAATCATCCTCCGATATCTGCCAGGGAAGGAGATCCTACTCAAGGGCACCATCGTCCACGCAAGTCGAGAAGGTACCGAGGCCATGTAGATTACCTCCGACACGACTAGATCGTACTACCGCATTCCGCCTGTAGGTGAGACCCAAGTATGGCGCGAATCGGGCAAAGACCTCTGAGATCCAGCGTAACCGACTTGTGCGTAATCCACTTATCTTTTCATGGGCAAGCATTTCCAGCCATTGTTGCACATGCAAAGGCCCGTGGAGTTCCTAGAGTTTGCAAGGTGGAACGATGACAAAGGATGGAGTACGTGGGCTTATCTCACCGAAGCTGGCACGCTTTTAGTGATGCTCTATGTGGCCACGGTGTGCACGTGCCAAGGCTCCAGAGATTCGAGAATGGGTTAAAGTTGCCCATTCTGTGCAGGATTACAGATTCCCCGCCATTAGACATGCACTCCATGGTCGGACACAACCTCACCATGTAGAGATGTAGAGGATGCACCCGGTATCCGAGTCATGATGCCGGTGAGAAGAGGGAGGATCACTTCTTCTAGTTCCGGAAGCAGGCAGGCACCCCCTCGCTTCACACGAGTTTCGTGACCAGGCTGGGATGGGGCATTTAGTCAGCAGTATGATACGTTATTTCGTCGACAACCCGGGCATGTGAGGCGGATTTCGCCCCTGAGACAGTGGATCCCATGATTGGGACAACATACCCGTTAGCTGGGAACAGAGAGCATATGCCTATCCCTCCACACCCTAGTATGGGTCAAAGGAACCAATGTACTCAGGTGCTATACAAGCACCTGGGCAACACAGATGGACCCGTAGGGGGCTAGAGCGTGGGTCGAGGTCATGTATGGTGACTCACCAAATGGGACTCGAATGCATGGCGTATGATATGTTATTTCTCGTCGCATGACTGGGGCATATGAGCCTAGATTGCCCTAGAGGTAGAGGTCCTCATGGTACTCAAGCAGCCGAAAGCATACAGCAAAATGATATGAAGGGTACTGCTTTCTACTCAGACTGCTGACTAGAGTAGCATTTAAACTGATGCATCATATCTATTCATTAGCCACCAGCGAGCAGATTCGACTTGCAGGTCGAGGCCTTTTAGAGAAGCCATGTGTGATGTTCTTCCAGGATGTAAAGAGAGTTGACCTGATAGGTCAAAGATTGTGAGTTAGAGATTCTAAGATTCGCTTTTCATGTGTGGATCCCCCTAAATCGATCGAGCCTAAAGGGGTGCACTAGATGGGCCATTCACCACTCTCGCGAGCGCTAATAGTTTGCCTCGACTACGTCCAATGCGAAGACTCAGTTCAAATCAGAAATGAAGAGTAATTAATGTGTGTCGGGTAAAGCAAGAAGCGGAGGGGGAGAGGGGGCGCGTTATCCCTCAAAGCAAGTTCTAGCTAGTACGCTGGGGCGAGATCTCCACTTTAGTATTCCAAAGGTCCCGTGGTGGGTGTAAGAGACCTGAGGAGATATAAGAGACCTCGAAGCTATCCCACTAAAAGGGTGTGGTGAGACCCGTGAGATATCCAAAATTTCATGATGTAAGAGAGATCAAGCAGTTGTAGGCTAAAAGTCTCATTACCGAGAGAGCAAACACACACAGTGGTTATCACGTAGGACTTCAGAGTCGAAAGTGATGTGAGCTCCGGAGGACTCGAAATGAAAACACACTGGCCATGGTTATCACGTAGACCAGAGTCGAGCGACAGAGCCTGAGTGACTCGAGACTGATACCCATCGAAATCAGACGGTGTTGGTGAGCTTCTGGGCAAATGTGAAATCTCAGAAAATCCAATTTTATGAAAGGATAAATGGTAATTTCTACAAAACCTGAAATTTTTCTAGATCTCGGATGACAAAATGGACTTCACCGTTGAATCGCCCAGAAAATCTTAGCTACCACGTCGAATTCGTGAGAATTCCGAGACAACAAATTTCACGCCGAGGTACCGAGTGTCTGGGTTCAGAAACAAATTTCGTAAGAGACATGTGATGTGATAAAAGTCACCTACTACATGTACTCATATGACACATGTTGCATGATTAGAGAGAGGATGAGATGGATGGCTTAGATTAAGCCATGTGTCAAAAAAATCAAGAAAATGGGACAAGATGGGAATTAATGAAAATGTTAATTGAATAAGACCAAAGTTAAATAGCCATCTTCTTCATTTTGAAGAAGGAATGGGCAGCGGACAAGAAATTGGTTTTTGTGATTTGCAGGAGTAGAAGGAGCTCATTCTCCTAGATTTGCGGTCGCTCGACCAATCTGGGCTCTCGACGGCAAGAAGCAAGTCGCATCTTATCGCTACGAGGGCTGACGCAGGACACCGATTTCGGGCTGAGTTCCGACAACTCCAAGAGGTAGGGATCTTTGCCTACTTGTGTTATTCTTTGGCTAAGAGTCATGTACATGGTTGGGGATGTTCTCGAGGTTTGATTAGCTTGTTTTCTTGGCCTCAAAAGCTTTGAACCGAGCGGAGAAAAATTCCCATTAGTTAGGGCCGTGAATCGCGCCAACTCGAGAGCCTCACTGCTCACGTGAATAAGGACGCAGATTTTGCACTTTATGATGTTGAGTGATTCAAAATGAATTGATTGTGTTTGTTAATTAGCGAATGTGAGTTAATTTTGGTGTTATTGATTGAGAATCGAATAATATGAATTATGGGAATTAATTGTGTTAATACATGCATGTAGATATATTAACATGATGTGAAATTATATAAAAATATAATTATGTGTAAGCCATTGGAAATGAATTGTAATTAGCTCAGTGAGTAAGAGTTGTACATCAAACTCTTGTGAATTTTTATAAGAAGATTATACAGGAAGAGGTCTCAATATATGAGAGATGTGAGTAAGGAGACGGTGCACCCGATATCCATGTTTCCGTAGTCGACAAGTTGTCAACTTGACCCCGATAGCGCCACACATGCACATACACCTTTCTCTCTCTAAGCTTCAAACCTCAAGCCCTACCACAACTCAAGTAGTGGTCGGTTCTTCTCCCTTCCCTCATTTTATTTGTCTTTCCAATACAACCTTCTTATAAGCCTAGATAGATCGAAGACAAGCTAATAGCTTTACCACCTGTGACTACCAACAAACCTAAAACTACCTAACCCACCTAACCGCCAACTACAGTGCTAATGGCTTTACTAATTACACTACCAACAAACTCAAAACTACCTAACCCACCTAACCAACCAAGGCAGCCGACACACCAACAAGGACCATCAACACTATAAAACCCGAGAAAATTTAATTTTTCTAAAAATGGCCAAAAATAATAAAATTGCCATAATGCTCGTGGAAGCCCTAAAAATTCTAGATCCTGATGACGAAACAGATTTCACCATCGATCTGGCTCCTCAAGAAATCTAGTTACCCATAAAGATTTTGTCGACCCTAAACAAATGGATTTTCTCGATTTCTTTTAGGTGATGGGTTATTTAAGAATCCTCAAAATTTGCATTTCACTGGTAACTTCGGATCGAGGAAATATCCCCGAGTAAGCCCAATTAAAATAAATCAACCCAGTGGTCCGGTACCAAGAGTAACCTGTCCAGAGTAGTCAACGGTTGGGTACCTAAGATTTTGGTGCAAGATGACCTAAGCAGAAATTCTACTGCCGATCGGGTCACACCCGACCCTCGAAAAATTGGGGCATTACAAACACAAAGAAAAGAGATTATTTTTGTCATATTAAACTCAATTAACCTTTATTTTAAAAAAATAAAATAAAATCTTTAATTTTCTTATTTTTGACTTAGTTACGATAAATGCTTAAAAATAATTCCAAACATAGTATAGGTACATTTTAAAACATTAAGTGGTGATCATTTTTTAAGTCATAAATGTATATATATATATATATATATATATATATATATATATATATATATATATATATATATATATATATATATATATATATATATATATATATATACATGTATATTCTTTAAATTATGACATATATACTTTTAATTAGTAAACTTTTATGTCACGCGTTTTATATATTTCACTTTTAAAATAGACTTTATTTATTTATTTTTTGTTAAGCACATTTTTTCAACCAAATAAAAATAAACACTATATATTATCAAAATGTACAATTAAAAATCTTAAAAATCGGATGCAACTTTAAAGTCAAAACACAACTTAAAAAAAATTAGAACCTTCCTTATTCCACAAAATTATATATATATATATATAGGGAGCCCGCTAGCCTGATGAGAGGGACCCAATAGGAGAAACATAACACTGCATAGGAAAATTAGAAATGAAAAGAATCTTGCTGTGTGATTAAAAAATAAAAATACTAAGTCATCATAGTTTTTTGAGGGAAGCTATCAATTGTGGTCTTTCATTATTAATGCATCTACAGCCTTTCCCTTTACCTAATCTGGGCTAACAATTCACCGGGGCCAGACCTCACCACCAAAATGCTTCATCCATCCAAACATGTCCTTACCCAGCCAACTTGCACCATTATCGAAACAACTCCTCACACCAAAATGCTACTCCCATCTAAACATTTCATTTCCCTCTCTTGATTCTTCGTTCCATTTCCATTTTATTTCTAGAACTTCAAGCACAACAAGGATTGAATACTTTCAAGTGAAGAGAGAGGCAAGTGTTGGAAAATCTTTTATTGAATCTTCTTATTTTTGTTTTTGATAAAATATTGAATCTTCTTTTTGTTTCACTTGAATCAAATGAAAGAGATAATCTTTTGAAGTTTTCTTTTAAGAGATTTCATTCCTTTTTAAAGGTTTTCCTTTTTAACTTTTTTCTTTTTAATAGTCTAGTTTTCATGCTTAAAATGGAAAAGAAGAATTGTTTTTCAAAATCTTTCTTAATAGTAAATTTGAATGTATATCATGAAGGGGCTTTTTTCTCTTTTATGTTAATTTTGTTTTTATCTATATTCTAATAAATTTATATTATATGGATTTGCTACAATTAATTCAATTATTTTGATTATTTCATATAAAATGTAGAAAATAGGACATTAGTGATTGAGTATATCAGGTTTTTGTATTGATTTATTGTGAAAGTATTATTTAAATATGTCCTTTATTTATAAATTTATTGAATAACTTATGTTAAGTGGTTGTATTTAAGAGAACTTTCCTAAAGGTAGGAGGATGGAGATATTTTGTTAAATGTACAAGGAGAATTTTTATATAGGTTGGATGGATAAGTTGGTGGGAACATGAAGTTTTATTTGAGTGTTATTGAATTTTTTTTATAAATGTTGGACTTTTTGAGAGATACCAATTGTTATGGCATGCAGTGGGTTTTCATTTAATTTGAATACTTGGGTGATGAATAAAAAATGAATTTATCAATCGTTTCACGTAATTTTGGACATGTTACTAGAAAAGAATGAGATAAAACAATAAAAGTAATAAAGATAATGATTGATAATTTGTATTGATTTATAAGATTTTGAAATTGAACTTCGAAGAATCGTAGAGCTAAAATAGATATTAAGGGAAATTAATTAAATAATTTATATATATATATATATATATATATATATATATATATATATATATATATAGGTATATATATATATATAGTATAACTTTGATAAAATTGAAGTTTAGGAAGACTAAAGTTGACAATCTTTAAATGAAAATTGTGAAAGTTTGATTTATCTTAACATTTTTATATTGTAAACAAGAGACACCTTAATTACTCAGAAAGTTTTATTCATAATAACATAAAATATGAAAAGAAAAAGTCGACCTTCACTTCATTATGAAAAGGATGACGCCTTTTTCATTATGAATTCGGGATGATAGTCTTTTTTTAAAAACATGGGAGGATAAGAAACCTTCAAAAAATCTTTAAGATGAGTTGTGGATGATATATATATGATATATATATATATGCTATATATATATATATATAAGTAGCCTATCATTTTAGATTATTGACACTAAAGAAAACGATGGAATAAATTCAATTGTTATGCAAAATATAACTACAAAGACTACAACATAATAATTTTTATCACTCTTTCTATTACAAAATTTTCAATACTTATGTAACAACAATCTTTGTTATAAGTGTTCAAAGTTTTTTAATTTCGTCTCATGAATTGTGATTTTGATTTATTCTTATCTCAAATATTAATATTATAATTGCTACTTCTTGATCCGTAACTAATATCCTTCATTTGTCAGGTAGTTGTCTTTGTAGACTTGTCGAGTAGTTATCGAAAGGAACACCTTTCTTATGGGCCCCTCCATTACAAGTTGCAATTGTCTCGAACTCTATTTCTTCTTGTATTTGATTATATAATCAATAATGTGATTATTGACCTTAAGATTTCTAAACTTATTGTAAAACCCAAGAAAAGAGTGATTTTCCTCAAAAGGGCAAATGGTCATTTCTTGAAAAATTTGAAATTTTCTAGATCTCGATGACTAAATGAACTTCACCGCGAATCGCCTCGCTAAATCTAGCTACCACGTCGACCCTCGTCGACCCGAGATAATGAATCCATTGCCATGACCGTGCTGGTGCCTAAACGATTATGAGAGACATGCGATGACAAAGGTCACCTACTACATGTACTCATGTTTTACACATGTCGTATGATTGTATAGATAATTAAATGAATAATAGGATTGAGCATGTGTCAAAAGTCACTTAAAAGGGACAAGATGGGAATTAATGAAAATGTTAATTGAATAAGACAAAATTTAAATAGTCTTCTTCTCCATGGAAAATACAAAAAACGGCAGTGAGCAGCAGGAGTGTGGGATTTTCTAGTTTTAGAGAGAGAGCTACTCTCTAGATTGGTCGTTCTGGACCATTCGCTCGACAGCAGTTAAGTAAAGTTGTTCTACGCTATCAGTGCTGCCACGCGACATCGATTCGCTGAGCTCCGACCAACCCAAGAGGTAGGATCTTTTCTACTGTTTATTCTTCCTGCTAAATGCCATTTTATGGATAAGGATTTGTCGAGGCCCTATGGTTTGATACTCCGCCTCAAAAAGCTTTGAACTGAGCGAGGCCGTGGAATATGCCAACCTCGAGGGTTTCCCACTGCTCTCACGTGAATAACAGGTGATTTCGTGTGAATTTTTATGTTGTGAAGGATTCAAAATGAATTGCTTGTAATTGTTAATTATCATGTTAGTTAATTTTGTGTTATTAATGAATTTAATACGAATCGTGTGAATTAATTATGTTAATATATACATGTTTTATATATTAGCATGAGTTGTCGATTGACATAATGTGACCTATATGCACCTAGGGCACCCTATAATATTAGAGGAGCGCATGACATGAAAGAAAATAAAAAGGGAAATGTTTGTGAAAGGAATTTCGAATTTTAAGATTTTCCTGAGAATCGCTTGCTAGAGATCATTCTCAACAATTCAATGCCTTCGTAGGGGCCCATGAATCGTTTCGAGGGTTATCCAAATGCATTCTCGCCTCGAGTGGCAAATTCAATATATTTTACCGACCGATAGTAAGTTTTCTATATAAACAAAAAAGCTTTTGTTTTGAAATCAGATATTTTTCTCATTTGGCTTGAGAGTCGGTGAACTCGAGACATGGGATTGGGCATGTAGACATTCAAGAGTAGGATCATGCATTTACTTGAGTGTGATGGAACTTCCGTGGCAATGTGCGGCAGGTGGGGAGTAATACGTGGGAAATTATCACTGTGGGCTTTGCTCACCTGTCGAGGATCACTATTTCGAGTCTGAGGGTGATCGGGAAGAGCGGCACTCATTAGAAATTTGTTTTGAGAAGAAAGCGAGCATGTAACTGACATGGATTATGTGAAACATGTATTAAATTCTTAATTTTAATATATGTTTGTATTAAGAGTGATGTATCAACTCTTGAACTATTGGTATATAGTTGATAGATGTATTTTGTAGTATTGATCGTGGGCCCAAGTGGCCATTATTTTTACTCGTATGTGGATGTAATATGGTCGTTGTTAATTGTTAGGTGGGTTTTGTACGCTTGGGTAGAGGCTCACTATCTGAGAGGCTACTGCCGTTTTCGTGAGTGGTGTCGGGTTACTCGACATCCACGAGCCGGATTTGGGTGTCAGCGAAGCAGTATCGAGGCTAAGGTAACGATTACCTTGGGAGCTGGTGGGTGTATCCACTAAGTTAAAGTCACGATACCCGGCTTCACGACGGTATCGAGCTTAGGTTTATAAATACCTAAGGCTTGGGGGAATTGGGCTTAGGACATAGTCATTAAAGTGTAAGAACATCACAGCTTAGTATAGCTCGATGTTGAATACTAGAGTTACAGCTTAGTATTTATAAGTTAGGTATACGATTACCTAGGACTTGATGGGCATGGATTAGATCACGCATTCCTTGTGCACTCTGATGATTGTTGTGTGATTGTTATGTGCTTGTATGCTTGGTGAATAGCATAGGAGGAAATGTAGAAAATTAGGGTTAAGGAAAACATAACCCCTAAGTTTGAGGTTTGAGGAATTTTGGACACAATGGTTCGAGTCGCAATTTTTTACGGACATTAGTTCCGGTTTTGAACATAAACGGTGTGTTGTGAAGTGCGGAAAATTTTCGGTTTGCCTGAAAAAGGGTCAAAATGAAACTCTTAAATTTTTTTGAGTTATATGAATTGCAATTTGTAGACTCTTGCATTCGGGGGAGTGGCGGGTAAATTCTTGAAGGATTAGAAAAAAAAATGAAAAAAAAAAGGAAAAGGTTCTTTGGGGCTGGAGATAGACTCTTGCCCGTTTTCTAAAGTGAGTCATATCTGGCCGGGGCATGTCGTGGCCTACCAACGAAATTTGAGGCGGGCCGCAGTCTGGGTGCACCGGGGAGAGCCGCGACACGGCGGGCCGACACGATGGGCGCGCGCCCGGCACGGTAGAGCATGCGCCGCGTCGACACCGCGGTCGCGGCGGCGATACGGCCCTGCGCGCGGTTGCTGGCTGGCGGGCGTGTGCGATACAATCCAGCTGTATCATGGCGGGAGAGCGGGGCTGGCGTTGCGACCTGGTGCACCGGGGGGCTGCGATCGGCGACCAGCATACGCTACACGGCGTAGGGGCGCTGCGAGACAAGCAGCAGCGCGTGCGACATGGTGCGCGACATGGGCTAGGGTCGCGATACAATTTTTGTATCTTGACCGGAGGGAGCTACAACACTGCGTGCTAGCGCGTACATGCGGCGACCGCGATAGGGCACAACCGCGACCGGCCGAGACACGGCGACATGGCGAGGAGGAGGCCCGCATTGCGGCCCGGCCGCGCGCGCCCGCGACCGCGACTTTCGATCACGCCTGACACGGCGCGGTCTTTCGCGCGGTGTTGTCGAGTAGCTGGAGTTCGGGGTGTGCACCTTGTGCCGGCGATCGTCTTGACTCGATTACGCGTGCAGTCACCGTTGGGACACATTCGCGAACAGCGTTCGCGAGCAGCTGCATTCCACGAAGGTTTTCAAAAAATAAAATAAAATAAAATACAATAATTTTTTTTTATTATTGTTGCTTATGATTTAATATATTGAAATATTGTCTTGCGTACCTATGAATGCATGTACATAGAGTATGAAAATTTTGATCACGTGAATAGTGCCTCGAAATTTGTGTTTACCTTAGAGATCTTTTGCGTCGTTATGATAGAGTTGGGGCTTAGAGGTTGAGGCCTTGGAGGGCCCTTGTATGTGAGAGTTCTCCCCTACGGATTAGGCGAGGATAGAGATGATGTTATGTGCGTGGTTGAGTTAGGATCTCGGGATTCTCACGGTGGACTTGAGGTCATGGACATGTCGGAGTTCGATGTCATCACCGGGGATGGATTGGCCAAAGCGACTTCTGAGTGTTGTCGATTGTGAGGCGTAGGAGGTTACTTCCGCGGGCGGTACTCGTGTTGTATTTCAGGGGGATAAGCATGATATTTTGTCCTAGACAGTGTACAAGTCTAATTCTTAGGGATAGGTTGCGAGTTGGCTAGCAAGCCTTACCCTAGAGGATGAGGTGAGACCAGACTTAGATCTACCTCGAGTAGTTTGCGAGTATGAGGATGTTTTTTTGGATGAGCTACAGGGATTGCCTACGTAGAGTGTTGTAGACTTCGGTGTCGGGATTCTGTGTGCCGCCCCATCTCTATGACTCCGCCTTAGGGATGGCACAGGTGGTGCGGGAACTGAGTCAAACTATAGGAGTTCTTTGGGAATGAGGGTTCGATGAAGCCAGAGCACTTCACCATGGGGCGCTCAGCTCTGTTGCAAAGAAGAAAGACAGACCCGCCGGTGTGCAGCGATTACAAGCGGTTGAAACGGGTTCTGATCGAAGAATCGGTACCCATTCTTGAGGATTGATGATTTGTTTGATTAGTGAGAGGAGCGAGTCTACTCCAGAGATAGATCTTATGGTTACCATCAGGCCCGAGGGTTAGGGACGAGATATCCACAAGGCCGGCGTTTAGGGCAGCGGTAAAGGCACTTTGAGTTCGGTGATGCCTTTGGACAGCCGAATGCGTATCATTCATGGACCTCATGCGCCAAGGTATTCCGACCCTATCTAAGATCGGTTGTCGTAGTCTTTGTGGATGACATTTTATCTATTCGATTAGAGTGGGAGCATAGGTATCACTTGAGGATCGTTTCTGATTCTTTGAAAGATCATCGGTACATGCGCGAGGATTCGAGTAAGTGCGAGTTTTGGCTTCCTGAGGTGAGATTTTTGGGACACGTGGTGTCAGCATCACGTGTGTCAGTGGACCTAGAGAAGGTCGAGGCCGTGATGAGTTGGGATAGGCCAAAGTCAGTCTTTGAGATATGCAGTTTCTTGGGATTGGTTGGATACTACAGGAGATTCATTGAGGATTTCTCCCGATTGGCAGCACCTATGACGAGATTGACCCTGAAGGAGGTCAAGTTTGATTGGGATAACCGATGCGAGGATGCATTCCGGGGGTTGAGGAGGTTACTTTAGATCCTATCTTGATAGTCACAGACGAGGGACGAGAACACCTGATGTATTGTGATGCCTCGGCCAGGACTAGAGGATGTGTATTGATGCAGTCCGGGAGGGTAGTAGCTTATGGTTCCCGTCAGTTGAAGAATCATGAGCAGAATTACCCCATACACGACATGGAGTTGGCGACCTTAGTCTTTGCCTTGAAGATTTGGCGCTACTACTTATATGGAGAGGAGTTAGGGTGTGCTCGGACCACGAAAATTAAAGTATATTTTCTCACGCAGCCGGGACCTCGACATGAGCAGAGATGGATGGAATTTCTAGAGGATTACGACTTCACTTTAGTACCACCACAGTAAGGCAAATGCGTGGGCCCGATGAACTCGGTGAGTCAGAGCATAGGCTGAGTATAGCTTCACGGGAAGTGGCAGATGCGAACCATGGGGCGGTTGGGCTACGATATGGCGGCGAGCGAGTGCGTTGGAGGTTTAGTGCTGCCGTCTTTGTTGAAGCGGGGTGATCGAGTCAGGGACGAGGATCGAGATAGTGTCCATCGGGGACGGTCTACGATCGGAGATGCGGGTGGCGAGAGTACCGGACCATTCACTTAGATGGTAGTCTTCCCGGTATAGAGGGCGGTAGTGGTTCCCCAGTGCGGCCGTTTGAGAGAGGAGATCCTCAGGGAGTTTCACTTCTCTCGGTTTGCAGTGCATCCAGGTGGAATGAAGATGTACCAGGATCTTCGTTATCAGTATTACTGGAGTGGAATGAAAAGACACGTAGGGGACTTTGTTCGTCTCACATGTCGGCGGAGTTAAGTGAGCATGTCAGGCTTGACGGGGCTACTTCAACCATTAGGTGGGCGAGTGGAGGTGAGGCACGTCGGGGATTTTGTGACCTACTTTCCATGGACACCGCAGAGACATGATGCGGTATGAGTGATAGTGGACCGGCTCACGAAGTCGGCACATTTTCTAGCCGTGCGGATGACCTTCACATTGGAGAGATTTTGCCGGTTGTACATTGGAGAGATTCTGTCGGTTGTACATTCTGTCAGGCTACATGGAGTACCCGGTAGCCATGGTGTGGGATAGGGACCTCGGGTTCTGGCGCACTTTTGGAAGGATTTCAAAGGCTATGGGCACACAATGTGACCATGAGTACAACTTTCCACCTGTGGGAATGATGGTTAGTCGAGAGAGGACCATACGGGTGTTAAGAGGACATCTTTGCGAGCATGCGTCTGAATCATAAGGGTAGGCTTTGGGAAGAGCATTTGCCCTTAGTGATTACTTCCGACAACGGTTATCGGCGGTATATAGATGACACCATATGAGGCACATTGTATGGGAGGCCATACGAGATCCACCCGATATGTTGGATCGAGGTGGGAGAGAGCTCCATCACTGGTCCTGATCTGATTAGAGACACCTCCGAGAAGGTGAGCTTGATACGACAGTGTCTTCTCATGGCTCAGAGTTGGCAAAAGAGCTATGCTGATGTACGACGTCGACCCTTAGAGTTCGAGGTTGGAGATCACGTCTTCTTGAAGGTGATGCCTAAGAGAGGAATGGTCAGGTTCGGCAAGCGCGACAAGCTATCGCCGAGGTTCATTGGACCTTTTGAGATACTTGAGAGGGTAAGCATAGTAGCGTACTGATTGGCTTTACCGCCCAGCATGTTAGGTGTTCACGAGGTATTTCACGTCTCCATGCTCCGGAGGTACACTCCAGATCCAGCTCATGTAGTGGATTGGGAGAGATTGAGTTGGCGGATGGGGCCCAGCCGGAGGGGCCGGTGTGCATTATGGATAGCCGGGATCAGGTTTTGTGACGTAAGACTATGAGGCTAGTGAGGGTGCTATGGCGGCACCGTGGAGTGGAGGAGTCAACGTGGGAGCGAGGACACGATGCGGGCCACCTATCCCTTCTTGTTTAGGGATGAAGGTACGTGGTTTAGTCGTTTAATACTTAAATGACTAGTTTACATGCATGGTATAGTGCACGTTGCATATGCATGTGATTCATAGTGATTGTACAGAATTTCGAGACGAAATTCCTTTTAAGAGGAGAGAATGCCAAAACCCCGAGAAAATTACGATTTTACGAAAAAGGGTAAAATGGTCATTTCGGTAAAAAATTTTCTGAATCTCGGATTAGGAAGCCGAACTTCCATAGTTGGAATCGTCAGCGAGAAATCTAGCAACTATGTCAAATTTTGTCAGATTCGATGGTCGAATTTCATGTTGAGCGACGGGTGTAACCGGGGTCTTGGTAAAGCGATTTATGAGAGACATCTGCGATGTGACAAAGATTACTACATGTACTCGTATATGACACATATTCTGTGATTAAAGAGATGATGGAAATGTGGACCAAACTGGTGAACCCAAAAATATGTCAAAAGGGAATCCTTAGAGGAATGAAGATGGGAATTAATGGAAATGTTAATTAAATAAGACAAAATTTAAATAGTCTTCTTCCCCATGGAAAATACAAAAGAGTGTGAAATTGAAGAGAGAGATTGTGGGATTTTCTGGTTTAGAGAGAGAGAAATTCTGCAGATTTTCGGTCAGTTGCATCGGTTCTCATGGAGGCGAGAAGTAAGGCACGTTCTGCGCGTGGGGATGCGCTTGGACTTAGATTTGATGGAGTTGGGCATATGAATCTTTTCACCTTGGTTTATTCTTTAATTTAGAGCCATTTTTATGAATGGAAGGGATTTGTTAGGCTTGAAGGACGTGACATCAGTCTCAAAAGCGACCCAAGAGTGAAGGAAATCTCTAATTGTGTATGCATGCGACCAGCGGTCTTGACTCGAGGAGGTTTCACATTCATTGAATAGTTACGTGATTTTTTGGTGTGAATTTTTATGTGTAAGTGATTCAATGGGCGCTTGTAATTGATGAAATAGCCAATGTGAGCTAATTTTGATGTTATTATTAATGAATTTAGCCAACATGTGATTATTGTGAATTAATTATGTTAATATATACATGTTTATATATGCATGAGTTGTTGAAGTTGACATAATGCGTTTCTTTGTGTACTTCAGAATTTTCTGAGTATTAGGAGTGAGTGCATGACATGAAAGAGAAAATAAAAATGTTTGTGAAGGAATTTCGACGGAAGATTTTCGAATTGTGTTAAGGAGATTGTCGATAATTCATGTCGGAGGGCCCATTAATTGTTGGAGGGTATCCGCTGATTCATGTGGAGGGTAGTCGATATATTCTTGAATCACCATTAGTAAGTTTTCGAGAACAAAAAAAGATTTTGTTTGAAAAGCGGCATATTCCTTTTATTTGACCTGACATGTGTGAAGAATTGGGTGAGGGACTAGAAATCATGGATTCAGGCATGTAGACATTCAGTAGGATCATGTATTTACTTGAGTATGTGTTTGCCATGACATGTGCCAGGTGGGAAATAACCGTGGGAAGTGTCCTTGTGGGCTTTGCTCGCCTGTCGAGGATCACTATTTCGGAGTGCAGTGATCGGGAAGACACTCATTAAATTGTTTTGAAGAAAATGACGTAATGAAGCGAAACATGGATTATGTGAAACATGTATTAAATTCTTAATTTTAATACATGTTTTAGCCAATAAGTGATGTCTGACTCTTGTTAAGCTGACATATATGAATTTGACGGTAATTTTGTGATGATGCATGAGCCCCAAGTGGCCATTATTTTGCCTCTCATGGACCATGTGGTCATTGTTGATCTTAAAATCCCGTTTTTGTACCTTAGGTGAAACATATAAAAATTCACGCCCGTTTTAAGTGAGTGGTGTGGGTTACTTGACATCCACAGTAAATGTCATCAGGATGGCAGGTTATAATCAACCAGAGACACCCAGTTGGGGCATCATATTTTTTTTATTCTAATATATATATAATCATAATAATAATAGATTTGGAAGGCAAAAGTACTACATCAACATTCAATGGTTTGCTTAGAGTTTGATATAATATGTTTATGTTGTAGTTTTAAAAAATTTCTTGATAAGTGTTTGTCATAAGTATGAAAAAATACTTACAAACGTGGAATGAGAGTAAGAATATATCTTTCTTCCTATTTAATGTTAAATTGACCAACCGGATTCAACTATGTATCTTTGTGTGGTGATTATATTATAATTAATAGACTTACATAATCTTTGTTTGCTTCTTTGTTTGGTTGATGACTTAATTGAGCATTGTGATATAATGACTTACATTATTAGATAATAAATACTTGAAACTTTCTATTAGAGATTTTCCTTTCCAATTTATTTATTTTTAAATTAATTGTTCTTATTTGTCCTTATTTAATAGTTTCTTTGATTGATATCATCTTGAGTGCTATCGGTGCTATTTGTTTAAGATCATAACTTATAGATCTAATGCCACATAGGATATTGTTTTAGTGCATATACTTAACCAACTGCTAATGAATGAGTTACAAATGTGAAAATAGGAAGATTTGCTTATGAGAAAGTTAAACATTGCCATTCATAATTTTTCGTGTAATATGGAATAACAGGTTTCATAGATTAAATGTGTGAGTATGGTCACTATCACAGCAAAGACTATACATGCATTATTTCCATCTGTTTACCGACACCCCTTTACTAGCGGTGTGTAAAATATCACGAAATACAGTGTTTCTAACGACTAGAAAATCTTATTGGCGAAACCGTGCGCGCCAAAACTCCTAATTTTTCTTACACCAACTTGTTTTGTAAAAATCTCTGACAATGACCAAAACCTCGACGCCAGCGAGTACCCGGATGTTCCAAATCTGTTTTCACCGATTTACATTTCTCCAACAATGGCAACCAACAACGTAAAACCTTCTTGTGTACATACATATATTCAATACAGTCAAGTGTTTCCTTACAAAATATTATTATGCTGTGCGTACAAAGTCGGGAGAATCTAAATTTGCTCCGGCATCAGAGTGCTGTACCCAGAAAATAGTTTTTAAAATGAAAATAATAGGCTAACAGGCTCGGTGAGTGTATCTTTATAAAATGTTTTGCTTTTTGAGGAAAACATCTCAAAGCTGCTAAAAATTCTGCTGGGGATATTTTCAAGCAGCATACTTTAAGTTCTAAACTCTACTTGTTCTTTTAAAACTTTATAAAACATGCCTTTGCTTGCTTTGCTTAACTCTTCACTAAAAGTTTATAAACTTTCTCAAATCTCTTTAAGGTTATAAAACTTTCTCAATCTTGCTTTAAGTTTATAAAACTTTTCTCAAATATCTTACTTTAAGTTTATAAACGCTTTCATAAACACGAACTGCGACCTGTGACAGCGTACTTTAAAATCAGGGAGCTGGGCTCAGTTTGGTTTACTTTAAAATAACCACGGGAGCACAGGCTCATGCTATTTTGAAATAAAAGCGGAACTGCGGGCTCAACCGTTTACTTCGATAACTCTGGGTGAAGCTCAACATTACCAGTGATGATTTTCAAGCGCCTAAACATCTGCGCCAAATCATCTCTTGACTTTCTTGCTTCTTTGTACCCTGGTAGAACTACGGGGGCTGAGCATGGATTGTGCCCGGTGACTGTTTGGATCCGCTCTTTTTGGTGAAGGCTGGCACACCTTCACATTTAATTAAATATGGTGGAATGAGCACAGGTCTCCATCACCATAATTTACAACTTCTTAGCGTTAACCATATATACCACTCGAAATGGTCACCACGATCTCAACTAAATGCCATGATGCGCGACTAAATTTGCCCGACCGAGGCAAATCTAAACACTATGAATGATATCTATTTCTGATACATGAATACCTCTGTTATCCTTGGCAGGGATTTGAGTTCATTTGTTTTATAAAAATAGCATTTAACTTGCTTGTAGAAATATGGTTTTACAATTTAAAACCAATGCTTTACTTCCTTGCTCTTTGAAAATGGTTTACAATTCATAATACTTATGCTATTTGAAATATGGTTTAATTTAAAATATATTGCTTTTGCTACTTTTTCTAAAAGTATGGTTGAATTAAATCAAAATATTATTACTTATTTTACTTCACTATGGTTTAAAATCAAAACCATTTCACTTGCTTGAAATAGCAAACTCATTGCTTGCCTTTTTCAAATATGGATTTACAAAACAAAACCATTAAATACAGATCAAAAGCAGGTTTATAATAATATACTAGTATCTAAAATGGTTTGGCTGCTTTCACCTTCTGCACTAAACTTGAGCATGACTCCATGCTTTCTGCCTTTGCTTTTGTACTACACACTCAAAGATTATGGCAAAGACATTGTCGCCTACGTATAAGTAATAAATTTAGTATGCTTCATAGTTCTTATTCACACTCAACAAATATCGAAGCTTACAGCAACGGCTTGAGTGCGCTACGTTGCTGGTAGGTTACGATATCTTCTTTGAACCTCTCTTAATCATTTAAATGGATTCCTCTGATGGTGGTGTATAATTTGGAGGCTTAATTATGCGAAATTACAACAATCTGACATTTTTGAGCGGTATATTATTTGACTGCCACTGCGTTGTGCAGGTATACACCGCTTTTGTGAGGTGAAATACAGTGTTACTGTAATAGAACACAGTCTTTTTGGAGTTAACAATTGTAGTGTTTGTTTCCACCTGTTTTAATCTGATCTTCTATATTTTTGCCCAGAATTGCTTCTTTTGCCCTTTTTTGGTATCAATTCTCCTCAGCCCACAACTTCTACATTCACTTAGCCACTACAAAAATTAGCATGAAATTCATCGAACACATCCGCTAACACTTGTGATACAGTGGTTTGGAACCTCATCTCCCACAAAACCTAGGTGAAAATCTTATGATTCTTCAGGTCCATAGATTCCATATAAAACCATATAAATAGAAGGATTCCATGTTTATTCTATAACAATTAGGGTTTTTCCCACAAAACTTCAAGAATTCTAGGGTTAATGTGATCTCTCCACAAAACCCTAGAACAAGGAGCAACTAATCTCCATGGAAAATTTATACCAAAAACCTTAGACATCAAATACACTTGATTCCATACCTGATTTTGGTCTTCTCCCTCTTCTTCTTCCTCTTCTTCCTCTTCTTCCTCTTTTCCTCTTTAACAACTTTATTTACCACCAAGCATGACCTAAGCTTTTGGGGAACCAAATAGGATTTTGTATCTATTCTCTACTTAATTTATATTCTTAACTTTCCTTTAATTAACATTCCGATTGCTCCATCATTTAACATTTGAAATTCAACTTTTTATTATTTTTATTTTTGGCATACTCACTTCTTTGATTATGCTTTCTTGTCCCATTGATCAATTCTGATTTTACTGACTTATTACAACATTCAAGTTCATCGTTATCATTTCACGATTTTATCTCGAAGATACCACAATGTGACACTTGAATTGCTCGTATCGCCTCTGATTACATGTATTGTACACTCGGGAGCGAGTGTTACATTATCTCATTTCTTTGATCGGTGAAAAGTAGCGAGTACACTCGCAGGAATGGGCCGCTTTTAGGATTATCATCAGTGAGGATTAGGGAGGCCCGATATCCCTAAGACAACGTTTGAAAGACGCGATATGGGCATTCAGGGTTCTGATGATGCTGAGTTAATGAATCGCGCCGTGACATTCATGGATCTCATGCATAAGGTATTCCGGCCCTATTTAGATCCCAGTTTATTTGTGAAGTGCTGTTGGCGACATCTTGATCTACTCGGTCGAGGAGGAGCATGGGGATCATTCGCGTTGTTCTGGTGCAAGGACCATCGGTTGTATGCAAGTTAGGTAAGTGGTTTGAGCTTCTTGGGTGAGAATCTTGGGACCGTGGGTGTCGACCGGTGTGTGGTAGACCACAAAGGTAGAGGTTGTTATGAGGTGGGAGAGAATTTGAAGTCGATCCTTGAGATCGCAGTTTCTTAGAGATTATTGAGATTTCTCTCATTGCTTGTATCTATGACTGACCCGGAAGGGGTGGTTGAGTGGGATGTGCTTTGTGTGATTCGAGTTGTGAGAACACTTGACTCTGACACATAGTCAGCTTGAGGATGCCATACATGATGCCTCTCCAAGGACGAGGTGGGATGTGTCTTGATGTGCAATTAAGTATGAATGTAGTTTGAACATCCCAAAGATAAATGAAAATTCTCACCATCCATGATGAGTTGGTGGCTATTGTCTTTATGGGTGCAGCCTCATACTTATCAATTGAGCGGTTGAAATTTTGGACCCACAATCAGGGTATATCTTTACAATGGGGACCTCGCATAGGCAGCAGTGAGGATGGAGTATCTGGAGGATTATGACTTCACTTGCATCAAAGCGAATGTAGTAGTGATGCCTCGGTTGAGTGTAGAGAGATCTTGGCTAGTGTAGTTTTCAGTGGATATAAGGCATATTAGTGCTTGTTTGAAATTTGAAGTACGAGTGTGCCTGAGCTGCCCAGGATTTGGTAGCTATGCCATCCCTATTGAGTGGGGTGATTGAATCAGAGACGGGGATGCGAATATCGTCCACATGAGGTGTCGAGACCATGTTGCCGAATGCAATTGACGAAGGCCGGGCCATCCCATAGATGGTAGTCGCCGATGCCAATGGGGGCAGAGTTGGTTCCCGGCGGTTGAGTTGAGAGGATCTGGCGAGGGTTAACATTCACCGATTTGCTTTGTGCATCCAGGTGGCACGAAGATGTACCATGATCTTCGTCGCGAGTATTACTGAAGCGAAAAGAAGCGACACATTGGGTTTTGTTGGCTGATTGTCTCGCGTGTCCAACGGCAGGCGACTGTTGAAGCCGGGCCGACTGCCGACCAGCCGGGTTTGAGTGGAAGTGGGAGTATGTCGCGATGGATTTTGTGACCCCGCGCCCGCGGACCGTGAACGCGGTATCGCGGTATGGGTTATAGTGGACCGGCTCACTAAAGTTGGCACTTTGTGCAATCTGGGTGACTTCTGAGTCTTGCAGCCAGGTTGTGTATCTGAGGAGATAGTCGGATGGGGTGCTTCCAGTATCATAGTATCGGGATCGAAGGACCCTAGGTTTACGACTCATTTTGGAAGAGAGTTTCCAGAGCCGAGACCACGATTGATGATGAGCATAACTTCATCTTGACGGACCGGATGGTAGACCAGGAGAAGGACCATCTGATTTTAGAAGGACATGGTATGCGTGCCTGGTCTAAGAAGTGCATTGGGAAGGGCCTTACCATAGTGGAATTCGCCTGCTGTATGAGTTCATGGATTGAGTATCACAGATGGCATCTTCATAAAGCTTTACTGTGGGAGGCCATGTCGATCCCGATTTGTTGGACGAGAGAGGTGGGAGAGGTTCAAGTCTTAGTCAGAATATGATTAGGAATACCTTGGAAGGTGTGTTTGATCTGAAGCGTCTTCTTCGACTCATTGGCCCGAAGGATTACACCAGCCAGACAGTTATGGAGCCTCTGGGTTACAGGAGTGGGTGATCCGTCTTCTTGAAGGTGATGCCTAAGAGAGAATTAATTCGGTCGCCAAGCAAGGAAATTTAGTCTTGAAGGAGTATGGGCCTTGAGGTACTCGAGAGGTGGGCACAATTGCATATCGGTTCAGCACCTGCAGTTATCAGTCAATCCATGCTCCAGGAAGTATCTCAAGGAAATCAGCTCATGTAGTGGATTTGAGGAGGTGCTATTGACACTTATGGGACCTTCAAGGAGGGACCAATGCGTATCTTAGATAGTAGGGATCTGGAGTTTGATGCAGACCGATCTGTGGAATTGGCAAAAGTGTCGTGATAACATAAAGTGGGAGAGGCAGTGAGCACATGAAGGACGATCACGGGCCACATATCGCCTTCCTCCCAAGGAGAAGCCCAGAAGGGGTGTGGTCTGTCTTTAATTATTAAGACTATTCTTGCATAATATACATGTGTTTGTGTGTCTTCAGTATATTGTCTAATTCGGGGACCGAAGTTACATTAAGGAAAGAATGTAAAACAGGGAAAATTAGAAATTTTCAAAATGGCAAAATGATAGTAAGCATAATACAGTGCTGTCATAATGGTTCAAGGAAGCCTAGAAAATTCTCTAAATTTCGGATGACAGACTGCAATTAAGTCGTGTGAAATTTAGTGACCAAGGATTTCGTCGGATTAAGATAAGCGGAATACTAATTTTCTGAGGTGATAAGTTATCCAATGGCTTGGGGGATGGGATTTTACGAAAATCTCGGAAGTCAGGAAGCATTGACTAGTTAATTCACAAAATGAAGTGGCCCGGAAAGAAATAAATTATTTCGGGCAAAAGGGACCAAATGAAACAATATAGACCATATATTTCTAAAATAATAGTAATAATAATAATATAAAATAATAATAATAAAATGGATAAATAAAAGGGAGCGAGAGAGAGGCGTCGAAGTGAGAGAGAGAGAATTTATTTTATTTTATTTTTACTTTTCTTCTCTCTAAGATATACGAGAAACAGATAGTAGGTTTTAAATTATTTGAAGGCAAGTTGATCCACGCACTTGAGGCTACACATGGACACCAAATCCAGGGTTTAAATCCAGCTCACAGGTGAAATTTTCCTACTTTTGTTATTTCAACTAAGAGCCATTTAATGGTTAGTTGGCTAAGAGGTGGTAAAGGCCTTGTTCAGTCATAATTTTTGGACTAAGTGTAGGGATTTTAGAATTTTGGAGGCACATGTTAGAACATGGTCTGAGGCTGCAAAATTGGGGGGCTGTTTTTCGAGCGTTTGAGGACTAAGTTCGGGTTTGGTTTTGATCCCGAGACTGATGTTTTCATGTTTTGTGTTTGTATTTGGTATCCCAATAGTGTCGATGACCCGAACCCAGTGAAGGACAGGAACTTGTATTATTTGGGTTTGAGATTTAAATTCTTGCGACGTGATACATGGTTTTTATGAATAACATCGAATTAATTATGTTGATGCATGGTAATTGATGTATTAACGTGGATTTATGGATCTGATGTGTAGTATAGTGTCCATGTGTGTGTGTTTCTCATGTATATATACATGTAATATGAAGGAGAATGCATTGGCATCATGCATTTTACTATATACTGTGTCGCATCGTGTCCGATCGGTGTGTGTGCATGATGCTGATATTGCAATTCTTAGTGAATGTGTGATGGCTCAGAAATAGGACAACGTCGAAATTGGGTAAACAATGGCAGCCAAGCAAATCACATGTGTTTTTGGGTGAAGCAAGATGGAAGCGGGATACACAGGTGAAAGACCCGAAAATTTATTCATGGTTAGACATGATTCACGGAAGTGATGAAAGTTGGCAAGAGTATGGAGGTGATGCTGACTGGTGAGATTCTGCAGGTCATGACCCAAATAAACCTGCAGTTTGATACTTAAAAATTGAGGCCCAGTCGAATTGTTTCCCCAAGTCATTGGGTGAAACACCAATGTTGGTTCTCCTTGGCGTTGAGCGTTTGAGATCGATTCTGCCAGGGCATGAGAAGTCTCTATCTCATGATGATACTTTAACATTCCATATAGATTGCATATTTAAGTATGGAATATATTGATGTTTTATGTACGCCATTGCATGTGCATTTTAGCGGAGAATTTTTGTAGGAGAATTTTCTAACGGGCATCAAGCCACCCCATTGTGGGACCCTCTTCTCCCTTCGTGCACGGGGGTGTACAGAGATTCAAGGCCCGACGGCCACATGATTATGAAGAAGGTCGACATATGACCTTGATGTATGTAAAAAGAATTGTAATTAAATTCTTTTGACTATCAGATAAATAATGCAGATGTAATTATAAAGTAGCAGTGCCACGATCAATTTCATGGACTGTCATTAACTATTAAATTTCATATTTTTGATTTAAATATGAATGAATGGGTCCCAGTTTAGGGACGTATTGAGGTGGTGCCGAGTAAACTATATTAGAACAAGCTAGTTTTAATATATGTTTTGTATAAGAGTGTTGAAATAAACTCTTATGGATTACCGTTATGAGGTTGTATGTCAAGTGTAGCTTCTCAACAAAGGAGACTCGCCCGATTTTAGGAAATATGGATCCCGATAAATGGACATAACCATGTGGTATCAGTAACTCGAAACTACGTGAATTCCACAAGTCACTGGTCAACGGATCCCGAGATAGGTGTCACATACTCCACCTAAGCGCACATGTCATGGGCAAACAATCACACTACAAATACATGATCCTACTTGAATGTCTACATGTCCCATCCCATGTCTCGAGTCCACTATTCCTCACACATGCCTAAGCCAATGCGAGCAAAATACGCTTTTCAAAACAAAAGTTTTTTGTTCTGGCACACAAGTTTCAGAACATATCTACTACCTCCGAGGCGAATTGTTAGGATAATTTTCCGAACACTCATTGTCCGCTCCGAGATGAACTATTGGACCACTTCTCCACGACAATTCTTCTAAAATCTTCCTCAAATTCCTTCACAACCGCTTTCATTTTTCTCTTCAATTTCTTTCACAAGTGCACTTACACCTATCATCTAGGGTGCCCCTACAGCATATGTGAATGCATTATACGAAAATATTCATGCTAATATATTTTACATGTATATATTAACAAAATTCAATTCACATAATTCATGTTATTCAATTCACAATAATACATCAAAATTAGCTCACATGGGATAATTAACAAGTCCAAGCAATTCATTTTGAATCACCCCAACACACAAAAAATCACACACCGACCATATGAACAAGGAAACCCCGTCAATCGTTCACGGCCACACACGTGCAGGGATTTCTTCACTCCTGGGCTCAAAGATTTCGAGATCGATAACACCCGCCTTCCGTGCCTCAACAAATCCCTCTATCCATAAAATGGCTCTTAGCCAAAGAACAAACCAAGTAGAAAAGATCCCTACCTCTTTGAGTCGGCTTAACTCCATTAAAATCGATACCGCGTAGTCTCGCCGCAGAACAACTTTGCTTCTGTCTGGCCGAACCGATGGTCTAATCATTGGAAATTAGAGAGAAGTCACTCTTTCTCTCTCTAAAATTTGAAACACACCCTCACTGCACGTTTTCTCTTGTTTTGGAGAAGAAGAAGACTATTTCTTCTTGTCTTATTCATTTAAACTTTTCAAAATTTCCATCTTTGTCCCTTCATTTTGATTTTTGACACGTGGCTTAATCTAAGCCATTCATCTCCATCATCTCACTAATCATGCAACATGTGTCACATGGGTACATGCAGAGGTCACTTTTGGTCATCATATGTTCACAAATCGTTTACTAAGACCCAGGCTCGAAAACGTAAATTATGACTGCCTTTAATTTCCACAAAATTCGACGCAGTAGCTAGATTTCGCAAGGCTATTCCAACTGAAGTCCGTTTACATCCGAGATCTGGGGGTACTTCGGATTTTGACCAAAATTACCATTTTACCTCTTTTTCGTAAAATTAGAACTTTTTTCTGGCTTTACAATAGGAGCTTGATGTAACTCTAAAATAGATCATGAATAAATTTGTCAAGGCGTGAGAACATTTATTCAAGCAAAGAAGGCAACACTTACGAGTGGATAATAAACACGTTGCCCATGTAGACAATGTCTAAATGTATGATTCCATGATTTGATCACACCAACAACACCTAATTAGATATGGGCTGAAGGTACTTATAATAAAATGGATACATCATGGTGAAAATATCGAGGTGTTTCACATGTTCAAACTAGTATGCCTAGTGATAGATGGGTAAATAAGAATGAAAACTATGTTAGGATGACAATTGTTTTGACGATGACATTATTGCTGCATTAAATGATATGCATGCTCCAATTAACAAAGAAGTTGACTCAAATGAATATACTAGTCATGAAATGGGTAGAAATGAGAAGAATATTGATAATTTGTTTGGTGAAGCTTATAAAGCTTTCAGATCCAAATAATAAGTTCTCAAATATTGACTTTTCTTGTGTAAAGTTGATGCATATAAAGGTGCTCAATCGATTTAAGCACAAGTCATTTGACATGTTGCTCGAATTATTACTTCTTGATGCTTTTCCAAATGGTACAAGTATTCTAAAATCACATTATGACAATGGAAGAAGATGTTATGCGGATTTTCGTTTAAGATATGATTCAATCTATGTATGCAAGTATAACAGGCATTATTTGGAAAGAGAATGAGAAGCCTATAATTGTTCTCGTGTGGTGAGCCAAGATATAAAAAGGGAAAGATTCCTTAAAAAGTGTTACGACATTTTCCATTAATTCCAAGGCTACAAAGATTGTTTATGTCAAGACATACATCAGTTGATATGCAATGGCATAAGGAAAAAAGACTACATGAAATGGGGTATTAAGGCATCCGACAGATTCGGAAGTATGGAAGGATTTTGATAATCAATATCCTTGGTTTGCTCAGGATGCTAGAAATGTGAGGTTGGCTCTCGCGAATCGATGGTTTCAATCCATTCTGATCATGAGTAACGCTTATAGTATGTGGCCTATTTGCCCCGTGCCATACAATATGCCATCGTGGAAGTGTGGCGAAGGAAGCTACGATGTCATTACTTATTCTCGGGCCACAAGCCCGTGTAAGTGATATGGACATATACTTACGCCTCTTGGATAGATGAGCTTAAAGAGTTATGGCATGATGGTATCCATACGCTTGACATGTCAAGGGAGATTATTTTCGCATGCATGTTGTTTACATGACTATACATGACTTTCCTGCTTATGGAAGCTTGTCTGGCTGGAGCACAAAGGGGTACAAGGCATGTCCTACTTGTAATGAAGACACATCATCATAAGGCATTAGAAGCAAAATATGTTATATGGTCATAGAGATTCTCTACTCTTAATCACAATCAAAAGAGCTTCCACAACATGATGGTAAGCTCCTAACATCGACCACCACCAAAGATACTATCTCGGTGATGACATTTTGGAGCAATTGTCTCATGATTGTAATTGCACTGTAAGGCATATATCACAATACAAACAAGAAACGAAAAACGAGGGCCTCAAGAATTGAATTACAAGAAAGAGTATTTTTTGAGTCGAGTACTGTCACAACTTAAGATGAGACATAATATTGATGTGATGCATGTTGAGAAAAATGTTTGTGAAAGTGTGGTGAATACCTTATTGAATATTGTTGGGAAGACTAAAGATACTGAAAAAGCTTGTTTGGACTTAGCAGACATGAAGATAAGGAATGAGTTACATCTTCAATTGAAAGGGAATAAGCTATTAAAACCCCATGCATATTATACATTGACATTGGAAGAGAGAAGGGAGTTTTGTAAATTTTTTAAATCAGTTAAGTTTCCCGATGGTTATGCAACAAACATATCAAGAAATGTAAACATTATGATGTAAGATTTGTGGTTAAAACCCATGATTGTCATGTCTTACTTCAACCATTTCCCTGGTTGCATTCGCCCTTATTTAAATAAGGATGGTGTGATGCATCGTTGAATTATCCTGATTCTTTCAAAAGTTATGCGTTAAGACATTGTATGCCACCGACCTAGAAAGACTTGAGGAAGGAATTGTTATTATATTGTGTAACTTGAAAGGATATTTCCTCCAGCTTTCTTTGATTATGATCCACTTGGTAGTGCATTTGCCTCGTGAAGCTAAGCTTGCTGGACCAGTAAGTTATCGGTGGATGTATCCATTTGAGAGGTATTTCACATACATTCAAATTTATCAAAAAATAAGGAAATTTGTTTCATGTTACCACATGACAATTTTTTTTTTTGATACTATTTCAAGCATTTAGGAACCTAGGCACATTAAAAATATGAGAAATAAAGCTGCATCGTAAGGCTCCATCACGTAAGCATACTGTGAATGAAGCTTTAACATTTTGTTCAATGTGTAACCGTGGTATTGAAACACGCTTCTCTCGAAGTTGAAAGGAATGATGATAATCGAGAAAAACAAGCTCGTACATTTACCTATTTTCTTCACAACAAGCACGACCAATAGGTGGTAGACAATTACAACTCTCAAAAGAAGAACCTAAAAGGCACACTGGGTATGTCATAAATAATCACTACGTAGCTACAACCTTTATTTAGAGTAAGTTTACCTGTAATCTTGTGTGGCCAAATTCTTTGTTTCAAATATTTGTGATATGTTTGAGTTTATGTAATGGAACACCTTACTTACATTTTTTTCAAACAATGCACATATAGTGAGCACTTGGATGAGTTACAAAAGACATGTGCTTCAAATTTAGAGTTGGAACAAGAAAAGTCTTTTCCAAAGTGGTTTAAAGATCATATAAGTTATTAATTATAAATTTCATGTTTCATAATGATAAAGTTTATCTTTTACAATACTTCTAATAAATTTCAATTATTACATATGCGAGATATTCATCTTAAGCAATCATCCAAGTCTCAAATGAACTATATTCATCGGGTGCATGACCGGGATGTCACCACACATATGGGCCGTGATGTATTGTAAATGGAGTTCGTTTTCACACTAAAGATCGTGGATGATCATCGAATTACTCAAAATAGTGGTGATTTATGTTTCGTGGAGCATGATGGGAGGTTGTTAATTTTATGGAGTTTTAACCAATGGTGGGAGTTAGATTATTTATTTGGTATAAAGTTATCATTTTCAAGTGTAAGTGGTTCGAATTAACGCATGAACTATATTCATTGGCATGTGGACCAGATGCTCGAATCGCCATACATACGTGGATGTATTGTAAATGGAGTTCGTTTTCACACTAAAGATCGTGATGATCATCGAATTACTCAAAATAGTGACATTTATGTTTCAGGGGAGCATGATGGGGAGGATGTTAATTTTTATGGAGTTTTAACTAATGTGGTGGAGTTAGATTATTTATTCGGTATGCTATCATTTTCAAGTGTAAGTGGTTCGACACAAATCGCAAATATAAGCAGAATACAACAAGATCCACACTTCACCATCATGTATACATTCAGTTCCACTGCATGAGAATGATCCATTTGTACTATCTATCAAGCTCGCCAAGTGTTCTATCTGGATGATTATAAAAATGGCCAAAATTGGAAAGCTGTCCAAAAGGTTCAACATAGACACTTCTCGTGGGATATTTTAGAGAAGGATAATACTAACAAGTCAATATGGGAATTTTGACGAGATCTGGGTCACATTTACGCTATCAAGAAAAATGAGTCATGTGGATATTGAATGGTCATTCACTAGATGATCAATTAGGGTTGCAACGTTGATCGTACAGATGTTAATCCGTATAACAAATAATAACATTTTGTCTATGGGAGATAGAAATGATGATGGACACTTACTTGTGAAGATATAATTGAAGAAGATATTAGTGTTGATAGTGCTAACAATGTGGAGGAGTGGCTTTCAAGTGAAAGTGAGAGTGACTAAACATGCAAGTATGATAACTAGTGATAAATGTTTTTCATTGTTATGTTTTACTAATTTATTATATATGTGTATATATATATATATATATATATATATATATATATATATATATATATATATATATATATATATATATATATATATATATATATATATATAAATGAGATCTTTGATTATAATTTCATTATTTTATTAATTATAGGTTATCACAATATTAATTTATATCTTTATTTTTGTATGCATATTATTAGTATAGTTACAAATGCCTTAAACAAGCACCGTCCACCGTCATTCCTTGCTGCTAGAGGAGAATTTGAATCTGAAGTCAAATTGATGCCGAACTAAAATTAACTCATTCAAATATTTATATGACAAATTCTCTTTAATGAGTTAATGATGTCAAATGAATATTTATAATTTAAAAATGGTATGCAAAGAAGAAAAAATGACATTCAAAGAATTAGTGTCGATCAACACATCGAAGGTCATGAATGCATTCCCTCCAATGGTATGAACTAGTGGGATACATGTAGAGGTTGGAGACCAACCTCACGGAAATGAGTTTTGACACTGATAAAGAAGTTGAAATATTTTTATACAATTTTTGAAATAAGCTTATATTAATTAACAAAGTGTATTTTTGTCAAAATTTAGACAAAAAAGGACCAAGTGGAAGGATCATAGGACAAGACTAATAAGGATATAATAGTAACATAGAAAGGATTATAACACCTCCCAATGCACAAGTCAATGTGGGTTGTACTAGTCTCAACAAAAATTCTACATGTAAGAATGTTGAATTGATTTAAATGAGTATTAAATAATTTTTTAATTTTTGTAGATATATCAATGTTTAAGGTATAAAAAATATCGAACTTGTTATCTTTATATAATTTTTTGTATTTATTATAAAAATATTTATTTTATATCATATTCGTGAAGATGAAGTTGTTATAGTTCTAACTTAAATGATTTCTTAATGTTAATTGATTGTGATAAGTTCTAACATGCAACACATAAGATGAATGATAATAATAATAAAAGAGAGCCAGATAAGAGATATAAAGCAGCTGGGAATGGAGGACACTATAGCTAATGCAACATTGGAAGCCAATGGAACGCATGCTAGGCATAAAATAACTCCACATGTAAGCATGTTGAACTAGTTTAATTGAACAAGTTACCCCAATGTGGATTTTTGATTATTTTTGAGTACTATAGACTTATTAATGCTAAAGCTATAAAAATATCTTAGTGTTTAATATTTCATATGTTTCTTTAACCAATTTTGGTAATTTCTCAATGCTCGGGCAGGTGCAGATGACTATAATGACAAAAGGACAAAGTTGATACAAATCAGCCTATGCAAGATATTGGTAATGTAGATTACATACCATGTGACGCCCCAAATCCCGGGGTGTCTCGTTGACCACTCGTCAACTTGCGGAATATCTATGTCTCATATCATGAGACATGTACATGAGTAAAATGAAGGCCTGGCTCATACATAAAATACTCATCAAGACCACACCAACTATATATAATAATTCAAGAGTTATTACATTACTTAACTAAAACATATATCGTAATTACAATTTTAATACATGTTATACAAAGTATCTATCAAAGCCACATACCTGTTTTCTTCTAAATGCGGCCTCAAGTGAGCGCCTTCAGACACTCGTATTACGAAATAGTGGATCCCTCTCGACGTGGTGAGCAATGTCCGCATCGATAATTTCCTACATGGTTACTCCTGGCACACATGTCATGGCAACCAAACATCAAGCAAATACATGATCCTACCCGAATGTCTACACGCTTCAATCCCATATCTCAGTTCATCGACTCTCACACACGCCTAAGCTAACAAGAGCAAAATACAGCTTTTAAACAAAATCTTTGTTCTCGAAAAAAACTTACTACCGAGTCTGAAATATATCGACAACCCTCTCGAGGCGAATTTGTCGGATAATCTTTCTCCTCGCAATTCATGGCTCCTCCACATGAATTTGCCGAGTCAATTTCCCAACCCAATTTCTCCTGAAACCTTCCATTTGAAATTCCTTTTCACAAACTATTTTCACTTTTTCATTTCGTGTCATTCACTCACACACCTATCATTCTGTGCCCTTGCAGCATATGGAATGCATTATGCCATTTCCAAACAATTGATGCTAATATATTTTATATGTATATATTAACAAAAATTAATTCACGTAATTCATGTTATTCAATTCACAACCAATAACATCAAAATAAGCTCATATGGGCTAATAACAATCCAAGCAATTCATTTTGAATCACCCAACAACACAAAAACCACATTGTCAAATCATGTGAACAAGTGAAACCTCGAGCCTAAGACTGCTCACGCCACACAAGTAGGGATTTTCTTCACTTGGTTCAAAGATTTTGAGACCGATAACACGGCCATTCAGGCCTCAACAAATCCCCATCCATTAAAATGACTCTTAGCCAAAGAATAAGCAAAGTAGGAAAAGATCCTACCTGAGTTGCCGAACTCCACAAAATTAGTGCCTACGCTGAGCGCCCTTGTTGCGTAGAACAACTTCTTGCAGCTTCTGTTCGACGAGAACCGACGGTCTAACGCGAGAACCCAGAGAGAAGTCACTCTTTCTCTCTCTAAAATCTGAAATCCACACCCATTGCACGTTTTCTCTCCATTTGGAGAAGATGAAGTTGCTTTTTTTTTTGTCTTATTCACTTAAATCTTTTCAATTAATCCCCATTGTGTCCTTTAGTTGATTTTTGACACTTGGCTTAATCTAAGCCATTCATCTCCATCATCTCACTAATCATGCAACATGTGTCACATGGGTACATGTAATAGGTGACTTTTGTCACATTACATGTCTCTCACAAGCCGTCTTACTGCACCCGACACCCGGTGCCTCGAAAAACGTGAAATTCCAACTGTTTCGAAATTCGACGTGGTAGCTAGATTTCGCGAGACGATTCCAACAGTGAAGTTCATTTCCTCATCCGAGATCTAGAAAATTTCGACTGATCGAATACCATTTTACCATTTTTAAAATTAGAATTTTCTCGTTTTACATATCAAGTGTTATCCTAAAATTGCAAGATTATAGGAAATGATAAAATTTACAAAATTTCCACAATAAGCATTTATGAATTAGAAAATTCCACATTAAGTATGGTGTTAGTTTAGTTAGACATGTCGAGAAAGAAAAATTCGATTTTCTTCTTGCTTTATCATAAACTTGCAATTGAAGCAATGTGACATTAAATAAATAGTTAATTTTATTTTCGAATATATTAGAATATAATTAAAATTATGAACTTTGGTATGTTTATTTAGGAAGTCTATTTTTGTTAAATGAATTACATGTGATAATTAATTATTATAATTTTCTAATGTTTAGCTCGAAGAATGACTTCGTGTGCAGTCGAGCAGGTTGGTGCTTAGATGAAGTCGCGCCAGGTCGAGGGGATGTAGAGGATCATATGGCCAGTACAACATTGAACAGTCGGTGCCTTTATCCTGATAACACCTGCATTGGATGGTGATTCTACCCTTTGGTAAGATATTGGATTAACATTGGACATAATATTAATACTTGTTATATCTTAAATATGTCTAATCTTATATTTATTTGGTTTTAATAATGTTACTCTAAATTATTAATTAGACTCTACTTTTTCTTCCAACTAGGACTCCTTTCCCATTTATAGCCAAAATTTGCTTCATTAAGGGTATAAAGGTCAATTAGCGAAAGCTTCGAGTGAACCTCTAGGCATTCTAGAATTGAAATTTGACTCTTTGCAAGTTGCCGGAACTTAGGTGATGTGCCTAGGTACACCTTCGACTATGATGGTGGATAGGTAAGTGAGCGTTGAGGCGCTCTTGTGGAGTGCCTAGGCATTCTAGAGAGTTGATCTAAGGCTACACATGCGAATGTCAATGCGTTAAGGTGGACTGCCTAGGTGTTCTAGAGAGTTGCTTCTTTGGAGGTTGTAGGATGCTTGCATGTGACATATAGAGGGCCGCGTCAAGGTGTGTCTTGATGGACCTTCAGGCTCCTACTTTGCATCTTTCATGACTCTTTCTATAAAAAAAAACATTAATTAGGATTAGAATGAGGCATATCTTCATGAAAAATCTAATAAAGACTTAAGTTAGAACCGATAGAATGGGTGTAAAATACACCTATCTTGAGTACAGTGAGTTGAGTGGCACTTTGTGGTTGTACAGATGTGTTTGTTTGCATTTTTCCAAAACTTTGACGGGACTGAAAACCTTTTTTAAGACTTCGGGGTTTCATTCAATGTTTCTCTACGCACCATGTCTTCTTATGATCTAATGTCCTTTTTCTTGGGCTTGGCAGATTGGGCACTATTGCACTTGTTCTTGAAACCTGATTTTGTACCCCTTTTTTGCTTGGAATCAGACCTTAGATTCTTCTTAACCATACTTGCATGACTTTGAGAATTCCATTGCCTTTACTAGTACCACTTGTAGAGTACTCATATTAAGAGGTTTGTTTACCTTTTCCACTTCATTGTCTGCATCTTTAGCTGGTTTACAACCATATCTTCCTAGTCTATGGGCTCGCTAATTTGATTCCACTAATTCATTCAGTCTTACCCTCATACCTTCTAGCTAGCCAGCATTAGAACTTGTACAAGATTGGCGGAGTATCAAGCTCCTTTGTGCTCCATTAGATCTTCATTTTAAACATAGTCTTTTTCCTGTAGTGGACTACCATATTTGATGAGTTAGTTGTTTCTTACTTGCATACCAGTAAAGTTATTTTACTACCTTTGCATTCATAGCTTTCTTTTGTGCTTTTAATGATCTCATTTTTGCCTCAGTTGGCTTCTCCGCCGGTGCGGCCCTCTTGAGAGCTCAAAGTGACAAGGAGAAAGTTCGGCCTTCAGTGGTTAATTACAGAAGCCCAGCTCCTTGAGGCGTAATTCCCTCCAATCTACAGCGTTCCTCTCATGAATGGTTTATCCTTAGATTCTCCAGCATTTGCTAATGATCCCATTGAGTTGATAAAATGAAAATCTCTACGAAAGTAGTGAACAATGAGTCGACCCTTGGAAAAAAATCCTCGATGATGAAGATGCGAAGAAACAAAAAGACTCGAAAGGATTTGATTATATTAGCACTACACTTAGCTCAGAGATGGAAAAGACTCTTTGGATGAGAGGACTACAACCATTAGAGAAGGCCAAAATGAACATACTTTTCAGCCTCTTCTCTCTTTCCCTTAAGTCCGTGTTTCTTATTTTCTCTTTCTTTTGTCATACTTTAATCTTCATATATCTTACCCTTTCCATTTCTTTAAGCTTCACATCGATTAGCCTTCGCGTAGAGGTAGAGAAAGACATTTCCTTAAACTTGTCTTTCTTGGATTAGACAGCTCACGCCATAAGTCCTTGGTGCGTCCTGATGTGGCTAACACCACTGAAATATACCCCTAGCAATTTGGACTTGTTTAGGAACATATTATAAACTAAATAGGAATTTTAAATAAAAGCGATAAGACCTTGGAAATTTATCATAAAGCCCGAGGGTAAATTAGTCATTTACCACTTGAGGATATGAAAGGCATAAAACCATAAGTTTATATGCCAATATGGAATTTGAGAAAAATGAAATGTAAATAGAAGAAGTTATGGGATTCAAGGCAATTAGAGAAAAGATGGAATAGAAATAAGAGAGAAATGGGGGGACCAAAATGCAAAAATGAAAAGTTAAAAACAATAATGGGTTTTCTTGTCTTGGCCAAAAATGGCCTTAACAAACATGGGATTTAAGACAAATTTGGTCTCATTTTGGAGGACCAAAAACCGTAGAGAGAGAGAAGGGAGAGGAAAAGAGAGAAGAAGAAGAAGAAGAAGAAAGAAGAAGAAGAGAAGAAGAAACAAAGCAGGTATGGAACTTTGGATTTTTGTATGGAACTACTAAATTTGGTATAAGTTCTATGATTTTTGTTATGGAACTTGTATAGATTTGTATGAATACATGTTTGTGGGTTGTGGGTTGTGGCTTCTTCCCAAAATGAGTTCTTGTATGGAAATCCTCATAAATCCTTTGTTTTTCTAGGGTTTTGTCATGAGAAGATCTGGGGTCCCATTCACGTGTGTTTTGGGGTTCTAAGTGTTATGTAAAAAGCATGGACATGTTTGTTCTTGTTCTAGGTTTGATAAGAACCTAGATTTCTTGAAGATGGGTTGATTAAAACCTAGGCCTTGTATCAAAAGATGAATAGAAGCATGTATGAGTTTAAGAGAGTTCTTAAGATGTGTATTGAATGATAATTTGAGTAGAAAAGAGATTATAAGATGAATTTGGAGTGGTCTTGACGTGTTTATGGAATATTGGGTTGATTTGGGTATCAACATATTGAAAAATGGGAGAAAAACACACATTCTGGACAATTTCGGGTCACATGTACCGATACACCTTGAACATGTACCGGTACACCCTTCCAGAACCAAACATGTACCGGTACATGTGCGGAACATGTGCGGTACACCCTGCTCTGTTTTGACCAGTCTTTGTATTTTGGACATAACTTGCTCATTTTTTATCCGATTTGAGTGATTCAAGTGATTAATTAAAATAGACTTCAAGGAAAACCAAACATACAGAAATAAGCATCGTCAAATTCTGATTTTAAGTGGCCTAAAAATTCACTCAAAGTGGGGCCAGACTTATTTTTTTTTTTTAAATAAATTCTATTTAGGTTTTGATCATGGGTAATTAGGGTTGTTCGGACGTAACGAGTTCGGTGCTCCCAAATTGGGTGATTCCAGTTGGAATAGAACCCACATAGTACCTTAGCTTTAAAGAGCACAAAATCGATGTCAAACATGAAGTTAGAAGCCGGAAAAAAAATGAAGTAATACAAACTATCCACTAGTGTAATCGGTAGAATTGACTAGTTGGCAAAATGCCATAGCACTATTTTGGATGATCAATTGGAATGATTCCAATTTCTAAGTAAAATAGATTCATTGAGGGACAAGAATATAAGAATGAGTATAGACGAATGATTATATGAATGAGTATACGTAAATGAATATATGAATGAGTATACATGAATGAGTACATGTGAATGAATATGTGAATGAGTATATGAAATGAGTACGTGAATGAATATGTGAATGAGTATATGAAATGAGTACGTGAATGAATACGTAAATGAGTATATGAATGAGTATACGTAAATGAGTTTATGAATGAGTATATATGAATGAGTATACATGAATGAGTATATGAAATGAGCATATGAATGAGTATACGTAAATGAATATATGAATGAGTATACGTAAATGAATATATGAATGAGTATACATGAATGAGTATACGTGAATGAATATGTGAATGAGTATATGAAATGAGCACATGAATGAGTATGTGAATGAGTATATGAACGGGTATACGTGAATGAGTATACGTGAATGAGTATAGGAATGAGTATATGAAATAAGTACATAGATTGAGTATACCTTTGAAAAGATAATACGAAAGTGATTATGGAATTGAAATGGGATATTTGAAAATCAAATGAATGTGAATGATGATAAAGACGGGATTCATTAAACGGAATCCGTCATAAATGTGAATTGATTGATATATTGAATTAGCTGTGGGATGTCTGAATCGGCATCGCGTCATTGGAGGCACCCTGAGGAAATTTTCAATGTCCCACTTGGCGGGATGCACCCGATCGGCATCCGTCATGATGGCGTATGGCATTGAAGAAATGTCACTTGGCGGGATGCGCGATTGGCATCCTTCTTGATGGCGTATGGCATTTAATTGATACCACGTGTCGGTGCCAAGCGATCCCGAATCGTGATGGGAGGCAAGATAGTGATACCACATGTCGGGGTGCACCAAAGGCATTCGTCATGATGGGAAGCCCGAATTGTAATAATTGATACCACATGTCGGGAACACTTATGAAACGACATGTCATGATGGGAGACAAATTGTAAAATGTGTAGAAGCTGGCATTCTGGGAATGATAATAAGAAATGGGATTCATTAAACGAATCAGTCATAATGTTAATGGAATATTGAGGTGATGATAACATTGACAGTGTAAATGAGATTTTTATGTATATGCTTAAATCTCATAAATTGAATTTAATGAATTGAATTATTGCATTGAAATTATGTTGTGATATGATAAATGATATGTAAAATGACATACGAAAATGAATAGCATGAGTATATGTGTGTATAAAGGCATTATTTTTGTAAATGCATTTTGTTTAAATGTGAGATATTATGGATCTTTTGATTTAGCGTTTAGCAAGGATTGCCAAAATATGAAGTGCTATCAGTAACTAAAAGTCTAAAATGGAATAACACAAACAAAATGTTTTGAGAAGATAATTGAAAATGTTAGGTAAAGCAGGACTCCGGCTTGGATTCACCAATGGTCAGTCGAAGGGGATTAGTCGTGACACTTTTGAAAATGAAAATTTAATAAAACTAAACAAATGTTTTGAGATGATAATTAGAAAACGTTGAAATGTAGGGCCGACTTGGATTCACCAGTAGGACGGGGTGGGATCGGGTCGCGACACTTTGAAAATGAAAATTTAATAAACTAAACAAATGTTTTGAGATGATAATTGAAAGCGTCGGAGTAATAGGGCTCGGCTTGGATCCGCCCAGCCCAGGTCAGTGAGAACCGGTCGCTACATTTTGAAAATGAAAAATTTAATAAAAGCGATAATTAAAGAAATAAAGCGGCGTCCCGGGGTTTGATTCGGACTCGCCATTGGTCGGGCCGGGCTCGGGGCTTCATTTGCTAATATGTATGTGATATGACTTTGATATGTTAGATTTGCCATTGTATATATATAAGTTTATTTTAAATATGATCGACATGCCCTTTATGTAAGAAATATGAATTGAAACTTGTGAAAGACATGACCATGAGAATGTCTGAACAAGATAATGATATGGAATCTGAAAAGGATAAAATCTACATGTATAATATGAGATGAGTTAGAAGTCACATAACTATAGGCTTTGTTATATGCATAAGGAAAAGTAAATGTAAGAAGATAGTGGCGCGGTGTTGTTATTGGTGAATTCTTGTCTATATGTTCCCTTAAGTGTAAAGCTTAGCACGCGGGTGTTCAATCGTGAGTGCGAAGAGGAGATAAAGGGCTGGACATTTCCACACCCCGGTGAAAAATACGGGCCATCTCGAGATAGGTGCTCCATATGCTTGTTTCGCGATCTCTGATGTTTGTATTAGATATGTACATGTATAAGTATTTGTATAAGTAAATGGGACTTAGTATATGTGTATAGATTTTGATGGACACCACTCCGGTGGTAGTTCTTTTGTATATTTAAATGATTTTTGGTTATTACAAAAATTGTTTGTACCAAGTATAAGATCGGCTACGAAAAAAAAGCAGTGAGTCGATTGTGGTTTAACGAAACCGGTTCGGTTCATGTCAGGTTGGAATGGGAATCGGGCGTGACATAATGACTCATACGTGGTTGTTGTTCGTTCCTCTGTGAGCCATTTGCTTAGCTTGGACTTTCTTTCCTTGGCCTCCAACCAAAATGATGATTTATGTGCAACCCTGGCAATGTTAGAATCGGCTTCCCAAGGGCCTAAGTCCAAGGTATTTATCTTAGAAGCCTCAGCTCAAACATCCTCTATTTTCTCCTCCATTGATCATGTTGTAAAGTCAAGCATAGAGATATATTCCAAATTGGATGCCTTATACTTTCCAATAAACAAGCTACACAGAGATTGAGTAGACTAGGCACCGAGTATGATGCTTATAAAGAATGTATTAGAGTGTTGATTGAAGAACTAGAGAGAGAGAAAGCAAAGCTAGTCTCTTTAGTGGAGAAAGTAAAACCATAAAGGCTTATAAGATTGACATCAACACTTTCTTTAAGCCAATTCTCAGCTTCCCACTGTATAAAGAATTTATGGTAGCTTGAAATTGCGAGAAAATTGTGCATCTCGCCGACACTTCTTTATTTATTAAGTTCTCTACGCTTTTGATTTCTCAAAAGATTTATTTATTCTTTTTGTTCTTGTGGACAGTCACAATCTATAGTAGGACTTTGACTTGTGATCTTTGTAGCCATTTGTTTGGCATTTCAGTTGTAAAGCTTCTTTTCTACACATCCTTCTTTTGTACTATATCCTTTTATGCTTTTGTACTCCATAGCCTATGATGACAAATGATTGTCCTAAGGCTATTGTGATTCCTTTCCAACCTTTGTTAGGTGGCTACTGGCCTACCAATTTTTCTTGGTGGAAGGAGGAAATTTGGGGTGTGTTCTTGAGATATTTATTAGTTCCACAAATGAGCTTAAATCCTAGTTGAAAACTCGTTGAACACTACACAGACGCACTTCTACCTATAACATTGCATTAGTGGACCAAGGTGACACTAAGCCTACATTTGGATATGTGTAGATATTGTGGAATATTTATGAAAACTCATTGAACACTAATGCACGTATAATTTACAGCATGCATGACGTGCATTAGTGGACTAAGGCGAACCTTAAGCCACACTTTGGATGTGTGTTGATGTTATGGAGTAATTATGATAACTCACTGAACATTAGTACACGTACACTTGCATCCATGACATTGCATTAGTAGACCAAGGTGGCACTAGGCCTACCTTTGGATGTGTGTTGATGTTGTAGAGTAATGATGTGTTATATTGTTTTTAAATTAAAGTGGTTCTTGTACCTACTTCATTTATTTTGAAATGTATAATATGAGTGTAACGCCCCGAAATACCCTAAATTTTTATAATAAAAATTATATATTAGGAGTATGGTGGAGCTGACTTAGGTATTTTCCTAGGAATATATATATATTTTTATGAATATTGATTAAATGATTATTGGATTCGGAAATAAACCCAGTGAAAAGAAAATATGGAAATTGTAAAATGGGGACCCTGAGGTCGATTGTAAAGTAAGTTTATATGTCTAAGTGAAATTAGGAGAAATAAATGAGTAAGGGGAAGATAATAGGAGACTTAAAATGAAGAATAATAGAAATGGAGGACCTAAATATAAAAGAAATAAAGAAAAAGAAGAAAAAAATCAAGGAAAGGACATGTGGCATGTAGGAAAAAGGGAGGAAGCTTCCTCATTTTTAAAGTACGATTATGGGTGATCCATAAGAAAAGGAAAACAGAGAAAAGAGGAGATATTTTAGAGTTAGATAGAGAGACTCTACCTTCTCTCTAGATTTTTCGAAGATCGGACCATAAGTTAGATTGAAACGAGAGAAAGTCCTTCCTCGTGAGAACAGCAGTGGAGGCCGGGAATCGGGAGTTTTCGGTGGAAGCTCTAGGAGGTAGGTCTTCTCTTTGCTTTGGTGTTTTCTACAAGAGGTTGTGTGGTGGTTATCTTGCCTTAGGGAATGTTTGGTTTGTATTTTAAACCATGGGAAAATTGCCACATTGTGGTAGTCTTGCGCTAGTCGGGACCTTAGAGCTGATTTTTGGGTAAGAAATAAAGGGATTTTGAAAGTGAGTCGCCACAGTAAATTGTAGCCTCATGTTCAGACTTGATGTTAGGCTTTGAATTTCTCAATTCGAACCTGTGTAGACAAGTTATGGTCCTTTGCGAGGTAATGCGCGAGGTGGCCAGGACTTCATGCGCGAGGTCGACGAGGCCTCATGCGGCGAGGGTCAGCGGGGACCTCATGCGGTGGGGTCGGCCAGGACCTCATGCGGCGGGGGTCAGCGGACCTCATGCAGCGAGAGAGGTCAGCATACCTCATCTGTGGAGGTTAAGCGGACCTCATGCAGCGGAGGGTCGGTGGACCTCATCGCGAGGGTTGCCGGGAGCCTCATGCGGCGGGTCGGCCCAGGACCTCATGTAGCCGGGGGTCGACCAAACCTCATGCGAGGAAGCGAGACCTCATCTGTGGAGGTCGATAGACCTCGTGCGGTAGAGAGGTCGGCCGGACCTCATCGATGGGAGTCAGCCGGACCTCATGCGGCCCGAGAGGTCGGCCGGACCTTATCTGTGGAGGTCGCGGACCTCGTATAGCGGTCGGCCCGGACCTCATGCGGTGAGGTCGGCGGGACCTCATGCGTGAAGGTGGGCGGACCTCATCCTGTGGAGTCGACGGAGACCTCATGCGGCCGAGAGGTCGAGCGGACCTCATGCAACGAGAGAGGTCAGTAGGACCTCATCTGGTGCGAGTCGGTAGACCTCGTACAGCAGAGGAGTCGACAAACCTCATGCA